>CAWUFW010008507.1:0-600000 GCA_963921515.1 Calotriton arnoldi
GTTGCTATGTCTGTGATGGGTCATGTGAGGTGTGAGTCTGTGGTTCATGTCCGTGTGCACATTGTTCACTTGTTCGTGACGGTGGGCGGTGCTGCGTCTTCGTCTGCTACGTGACATGTCCCATGTGTTGGTCGTGTTACGGTCCTCATGCCTCCAGTAATCCAGCCCTGTCCAGTTTCCCACCTGCAAGTTGTTCGTGCGTGCACTGTACTGGATGCCACATGGCTCTAAGCGGGGGTGCTCCATGTTGCAGGTCTGTGGGGGTGGGGGGTGTTGTGGGTCGTGGGGGTGGCTGGACACCCACTGACACCGATTGCTGTGGACCGTGATGTCTGCCTTTCGGCTGTCGTTGTGCACTGCGGTGGCTGACACGTGGCTGTGGGGTGTGGGGGATGCTCCTCCTTGCTGTGCTGTGGGACTAGGGGCCTGGTGTGTGTTGTACTTGGGCTGTCCACCGTCCCACCCACTGCACTTTGTGTTCCTGCCACTTACCTGTTACTTGTCGGTTTGTGCAGCTGTGGCGGACACATGGGTGTGGTGGGTGCTCGTTGTGGCGCTTCTGGCATATTTGGGGACCTGTTGGTGGTTACGTGGCTGGCTGAATGTACACATGTCCCCACGCATCTTACAGTTGTTCTGTTTGGGCTGTGTGTGGTGGTGTCTGTTGCATGTGTGTGTCGTGTATTGTGTGCTGGACATGGGGGTGTTTGTCCCTGGGAGCTGTGGCATGGTGGTAGTGCATGTGAGTACATAGCGGTGTGCTGGTATACATTAGTTTGTACTTACCAGCCTCCACTCCCCTGCTAATCCGGCGAGGATCTCGGGATGTATGATGACTCGCACCTTCTCCTCCCACGCTTTGAAGGTCTTGAAGAGCGCGGGATTCCCTCCGCCAGTGACGGCAGCCAGCTCTCTGTTTTTGCCCTCCTTCTTCTTGACCAGGCTCTTGACGTCATTCCACCGTTTGTTAATTTCTCCTCTGTTCCTGGGCAGGGTCCCGACTGCATTGACCTGGTCTACGATCCGGTTCCACATTCTGTTTCTGGTGGCTAGTGGTGTGTGTTGGACCATGTTCCCATAGATTTGTGGGTGCACCTTGATGATCTCGTCGACCATGACCGTCAGCTCAATGGGCGTGAACTTGGGCATTCTTTGTGGTGCCATGGTGTTTGTGGTGCTGGTGCGGTGTGTGTTGTGTAATGTGCAGGGGGTTTGTGGTGCCGGTGTTTGGTGGTGGTGGTGGTGGTGGTGGTTGTGATGTGTGCGTTTCTGTGGTGTGCTGCTGTCCTTGCTGTGTCACTGTGTCCTCTCCTCTCCTCTCTGGTTTGCAATGTAGCAAGGGGTTGTGGTCTGTGGGAGTGCTGCTTTTGTACACACCTATGTGGGTGTGTCCTCATGGTCTGTTGTTTTCAGGTGTGTTGTGTCTGGGGTTCTGGCCTTTGTATTTTTTGTTTGTCCGGGGGTGTTTTCGGGATATGTACTGTGCTTGTGTATTTGTGCGTGCCTTGCTGTGTGGACTTGTTGGCCATGTTGTGTGCTATTGGTTTTGTGTGCGGATGGTTTCTGTGCAGGTACGTGGGCGCCATGGCTTCTGCCGTGTCGATTCTCATCGGCGTTGTTTGCGCTGGCGGGCGGTATATTTGTTGTTTTTCCGCGCTCATGTCGGTGCGATCGTAATTTCACGTGCAGTGTGTCGGCCGTGAGGGCGGGCGGTTTTGTGTTGTCGTGCGTGTTTCCGTCCGTGGCGGGCGGTTTGTCTCCGACTTGGACGTTGGCGGGCGGTATTTTGTGTGCTTTTTCCGCCGATGGCGGTATTCGGTTTGTGTAATCGTAATGGCGTGGTCGGTGTTCAGGCGGTGTGTGCGGGCGGATTTTTGCCGCTTCCATGCCTGGCGGAATTATTTACGCCGGGTATCGTAATGTGCCCCTAAGATCATTGAAGTCTGTGCCAAGTCTCACTGGTTGCTTTAGATCAATTTTGTGTTCCCTGTCTCTCAGTGTGTCCACTCATTCTGTGCTTCTGATTCTGTTTTCTGCTTTTGTTAGGTTGGACAGTGTGTAGTCCCTGTTTTCAAAAGTTTTTTTATAATATTAAAAATAATGTAAAATAAATTAAATAATACATTTAACTTAAAAAAAATATTCAGATTTATTTGTAAATTTTAACAATTATAAGTAATAAATTTAATTTAAAAATACATTAAACATACATATATAACATGTAATATATATATATATATATATTTACTTAAACATAATTAATAAATAATCATTTTAATTAATTATAAAATGTTACAAATATATTAAAAATGATTTTAAAAAAATATATATATACATACAACTATAACATACAAATTATTCTAAAAAAAGTATAATATTAAAATATTTAATATTTTTAAACCTACATTTTACACTACATTGAGTGCAACAGCAGGGAAAGTGTTGGATAGCGTAGTGGGAAAAATTACAATTCCCACTCCAGCGAGTGCAACAGTAGGGAAAGTGTTGGACAGCGGAGAGGAATAATTTACTGTTCCCACTCCAATGAGTGCAACAGTAGGGAAAGTGTTGGATAGCGGAGGGGAATAATTTACTATTTCCACTCCAATGAGTGTAACAGTAGGGAAAGTGTTGGATAGCGGAGGGGAGAAAATACTATTCCCACTCCAGCAAGTGCAACAGTAGGGAAAATGTTGGATAGCAGAGGGATTAAAATTACTATTCCCACTCCAGCGAGTGTAACAGTAGGGAAAGTGTTGGATAGCGTAGGGGTAAAAAATACTATTCCCACTCCAGCAAGTGCAACAGTAGGGAAAGTGTTGGATAGCGGAGGGATAAAAATTACTATTCCCACTCCAACGAGTGCAACAGTAGGGAAAGTGTTGGATAGCGGAGGGGTAAAAATTACTATTCCCACTTCCGTGAGTGCAACAGTAGGGAAAGTGTAGGATAGCAAAGAGGAGTAATTTACTATTCCCACTCCAACGAGTGCAACAGTAGGGAAAGTGTTGGATAGCGGAGGGGATAAAATTACTATTCCCACTCCAGTGAGTGCAACAGTAGGAAAAGTGTTGGATAGCGGAGGGGTAAAAATTACTATTCCCACTCCAATGAGTGCAACAGTAGGGAAAGTGTTGGATAGAGAAGGGGAATAATTTACTATTCCCACTCCAATGAGTGCAACAATAGGGAAAGTGTTGGATAGCGGAGGGGTCAAAATTACTTTTCCCACTCCTGAGAGTGCAACAGTAGGGAAAGTGTTAGATAGCGGAGGGGTAAAAATTACTATTCCCACTCCAGCGAATGCAACAGTAGGGAAAGTGTTGGATAGCGGAGGGGAATAATTTACTATTCCCACTCCAACTAGTGCAACAGTAGGGAAAGTGATGGATAGTGGAGGGGATAAAATTACTATTCCCACTCCAGCGAATGCAACAGTAGGGAAAGTGTTGGATAGCGGAGGGGAATATTTACTATTCCCACTCCAACAAGTGCAACAGTAGGGAGAGTGTTGGTTAGCGGAGGGGATAAAATTATTAGTCCCACTCCTGTGAGTGCAACAGTAGGAAAAGTGTTGGATAGTGGAGGGGTAAAAATGACTATTCCCACTCCAGTGAGTGCAACATTAGGGAAAGTGTTGGATAGTGTAGGGGTATAAATTACTATTCCCACTCCTGTGAATGCAGCAGTAGGGAAAGGGTTGGATAGCGGAGGGGTAAAAATTACTATTCCCACTAAATAAAATTCAAATTTAAAAACAAACAAAATATCAACTACAATACAAAATATAATAAAAAGCCAAAAACAAAACATATATAAAAATATAAAAATTTACAAAACATAGAAAATATTATAATGTAGAAAAAATCTAAAATTTACACAAAAAGATTAAAAATAATAATTTAACAAAAAATTAACAAACAAATAAATATTTTGTAATATAAATAATTTTTAATAAAAAATAATATTTATTACATAAATGTAATATTTGTTTTCCTACCCCATAACACCACACAATTTACAACACACATCTACATTTTTTTTTAAAGTGTACGTCCATAATAAACACAATAAATTATCAATAAAACAATTATTAATAATTAAAAAACACATTTAAAAAAGGTAAACATTAATGTACTAACCAAACGTTACGGCTATAGAACCTAAATCCCCAAACAAACAAAAAAATAAACAATTACCAAAAATATTTATCAATTAATAAATTAATATTAATGATCAAATAAAGATTAATTAATTTAAACTAAATTACTTTTCACCCTCTACCCCAATAAACACCAAAACACACACCTAAAAATATTTACACAATTTCCATAACTAATTTTACATTAATAAATTAATATCAATTAACAACAAATCATTAATTAATTTTAAAAAATGTACTTGCCACCATTTACAACTATAAACCCCACAACTCACACATCAAAATAATTACACAATTGCCATAATTAAATTTTAATTAATTAATTAGCATTAATTAAAAAATAATTAATTAATTTTAAATAAATTACCTCCCACCATATTCCCCTATAAATGCCACCATCAATTTCTTAAAACTAACAATTAACAATTAATTAAGTAATTAATAACAATTAACAAGCAAAATATAAATAAATATTAATAAATTAATTCACACATCACTATAAAATAAAATAAAATAAATATTATATTAATAAATGTATTAAAATTAAATTACTTCCCACCCTACTCCACTATCAACTCACAACTCGCTCCTAAAAAAATAACACAATTAACATAATTACCAATTAATTAATAATAATTAACAACCAATCAATAAATAATTAATAATAAATTAATTTCCACAATTAACAATATAACATTTTAAATAAATAAATATTATTTAATAAAAAAATATTAATAATGTAATTATAACTACGGGGCCTATTACGATGGCGGGCGGACTTTGTCCGCCCGCCACCGCAACGGGACCGACCGCCGAAGTTGCGGCAGTCCCACCAGGCAAATTAGGATGCGCCCGCCACACTGGCTCGATTTTGACATTGCGGCGGGAGGTGCTGTAAGCAGCACCCGCCGCAATGCCAAAGCCCATGTTGTCCATTGCCATGCACAAGGTGACAGGCACCGCGTGGTGCCTGCCACCTTGTGCATGGCAATGATGGGGGATACCATGGGTACCCCCCAGTGTAGCCACTCACACCCCCCACCCCCGGGGGCCCGCAATGGGGCCCCACGGTGATTTCCCGCATGCCTTTCCATGGTGGAGTCTCCGCCATGGAAAGCCATGCATCCTAATATGGATGGCGGTGCCTGCAAGGCACCGCCACCATAACCTGAGACTTTTCCGCCTGTCCGGCAATCCGACTAGCAGAAAAGCGGCAGACGGTCTTTCCGTCCGCTGCGGTGCCCCTCGCCATACTAATATGGCGGGGGGTGAACATGGGTCATTTGGCGGGCAGATCGCCACCGCCGGGACGGCGGTAACCACCGCCGACCCGGCGGTGGCGATCCGCCCGTGATCGTAATAGGCCCCAAAATTACTTCCCACCCTATTCCCCTATAAACCCACAACCTGCTCTTAAAAAAATGACACAATTAACATATTTACGAATTAATTAATCAATACAAATTACCAGCCAATTATTAATTAATTAATAATAAATGAATTCCCACAATTAACACTATAAAATCAAAATTAAATAAATACTAATGAATAAAAATTAATATCCAATTTATTATAGTTAAATTACTTCCCACCCTATTCCCCTATAAACCCACAACCTGCTACGGACATAAAACGCAAAATTTAATTAAAATAAAATTAATAACTTCTAAAAATGTAACACATATATTAAAAAACAAATGCAATACTTAGACAAAAAAATAGAGCACATACATTTAAAATACATACTAAAATACATAACACTAACTAAAAAAACGATATTTTAAACTATATTTTTGCAAACGATATTAATGACTTCGATATTTTTTAAAACGATATTTCTTACCTTAAACTCGATATTCTTGACCACGATATTCTTGCAGTCGATATTTCTCTATCTCGATATTCTGCACTCGATATTAGTGCAAGTCGACATTTCCAACTCGATATTCGGACTCTTTACCATTACAGACACCTGAACACAGCTACATGCACATTTACATTACAAAACGCACATATCACGTCACTAATGAACAACATAGTGCAAAAGAAAGAAAACATTATTCTAGACATCTCAAATAGATTTTTCTGCACCTGAAATCAGGTATTTTATCCCATTTAGCACCAGTGGCCACTCCTCCACTAAGGCAGAGAAGCGTTGCCTCACTGCGCAATTAGGAAAAATAAAATGACAATAACATATTGTTATTGTCATTTTATTTTTCCGATTGTATGCAGTCAGTGGCCTGTGTGGGGCGGGGCTGGCCAGAATAGGGAAGGAGCGGTTTGCACTCCCAAAGTGCGCATGAACTGTTTGGCCAGCCTTACCCTGTAGTGCGAATTTAGCAGGTTCCAGGATTGGGTATTGCAACTTACCTATTTTTGTGCCAGAATTTCCACCCAGAATGGCCGAATTGTTGGGCAGTCCCGCCAAATGTGTTTAAAGTCAATCAAAGGGCCACATCCTCTCCAACATAGATCTGAGGTATTAGGAAAAATGTTCTTCAATTTTGTGGGGTATAGATACCAGTTGTAGAGTATTTTTTAATGTGCTTCTCGCATGCCTTATGAATGGTTACTTTTTGAGATGTCTTTCGAAAGTGTCTTCCATTTCCTTTTTACTATTTCTTTCCCTAGAATGTGCTCCCAAAAGGTGATGTGTCTTTGCTGTGGGTTTTTCAGCATAGTAAGTAAGTGGTTGTATAAAAAAGTAATTGTGCCCCTGGAGACGCCTGCCTTTTTTACAAATTGTTCTATGAATGTTTCAATTGCATATAATGGAAGTGTTCAGTACTGGCGAGATGAAAGTTGCGTTGAGAGTTTTCAAAGGTCAGGAAATCCCAGTTGTGGAAAAGATCTGATAGGGTAAGGCAGCCCCCTTCTCACCACGCATAAAATGGACCAGGCTGCAGGGCTGGTCAGAATTTCAGGTTATAATGGATTGGCATAAACGGGGATGGAAATGTTGTCCAGTTGGCTGTCTTATTTACCGTGTCCCATATGGTAAGCATTGTTTTTGAGGGGGTGCTCAGATATGCTATTGGTGGGCGTTCATCTTCTGGCTTCCAGAGAACATCCCACATGACTCTGCCTACTATCGCCCGATCCATATGCAGCCAATGTTTATACAATTCGCGTAGTGACCATTCAAAGATAGTTGAGAGTTGGTCAACTTGGTAATAAAGGTGGCAAATCCAATCCCCCTTCTGCCTTCGGTCGCCTAAGTTATTTAAAAGGCAAACGGGCTCTATCATTCTGACAAATACATTGTGTGATCATGGTTTTCAGTGTTGAGAGGAAATTTCGGCCTAGGTCAATGGGGAGGGCTTGAAAAAGGTATAGAGATTTTGGCAACCCTGTTATCTTGACAGCATGTATTCGGCTGAGCCATGAGATATATAGGAATGCCCATTGTTTGAGATCATTTTTCAGTTGTTGTAGGAATGGTGATAATTAGCCTGGTACAAGGCCGACAATCTGGGAGACCTTTTGATTCCCAAATACAGTAGATCTTTATTTGCTCATTGAGAGGGAGTTCCCTTCACTGGTGTATCCATTTATGTGTCAGGTAGAGTCTAGTTAACCAGATATGATTTAGTCACATTTATATAGAAGCCTGCTATTGCCTCAAATGACTGGAGCTCCTTCTGTAGGGCTGTCAGTGAGAGGTGTGATGTGGTAGGCATTAATAAGATATTATCAGCAAATAGTGAAATGTTGTGCTCTAAAGACCCAAACAACATGCCTCTGATATCCGGAGTCGCTTGTATTTTCACTGCCAGTGGTTTGATACTCAACGCAAAAAGTAGGAGCGAAAGGGGGCATCCCTGTCTCGTCCCTCTTCCCAGATTGCAGAGCTCCTAATTCACCCCATAGACTGAGACTGTTAGAACTGGGGGTCTCTAGTTGGCAGAGGTAGGTACCTTTGTCCAAATAGGGACCCTTGCTTCTAGTCAGGGTAAGGGGGATACACTACTAAAATAACCCCTGCTCACCCCCTTGGTAGCTTGGCACGAGCAGGCAGGCTTATCTCAGAGGCAGTGTGTAAAGCATTTGTGAACACATACAGTAACACAGTGACAACACTACAGATGAACACCACACAGGTTGTATTATAAAAATAAGTATTTTTATATAGACTTAACACAAGACCCAAAACGACAAAAATCCCCAATACACTACGAAAAATATGACTGTCAATGGTAGAAAATAGTTCAGTTCAATAAAGATGGTAAATGCGACACTCAATGTTCAATGTACCTTTGGATGCGTAACGCGATACAAACAAAAGAGTTGCAGGGAAGGTGATGCGTCGGTTCCTTACATGCAAGAACGGTGATGCGTCAGTTCCTTGCTCCGGGGGAGGTGATGCGTCGGTTCCCTACTGCTGCGTAGGGGACGGTGATGCATCGGTTCCTTACCGGAGAAGAGGTGATGCGTCGGTTCTTCACCGCGTGGGGAGGTGATGCGTCGGTTTCTTACTGCGCTTCTGTGGCGATGCGACCAGCAGCGCCGCGATGACGACCCGGTGCAATGAAACAAAATGGCATCTTCCTCACGATGCAACACTCAGGGGGCGATGCGTGCACGCCCGACGGCCGTGCGGCGACTCAGTGAATCTTCTGAGCCACGACAGGCCCTGCGACACGCTTCTCCGATGATGCAACGGCGTCTGATGCGACGGCGACACTCTTCTCCGGTGATGCAAGGTGCCTCGGTGATACGATGGCGACAGCGGCAGCGGCGGCACGCTTTCTCGGCGATGCGACGACAGCGGCTGCGGCGGCGACACGCTTCTCCCTCTTGAGTCGCGCTTCCAGCTCCCAGCGACACGCAGTCTCTCAGAAGGCCCAACACAACAGCAGGCACTTCAAATTCCCAGCAAGGGAATTCAGGGGAGCTGGTTGGTGAAGTCTTGTGTCCCTGAGATTTCAGCAGGAGGCAAGCTCAATCTTCAAGCCCTTG
This sequence comes from Calotriton arnoldi, assembly GCA_963921515.1. Taxonomy (NCBI): domain Eukaryota; kingdom Metazoa; phylum Chordata; class Amphibia; order Caudata; family Salamandridae; genus Calotriton; species Calotriton arnoldi. Next base: position 9,125 of record CAWUFW010008507.1, read on the forward strand.
GAGATGTTCTGCAAGATGATGAAAGTAGCACAAAGTTCCTTTCTCCTTTCTTTGGCAATCAGGCAACCACTGAAGGCCAATCCCTCAAACAGCACACAGCATAGGGATAGACTCCTCCATCAGCTTCTCTGGTTCCTCTCCTCAGCAAAGGTTTATCTTGTTTGTTCCAGAAGTGATCTAAAATCTTGGGGTCTGGGCCCCAGTATTTATACTAGCAAATCCTTTGTCCTCTGAAGGCAGAGAGTCCTGTACCTAGTCCAAACCAGTTCTGGGTGCATTCTGCCAGTGCTCACCTTCTTCCTTTGTCAATGTGGGCCAGGGACATCAGACGCACCACAGGAGGTGGAGCCAGCATTGTGGAAGGCAGGCACAGCCCTATTCAGGCCCAGGTGCTACTCCTCCCACCACTCTACTTGCAGCTAGGTCTATTCAGCCCTGTGCTGACTCACCCTGTCTCCTGGAGTCCCCCATCCCCTGTCACTCACAAACCCAGACATACAATACACAAGCTAGCAGAGGCAGGCTGGATGGTTAGGCAAGAAAATACCTACTTTCTAAAAGTGGTATTTTCAAACACAGAGGGGCCGATTCCGATCTCGGCCGGTAGGGCACCGAATCGGATTCGGCTTAACCGGATCCGATTCGGAGCCCTCTTTCCCGACCGATTCGTACGTGCGTCCGGCCGAGCGAGTACGATGCGAGCGCACGCGAAATCGCCGACCGACTTGTTTGCGGGTCCGAACCGCTCCGACCGACTCGCACGGACACGACTCGCACCGCGCAATGGAGACGTTCCCCGGCCAGGCAAGTACGATGCGCGCCTCGAGCAGTCCGACCGACTCGCGCCGTCCGGCTCGAAAGAGCAGTCGGAGCCAGACTTTGGGGGTCTGTGTCGGACCCCCCTGTACGCGTAGCCGCGCGAGTTGCACACAGGGGGGACCCATGGGTCCCCCCTACCTGTGCATGTACGCCGCAAGTCGCATCGAGGCGTACCCGCTGTAGGGGACGCCCTTGTTCGCCTTGCACCCATTGAGTCAATGGGAGCCCGCGCACGCGTTGTACGTCCGGCTCCCATTGACTTCAATGGGAGTCCGACCGACTCAAGTCCGATTGCTTGCGTGCGCATCGTACTCATTCGGTCGGACTGCCAGAGTCCGATTCGGTCGGAAATCTCTCCGGGTCCGGCTCGGTCGGAGTGATTTCCGGCCTGAATCGGAATCGGCCCCAGAATGTTAAAACCAACTTCACTAAAAGATGTATTTTATCATTCTGAGTTCAGGCATACTAAATTCGTTTTTCTACCATGTTCCCTGGGTCAGTTAGGATTATAAGATGTTATAATCAAACTGCCCATTCTGGCCTATGGGGACAGGTAGCCTTGCAATAGTGAAAAACGAAATTGGCTGTAATTCACTATCAGGACATGCCACACACACCAGGGCATGTCCTACCTCTTACATACAATGCACCCTGCCCGCAGGCCTACCTTAGGGGTGACTAACATGCAGAAAAGGGAAGGTTTGGGGACTGGTAAGTGGGTGCACCAACCAAATCGACATGGCAGTACCAGACTGCACACAGGCTCTGCAATGGCAGGCCTGAGGCACACTTTCCAAGCTGCCCCTGTGGGTGGCACAACCAGGGCCGCAAGCCCACCAGCAGCATTTGACTCACAGGCCCTGGGCACAAACAGTGCACTGTACTAGGGTCTGACAGTGAATCAAATAGGCCAATAATGGAGTCACTAATCCATACATCAATTTACAACAGAGAGCATATGCACTTTAGCACTGATCAGCAGTGGTAAAGTGCCCAGAGTCATAAAACCAACAAAAACAGGTCAGAAAAAGTACAGGAGGAAGGCAAAAAGTTCAGGGATGACCCTGCAAAAAGGGCGAAGTCCAACAGAGACTTTAGATAATTGTGTTGTATAATTGGCTTGAATCATGGGATAAAGATGTCGCAAAAGCCAAATAATTTGAATGTGTGGAATAATAAGGGCCAATCTACCCAATCAAATTCCTTCTTGGTATTGAGACGCAGTAGCACAGCTGGTATGTGCCTCCTAGTAGTTTTCTTAATCAGGTGGACTACCATCCTCACGCTTTCATGGGTCTGTCTGCCTTTAATATAGCCCGACTGATCCAGGTGGATTAAATCTGGCATCATTTCTTCTAATCATGAGGCCAGGATTTTGGAGTATAGTTTGGCATCTAAGTTCAATAAGGCGATTGGGCTATAGGAGCTACAAAGATGGGGAACTTTCTCTCTTTTTGGTATAACGGTCACAAGGGCCTCACTCACCGAAAGCATGACAGCCTTCTCTTCAGCTATATGATTAAAAAGGAGGGTCAGGTGGGGAACCAAGTTGATGCTAAATGTCTTGTAAAACTGGGCTGTGAGTCCTTACGGACTCTGTGATTTATGGAGTTTCAGAGACTTAGGGGCATATTATCAAGCCCCCTATCGCCGCGTTAGCGGCATTATTCTGCCGCTAATGTGGCGATATTTCTATCACACTATTAACAAGCTGCAGCTAACGGGCCTTAGCGTGAGTTTTTTAGCGATAGCGGCCGTTTTTTTACTTCTAAGCATGTCAGCGATATATATCGCTAATGACATGCAAAGTAGGCGTTCCTGACTAAAACTCCATTGAAACAGTCGCAAACACAATTTCCCCCTATTATCAATGCCCGCGAAGCGATAGGAAAATTCGCGCTAACCGCGCTTATCGCTGGAATTTAACGCCTGGAATAAACTTGCCTTAACCATCTTGTCAATGAGGGGTGGATTGTTAGGTTAAGTACACACTTGCCTATTAGCAACCTTTTAATTTGCGCAGTGAATTTAGCGCTTGAATTCTCATGCTATTGCTGGGTTAACTCGCTATCGCTGGATTTCCTATCGCCTTTGCGATACGCGTTGATAATACCGCAGTATCCCGGCGAGGAAATCCGGCGATAAAAAAAACAGCGCTAGGCGCGCTTTGCGATAAACATCGCAGATCCTCGATAATATGCCCCACAGTAATCTGTCGGACCTCTTCTTCAGTGATAGTTTCTCCTAAGTATTCATTATGAGTCGGTGTCACTTGTGGGAGGTCTACTGAGGTAAGATAATCAAGTTGAGCTTGTGTGTTTGTTTGATCTGCATTATACAATTTTTCATTCAAGGTGCCAAACAAGCATGCTTTCCCCTCGTCCGAGCTTTCAAGGTTCCTGGTTCCCACAGGATCTCCCCAATATATTCTTTTTCTCTCTTGATCCTAAGCTGCCTCGCTAAATGTGCTCCTACCTTATTGACATGTTCATAAGATGTGTGTTTTAAAAGCGTAAGAGCATTAATTTAGTCTTATTAGTGTCAAATGCGTTGAGTTTCCGTTTTAGTGTAGTAAATTTTCGTTGGAGGGTCAGGGATGGGTTTCCCTTGTGTGTCGGTTCAAGACTCCGCAGTTCCCTCTCTAATGTTAGCCTTCCCTGTGTTCTCTGCCTATTAAGTGTTGAGATGAGTGCCACACATTTGCCTCTCTGCACTGATTTGAATGTGTCCCAATTATTAGAGGGTGACTGTTGGACTTGGCCCTTTTTGCAGGGTCATCCCAGAACTTTTTGCCTTCCTCCTGTATCTTTTCTCACCTGGGTAGGCTGGGCCAGTCTTGTGGAGTGCCTTGTGTGCGTGGATGAGGAGTTTGAAGGAGATTCTCCTGTCGACGGGGAGCCAGTGCAGGTTCCTCAGGTGGGGGGTGATGTGGCTGTGGCGTGGTACATCGAGGATCAGGCGTGCGGAGGCGTTTTGTATGCGTTGCAGTCACTTGATGAGCTTGGCCGGGGCTCCCGCGTAGAGGGCGTTCCCATAGTCAAGTCTGCTACTGACGAGGGCCTGGGTGACTGTTCTTCTTGTGTCTGTCGGGATCCACCTGTAGATCTTGCGAAGCATGCAGAGGGTGTTGAAGCAGGAGGATGAGACTGTTAGTGCTATAAGTACTGGGGCTCGAACCCCATGTCGAGAACTGGGACTGACGTGCTGCCTGCTGGGTGGCTGAAAGGACTTCCACTCTGCGGGGTGACCCGGTGTGCTGGCCTGCCTGTGCCCAGCTTTGCCTTTGGCAATCTTTGGAGAAAAGCACTGCCTGCTCCCTGTTTGTGTCTTCAGGTGGGAGACAGGCTGAGCGCTTCCTTTTCTTTTTATTTGCCCTCTAAGACCAGCATGTGGTGAGCGCTCTACTTCTGGTGCCCCTGGTCTGGGCAGACTCAGGTGCTTTGTTTACTGGGAGGAGAGCTCTTGGCCCTGGACCTGGGCTTGGAGCGCATGGTGTTTGCCCGTATCATAGTGTGCTTGGAAAGCACTGAAAAACCTATTGCCCCAATGTGTGGTCCCCTGCTCAGTAAAGCGCGTGGAGGGCACTTCTAACTTTATCTTCCTGAGCCCGAGGAGTGGGCTCAACCCTCCCCCCTACAGTGGGCGTGGAGGGTGTTTTGGCTGTAAAAAGCCGCCGGAAGTCAGGCAACGTCTAAACCTGATTGTGGGCGGGGCCCATGGCCCCGAGAAGAACCAGGCTGACAGAGACTTCACTCTGTGGTGAAAGTCCAGCCCCGCTTCCCCAGCGAGGGAGGTTTGGCCATGCAGGGTGAGCTGCAGGGCATGTGGGGGATGAGCAAAGAGCCTCATGAGCCCGTTGAGACCGGAGCGGCCCGAGGAGGCCCCGGTGAGTAGGGTCTGCGAGGAGCACTGGTTGCCTGACTAGCCTTGTCACAGCTGTGCCGCATGGTCGAGGGCAGCTGCATTCCTATCTACCACATCTGGGGCATTCTCCATTGAAGGAGACAGGGTGAGCTTCACCCCCGCCTCCTTGCTTGCGTTGGTGAAGGGGTCAGCATGTTTGACATTGTTGCAGCTGCGTTGTATGGTCGCGGGCAGCTGCTCCCGTACCGGATGTTGGGGGCATTTTCTTTGGCATTCCAGGGGTGAGCCCAGTAGGAGCCTCAGATTTGAAAGTTGCCGCCGAGAAGGAGTCGCACCGGACCTTAGTGTTAGGTCGGAGCGAGAACTCTGACGGAGGCCGCTGTGCTCCACGCTGTGTGTGGAGAATCACCATATCACGGGGCAATGGGCTGTGTTATGCCCTGATGTGCTTATGCTTTGAATATCACATTGCCAGTGACATTACTCCGGTATGTGTGCACTCTACAGGTAGTTGGTACAGTGCACTGCAGATTAGGTTTATGCCTAATGCCTGAGGTGGTTACAAGGTGGGCATGAAGTAATTCGATGATATGTGTTCTACTGCAAGTGTTTACTAAGGTGCACTGCTGACTAGATGTATGCATAACATGTTGTGCTAAGTGCAATCTTACCAGTCGTTACTGGTCACCCTAACTAACTGTGATTTACATGATTATGACAGTGGCCCGATTGGCCAAGTGATTTATGTAATCCCTGTAATGTCATGACAAGTGCCTAGCGGCACAGTAAAATATGTGATTGTGTCCTAATGTGTTTTTATGGATAATACAAAGGCTATTTTTATATAACCTTGTGAGGAGTTTCTTTTGCAGTGTGCCTAGTGTGTCACTGCTGCGTGAGTGTGTTGCGCAAACGCTTTGCACATTGCCTCTGGGATAAGCCTGACTGCTCTGCCAGAGGTTATCTTCAGCATGTAACTCCTTTGCTTTGATTAGAGTGGTAGGTTCTGCCTGGCTTAGGTGCATACCCTAGACAACCAGAAACCCCATTTCTAACAGTGAGGTATCATGTAAGGTTTAGTTGGAAAAATTCTCTGATGGCCTTCCTGAGGTCAACTCTTAATAGTCTATCTTGCACCAATGAGTTAGGAAAAAACCATCAGCTGAGTTTTGCTGGTGGATTGTTCCAGTCTAACGTTATCGAGATCAGTGCATGGTCAGAAATCATGATGGGATGAATAGTTGACGCTCTCAGGTCAGTAACAAGAGCCCAGCTGAGGAAGGTATAATCTAAGCAAAAGTATGTACGATGAGTATGTGAGTAAAAAGTGTAGTCTTTAGTGTTGGGGTGAAGAGAACTCCAAGTGTCTAAGAGGTCTAGTTCCTGCACTGCCTGTTTTAACGCTTTTGGGAAGCTGCCTGTGGGAGATCTATGTGGATGAGTGCCGATACCCGAATGCCAAGTCAGAGTAAAATCTCCCATCACTATTATTTCCCCCTCTGCAAATCCTCCCAGCAATGTTAGTAGTGAGTGAACAAAGGGAACCTGATTAGTTTTAGGTATATAGGCTGAGGCAAATGTACATAGTTTTCCACTAATACGGCCCTTCACCAACCAGTCTACCCTCTTTGTCTGTCTTGTATCCCTCAGGCTTAAATTTCAGAGAGCAATGAAATAACAGTGCTAACCCATTGTGTTTTGTGGATGCCTAGGACTTATAAACCAAGGGGTAGGACTTGTGATTCAATCTGTGGTCTTCCACTCTTTTGAGTGGGTCTCTTGCAAGACCACAACGTCGTAATGTTGGCCTATCAGATACTTCCAGACTTAATGGCCCTTAAGTGAGGAGTTTCGGACCCTAATATTTCATGATAAGGTGGGGATTATCCTAATGTCTGAAGGTTTTGATTCCCCACTCGTGAGGTCCCTGCCTATTCATCAATCTTATTTCTCCTTCGTTTTGTTCCTCCAACCTCTTCTCTTCTCTAGTCTCTAGTCTCTATCAGAAGCCTTATATGACCAATGTCTCCCTCAGTACCCCTCTTTGTGTCTAAAAGAGCACCATCCATGCACCTGAAAATAATATAATATAATAATATAAGAATTTCGCCGCTGAGAATCTGTCTTATCTGTTGTGATTGTTATCCAGGGTGAGTCTGGCTTAATGTTGCCTGTGGTTGGTACAATCATCAAACAGTCTGTTAGTTAGGACTGCCATATCAGACTTTCTGCCCGGGATAGAAGATTGTTAAGTGTCACTAACGCCGGCGGCACTTAAAATTCATGGGTGCCTTTGGGAGAGCCAAGAAGTTTCCACCTGGGGTCCAGTGGCACCTTTCTTCAAGGCTCCCAGTTCCTCCTTAAAATGTTGCGATTTGGTATTAGGTATTTCTAAGAGCTCCATGGCCTGTCAAGGTCAAAAGTGAGGCTGAAAGGGTGGGGCCATCAGTGTTTCATGTGTTCTCATCTAAGTTTGTCTGTTACTGGTTTGAACAGTTGGTGACGAGCTAAAGTTGCTTGAGCTACATCTTCGTACAACGAGCATGAGGATCCTGAAAGGTTATCTTGTCCATATTTCAGCATCTCGTGGGTGCCTCCTTTTGCCTGTTATCGGCCTCCCTACCTGATGGACCCTTTCCAATTTAACATTATTCTGTGTCCCATCAAGTACCTCTGAGAACAGATCTATAACATAAGCCTCAAGGTCTAGCCCATTGCATCTTACTCCAGCTCTCTTATTCTGATGTTATCGTATTCAGACCTATTTTCTAGGTTCTCGTTTTTCAGGATAGAAGCTTGTAACTGTGAGCTGAGGGATTGCGTTAGATCTCCCATTTTGTTACTGCACTGTTCCAGATCTAACATTTTGGCTTCTAGATCCACCGCCCTTTTACCTACTGAGTTGATATCTGACTAGAGGTTGATTAGTTCACTGTTCAGATCAGCCTTTGAGTTTTCTAGTGAGGACGCCAGGTCAGCCTTTAGTTTCTCCCAGAGTTCTTTTTTCAATTCTCGCGGTGAGGCGAGTGGCTCGTCTTTCATGAGGGACATGGTATCTTCTGTCACTGTTGTTACCTGGATATCCCTTGCCTATGCTTTGGTGAAGTAATTGGACACCCTGTTGTACTGCTGTTTTTTTGGTGGCATAAAGGTAAGTACGGTAGCTGTGTGGAAGGCTGGTTGACTACACACGAGCTGATGTGAGCACTGATGCATATGTTCTTTGGTCCCTACTTGCTGTAAGAGGGTTGCGTTCAGGGGGAGAGTGTCTGCTTTCCTGGGTGCAGCTGTCTCTTGGGGCCGCTCCTTCCTAATGAGGCTCGTCTATGTGACAGGTTAGGCAGCTCCCATGCCCTTCAAGAAATCTCACCACCACACTTATTGATCAGGGAGATGTCCTCTGTGTCCTTCTGCTACCCAGGTCTCTCAGTATCGGGGACTTGGCTGTCCTGTTAGAGTCAGGCAGGGTGCTTTTGCCTTCCCCGTTGCCTCCGGTTTCCATCCCGGCCCAAACACTGCTCCACCTGCCCGGTGGCTTTCCCTGTAAGCCGATGTGTTTAAAAAATAGTGTGGGGCTCCCTCGGCCCCTCTTGGCTGTCTGCCAGGTCCGTTTATGCACTGCAGGACAGCCAGGCTGCAGACCGGCACTCACCGGGTAAAGGCACTGTCACTGTCGTGCTCCTCGTTGTCGCGATTGTGGAGCACTCTGTTATACTGCCACTGCACGGGCTCGCACCATGTTTCTGGGGCTCCGTAGATTGTATCACCCCAGTGACTCTTCAAGAAGGAGCCATCACCATCTTGTCTGGAGTAAACAGGGCTGCAATTTGTGCTCATCTGATTCCTTCTCGTCATTAAATTTGTCCCCAGCCAACCGTCGTTGTCTCTACATGTTCACGGCAGCCTTCGGCTTCGAACTCCAATGAATATTGATGCTGAGCCTTAAGTTTGCATTAAATGGTAGCAGAGCCCCCGTGGATTACTTCCACTCGGCCATTTTGGCTGGCCACAACCCCTCAATGTTTCTAATTTTTAAGAAGTTTTCCAAGTGAACAGTTTTCTTCTATAAAAATATATACCCTGGTTCACCTCCAGTGTAGAGTGCAGCGTTGGTTTCTCCATGGGAGGGGGCACTGTAGCCGTGTCCTGCAATCCAGCTTGAGCCACCATGAGCCACCGCATATTTATTTTAAAATAATTACTTATTTCAATTTCTTCTTAGGTCGAGTTTCTGGGGCAGAACCAATCCTATTGATTGGAAGGCATCAGGGCTTATTAATGGCTTGTGCCATGATGACAAGCAAGTGTGCACATCTGGTTGGACAGATTGCTTACTGTGGCTAACCTGACGGGCACTTCAGGCCTCTCGGACCTGCCTTGTATTAGGGAACCAAGGGGTGCTCAGTGCAGCCCTCAGTCTCCTCTGGAGTGCTGCGTTCGCTGCCCCAGCCAATCCTGGTGCTGCTCTCATGCTGCTCGAATTATAAAACAGCATGAGAGTAAAGTCTGGATGGTTTCACAGTGGTGGTCTGCACCTGCTCTCACAGGCCAGCATGGGGGTGGGAGGATTACAGAACATGCCCATTCACTGTGCAGCTTTATTTTTAAAGCACACAGTCTTTAGGCATGTGTCTGTCCCTTGCAATTAATGGCACGCTCTTTCCCTATGCGCACAACTCCATTGGCTGCACTGTGTGCATCGGTAAAGGAAGAGAGCAGTCTCTTGCCTTCCTCACTGTTAGAAACGGGGTAGCGTGGTGCGGAGCGGGTAGGCTAAACCAGGAGCATTGTGTAAAGCATCTGCGCAGCACACTCACAAGCGACACACTGGACACACTACAAAAGAGACTCCACACCAGGTTGTGTAAAAACAGCATATTTATTATGCAAAACACATTAGAATACCATCACCGTTGTGAACACCGTGCCAACTGGCACCAGGTAGCAATATACAGGGGATTATGTACAAGGCAGGGCCAATCGGGCCGCTGCCAGAACCATTGCAAGGCACAAAGGATAAATGGAAGTCCAGTAGTAATAAATGGGTAACAGCCAGTGACGTCTGGCCAGATCCTGAACTTAGCACATCCCATTAGCACAAGGCAGGAACATAAAGCATCATAACTGTAGAATCAGGCATAAATCACCTTTGTCGTAGGCCTGGAATGAAAACATCAGGTTAGGCATCACGATGCAAAAGGCATCATCATAATAGCATTAGGCATAAACATGTGACCATAGAGGCATCCTCATTAGCATAAGTCCCATTAGATTAGGCATAGCCATAAACATAAATGCAACATTAGGCATAGACTGAAACATCACACTATGCATGAAAATAGGCCTAGGTCACATTGGGCATAAACATAAGGCCTCATCACACTAGCATCGGCATAAAGGTAAAGCATCATAACATTAGCATTAGGCCAAATTGCATGAGGCATAGCAATAGGCATCAGAGCACATTATGCACAAAAAATAGGCATATAATGAAAACATCATGGCGTAAACATACGAGCATGAAGTGTAAGACATACTGTACATAACATCAGCCCCTTAAAGCGCAATCAGGCATCGAAATACATTAGGCATGACCATCAGCATAGTAAACCTTAGGGAAAAGCTGCACACATCAGCATGAATCATAATCCTGGGCATCAAACCTGTGAACATAGACATCCCTCCCATTAGCATAGGCACATGGGGCGTCTCAATAGGCCTGAGAACATTAGACCTACCTGAGGCATAGGGGCAATATCATTAGGCGTATAAACGCACTAGCATGGGGCAGAAACAATACCGCATGCGTAACATTGGCCTACAAAACCTTATCAGCATAGAGGCATTAGGCATAAATCATGAGGCAGACAACCCATGACGCATAAAACCAGCAGGGTAGCTATATTTTACATGACATCAGTAGCAATGCACCCTGTCATAAGGCATAAATCACACTCATGGGGCATAAAACATAATCCGCACGGCCCACCTTGTTATGCAAAAACCAACATGCCCCTCGAGGCAACTGCCCCCTGTCCGGCGGGGCCGTTGAGTAAAGTGGGGCCCACGAGTCACGGGCCAAGTTGAAGTCCCTCTTCTGGACTTAGCAATAGGGCCTCCTCAGTGCAGCTGCCTCCTTTCCCGATCTCCGCAAAAGAACGCCCCCGAGGTGTCTCTGACTAACTTGCGGGGCAGCTGGAAAGAGTCAACATGCACTGGCCCAGGGGGCGTGCACCGACAATGTGTCCCGACACTTCCCCCCCAACCACCATGCAACTGAGCCCCACTCACCGGGCTCAAGGGGAACTCCTTTGCTCCTGTGGCGGTAGGCTGAGCCTCTCCTCCATTGGAGAGGCTCCGGCGGCAGCACTTCTTCCTCTGCGGGGGGCAGGCACCCGCTGGCTCAAATCAGCACCAAGGCGCGGTAATAACGCAGGGTGGGCACCCCCGAAGGCGGCCAGATGCGGGGTGGGCACCCGCTGGCTCACAAGCAGGCAGGGGGGAATCCCACATGCCGGGATTCCCTCGTAGCGCTTTAGAATCTCGGCGCTGCAGACGTCAGCTCCTCTTCTCCTGGGCACAGTTGTAGCGCCTTGGCAGCAAGCAGAGCACAGTCAATGCGAATATGGCACTCTGGCAGCACAGCGCTGCAGGACCCACGCACCTTCTTCTCCTGGGCAGGGGCTGGAGGCAGCGCTCACGGGGCACTCGATGGCTCACAGTCCCAGGGTCCCACCCGAGGGAGTAGCGCCCATGCTCCTCACCTCCTTGGGGTGCAGGCAAACAGATGATAGCGCTCACAAGGCGCTAGGGCAGGAGAGCAGGCAAGCAATGCTGGGCAAGATCAGCAGTCAGTGGGCGCTCATCAATACAGGACAGCAGTTCCTAGGAACGGTCAACCCCCATAAGGTGGCACTCCTCCTGGCAGAGCAGTCTTCACTCCAGCAATGGGCTCTCACTAGCCCTGTGGACAGCAGAGGGGTCCAGATGGGCTCAGGGGCCAGCACACAGGCCCTTGCGGCGGTACCTCCTGGCAGAGTGTCCCCTCTCAATCAAGTCCACGCTCAGTCTGTCACATGGAGGCACAGCCCCCCTTTATATACACCCCTCACCCCACCTATCAAAAAGGGCCAGAAGCTTCTAGAAGGCTCTCTGGTAATCCGGTCCCAACTGGTTTTGGGGGAGGTGTAGAGCACCCTGCCTGCCAGGCTTCCCTCCAAAAGCTGGGGGTGCTGGAAGACAGACAACTAGACCGCCAACCCACCAGACAGGCAGGCACAAAGCACACCAAACAGGGTGACATTTTAAAAGTGACATTTTTAAACAGCGTAAATAAACCTCTGCACATCATTGCGCAGCATTCCATCACACACATACAGCAAAAAGGCTAGGAGGAAAAGGTGAAAAAGTTCGGGATGACCCTGCAAGCAGGGCCAAGTCCAACACTCACCTTGAGCCTGCAGAGTACATTCTTGTAGTCTCTGCCCAAGAGAAACAGTCAAGGCCTGTCACCATTGTGTGGATGCTTCAGTGGGTGACTTTTTTTTGTTTAATATGCAAATGAAAAAAACTCAAAAGTGTTGTCTGTGATCGGCCCCACTATTAATTCAATGTAAAAGGTAATGTGTGGATGGGAGAGGTCAGTCACCAGTTTTTATAGTGTAGCGCTTAATGTGCAAATCACATGTTTTTTAATTTATGAAAAGCTACGACTCAACACTTTGAAAAGTCATCAGCCGCCCCAGGTAGAGTGTAGCTTTGTCTTTGCATATTTATTCCAAAATGTGTTTGCTTGAGGCCTGTTCCCTGATCTGCTAGAAATGCAAGAGGCCAGCCATCAGAGGTCTCTTGATGACGAGGGATTCCATCAAAAATGTAAATATCAGTCATGCCTGAATGCTTGCAGATTCTGTGGCATATTTACAAGGAAATGCTGTAGGGGAGCATCGCAAATCATTTTGTGCGCTGCCTTGTGCCAATTTGAAAGGACAGGAATGTACCGTATTTAAAAGATATAGTACATTCCTGTCCTTTCAGCCAGCGACAGTGCACCTTTTGCTGCCACACGCTAACGCAGGCACCTTCGCACTATGGTGCAAGATTGTCTGTGTTGTTGGCACTATTGCTTTTGTGCAGGAAGGGGAACCTTGCTGCACAAAAACCATCACAAAGGCATTTTCCTCTTTTTGTGTGTGCTGCAGAATGCAGCACATGTGGAAAGAGGAAAAAACGAGGAGAAATGTAAACATTTCTCCTCCATATGCCTGCTCTAGGGAGGCGCACGTTTTCCCACTGCCCCTTGATGTTGTAAATCTGAGGTAGCGTCAAATTCCATGGGTGTTGAGTGGCAACACCCACAGGACCACCCAGGGAATGCCTCTTTCACTCAGAGTAAGGAAAGGTTGCGACTTGCGCTGCCTCACCTTACCCCATATCTACAAGGCTGTGAAAAGTCACGCAGGGTCGCTTTACGTAAATTTGGCTAAGCCCTGTGCGCCAACAGAAAATCACACAAAGTGATGTTCCGGCGGTGCACAGGGCTTGTACAAATGCCCCTCTTTGTGTATGTTAGAGAAGCCATTTGTTGGCAGTTCGGGCTGGACTGTTCCCATGAGGCACAGGGTCAAGACTGATTTGCATATAGCTGTGTCTGAACTGAGGTGGCGAAGTGAGCTAAAGAATGATGATGGATTCAACCCAGATCTGTGACTGGGGGTGAGTGTCTGAAAAGTTTCAGCGCTCCATCCATCATCTCCTTGTGTTTGCTTTGTTCGCCCTAAGTTGGCAGGGTATGCCCAGACGTGGGTCCCTTGCTCACTTTGCCACTGGATTCAAGCTAGCCTGGCTGATGAAGGGTGTTACCCAGAAACCAGTCCCAGGATGCTTGTTTCCGATTCCGGGAAGACCTGGCTTGGCAGTTCGGGCTGGACTGTTCCCATGAGTCACAGGGTCAAGACTGATTTGCATATAGCTGGGTCTGAACTGAGGTGGCGAAGCGAGCTAAAGAATGATGATGGATTCAACCCAGATCTGTGACTGGGTGTGAGTGTCTGAAAAGTTTCAGCGCTCCGTCCATCATCTCCTTGTGTTTGTAGAGAAGCCGTTTGTATCCAGACCACTTGCATTCTTCCCATAATCCTGGGGTAGAACAGTGGCGGCTCCTCCTCTATGGCAGAGGAGCGTCAACCCCCCACTGCCAGCAGCCGCAAAACTAAAAAAATAAAACGATAATAACACAGGTTCATTATCATTTTATTTTTAGCATGAATGAGTCTTTGGGTTAGAGCAGGCTGGAGGGGGAGTGGTGGGCAACACTCTTGTCAGTGAACATGTTCTTTTGGCCGGCCTTCTCAGGACGGCCAAACCGACATGCGCACTGAAGCTGTCTCCAACTCAGCTGTGTTGCTGGGTTGGAGACAGCAAAGCACAGGCTCCCAGTCTCTCTGGAAGCACAAATTCACAGTGCTCTAGCCAATGCCGATGCTGCTTTCAAACATGAGAGCAGCATCAGGATTGGCTGCAGTGGAGCCTGGGAGCCTTTGCAGTGCAGCAGCAGAATAGCACCAATGCGGCGATGTGGCAAGCAGCAAGAGCCAGGTAAGTGGTCTTATTTTTTTTTTTATTTGCCCCGCCATTCTTCGCTGATACTAGCCACTACTGGGGTAGAATTTTTATCCAAGCAAAATCTCAATTTTGTAACATGGTGTAATGACATAATATGAGAGATTTTGCGTAACAATCATAACGCAAACTGCAGGAAAGTAGCAAATTACACGAGATTACGCCAGAGTAAAATACATTTCTCCTGGGCTTACTTATAATAAAAAAAATATCGGATTGTGCATTTGGTACTATTTTTATTGTAATGGTTTCAGGTAATCGCTGAATAAAAGAGATTTGCAAATCCTGCTTTTATGGAAGGCCTAGGTTGGGAAAGGGAGAATCAGAGCAATGGATAGTTGATTAGGGTCTGTAATTAGTTCACAAGCGAACATTTCTGACAAACTCAGCTTCTTCCACTTAATGTTATTAATAAGTGAACAATTCCGTCAAACACATTCTTCCACTTGATATTATTAATACAGTGTTTTCCCTATTATGAATACCTATATCAAGCACAATCCCTGGTTGCCTGGTACATTTACATCGAAACTATGCAAACAGCCCTCGATCACACTAACCTATTTAACTCAATTTACACTTACAGTGATTCCCAAACACTGCTGCGATATTGCTCTTAAACCTCCTTCAAACTCCGTTTGCGCCGTAGGAGAGTAGGGCAAATAATGCTCCCTCCTGTGTTTGGATTGGCAGCTGTGACCACTTTCTACTTGGTGGTAATTAGCTAGTGTTAATTGCTGTATTAGCATAAACTGTGTGAGTGGTGGGTTAACAACAGAAAAGTGCGCTAAACGGGTTTCACGCATTTCTATCATCTTGCCTTTGTGGATCTTGTGAAGATGAACTTCCGCCCGAATAGAAGTAACAGTTTGCCTGGCGAGGATCTCTGCCTTGTGAAGGGAGCAGCTGCCATGGTGCCCCACTCCACAAGACCGAAAGGTTGCTCAGGGGGCGTCATGTTTAAAGCACCTGCTTGGCAAGCGTTTTGTTCAGGGAAACAACATGTCAAATCAGGAATTTGGTGTCTCTGCCCAAAAATCAAATAGCCATAGCGTGCAAGGAGGCCTCTCTGCGTGTAGGAAACCATTCCACGTGACAGGGGAATTACAAATTACAGCGTTCCTCCTGCTCCCCCAAATCCTAAACAAGAGCCTATGTTTTTGGAAAAGATGATTTTGAAGTTCATGCACTCCATTACAAGTTGCC
Source organism: Calotriton arnoldi (assembly GCA_963921515.1). Taxonomy (NCBI): domain Eukaryota; kingdom Metazoa; phylum Chordata; class Amphibia; order Caudata; family Salamandridae; genus Calotriton; species Calotriton arnoldi. The sequence continues at coordinate 24,635 of CAWUFW010008507.1, forward strand.
ATGTACAGGGGTGCTGAAATTACCACGTTTGGAATTACCAATTCTGGACGGTAATTACACCCCAGCACTGTGCAATTGTGAATTACAGCTAAATTGCACACGCACGAGATGACTTTCTGCATTATTTATCTTGCACTTTCGTCACTTTATATACCATTTTCAGGTTTTAGGTACCTCATTTTACTATCACTCTTAAGTCAAGCAATGTTTAGTCTACATATCTAGCCGTGCTTGAGTATACATTGACTTGCATGGCTTCCAAAGAAACTCTCCGGTCGGTTTGTTTGTCTTGTTGAATTTTACTGGTGTAATTTTTATGGTGTTTTAATTTCTTTTATTATATTTCTAATTTTTGTGTTCATTCGATTCCGTTGTATGTACTTTTTGATTACTTGTTTTCATCTCGTTATACGCATTTGCTTTCATGGTCTTATTTGGCCGGATAAAGTTATTTGAATTGAATTTTTATCTCTAGAACGGGGAATAAATAGGCATTCTCCGAATTACCAGTTCCTTTTCATCATGCAAGTCCCCATTCCAGGGACCATGCTGCTCCTATTGCTCTGAGATTTAACGGGTGTGGAAACACCAGGCTTGCTACTCCCACTCCCACATCCTCACTGAAAAGTGTTGAATCGCTGTTTTACTGCAGCGATGCAGCACTTTTCATAAATGAGGCCCCATGGGCCTCATTTATGAAGCTTTGCCGTAGGGCAGCACCGCAGGCCTTCCTGCTGTGCTGCCCTACGGCAAAACGAAAGTGCAGGAATGTGCCATATCTATCAGATACAGCACATTCCTGTCCTTTTCCCCTTCCCGATGCACAATGGGCTGCCATGGTACAAAGGTGCCTGCATTGCAGGGATGATCATTTTTGTGCAGGAAGGGAAACCTTCCTGCAGAAAAACAATCCTAAGAGGCTTTTTCCTCTCAGCACATATAGAAAAAGGAAAAACGAGGAGAAATAAAGATATTTCTCCTCGTTGTGCCTCCCTGGCACTGCCTAAGATTTACTATTTCTCGTAAATCTGGAGCAGTCTCAAAAAGCCATGAATGTTGCTAGGAACGCCTCCAGCAACACCCATTGCACACCCATTTAATGCAGAAAACTGTGTTAAAGGGAACAATATTCACGAGGCAGCATAAAGCCAAAAAAAGTGGCTTAGTGCTGCCTCGTAAATATGGAGCAGGCGCCTGCCCCACGGAACTTCACAAAAAGTGACGTTCCCTGTATTTAAGGGCCATCACTAAGTGATGGGCAAGGTATGTTATAACTATGTCCCCATTCTTTAATTACACGCTACTTGGTTTAATTCCTGCGAGTCACTCTATTTCTGCATGGTCATTTATTCTATGATGTCTTCACACAGGAAGGGAAACTGGGTTAACGCCTCCGACTCAAGTTTCCGGAATTCTCGACAACTTTCATAGAATCGATGGCGTCTTTTCTGTCAGGAGGTAACTAAACCCTAGCACTTTTCACGATAAGTAATTCAGAATCGAACCAGATCAAGTTTGCCAGCAGATCAGTGTATTTAAAAGAAAAAAAGAAAAGAAAATATATTGACTATTGCACAATATCATTTAAATACGTTTTAAACATGCCTAGAAATATATAAATGTTTAACAAGTTACATCTACAACATACCCATAAATGAAGAAGTGATGTCTTGAGAAAAATAAACTGCAGGTTTACTTTTGTTGAACCTACGAAATTGTTTATTTTTGCACTTATTGAGTCAGCATGGTTGTCCTTGTTTACCCAGAACATTCTTAAAAACTGACTGGAGTATAAACTATTACTTCAGCAGAGGAAATCACCCCAACAGAATTAATTACAGAAGTAGTCGATGGTCTGTATCATACGTAAGTGTGCTTACCTCTAAGTGGCGCTGTGGGCGCAAACATTGTTCTTTTTGTTTTTCTTTCAATCTATAATAATAGGCTTATGGATGTGTGGCTTTCTTCAAATCGCTCCTGTTCTGATCTTTTTACCTCTGGTCTGTTAGTTTGTCCCATGAGATTTTGCTGCAGGGCTGCGTTGTATCTAGGTAAGAAACGCATTTCTGAGATTGTGCTCTTCTGTTTTCCGTGCTCATTCTGAGAACCGTGCTAACTTTTGAAGGATGACAAATGGCTGCCTTCTTTTCTACCCAGCGACCCACTTTCACGTCCCCTTTCCTGTGCTGTAATCAGTGCATACCATTATTAATCTGTTCGTGGTTTTCTGAGCCAAAATAAATGTTAAACTGAGAAACATGTTCATCGATGCGTCATAAATGTTCTACATTGTTATTTATGGAAACTAAAACTAGAACCAAAAGTCTACTACTACTATAATAGTCCATTTGACTACCTTTCAAGAAATGTAACCATTGACGCCAGGAAGAAATAATAAAAACAATATTGTATGTTTTTCATTTAGCACTTGCTACATGTTTTATTGATTTGTGAAGATGTGCCAACCATATTTGTTTACTATAATATGTGCTACAAAATGTATTAAATTCATAAGGATGAAAGACCGAGTCATCTCTGCATGACGAGCTGAAGAATTCAAACAGAAATCAGCAGTGAACTCCTACCTCATTATCCTACCTTACTCATACTGTTTTGCATGGTTGACAGTAAAATACAAAAAAAGTTTCAAAAGAGGAGTTATGGTTCCTAACCAGTTATGGTGAGCAGTGCAGCAATGATTTCCCCCAATGCGCTGCCTATCACCTCACACATGGTGATACATTTAGGGCCATGTTTAACAAAAAGTAACGCAGCGCAGCAAGGTGAACGCTGCGTTCCAGGGAAAGGGCAGAAATGTGCCGTATTTATCACAATTCAGCACATTACTGCCTTTTCCCAGTGCTGGTGCACAATGGGCTGCCTAGTGCCAACGCAGGCACCCTTGCACTATGGTGCAAGGGTGCCTGCGATGCATGCAGCATTGTTTTTGCGCAGGAAGGGATACATTCCTGCACAAAAACAATCAGTCCCCGGAGGCATTTTTCGCTTTCTATGTGTGCTGCAAAATGTGGAAATAACCTGGAAAAATAAAGATATTTCACCTTGTTATGCCTCCCCTGAGAAGGCGTAGCATTTTGGCGCATTCCCAGGTCTACCAGTAATGGCAAATCTGGGAATGCATCAATCAATCAATCAAAAATAACTTTATTCGGTTTTCATGTGTGAAACCATAAAAGTTTCCAATTTTTAAAAAACAAAACTTAATAAAAATTCATAAAATCTTTACACAATTCATCACATGCAAAAAAAACAGACCCTGTTGGGATCTCATGCAAATCATAGGCAAAGTACATACAAAATACTTGGTCCCCTAAAATAAAAATTAAAACAAAACAATGGATAGATGACTCCCGGGATCCTATCTGATAATTATGTCTCATCCAGGGAACTTAAGAGTGGACCCTCACAGATACTACCATTTTATCTAGGTAGGCTCTGAGCTTCACTGCAGATTTAAGGAAATTCAGGACAAATAAAATAGAATCTTCATGCAACAGCTGTAAATAAATAAGAGCTGGGAGAGCCTGGCTGAAATTCATCCTCCTTAAAATAGGGACAATAATTTTTTCCGGGGATCACATAAAACCTGCAGAATAATAAAAAATGAAGCAAGTCCTGTGGAAACTCACCATCGCAGCCACAAGATGCTGAGATCTGTCCTCTACTGCTCCCCCTTGGCGAAGCCAGCAGGAGATGAAAAAAACCCAGGCGAAACCTAGTCAGCAAAAAACGTTCATAAATACTAAAAGATCCCAGAAGGTATGGCTCAGTAGATAATGTAGTTTTCAGTATTAAAATTTTTCGAACACTAGGGTTCCTCAGTTCTAGCTCTTCCCTCTCCAATTTCCTTAGATTACAAAAAGACTCCCTTACCCAACCCAAATCCTTTTTAGATACCGATTCTGGATTAGTATATAATTCTGCTCTACCTAGGCTTTCAAAGCTACTCTTTATGTATCTAAGCCATGGTATGTGATGGGCATAATCAAGGGTCATACACTCTTTCAATTTCAATTGGGTCAACGACAAATCTTCATTCTGCCAAATTTTTAACCAAAATGTTAGTGAACGGAGAGCCAATGTGACACACAGATACGGGACCCCAAGTTCTTCGTGTACCACCATATTAGAAGTTCCACTGGCCACACCTAATAGACGCTCCAGAAACGTATTCTCAGCCACTTGTAAATCTTCTATAACTACATGCCCCCATATTTCACTCCCATAAGAGGCCATGGCGACAAACTTGGTCTGCTATATCTTTAAAAGTGCCGCTATCGGTCTTTTGCCTAATTTAGAAGCAAAATGGCCTAATTTGCCCGCACTAAATACCCCCTCTTTCTCTGTTTTAGTGGGCCCCATTTCATTTGCTCATCCAATATGACCCCCAGGTATGAAAAGACATCAGTGCGGGGGACCTGAGCAGTCCCTACCCTAAATTGAAAGGTCTTTTTCATGCGAAGGCCCACCTGCATCACAAAATATTTGGAGTCGTTTATGGATAAATCCCGGTCCGTCATAAAAGCAGAGCAGGAGTCAAGCAGAATTTGTAACCCCCTGGCGGTCCTGGATATAAGGACTGCGTCAATTGCGTATAATAATACTGGCAGACCACGTCGGCCTACCTGCGGGTAAGCAACCCTTGTAGTTTGTAGCATTTTATCCAGATCGTTGATATACAAATTAAACAAAAAGGGAGCCAAGATACACCACTGGCGTACACCTCTCTTTATAGCAAAAGTACGGGAGACTCTTAAATCTTGCGAGAATCTAACCTGCGCCTTGGTAGCTTGGTGAAGATTTTCCAAGAAATAGACAATGTTATCATTTACCCCAATAGCCAACATGGTCTGCCACAATTTGGCCCTGTTCACGCGATCAAATGCGGAGGACAGAGCCATGAACGCTAGATAAATCGTGCCAGGGCGGGCAACCGTATATTTATTGAGAATCATGGATAGGTTGAGACACTGGGCCACAGTCGACCGCCCAGGGCGGAGGCCACACTGGATGTCCGATAGAGTGGCATGTTCTTCTGTCCAAGTGGTCAGCCTATCTAAAAGTACTCGACCCACCACCTTAACCACCGAATCCAACAAGGAGTTCGGTCTGTAGCAATGAGTACTATCCCGATTGCCTTTTTTAAAAACTGCCACTATGGTAGAGGTAGCCCAAGACTCAGGACAGCCAGAATTTGCTGCTGCCTTCAAAACTGCCATAAGAACGGGCGCCCAAAAAGTTGGATCGGATTTAAAAAGATTGGCTGGAATGCCATCAGGTCCTGGGGCTTTGTTACTGGTCAATCCGACAATACCATCCTTGACCTCTGATAAGTTTAAAACCATGTCAGTTGTACCTGCCTCCCGGGAAAAAGAACAGTTCAGCGCAGGGGGGCACTCAAACATGGCTTCAAAGTGGAGTGTCTCCCCTTGTAGGGAATGTTCAAAGTGGATTCCTCTCACACGTGGACAAATCCATGTCAGCCAATCTAGAAACCCTGGGATCACCGAATGTATGAATATTAAAATCCCCAGCGATCACAATATTTCGGAAAGTGATACCCTTGACCGCGATCGGAATTCCGCTCGTGTGCTGGACATTCCGATCGCGGGTGGGGTCGTGACGAGCTCAGCTCGTCATGCGCACAGCGCTACCGCGCAGCATGACGAGCTGAGCTCGTCATGAGCAAGGAAGGGGTTAAGATGTTGCCTTACAAAGGAACCTAGCGAAGAAATATTACATACACCCTTGGTGCAAGATGTTGAATTATAAAAATTTATGAGACCCAAATTATGGGACTCCCTGCTGAGTACAAGGGACTGTATACACGGGCACTCTGTCAGCAAAACCAACAACTTGCATTCAACTGCCAAGGAAATGTGAATGGCAAGGCAACCTCTTGGTCTTCCTACATATGAAGGGGTTGCCGGAACAGAAAACGACTTGTATCCCTCAAGTGGTAAACTGCTTCAATCAGCCAGGTTTCCTGCAAACAAATCACACTGAATTGTTTTATATACGCAATCCACGAAGGGTCAGAGAACTTGTTGGCTAGACCTGCTATGTTCCATGATATAAAGTTTCTGTCGGTTTCACCCATCGTCCCAGCACTTGGCCATGAGGTTTCCTGCAGGTTAGTAGGTGTCACTGGATTCGCGAAAGCAGACCCACTAAGTCAATCACAAGCATCCAAGGTAGCCAGGGGTGCGAAACGATTTGTTAGCTCCAAAGTGGGAGGAGGAGGTAGCTCCTGCCAGCCATGTGCTGTCCAATTACAATAATTTGGATCAGGGGTCAAATTCAGATTCAAATTCCTGGAGGATGGGTATAATGGCGTGTGACTGTTAATTGGGCCCATAAAAGTATTAGCCATATAATTCCGCCCCAATGGTTCAGGTTTGAAAAAGAAGCCAAAAGGTAAAGCCATGATGGATTTCTTAGTGTAGTCCTCCTTTGTCCCCTGAGGGAGAGTTGGAATGTTCCCCAGTATCACAACATATGGGGTCGATTCTGCTGGCAGATGGATAACAGGCAGGTGCTGCATAGGGTTCTGCATAGAGCCCTCCCGTCCCCCCTGGTGTTGCGCCTAAGGTGCATTACTCTCCCAGATGGGTTGATCTCGTGTAGCCGATCTTTCCATTGGACCAGAAATTATGCCCAGTTTTGGCACGGTATGGATCACAGAGGGAGGCGAGACCAGATGCGAATGTGCACGGCCACCCGATGACCTTAGAGGGGAAGGTAGAGGTTCCCTGGTGTTCGTATGTATGCCTCCCAAGGTATAACAATCCGATGTTGAGGGAGCCGTCAATGGCCTTGATTCCAGATTGGCGGCTACACCTCCTAGCGGTACACAACATTTGAGTTCAGAAATACCCTTTTAAATTGCGGTCAAACGATGGATTATTGGGCCCAGCTTAGTGTCTATCATAACCCTCAAGGAATCCTGAAAGGATTCTAATATGCACATCATATCTACTTTGGTCAGTCCTTGGTCGACTGCGGTCTTCTGAGATGTTGCGTCGGCTCTTGGTCTTTTAGCCTTCCCCCCTGGCAGTTGGCCCTTTCTTTTCGTGTCCGTCCCTTGATTGACCAACTCAACACCTCCTGGTCTCCACTGTGTTGCTAGTCCAGCAGCTAGTGGTTTAATTAAGTGACTAACAGGCATAGCCCCCACTTGCCCCCTGATTGAATGTACATTGTCCCCCCTGGGATTATTAACCAGGATGGTCAGTGTAAGGGGTAACTGTTGACCAGTTAAACAGCTGTTTGATCTGTTCAATCCGACCAGTTCTTGGACCCCAGGATTATTAGGAGATTCATCAACACTATCCTTAGACCTTTGTACACATGTGGGCAAGGGAGGGTGGGCAGTTACAGGGGCTCTAGAAAGACGCCGGTTCACCAACTCGATCTCCTTATCAAGCACCAATGCGGCCCGCTGCAAAAACGAGTCCATGGTTACCACTGAACCTAAGGTGTCAGCCATGGCCCCCCCGGGAGCTGTAGACACCCTGCGTTTCCCCATGTAACGCCCTAGTCGATCAACCAGTTAACGGTACTTCGGAGCAAGAACAACAAGTTTTAGAGTCTGCTACATTCCTTAGTAATCCGGCTACTGTATCCCTTATGTTACTAATGCTCCAATACTGCGGCCATGGAGCTAATCATAGAAATATATAGGGGTAAAAATAAGGGGAGTTGTCTCCCTACCTGGACCTCTGCTGCAGCCACTGAAACTGAGACTGGAGCTGGTGCAAAAGCAGGAAGATGGTCGATCTTGCTGTGGTAAATTACTGATGTCTAATGAGGATGAAAAGAGGAGACCAAGAGGATAGGCCCAGCCCAGCCTTCTCCGGTCTCAGACGGGAGCAGATGGTCCCGCCCTTGGCCCGGGCACGCCCGCGCACGTCCCGCGCTTCGGGCGACCCGGTGGGCAATTATGCACCTCCTGGCACGAGGGTGGAGTCAGCTGGCGTTGCCGCGATGGCAAGGTGGGGAATGGAGTCCCGCTCCTCTCCTTCCCGGTGTTCGGTGTCTGCTGGCTGCTGCAAAATCAAGATTATGGTCTCCCCGGAATGCGTCAGAATCGGTGGGTGTTTCCTGGGAACATCCATGCAACACCGTGGAATGCCTCCCTGGGACAGAGTAACACAACACAGAGATTTGTGCTGTGTTGCATTACTCTGGATTTATCAAGCCACTCAGGGCCACGCAACGTGCACTTTTGTGGCTTGATAAATCACATTTTGGGGTTGCGTCGCACATGCACCACATTCTATGGTGTAAAAGCGACACAACTCCTTGAAAAATAGGGCCCTCAGTTCTTAGCTGCTTTGGCAGTGGAGAGGGGGATCTTGACACAGGGTATTTCACCTTTTATCATATCCAGTGCCCAGCTTTTGTTACCCCAGAACCACCATCACATGGTCTTCAGCTGTGTGCATTAATGTGTGTGCGTGGGCTGCAGTTCTCATCCCACCAGAACTGTCTGTGCACACCATATATCCAAGTACAGCTTACATTAATCCCTCAGTGCCAAGCTCAGCACTGTGGCTTGCTATTTTGTCTCTTTTTATTCTGTAGCCCCTAATGAGAACCTGTGGATCAGCGATGGCATTTGGATTAAATTCATGGATCTATCTGGCTAGGGAAACTGCAGAGGATCCACACATTCCTATAAGAACTGCAGATGTTAACGGCCATTTATATTTTTAACATAAATAAATAACTTTACTCAGGCCTTCTTTATGGTTTGATGTAATTCTGCCAGTCATTTTTGAGATATTGGTGCTACAAAATGGTTTTGAGTGGGCTTCAAGGTTTAATGATAAAAATATAATGATGATTTATACTTTAAATATTCTCAGGTTCAGTTCAGTAATTTTTTTAGAAATGTGTGCTACAAAATGGTACTGGGTGGGCTTCAAGCTTTTATGATGAAAATATATTGATGGTTTATGCTAAAAATATTCTCAGATTCAGTTCTGTGTGCAACTTGAGGAGGTTATGGCCCAGAATAACCTTAGGTGCTTTTCAACAACTCTAAATACAGCCAAAATGTGTGGTCTAGTAATGCATAACTATTTCCATAGACTGTATTTAACCGCAAGTCCTCTGGCTGATTGTTGATCTGGGTCTGGTGAAATCAGCCCGGAAACACTCTCTCCTCAAACTTCAGCAATCAACCAAACATTGGATCTCTTACCATACCAGTACCACTGTGAACCACCCTCTTCAGAGAGACTTTTCCATCACATCAGTAAGCCAACTGAATAAGGAGCAATGCCGCTTTGTGTGCAGTTCAACCTCCACCAAGAATCTGATCTGAAACTTTAAAATCTGATTCACTGGTCTAGTTTTTCCCAGTAAGTGGTTTGACTTAGGCAAGAATTGTCTTCTGAGAAAATACCCCTTTATGCCTGATCACCCCAAGTTTTTTGCTGAACTGTATTTCTGTTTTTTGTCCAGTGCCCCATGTATGGGCTCTGACCCCTAAAACATGTAGACATTGACTAATCCCTGATTGACCTATTTACCTTTTCTATTAGGCCATGGTATCTGGTGTAGAAATATGCCTAAGGCATGAAAAGATACATTTCATCTGTGGACTTCAGCACTTATTGTGCCATCCACTAGTGTGACAAAGGAAAAGGCTTGGTGGCCTACTGTTCAATGTAGTTGGATGCTGTTTAGAGGAGCTCCAGCCTTAGGTTCCTACCTCCAATAAATTCTGCATGACCATACTCGCAAACCATCGGTGAAGGGGCTGGCAGACCCCCTGCATCTTCTAACCTGCGCAACCCGATTGTTTTTGGCATGGAGGTGATGAATCCTGCCTCTGCACCAGGCAAAAGCATTGCCTCTTGGCTTTCAATTTGGCAACTGCAACAGCACTAGATAGGGTCCCTATTAGAAATGGGAGTGTTGACTCTGCCTGGGGAACTGCTGGGGCAGAGCTACTGTCTCTTACACCCGCGATGGACAATTGATTGAGTGACAGAGAGTAGAGTGGCCACACATGGGGGAGCGCACAGGGTACTGCAGGATCAGAGCTTCCACTGGCCTAGGTGGGACCCTCACTTACTGTACCTCACGTGCTGGAGAGGTAAGGAGGTGTTTGAAAGCTTTTGGTGCAGCTTGGAGTAGAGCAGTGCCACTGTGGGGGACACGCCCAGAGGCCTGGGCGACTGTGGTAGCTAATTAACAATACCTTCAGAATATACTATGAATGGCTGTACGAGGGTGGAGCAGGCACTGTTGAGGAAGTCATCCATCACTACTTAGGGGGAGCAGACCTGACAGAGGTTACAAAAGCTGAGGCTGCCGTCTTGGGAGAAGTGGTTTGAATATCTAAACTCTGGGGGAAGGTATTAAGGATGTGGGGAGTAGGAAACCCTGGTATTTGATGGGTTTCCACCTGAATATTACACCCTATATGCTGATATCTCGATTCCAACCCTATAAGGGGACAAAGCAGCAGCTGGAACTACTCCGACTAATGACTGAAGCAATTGTGATAGCCATACCTAAAAAGGGGAAAGATCCAAAGAGAGTCGGCTCCTACCGACCACTCTCAATGTAATCTGAAATATAAACTATTTAGCAAAATGTTGGCCAATAGACTGCTCCCTCATATGCAGACTATCAGCCACCCTGGCACGTCACTGTTTATCCTTGGACGAAATACGGTCCTCAAAATTGGGTGATTGCTAGGGGTCTTAAAAGTGCACACCAGTATTCCCTAGTGAGCAGCAATTGTTCCTATCGATATCGAAAAGGCCTTCACTACTCTACAATTATCTTTACCTTCATGAGCTAATGAAGGCAATTAATCTGGGACAAGGATTTCATCAATGGCCTCATTCCTGAATACCAAAGCAATGGCTAGGGTCAGGACTAAGAGGACAATATCTGATCAATACCCAGGAATGAGGGGCACATGAAAAGGATGTCCGCTCTCGCTGTTATCATTTGCTACTGTGCTGGAACTATTTGTGTCCAATATTCAGTGGGGTGATATTTTTGAAGGAATCACTGTGGACCACGCTGCGCATCACATATCGTTATACGCAGATGACTTGTACTTATAAGACTCAAACTTACAGAGGGATGCGGCACAATTGACAGCTGCGTTAGATAAGTTTGGAGAGCTGTCTGGCTTTAAAGTGAACTGGGTGAAGTCAGGTATCTTCTCGATTCATCCTGCACTTGACAGAGATTTACTACCTGTAGAGGCATGCAACTTACAGCGGCTAGATAATACTTTTCGATACTTGAGGGTCCAGATCTATAGAACGGAAACCAATTTGTTAGATGGCAACATTCGGCACACCATCTCATCACTGACTGGAGGGATACGGTTCTGGAATTCCTTGCCCATATCAGGAGCAGGGAAGATACCTATTTCAAATCGGTGATGCTTCAGAGACTCCTATATGACTACACAAACCTAGCAATTTGCATCCCTCTAGTTTCGAGGAATTCAACCAACTGCTAACTGGTCTAGTATGGGGCATGGAGCAATGGAAAGTGGCACTGCACAAGCTTAAACTGCCTGAGACTGGGGGGGAATGGAGGCACCAGACTACGACTGTACTACGTAGCAGCACAGATACAATGAGCTGCAAGATGAATTTATGATGGCTTAAGTGGGGATGACCTGCACGACACAACATGCCCTAAATTAATGGATATACTGATGCTATTGGTCAAGACAAAATGTAGTAAGAGGGTTATATCCATGCCGCTGTAATCCTTCAATTATAGCTGGGACACAGTATTTCAGAGGACAGCCATCAAAGGCACCTTTACACCAGATTTCCCATTATTGTTCCTTAATAGGCTGGGAAGACAAGATATAGAGTGGGTGTTGGAAGGTGGTTTGTTAGTAGTTGCAGGTAGGTAGCTACAGCTGGAAGAAACACCACAATCACAAATAAGGTCCAGTAAAGTCTCCATAAATTAGCCCTTGCTCAACCCTTGTAGCTTGGCTCATGAGTAGTCAGGTTTAACTTAGGGGACTGGTGGGTAAAGCATTTGAAAACACCAATAACAGTAAAAAAGTAAGACACAACACACAATAAAAATCTAACACCAATTTATAAACAGGAAATATGTTTATGATTAAAAAGACACCAAAACAATAAAAATCCAATATAGGGAACCAGAGATATGAATTTTTAAAGATTAAATGTAAAAATGCGCCTTCTAGTGCTCAAAAGCATAACGCTCAAATCAGGACATCTGGTCGCACTTGACCAGGACCAAGTCAAAGTTTCAGGCCAAAGGCGATGGAGTGCGGGTCAGATACGAATGGGTGGTTGGGGCCGGTCAAATTTTTACCTTCGCACTTAGTGACTTTTTTAGCTCTTGTTCTCTCAACATCGAGCGAGTTTCCTCAGCAGGTTCGATGACCGTTCGACAACGGCGGCTTGCTTAAGTGCGAGGCCTCGGTGATTCCTTGAGGTCTTGGTTCTCATTGTTAACAACGAAGAGCTCCAGAGCTTTCAGCGGAGCAAACCTGAAGTTGAGGCCGAGTCACGGTTCGACGTCGCTGGCTTGACTCTCGGCGATGGGTGTTCTGTCAATTTATGGAGCTTTTTATAAAAAATTATCCAAATAATTCCAAACTTTTGGATCTTCTTGCAGAAGGTCTTTTTGGGGTCTTGAATGGTCCACAACACCAGCCAAGGTTCCAGAAGCTCTGAGTTGCTCCTTGGAGAGTTAGGACTACAATTCCCACAATACACATGGTGAAATCCTTAGAAATCCACTGGAAGCTGGTCATCTGTGCTCTTCTTGGTGGTTTTGATGCAGGTGACTTCTTGAAGGTCTTTTGAACTTGTTGCTTTCAGGGAGTCCGCTCCTTAATCCTTTGAAGCAAGCCAAAGTCCTCTTTTGTGAAGACCAGAGTGGGGAGCAGGTGCAGTCCTTTTTTGGTGCAGACTAGGGGCTCAGCAGGGCAGTCCTTCTTCTCTCGATGTTTCCATGTAGGGATCTGAGTTTCTGCAAAGCTCCCCCATATTTATCCAGGTTTCTGGGCTGGCAATAATGGGGCTATGCCTGACCAATGGGGTGCAGGGTGCCACCCTCTGTGATGGCAACCTCCTTAGAAGTGTGGCATAGTTTTACCCAGACAGCACTGTTTCACAAAAATCAAAATGGAGAAAATCTCTCCTGGAGGTTTAGGTTTGGCTAACCCAAATCACAGGTGTGGCTAACTTTTTCCTACACTCCCCTTCCAGCCCCTCTCCTAATTCAATTACTGGGACTCCTATCTGGATGGGGGTGCAGAAAGTGGGGGTGGGCCTGGTTCCTGTTCTCACTGTCTTTCTGTAGGAAGGTGGAATCTGACTATATGGTTGCCCCCACTTTTTTTATGGTGTTTTGCTGGTTTATGACTTAGTTGGACTGGGATCCTGCTATTCAGGGCCCCAGTCTATCTGCTTCCTCTCTAAAATGGTTTCCATGTGCCTTAGGCCCATCACTGATTGGGATCTGGAGTGCCCTTATAAGTCCCTAGTATATGGTATACTATGTACCAACGGCATAGGTACCTCAGAGGCCTGCCAGGGGCTGCAGCATGTATTATGCCACCCCTGGAAGGCCATCCAAACTGACACCACAGGTCTGCTACTGCAGCCTGGGTAAGGTGGTGCATACACCCTTACTGTGATATAGGTTACCTATATCACGAAATACATACACACATATAAACCTATAAGTCACTCCTAAGGCAGGCCTTATCAATCCTAAAGGCAGAGTGCGTGGTTCCTATGTGAGAGGGTGCCCCTGCATGAGCAGGGCCCCTCTGCAGCATTCGGAGACCATCTCTGATGCTGTTTGTAGTGCAGCCTGACCATATACTCTTAAGCGCATTATATCCTCGCGGTAAAATGCTAACTTTGGAATGGCTGCACCTAAACATGTCGTGTTTGGTGTCAAACATCTTGGAATACTACCCCCCGCCAATCCTGGCGGCGGGGGTAGCATTCCACCCTTCTAGAGGGAAAGACATGTTAACTCTGACTAGTCCGGTAACTTCTTTCCAGAGCCCTGGCATCACAAAATGGATGCTGCTGCCACAGACACGAGTCTGGCCTCCTGCTGCTGGACGAAACTCCGGCAGGGGAGGCCTGGACAATAGGTTTCCTGTCCCAGGGAGGTGTGACCACCTCACCAGACAGGATAATGTGTATTGGGGCTGGGCGGGAGCACTTTCGGGTGCTTTGAAGTCCTGCACTGGGGGCACATTTGGTGTCCCTGTGCATACCCCAGTCCAAACCGGATCAGGGGCTTGTAGCCCCTGCTTTGGCGTGAACTGGACAAAGGGAAAGGGGTGTAGCCACCCCTCTGCCCTGACCCACCCACAGGTGGGGCCACAGAGTAGTCCAACCCCTATCTTTAGAATAAAGGTAGGAACCCAGTCCTTAGGATTTTAGATTATCCCTGGACGAAACTCTGAAACTGAATCCTGGACCTTCGACGCTCTACTCACGATTAGAGGACTGAAGAATCTCCCTTGGGGTCAAGGAGTGACTCCCCTGCTTGGCAGGCACCAAAGAAGCATCTGTCCGGTTCGCATTTCTGAAGCTCCCGTCGGACGCCGAAGTCATCGCATCACAAGAGGTGGATTCTCAGACTTTCCCGAGGCTACCCTGAGTCCCCAGCAAAGCTGAGGCCCGTGGCTATCGTGGGTGACTTGAGACCGTGACCCCTGGACACCGAGCACATTTGCAAGTGCATCCTCTTCTGGGTCTTCCAAGAAGTCATGCTTTGGGCTCCGAGTAGCCCTAGCCTCCAGCACCACCTGCACCGAAGATCACTGGCCCCCACTCCACGAGTGTCCTGTAAGCCAGATCCACGTGCGGCGTTATGAGGCTCCTTCGCGGTCACTAGCCCGTTGGCTAGTAGCCCTTAACGAAGGCCAATACTTTTCTTACTTGGCATCCTGGTTGCTCCAGGCCTGCCCTCACTTACCCTCGCTGGGTGAGTTCCACAGACCTTGCTGGTCTGCACCATCAACGATCTACATCTTCACCGAGACTTGCCATTGCCAAGGCTTGTTGGGTCCAATCCGGTCGCCAACACCTCAGAACTCGACAGACATTGTGTACCAGCCCGAATCCTGCTCCTGGTCACCGACAACGCCTCCTGGACCTCGTGGCTGAAGAGTCAAGACGACCGTCAACCCACCTGAAGCACTCGACATCGGTGGGCATCTGTCCATCGCCTTCCTGTTCACTGGCTAGTGACCCAGACTCTGTCCCCTCTGCTTTCAGGTTCTTCAGAACTCCGATCCACTCTTGGATCCACCCGGACACTTTTCTCTTGGCCGCCAGCAGCACTTTGCAGCAGATCGCCATTCGATTCGACGACGAAACCCGACCCCGAAAGGCACCTATGCACCCGGCTTCCCTGGGTGAGGTAACACGAGTACTCCGGTGCTCCCGTGGGTAGAGACTCTTCAAAGTCCTAGATCTCAAAGGGTTTTGTCCTAGTCCTCTTTAAGTGTCCCTTTTCTCTATTTTCCCGATCCCGACTTTCTCCATAGAAGTCAACGGCGTATTGCGGTTGTGTAATTACACTGCACGCGTCTCCCGTAGGTCCCCTGTGTCACTACCTTGGGTGGTTCCTTGTGGTCCAAGCACTTCTAGAGGCTCTAGGCCTAGTGTCTAGTTCAGTCGTGGTTCGCATACCACTTTATTGGTATATGGTTTGAGTACGCCCCTAGGGCCCAAACGTGTATTTGTGCTATTACTGTGATTTAATAACTTATAACTTATGTACTTCGAACTCTAGCCTCATAAAGAGACTAGAGGGGTGTGTTTAGCAATAAATACATATATTTTGAATATATACCTGGTGTGGTGCTCTTTCATTTGGTCACTCAAGAGATTATAGACTGGTAAAACAAGCTGCTTTACATTCCTTCAAGACTTAGCCTGAAGGCTGCTCTCCATAGCTACCACTAGGATAGCTTTCAATAAGGTTGTCTTTAACCTATCTCCAATAAAGGGTTGTTTGGACTGGTGCAAGGTGCCCACTATAATTAGTGGACAGCATATACCAGGCCAACTTCTCACACTTTCTCCCTTTGAAGACCAGTTTACTACCCAGCCCCCTTCTTGTCCTGGCATCTACTGCTGCAGATCTTCTCCCACCAGATGTCTCTTTTGTCTCAGCCAAGACCACTTCACACCTCATCAGAGCAGCTTGGCTCCACTTTGCGACGACAGAAGCTAAATACCCTCGTTGTGAAGAACTAGAAGCTGAATTCCTGCATATGTTTAGGAGCTGTCCAGAACTGGGTGAATTCTGGAATTCAGTGACAGACACCTTGACTGAGGTAGTAGATAGGGAGGTCCACTGCACAGCAGGATATTGTCTCCACTTGTTCCCACATAACTCCAAGAGTAAAGTATGTAGTACAGTCCAGGACATGGCACTCTTCTTAGCCAAAAGGGAGATTGCCCGGCACTGGAAGACACAAAGAGGGCCTAGTGTTGAAGGATGGAGAAGGGAAGTTCTACAACAGTCAGGTTATGAGGGGGCGGTCTGACTTAGAGATGCCAGGCAGGGTCAGGGATCCCTCGAGGCTGTCAGGGCGTGGGAGGCATTAGTGGAGGAATTGAAACAACCAGATGGCTCTCTGCGAGAAGAGCCCCCACATACCCTCTCATAACACAGGCATCACTCTGGACCTTGGAATGAGGACCTATACTTTGAGCATGTGGCCCTCCCTCATATGTGCACTCATAGAAGGTTTCAGGGCTTGAGCAATAATAGTATAATGGGACTTCATACAATTCCCTCTGGATTCCACGATGGGCGAAACGTCTGATTGCTGCATTCTAATTCATAGCAGACCCAGCCATGTCACGCCAGGGGTGGGGGTGGGGGATTCTGTTGCTCTTAATAGGGGGAACTGAAATTTGTCGACCAAAGACCTAGGATGCACAAGATGATGCTAGGGTTGATGTGACAACATCTTCCATCTGGTATTTTTGTTATTGCATATTGCGAAAGTCTAAGGGTCTGAATCCGGGAGGGCTAGAGGTTATATACATGGTCAGAGTATTACAAATTGTCGACATTGAATATTTACTGGTCATATTTGGTGAGAGACACCTGGTTGTAATGAAAAACAATATCAGAGCAGCTTGGCTCAGCCTGTCAAAGGCTGACCAATCAGAAGAGACTTCTACCTGGCTGATTTTAGGGAACTTTAAGAAAGCAGTTCTAAAACTCCTTTCATGCAATATTTGCATTAAATCTAACCTTGGCGAGTTGTTGGATTTGTTATTACTATTATTTTAACACTTTTAAACATGATTTTAGCTCACTCTTGTCGAGAGATAGACTTCATTAAGTTTAAATAAAGCCTTCCCATGGTAGCCTATAGAGGCAATGTACTACAATGGGGAGAAACAACATTGGCAGTGTTCCTCTTCAGGGCATATAAAACATATTTTATAATGTCCCTGCTTATTACTACAATGCATCCTAACTTCATGGAATCTAGGTAGACCTTGGGGGTGACTTATATGTCAAAATAAGGTAGTTTAAGACTTTGGAAGTACTTTTAATTCCAAAGTCGAACTTGGACATAGTTTTAATTTAAAAGCAGCCTGTAAAGCAGGGCTGCCTTTAAAAGGACAACAGGCACCACAACAATGCACTCTTAAGTGCATTAAATCTACTGGGCCTTTAAATCTACATGACATACCATATACTAGGGACTTATAGGTAGATTGTCAGTACCAATTGTAATTACACCTAATTACCATATACCTTTTAAACAGAACACTGGCCCTGGCCCTGGTTAGCAAATCCCAGGGCACAGGTCAGCCACCCCAAAAATAAAGGTGATGGGTAACTAACCTACACCCTGGTGGTCCTCATCAGCTAAGTGGAAAAACCTGGAAAGTCCATCTGCATTGGCCATCCCAGGTCTGCGTTCCACTGTAAAGTCAAAGGTCTTCTGACACTCTGGGGTCTATATGACCTTTGTGGGCTGCTTCTTTGAGGTGAGTTTTGTCAGGGGAGCCACTATGGCACCATAGTTCTGAACAAATCTCCTTCAATTCCCAGTCAAGCCAAGAAAGTCCTTGCCCTGTGTCTGGGTCTTAGGAGCCTCCCAATCCAGGATGGCCCGTATTTTGGGCTGGAGAGGTTGCACATGGCCTCCACTTACAATGTGGCCAAAGTACACTGCTGAACTCTGCCCTATCTTGCACCTGCTTGCCTTGATAGTCAGGCCCACCTGCTGCAGGGCCTGAAGCACTTCCTTGAGGTGGACCTGGCGCTCCTCCCAGGTGGAGCTGATTACAGCTATATCATCAAGATAAGCTGCACATAAAGGTTCCAACCCAGACAGGACTCTGTTCACCAACCGTTGAAAGGTGGCAGGTGCATTCTTCAAACCAAGGGGCAACCCCTTTAATTGAAAGTGGCCTTCTGGAGTGGAAAATGCTGCCCTCTCCTTTGCTCCTGGACTTAGGGCAATCAGCCAGTAACCTGAGATCAAGTAAAATGTACTCAGGTACTTTGCAGCCGCAACCTGTCAATGAGCTCATCATTCTAGGTATATGGTGAGCATCAATCTTAGTGACTGCATTCAAACCTCTGTAGTCCACACAGAACCTTAACTCCTTCTTTCCCCGTTGGGGATTAGGTTTGGGTGCCAGCACCATTGGGCTGGGCCATGGACTGTCAGAGAGCTCAATTACCCCCAATTCCAGCATCATAGCTACTTTAGCTTTGATGCTGGCTCTGACCTGGTCAGACAACCTGTACAACTTATTTTTTACAGGTAGGCTGTCATCAGTGTCAACATCATGTAGACACCTAATGGTGATATCTGGGGTCAAGTAGAACATCCCAACACACTGCTCCAGCAACTGCTTGCAGTCTCTGTGCTGCTGGTCTTTCGACTTGAGAGTTTACAACTCCCTCCACTGACTCATCTTGGACATTGCTGGAGAGGAGGTCTGGCAGTGGCTCATTCTACTCCTCCCCTCCTTCCTCAGTGACCATCAGCATGGAAATAACTGCCCTTTTTTGGCGGGGTTTCAATCTGTTCACATGCAGGACCCTGTGGGTGCCAAGGTCCACCAGGTAGGTGACCTTATACTTCTTTTCTAAGATTGGGTAGGGACCAATCCACATATCCTGGAGGGCCCTGGGAGCCACAGGCTTCAACACCGACACCAACTGACCTGGATGGTACTCAGGCATAATAGCCTTTTGGTCATACCAAAGATTCATGAGCTCTTGGCTGGCCGTCAGGGTGCTGCTTGCTTTACTCATGTACTCTGCACTGCGAGATCACAAGCCTTGTACATAGTCCAGCACATTCTGTTTGGCTTCCTTGTGAGGCTTCTCCCTAGACTCTCTCACCAAACAGAATGGCCCACTTACAGGGTGCCCAAACAGTAACTCAAAGGGGCTACAACCAATCCCTTTCTGTGGCACCCCCCTATATGCAAACAGCAGGCATGGGAGGAGAACATCGCATCTCCTCCTGAGTTTGTCAGACAAACCCATGATCATGCCCTTCAGTGTCATATTGAATCTTTTCCCCGACCATTTGTCAATGGATGTTATGGGGTGGTGAACTTGTAGGTAACATCACATTCATTCCACATGGCTTCATATAGGCAGACATAACGTTTGTGCTACTATTTGAGACCACATTCTATGGGAAACCCACTCTGGTGAACCCAACAAGGAGGCCCCTAGCCACTGTGGGAGCAGTGTCTGTCCTGAGGGGCATTGCCTCTGGATCTCTGGCTGCATGGCCCAATACCACCAAGAAGATATACCTATTGCCTGAGGCAGTTGGTAGGTCTAGGGGGGCAATAATGTCGATCCCCACCCTTTCAAAGGGAGTCCCAACCACTGGCAATGGTATCAAGGGAGCCTTTTGTTTTGTCACTTGTCTTGCCACTTGCTTGACAGGTTGCATAGGAGCTACAGAACTCCTTTACTCTGGCAGACATGTTAGGACAATGGAAATGGTTAACCAACTTATTTCATGTCCTGGACTGTCCCAAATGTCTTGCCAAGGGGATGTCATGGCTCAAAGTGAGGAGGAATTCTTTGTACTTCAGTAGGGACCACCAACCCCTTGCTTGAGGTCACTGGCCTTAATATAGAGAACTCCTCCTCCCAGGAGACCCTGTGAAATCCACTAACATCATCCTGCTCTTGCCTGGAGGAAGCCTTCCTCAGGCTCTCAAGAGTGGGACACTCTCTTAGTCCCTGACACAACCCCTCTCTGGAGGGTCCACCAGCTCCATTCAAATCTGCCCAGTCAGACAGATCTTGCAGGGGTGGAATTCCTACCTCAGAGGTCAGCTCCTCCTCCTCAGGGTCAGATTACTCCTGTGCCTCCGGATTCCAGTGGACTGGCTCACCAGACCATGTACCCTTTATGTTGTCCTTGGAAGCTAGGCCTATTGTTAGAGGGACCAAGTGTCCAGCATTTCACTTCTGTGCAGTCTGTGACCTAGTCACAGCACATACTCACTTAGAGAGAGCAAGCCTCT
The DNA here is from genome assembly GCA_963921515.1 of Calotriton arnoldi. NCBI lineage: Eukaryota > Metazoa > Chordata > Amphibia > Caudata > Salamandridae > Calotriton > Calotriton arnoldi. Next base: position 45,211 of record CAWUFW010008507.1, read on the forward strand.
GCCCATGGACCTTCCTCTCAACCCCTAGGCAGTCAGAAGCTTCAATATCATTTACCAGTAGACACTCTACTGGGAGTGCAGGGGACACAACTACCTTTTTAGGGACTGTCACACTTCCCCATTCCAAGCTCACGATTTCCACGGGAAGGAGCTGGGCTCTGTTGTCTGCATAAGCTACCTGGTGGTATACACCAGGCAGGATCTGCTCTGGAGAAGCCAGTCTGTCTATGACCATGGTCACACTGACTCCTGTATCTCTTAGAGCCTCAACCTCAGTTTCATTGATCTTAGGCCTCTGCTTATACCTCTTTATGCTGGGAGGCAATAGGCAATTTCCACTCCACCCATGGAAACTAAGGTTACCCCTGTGAATCCCTTCCTCAACTCCGTGACAACTTCCACCCCCACACCTGCACTAGCAATCCCGGTGGACTGCCCACCAGTGGGGGACTTCTTTGTGCAGACAGCATCTCCTTTTTTGTGTGTCCTGACTGATTACAGTTATAACACCTCCCTGTCTTTGAAGGGTCAAAAAACCTGTCAGCCTTACAAGGGCCAAAGGACTTCCACTGATACCCCCTCCCCTTGAAAGTGGATTGGCTCAGGGACCCTCCTTCTTGTGTCTAGGTGTTTGTGGATCTTTAGAGGACGCTTTTGTTTTTTTATCTGGCTTTACCGTGGGAGAGGACCTGTCCACCTTTCTTTTGATCACCCCTTGTGTTTCCTGGGAACCTTGATTCTAACCCATCCATCTACTTTCTGCCCCTATTCCCTGGGACCAGACAGTTTAGAGTCAACTAGATACTGGTGTAACTTCTCTGAAGGACAATTAATCAAAATGTGTTCCTTCATGAACAAATTATAGAGCTCCTCATAGGTACTTACCTGGTTACCCTGTATCCAGCCCTCTCGTGCCTTTACTGAGATGTCAACAAAGTCCACCCAAGATTGGGTGCTGACTTTCTGGGTGTCCCTGAACATTGTCCTGCACTGCTCTGACGTGAGACCAAATTTTCTGATCAGACACTGTTTCATGTGGGAGTAATATTCTGCTTCTTCCCCATCTAGGGTCAGGAGCCTATCACTCCAGCTATTGGGAATAACTCCCACAGGAGTGAACCCCAGTATTAAGAGATAACCCTCCTTATTCTAAGGGCCCTCTCAACTGATGTTAGCCACTTGTCAATGTTGTCCCCCTACTGGTACTTAGGGACTATCCCCTTGGGCAGCCTTGGGCCAAACTCACCACCCCTAGATACCTCTACCCCCTCTTCACTGCCACCATCTCTCCTTTCTTCACTTGCCCACTTCTTTTTTTCCAGGGCCAACTTCTCTGCCTCTAAAGCAATGTAGGCTAACTGGGCCTCAAGCTCTCTCTCTCTCCCTGAGGGAGAGACCTACTCATCCTGTGGTGGATCCTCTGCCCTCAGTAGCTCTAGGCAGGGCTCTGGTTACATTATGAGTGGACAGGCATTCTGCCTCATCTTCACTAAGGTCTAAGGGGTCTTTCTCCCTGTGGAGGTTGGAGGGGTCATTCTCTCCCTCCCGATCCATGTTTGAAGCTTCATCTGTTTCTAGTAGGTGGTCCTCTGCATAAGCTTCAAGAGACTTTATCAACCATCCTTTCCTAGTGTTGGCAGAAGCTGGTAACCCTCTAGCCCTACACATTCACTTAAGCTGTAATACAGTGAGTGTGTGTAGGCTAGCGAGATCAAGCTCAATGGTATCCCTAGTTTTCGGTCACACAAAAACATTGCCAAAAATTGAGTTAGAACAATTAAAAAAAATTAAAAAATGAAGTAATTAAAAATGTGTTCAAATTTATAAAAAATCCAAAATCAATTTTGCTCTAGGTCAATTTAATGGATTTGTAAATGTCTTCACTTAAAAGATGTATGGTGTGGTTAAACACAATTACTGAATGTAATGTAATGTAATTGGACACTTATAGAGCGCGACTGTCACTCCGAGGAGCATCATGGCGCTGTGCGGATCCCAGAGTTGGAATAAGACTGGGTGAATATCACCACAGGGTAACAAATATTGGAGGGTAGTTTGTTAGTAGGTGCAGGTAGGTACCTACTGTTAGTAACAATGCAACAATCACAAATATGGTCCAGTAAAGTCTGAAAAAATTAGTCCTTGCTCAACCATTGCTAGCTTGGCTAATGAGCAGTCAGACTTAACTTAAGATATATGTGTGTAAAGCATTGAAAGACACCAATAACAGTTCACAAGTAGGACATAGCACACAATGAAATTCTAAAACCAATGTATAAAAATAGGAAATATTTTTATGCTTTAAATGATACCAAAATGACAAAAACTCAATGTAGGGAAAGGAAGATTTGAATTTTTAAAGATTAAATGTAAAAATATGCCTTCTAGTGCTTAAAAACATAAAGCTAAAACCGAGGACATCTGGTCGTGCTTGACTGAGACCAAGTCAAAGTTTCCGGACTGACCGCGATGGAGCACGGGTCGGATACAATGGGGTTCCACCAACCAACCTGCAGGCAGTAAAGCCACTTGCAAGTTTATAGACTTAGCCTTGTCTTAGCAAAGCGACAAATAGCCATGAGACAGAGAAGCAGACAATCAATCCCCCTCAATTGGTACATGGGAGCAAGACGTACGAAGGTAGGCGGGGTTTGAGAGTGTGCTTCTTCACAAGGAAACACATAGGGGAATGAGAAAACCTGAGCTCCTTTGGGAATGGAATGCAATCCTAGCTGATTTTAGGGCCGAAGTTGCAGAGAGCAATGAACTTAAATGAGACTCATAAAGCTCATGATACACCCTATTGTGAGAGTGTGCCCCTGGTGCGAATGTAGATGACACTGTCCAGCCCCCCTTCCTAGAAATTTGACATGGCTACTTTGATTCAAGGAGTACTAGGTGGAAAATACAGGTTCACTGTGGGGAGCTGGAGACACCTGCCACAGACTACTGAGATAAGATCTTCCCAGCAGAATAGATCTGGTGATAGACAAAACAGTTAGACCAAGTGGGTTTCTAAATGTGCTTCCTTTCCTTTCCTTTTTTCTTTGTCTCTTTTTCACTTTGTGCTTGGTTTTCTTTTTTATACTAGTTTTCACTTTCACAAGAATGTCTGCACTTCTGAGTCTTCTTTCTTATAAGACAACATTTCCAGCCCGCCCTCTGAAATAGCCAATAGCTTGAGCAAGTTTACTTCTCCATCCACAGCGGATATTACTATTTTATTGAAAACTTCCACTTCTGGTTCTTCATATGACCCTTGCCCTCCTAATGTAGCATAACTTGCCGCAGAGGTCATTGTCACCAAGCTAGCTTTTATCTACCAAGCTATGATGAAATCAGGTATCTTCCCCACCATCTGGATGAAAACAGCACTTCTTCCTCTCCTAAAAAAAGCCTCGCTAGACCAGAAAGATCCCGCTATTTATCGCCCCAACTCCCGTCTCCCTTTACCGGCCAAAATAGCTAAAAATGTTATTGACAATCAGCTTGTAGCTTTCATTGAATCTAATATGCTTTTAGGCACCACCCAATTTGGCTTTTGAAGCGGTCATAGCACCGTGACAGCACTGATCAAGGCAACTAAAGAGATCAGACAGGTATTGGATCAGGGAAAAGGGGCAGCCCTTATCCTGCTTGACCTCTCGGCTGCTTTTGGCACTGTCAGCAATAAGCTGCTGCTGGGCCGGCTGGCTAATTGTGGGATCTTGAAATCAGCTTGGGATCTGTTAAAATCCTACTTTCTTGATCACGAGCAAATAGTTAGACTGGAGAACTATGCTTCTCGTCCTTTCTCCCTTCCTTGCAGGGTTCCTCAAGGGTCCTCGTTGAGCCCTACTCTTTTAATATTTATGTATCTCCTCTTGCCAATTTGATAAGAAGTTTTGGATTCTCTCTGACCTCCTATGCGGATGACACCCAAATCGTCGTATCCATTGGAAAAGACGAGGCAGGCACTGGGGTCATATTCCATGACTGCATGCAGGCTGTTCATTATTGGATGAACTCAAACTGCCTTAAACTTAATGCAGGAAAAACCATGACTTGCTACTAACTCTGGGCCTTAAGCAAAAAGTTGACCTGACCCTGGCAAATAGATTCATGTCTCAGGGCCAGGTTAGCCTAATTATCAGCTCTAACGGGCTTAATATGATTCTGGTGGACCACAGAACACCAGACTCCCTGGCCGCAGTCTTCCGACTGCCCTATTAGGACCAGCGTGGTCGGGCCGCCCTGGGTCCACCACAACCCCCAGGGATCAGAGATCCCTTGAGGTGGTGCAGCAGTCTTAAGGCCACAATATGTTTGGGGGGGCCGGTGCGGCCCCGCCATGCATATTACAAGTTTCCTCAATGCTACACTTTCATGGCAGTGTGACCTCCATGAAAAGAGTGGTGGTGAGGAAACAAAGGAGGCCCTACAAGTGCCTCATGCCATGTAGATGCACACAGGGGGGCACAACATGTGCCCCCTGTGTGCATGCACACCTGTACCCGAACAGCATGGAATGCAGCAGTCCATGCCGTGCAAGTACTGCCTTTGACGTTCCCATTGCGATGCCTATTTTATAGGGAATGTCAAAGAAAGAGAAAAATCCTGATCTGGCTGGCGGTTCCTACATGGGTTTGGTGGTGCAGGAGCGGGGCGGTCCTGCTCCAGCACCGCCAAATTCATAATAAGGACCTAAGGCTTTATATAAAAAAATGATCATTGCTTTCTTCTCTATCTGCGTTGAAACTGCAAATAATTCCACTCAAGACATGTTTTCTGTTGTTCAAAATTTCTGCAGTCTGACTCTTCTTAATACTACTATACTCCCTCACAAACATTATGGGCCAGATTTAGATCTTGGTGAATTTGTTCCAGCAGTCACTTTTGTGACTGTTTCACTACCACCCTACTTGGCGGTCCACACGCTCTATTTAGATGTTAGCGGGTCCATGGACGGAAGGCCACCCAATTGCCATGGACTCCGCCAGGAATTTTCACCCATGTCAACAGCGTCATAGGCAGAAGCGGCTGTCAGCAGGAGTCCAGCCAAGATTACCACAGGGCCAATCACGATGTGCCTTTCCATTGAAGAAACTGTGACAGGGATAGCTACTGCTTTGAGTTGGTGGAATCAAAGGAAATGAGGTAAAAACGTACCTTTTTTTCTGCTTCCCTCTTCAGTTTCCGTCTTGATCCCCATTGTCCAGTTCATGCCTTTGCTGCTACTACATGACCATGAAGAGGATGTGGTCTGATGGCTAGACTGCCGACTTTGGAGCTCGGAAACCAAGGTTCGAGCCTCGGGGTCGATTCCACATCCTGTGATTCTGGGCAAATCACTTAATCTCCCCGTGCCTACCAAAAATATGAATGTGTCCTTGTGTAACGTGACTGGTGCTCATGTAAAGCGCTCCAATACCCAATACCTTTGGGTCGAGCTCGCGCTATATAAATCTTTAAAAAAAAAGCTAATCAACTCCGTTGTCACCAAGATCTAAGGTTAGCTTCTTTTACACTTGTCTTACTATGAATAGTGTGTTGACAATTGCTTTAGTCTTGAACATTTTTACATGCTTTTTTTTATGTGTAATGCTTTAGTGTACATTTTGCAACTTATCAAGGTAAAATGAACATACCTGTATTGACACTTAAAAAAAAATGTTGTTGTGGTGGGTGTGGGCGTTGTGCAAAGCGTTGTGCTTTGCTTCTATATTTTAGAAGCAAATACAGCATATATGTGTATTGACATATAAATCAGTAGTACTTACCAGTCTCCACTCCATCAGGGACTCACTCCGTCAGCAAACCGCTGCTAAGACAACACCAGCACAACAGGGACATCTAAATAGGCTCGACCCAAACCTGCCGACCTAATGGCGAGGGAGTACTGTTAGCCAGCAGAGGACTCCGGCACCCCAAAGACAGTGCGCCTCTTACACGATCGGAAACAGTCTTTCTATGCGGACGGAGGTTCAACCAGCACGCATCTAAATACGGCAGGTGGGATACCGCCAGCTTAGTGGAGTACTTGGATACTCAGTCGCGAAGGGACAATGGGAGTCCTCCAAGATCTAAATCAGGCCCTATGTGATCAATTCCCAGGACCCGATTCACAAAGGTACTTATGTATAGTGAAGTTACAAGTGTGGATTCTCCGCACTTGGGGCAGAATCTTCTCACTGAGAACTGCAGGGCAGAGATTCCGCCCGATGGGCGGAGACTCCGCCACAAGTGCGTAGACTCCGCACTCGTAATTTTAGTACACAGTAGTATCTTAGTGATTTAGGCCCTCAATGTTTATTGATGATAAAATCCGTAAAATTCCTAGCAGCCTTTTCATAGTTTCCTCAGAGGATACTGCATTTGCTCCTGAGTTAGTATTGGCTAGCACACAGTTCAAATCTATGTCCAGTGAGAAAGTTGAGCAATTCTTTTTTCAAACTAAATCAGGCTTCCCTCTGGATCCTTGTACTCCTCCTATCCTATATCAGGTATCTAGTGTTGTGAATTTTAATATCGGTGAATGCAATGTTAATGTACACCATGATATATGCAGGCACAACAGCGTAAATACCAATAAATGCAATGTAGATGTACGCCATAAACTATGCATCCATAACAATGTCAAAACTAGTAAAAGCAATGTCGATGTATGCCATGACAACTGTACGCATAATAATGAGAATATCGGTAAATATGATATCAATGACCGCCATGTACTATGCACACGCAAAAACAAACTAGTATATTTCTGTCAAATTCACCCCAGATGACCTTCCCATCAACCCCAAGTCAGACATACATGGTCAGACAGGCCCTACGACTCAATCCCAGGCTTTCTGATTGATAGGTCACAGGTGGGGTTACGCTCAGCCCGAAGACAAACACGCAACCAAAACCCTGATCGACCCCACAGATAGCAAACAGTTAAAAGGAAATTGGCCCCAATAAAACACATTTGGCGAAAAGCTCATATTCCCAAAATACCACAAAGTTAGATGCCACATGTAGTAAGGAACACTCAGTCAATCAGGACACAGCACGCATACCACACGCAGTGATCATGTGTTCCCCATGCCGGACATCTGGACATATACACACTGGCCCACACTAGCTCTCCCCGAGGTCGAGCTCCACCTATGCTGTTATCAGATGGTTGTACTTATACTTGATGAACTATGCACAAATAACTTTATTACACCTTGTGAAATATATAAAATGAAGGTCAAAACAAATGTACTTTGAGAATGTCTTCCAATGCTTCTCTGTCGATGTTCTCCCGGCTGCTGCGTTTAATCAAACCAACTTGGTTCTGTTTTGCCAAATGCCTCTTGTCATTTTTTCAAGGTAATTTCATTTCCAAGCCACATGAGCTTACTCAGTATTCATGTCAGTTAAAAAGCTTTTAGGAACAAATCCCCCTTATCAGTATTTGGAGGGGGCCTGTTGTAGAAATCCCTTCCAATATCCCGATTCAGCATGATATGTTTCAATGTTTTGCAATATGTATCAATGTTTTGCGACTGACATTTTCTCCCAAAACATTGAAATATTACAGACTTCCTAGATGGGGTGGTAATGCATTTACAAAAGAGAAGGGCTCCCCTTAGTACCCTTTTCACATTTGCGAGTTTAAAAAAATGCCCACTACCATCTCTGAATAAAACATTTGAAAAAAGTAAACTTTTGTTTTTAAAGGCATCCCTGTTGCCTTTAAGGAAAACAGGCAGCATTAAAAAAAATAAAGCTACCTTCATTAAAATGAATTCACAGACATGGTGGTCTGCTGCCCCTTTCTGGTCACCATCCCTGTGATGATATCCAATTGTAGTGAGTAGCAGATTGTGCACTACCACACTAATCTTCATGAGGCAGGTCAGATTATGACCCATTATGATTCAGATTTTATTGAACAGACCTATTAATACATAAGTTGGTTAGTAAAAATATTTTTGGGTCACAAATATACTGGTCACAATTTGTCTCCATGAAATCTAGCTACAGGTAAACCACTATCTGTATTTTGTGTTCCTTTGAGATGACATCTCTCCAGTAACACAAAGCACAGGCTGTGGAGTGGGGCACTCATGTGGATTTTCAAGAAATGAGTGGAGGCATAACAGTGCTGTCGTTAACACAACTGGGACTAAGCTCATGAAATGCCTAATGTAAGGCCTATCATTCTCCAAGTTGATAATTTAAGCCAGACATTTGTACTTGGCTTTCAAAACGTGGAGAGAGAGAGGAGAACGAGCAGGTAAATTAAACTCCATGGAGAACCTTTCAACATTAGGTTCTGCATACATCCATGAAGGATCTCAACATGTGTATCCCACCTCACATGCACCCAAGCACATTCATGCACACTTCTTATGCAACTATGGTAATAAGAAGGATCAGCCAAGGCATACCGCACCGATTTAACAGTAGGGATGTCTTTCCACTGGGCTTTCTTAAAAGAGCTTAAACCCTTCTACTATAGTATGCTTCCGCCAACCATTTGTATTATCATAGCCTGTTTGTACACAAGTGCTAATTCACATTAGCAATGTCAATCACAAAATACCATAATCATGTACAGTGTTTTTCAGGAGAATTCTACTTCTTTATAGACTGCTGTGTGTACTACTATAGAGTTTTGAACATTAAAAGAAAACATGTGCAAAAAAATGTAAACCACTTTTGACATAACTTGGTTTTACAATTGCAAAAATAATTCCTTGCACTAAGATTTCTGTGAAAATAATTGCACTCTTAGGGATGAGGGGTAAACCTCTCAAGAGGGAAAGACCTGAAATTTTGGGCACTCACAAATTTACTTGCTTCCCCTTGTGATATTCACATTTTATCCTTGGTACTCCTAATGAGCTGGTAAAAGTAGAACATTCCTTTGATCCTCATTAATTAGTTACGTTACCAACCAGAGACTCTGGATGTGAACAAAGTAATTTATCAATAACACAGTTAATATACACTCAATGTATTTATGCAATATTTTTGTGTATCGTATATTGTATTATGATGAAGTAGAATTTAAAATGTTGAGCGGTTTCACTCTAACGACAGCTGTCAAATTCAAATGCCTTCCTGATATGAGCTCAAGCAAGATGACCCAGTGAGTTAAGCACTCATTTTTCATATCTTGTGTGACCAGCATGTCATATGTTTGAATTCATGCAGGGGAGGCCTTTTGGAGCCCTTACAAAGGGCCAGGGGTCCTGATCTGCTCATTCTTTCCGGGATGCAGGGGCTGTGTCCTCTAGTTGCAGCCACAACAAAAAGTCTTTTGTTGCCAGTCGATCACAGCATTCGGCCTGTGGACCCTGATCTGGGTCTACAAACATGTAATAGAGACAGGAAAAAAATTCCCTTATCCAATGCAATTTGTTTATTTTTAAAATTTGGGCCCAGATAGTTTATGAAGTGTCAATGAACGAACAGTCAGTATGCCCACTAGAAGCCATGAGTAACACTAAAAAAAATCTACACTCATTAACACCAAACCAAGCAAAAGGCACTACTCTGAGTAAAGATAAAGTTTCATGTCAGGTTTAGAACAATTCTATTCAGGATCTTTCTTTCTGTAGCACAGACCAATTTATCTCATGATAGTTAAATGTGAAATGCTCCTGCGCCTTATTTTTCCCCACTGGATGGATTTGCACATTGACATTTGGAATTGTAGCCAGTTTTGCTATTTTATTTGAAAGATTCAGGTAGATTTGTCACGCAACACCAACATTGTAAAAAAAGAAAATGTACATTTTCATTGTAAATACAGGTTGGGAATACCCAACCTACCACCTGGGGGAAGATGTCGCAGGTGGGTTTGGCTTTTGAAAAGACAATGTTGATTTAAAATCTATTTGAGAGATGCAAAATTGGCAAATTCAAGGTATTGAGGCTTTGTTTAGAGCATGTCTAATATAACCTCGGGCAAAGTTCGAGTAGCCGCGCTACGCGAGGCTACGCGAAGCGGTAGAAAAACTCTGCGAGTCTACACGGAATTACGCGAGCATGCGGAGTTGCTTGCTTCCGCATGCTCGCATGTGCTCGCGTATGCTCGCGAGATGTTTTTGACGTTTGGCAACCAGGATTGCGTGTTCGGGGGAAATATCGCGCAAACTTCACCACACGGTCGCAAATGGGCGTGGCCATCTTGTTTTCCAATTCTTTGCATGGTTCTGGGGCCTGTTTTTCAATCCCTCTATAATCTTTTCAATCCCTTGTTTTTTACACTGTTTTTCTGATCTTTTTTAATTATTTTCTATCCCTCTCTGACCGTAAGTGTATATTTTGAGTTTTATTTCTACTTTTACTGCGTTTTTTAAAACTTTTTTCTACTGTTTTATATTACTCCTTTTTTACTCTCCTACTTCTTCTCCTGACTTTATTTTTTACTCCAACATTTTCGGTTCCGCCCCCGCCCACTCCAGAACCATGGCTAAGGGCACCGGCTCCAAGTCCAAGGGTAAGGCGGCTGCACCCAAGAAGAGCCGCCTCCCTTGTGGCAGACTGCGCCTGGAAGGGGTGCAGGCCCGGGCCCTTTTCAGCGAGACGGAGGTGGCCGCCCTCCGTTTTTTTGTGGAGCACCACCTCCCCTTGACCTTGGCAGCAGGCGGCAGGCCTGGCTCCGGGTACACTACCCAGGAGCGTCACCGCCGGTGGGCGAGAGTGCGCCGGGCAGCGTTTTGCTGCTCTGGGGTCCGGCCCACCCATAACCAGCTGACCCACCGGTGGTCTGACATCTTGGACCGAGAGCAGGACCTGCTGGACCTGCTAGGTGTCGAGGTCGTGGGGCTTGGTGAGTAGCTAATAGTATTATACTAGTAGTATTGTGTGTTCTGTAGACTGTTACTGTTGTTATTGTGAATATACTTTTTTTCCAATAGCAAGAATGCTGCTGCTTACATTGCAGGTAAATTACGTTTAAAAATCTTCTGTGATTGTTATTCTTCTAGACACAGGTGCTCGGCGGCGCTACTAATCTTACTTGTTTGCAACTTTGCGCTCGCTTAGGCTGATTATGTAAGAGAGTTTACTTTAGAGAACTTAAGTTAGGTAATGCTAGAGAGACTCTAGTCCTTCCTTTGTCCTCCTGTCACTAAGATAGTGGTGGATTGATAGATAGTTTAGTTACTTAGTATTAGTTGGTAATTTTTTAGCGGTCTGCGTGACGCATCCTCTGTCATGTCACGTGCTGCTGATTGCTGCTTACTCCAGTCCTTAGTAGAACCTTTTCTAGTTTGTTAGTGAGTGAGTAATAGGCTTATCAGAACATCAGCAGCAACCAACCAACAATTTGGTGTATTCAAAAATGTATGCATGCGTCCTCCATCTATGCATTTTGAGGACTAAAATAAATGGAAATGCAGACTTAGTGAACAATTGGCCCGTCTGGAATAGGTGGGCTGGCTCAGGTGGTACGTAACTTAATTTAGGCTTAGGATTCTGGAATCAGAATGGAACACTGGATTAGTGTTCATAAATATTAACTAGACGGTCCGCAAATCCCGCGATACTACTAGTCGATCAGATTAGATAGGTCAATTTTATTGCAATTGTTGTTTCCAAAAATGTTTTTCTGAGCGTTTTTAAAAATATTTTATTTGTTTCACACCAATCATCAATGTTTGTCTCTTTCTTTATTATATCTTACATGAACAGCACCCAGGGGTAAGAAGACGGGTTCAGAGTCGGCGGGAGCTGGGCGAGAATCGCAGGATGCCTCCCAGGGCCAGGACCGCTCCTCTACCGAGGGCTCTGCTGCAGGCCCCAGTAAGTCCTCCAGTTGTTAATATTAATCATTATATTTCCCTAACTTTTACTGCACCTTATTTTCCAAAATATTGTTTCTGTTTCCTAATTCTATTTTTTCCAAATCTTCTTCGATCTAGACTATCTGTTTCTAAATTCTTGTTATCCCTGCCTCTAACTGCCTCTGCTCTGACTCTCTGTACTACTCTACTACTATATTAGTCTGTCTGTAGCTAAGCTTGCCCAGTTGGCCACTCTTTATTTTTATTTAAAAGGTTTTAAAACTCAGATTCACCAATAGCTCTAGCCACTGAGGCCAGTCCTTTGGGTTGTCCTCTTCTAGTCTTCTTAATCTTGAGAGGCATTTCGACAATTCCCACCAACAAAATGCCCAACCTGAAATTTTACTAGTTTTGATAGGCTAGGACATACTCTACTCTAGTACCCGATTTGTACTAGTAATGTACGTGGTATATGTATGTGTATTTTAACTTTTTTTTCAGTCTTGCTAGTGAAAACGAATAAATAGGGGGAGGTGTATATGGCATCTAAAAAATGTGTAATGTTTTTTCTAGGCGTACCGACCACCAGTGCCAGGGCCAGCGGCGGGGCAGGCGACGCCAGCCAGGAGGGAGCAGTGGATGCGGCAGCTGTCACACGGGTGGATGCGGCAGCAGCAGTGGTGGGCGGTGGTAAGTTATACTTATATTTATTACTTATTGACAATAGTTACGCACTCGCTGCAAGGGTGTACACTGTATGTTGGGAGAGACTAAGTTGTTGTGAACAACGGTTGAAAAAGACACCCTTTACTTAGCATTAGAGCAATAGCATTAGCAGCAGGAGTAGTAGTTTAGTAACTAATGGCCTCTTCTATCTGACTTCAACTCAGCTGGGAAAGTTTTATGGCGAAGACTAAGAGTCAGATCAGATGACCTTGATGGATGGGTTGAACGAAAAGGGAAAGAAGGATGGAAGGAGGAAGGACGGGCGAGATGTAATATATATGACTGGCAGAGAAGGATACGTATGATGCATGCATAGGTGGCTGATAGGAATCAAATGCATGGTTGGTTGAAGCAGGATGGGTGGAAGGTGAAAGAAAAGATGCCTGCCTGGGTGGGTGAAACTGTATGGGTGATAGCAAGAATCCTCCGGGGTGTTTCATGGGTCAAACTCAAAGGCAAGCAAGGAAGGAAGGACGCATGGGTGGTGACTTAAAAAATATAATAAACGTTTGTTGTTGGTGAAACAAACTAAGTTTTGTTGAGAGATTAAAAAGAATGATAGACATGTTTACTTTTGAATGGATGGATGCCTGGATGGTTTTCATCATAGCATAGGTGGAGACTGTCACTGGATGAAGAGTCTTTGAAGAGAATGTAAAAGAAAATAAACCGCGCCAGAGTAGCAAAGCCAAGGCGAATAAAAGTTGTATTTTCAGAATACTCCCTTGACTCACAGTAGTTTGCAAGCACAGCATATATATTGTGAATGTATGTTGTTACTTATCAAGTGCCTCCCTCTGACTCCGAGGCCCACTCCCTACCTATGTTAATTTATTTTTGACTGTGTCAGCCTGCCATGGGTGGCCTATTGGCTGCATGGTACACAATCAATCAAAACAAAGTTACTCATGTCGTCCCACATAGAAGCAATGATCATTTGAATCAGATATCATCTGCCTTGTTGTAGTAGTCAGGGCAGGGTGAAAGTGAAATTGAGCAGTTGCCCTTGATGTAATAACAGTGCCACCCATAAGAGAAAAATAAGATGATTGTGTAGTCAGCTTCCCCACCTGCAGACAGTAGTAAATAAAAATAACGTGAGTCTGCAGATTGCGTCACGAGTATGTTTGTCTTCTTGGGCGCAAGCCGACTAAGCTGGCATGCCGGCTACAACAAGGTTACTTAATTTTGCTAAACAAGAGAGAACTCGTGTCCATAGTGCTAGTATAATGCCTGAAACTCCCACAAATGTTAGTGGCCGAGGAAGTGGGAGGATAGATACCACAAATGTTATGTACTGTGCTTGCTACTGCTACTGTGCCACTATGTGTAGAATTAATTTTGTGTTACTGTTTTGCTAACAGTATTGGTTACAATAGTCTGTTTTCTTTTTTGATATGGCTACTCCTTCCCAACCAAAAAGACCAGACAGGAAGGAGTTGGCAGCCATGGCCCGGCGCCGGAAGCTTGAGGCCATCCTCACAGAATATCGGCAGCTGGTGGTTCTGGCGGAGGAGGAGGAGGCGGCAGCAGCAGCTGCAGCCTCCTCCAATACCCCTGGCCCCAGCCAGGCCCCTCGAGTAGTACGGCGCCGTGGTCAGGCAGCTACCCGCCGCACTTCTGTATCCAACACTGCTTTCCCCCCCTGTGGATGCAATTGTAGACTTTTCCAGTGCCACATGCTCCTCCGAATGGCGCGCCTAGAGGAGCAACTAAAGGAGGTTCTGGCTACTAACTGGCGACTCCGAGCCCGCCGATAGAGATCCTGTTGGATTGCCCCTTTTCTATTCCTTTTTTTGGGCATTGGGCGTTCGTTGGGGAAAAGTTGGGGTTTATATATTTATAGACAATTTTATTTTTGAATTTAAGGACATTGGTTGGACTTTTTGGGCATTGGTTGGGGTTAGGGAGAGGGGTGGGTCAGGTGGGATTTTTTACATTAGTTTATTTTGTTAGGGGATTAAATTATATTTATACTTAAACTTTACATACGATGTAAATGTTTTGTGGGGTGGGTTACTCTTTTACGTCACATGGTTTCCTTCCTTTGCTGCTGCAGGGCCGCACCCAGTTTTTGATTTAAATAATCTGCCTATTTTGTAACACACAAACAGATAGATGCAGTACCCTCACTGAGTGACTTGACCTACTAGTACTGTCAGTCTCTCCTCCTAGTCTATGCAGTCTGGAACTGGATTCAAGGGTATGGGTGTGTGAATTAATGAATTAATTTCCATTATTAATTATGCCTCCCCCAAACTTCTTCTCTTCCCTGTGATTGATGTTTAAACTTAGGCAAAGCGATGGCTGCATGGTGATGATGGTTGGTTTCCCAAGATGCCATGGTTGTGGTGGTAGTAGTAGTAGACACTGGCAGTAGCATTTGCAAAAAAAGAAAATGAGACAGTCAGTTGCCTGAGAGAGACTCTGGAAGGAGTAGTAGAACGAAGTACAGTACAGTACACAAGAAGACTGCCAAACAATAAACCATAATAATTATGATTAGCAATGCTAAAGTAAAATAAAACACAATGGTGGCGGGGATAGCCTAGTACAACAAGTTACAAACTTTAGTTGACTCGAGTCACTCGACACAAGCGTAACCTTTAGTGCTGTAAGGAGGAGGATGATGAATCCAATCGATGCCGGCAATTAAATAATTTTGATGGATTATGTTCCTTTGGAAAAAGAATTGACTTGCAAATATACTGAGCATGGGTGGGCAAGCAGAAGAAGTTCCTCGCCCTGCCTTCAAATTGAATTAGTGTTGCTTCCACCACATCCGCCCCAGCAAGTGTGTGATCAATTATTGGTGTAAATTTAATTTAGTCACACCTCAATATAAAAATCACACAGCCCGGGGGAAGAGGGTTAGGGTTTGATGAATGGTTGGGAAGGGGTATTTGAGAGAAAGGTTTGACAAAGACGAACACTACACATGGACAACAACAACTGAACAACACACACAATCTTGGCAGACAACCATCATATTTAATAAGGGAGAAAAGGGAAATGCATGCATGATGATGACTTGATGGTTAATGATGATAATTAGTACTTACTAACTAGACTAGTAGACAGTACAGGGCAGCAGTATATTAATTATTATTATGGAATTTGCCTTGCCTGTCTGCCCTCAGAGAAACCCAAATTACATACATTTTATGTTCTGTTGTACCGGGCTTCCTTTTAAAGCTAGCAAAGAAAATTAAAAAAATAGCTGTAGGGATCAATTATAAGCAAAGAGCAAACATAATAACAACAACAACACGCAGTTGTAATGATTGGAGAGAAAAAATAAATCAAATTATTTAAAAGATGATGAATGATACTAAAGTTACTGTATTGTTATCCTGGTCAAATTGGGGAGTTGCATCTCGGCATTCCTCTTGGTCCTCCCTTTCATGGATGCTGCGTCCGTCAATCTTGGGTGCCACTGCCTGCCTGGCAGATGCGGATTGGTAGGTGAGTGTAAGTTGTTTTTCTCTGTTTAGCACAGTGTAAAGGCCGGCCTGTAAATGTAGATGGAAAAACAAAAGGGATATTGAAAAATCAAGGAGAAAAAAAAGCATAAATTACGGAGGAGTGCAAACACTTTCAGATGCGGCATGGCTAAATCATGTGTACTTTGTTGTCTGTTTCCAGCATTAACCTACAACAGCAACAGGACAGAGCGGGCCCGTGACGCCCACCCAAACTCCACTTAGCTTAGATTTTGACTGAGCCAGACAGAGCACACATATATACAGCAACATAGCTTTTTCCAAAGTAAGTAACTAAATCAATGCACGGCTGTCAATCATACCACTACTACACTCATGACTTACTCGACTCCACCACTACACAGACATGTAGGTCTGCTGTGGTTGTTGTTGACTTGTTTACCTTTTATGCCACTTCGTGAAACGCCCTGAGTTATTCCATCAATCATCTTCGATCCAACTCACTGACTGCGAAGATACTATGTGGTCATCATCATGGTGTTGTCCAAATCAGTCTGTAGTGTACTGAGTGAGTCCAGATTCCATATTCAAAAATGCAATGGATCAGCCTGCAGTAGAAGTACAATTTTGTTATTAAACAACAAGAAGGGAAACATTGAATTGAGTCAATTTTAGTGTGTAGATTAAATACTAGTACACTTCGACTTCATGGCCATGCACAACAACAACACAAACACCAATCACTCAGAGTCAGCGTCCAATGCATGCCATCATTACCTGTTCCTTCTCATCTTAAGTTAAGGGCAGTCCTTCTCGGATCGGAAAGGAGGATAGCTATAGTCATCATGTTCCACTTCTTTTAGAGGGATTCGATGAGGCAACATTCCTTGTACTATTCTCCATCCAATGTCTGGCTTGAGGGAAATGGATTTTGTGCGAGTCAGGAGGATGGAGCAGGACTCGGAGGAGTGGACTTCTTATTAAATGCACACAGCTGCAACTCAAATTTGGCAATAAAAATAGAAGACGGTGGTGATGGATTTGTTGTGATTCGAACCAGAAAGACAGACACACACACAAAAAATTTAAATAAATAAGGAAGAAAGAAAGTAACAAGTTGAAAGCCTAGTTGTCAGAGAAGTAGAGCTCATCCTCAAACTCTGGTGGTTCAACCAGAAGTAGGTAATCTAACACACTACTTCCATCACCTAAGTCGCTGTCCTCATCTTCCTGCTGTGTTTCACGTATTTTGTAATCCGGTGGTATAAAGTGCTGATTCATTTTGATCATGGTTAACCTCTCCACGTTTTTGGGCGAGAGACTGGTCCTTTTCACTGTTACAATGGTACCAGCAGCACTGAAAACACGCTCAGAAGAGATACTTGCGACAGGGCAAGCCAGATAGTTTATCGCCAGCATGCTGAGGACTGGCCATTGGCGCCTTTTCCCATACCAATACACCAATGGGTTTTGATCAATGTAGACCTCTGTTGGGTCATCCAGATAGGCCTGGACCATCCGCTCAATGCTCAGGGGTGCTCTGCTTTGCTGGGCCTCTTTTGTCTTTGCATCAGCACTGGACCTAACAAGCCCTTGCTGTAGATACCAATCCTGTGCCGATTTTACTGGGGCTGATGATCCTGTTCTTGCTGTTGTTGATAGTGTTGGTGACTGCTGTGAGCCAAACGCACTGCCCTCAGGCTCTGCAGTTGAACTTGACGCCGGATGCCCTGCAGTACTAGTTGTGGGCTGGAGTAGCGGGCCATTCTTTTTCAAACTCACTGGCTACCTCAGCTATCCAAGTTTTGTACTTGGCAACATCCACTTCTGAAAAAGGAATTAATGTCTTAGTGTTCAGTACTGATTTGTACCGTGGATCCAGAATTGTGGCAGAAATGTAATGTTTGTGTGACACAATCTTAGTTTGCACCCTTGTATTTTCAGCTAAGCGAAGGGCTAAGCTCTCCACCAACTCATATGCTTCTTATTTTTCCTCCACACCTGCTTACGTTTCAGACACCGCCTTCAGCTGTTGCTCTAGCATGTGCAACAATGGGATAGCTTGGCCCATAGTACAGTCCTCCTTGCTGACTTCACGTGTGAAGAGCTCAAAAGGAAGTAGCATCTCTGTCAGGCATTTAACTAGGCCCCATTGGTCCATCTCAACGGTCATGCCTTTCACAGTAGCATCCCCTAGTCTTTGCATGACATAGTCATTGATTGGTCTGTACTGATCAAACAGACGATCAAGCATGTAATAAGTTGAGTTCCAACGTGTTGGCACCTCCTGGATGAGTGCTTTGACTGGCACTCTATGCTGACGTTGAATGATCCTCAGCTGCTTCCGAGCTTTAAAAGAATGGCTGAAATGTGTGCATATTCTTCTGCAGGTCGTCAGTAAGTTGCTGACTCGGTCTTCTTTTTTCAGAAAGTCTTGAACAATGATGTTAATGCAGTGCACCAAACACAGGACCCTGAAATAGCCATCATTGCGCATGGCCTTAACTATATTACGCGATACAAAAGGGGATGATGGACGGAACGTTTGAGCCAATCAAACACTCACCCCCAGTCAACTGATCTGGGTTTAATCCATCATCATTCTTTAGCTCACTCCACCACCCCAGTTCAGACATGGCCATATGCAAATCAGTCTGACCCTGTGCCTCATGGGAACAGTCCAGCCCGAACTGCCAAGCCATGTCTTCCCTGGACCGGAAACAAGCATCCTAGGACTGGTTTCTGGCATTCCAGCCGTCATCAGCCAGGCTTGCTTGAATCCAGTGGCAAAGTGAGCAAGGGACCCACGTCTGGGCATACCCCCGCCAACTTAGGGCGAACAAAGCGATACAAAAGGGGATGATGGACGGAACGTTTGAGCCAATCAAACACTCACCCCCAGTCAACTGATCTGGGTTTAATCCATCATCATTCTTTAGCTCACTCCACCACCCCAGTTCAGACATGGCCATATGCAAATCAGTCTGACCCTGTGCCTCATGGGAACAGTCCAGCCCGAACTGCCAAGCCATGTCTTCCCTGGACCGGAAACAAGCATCCTAGGACCGGTTTCTGGCATTCCAGCCGTCATCAGCCAGGCTTGCTTGAATCCAGTGGCAAAGTAACTATATTACAGCCATTGTCCATGGCAACAAAACCTATGTTAAGCCCTCTTGAGTGCAGCCATTCAAAGACCTTGCTGTTAAACTCTTCCAAAATGTTTGCAGCAGTATGAGATTTCTCCATGGCGAACATGGCTACAGTTGCATGTTTACGAGTGGCATTAAAAATCTCAGCAGTGTCAACACCTGTAGATATCTTTTCTCTAACCCCCACAAAAGAGATCAAGTGTGCAGTGATGCACATGTAATCAGTGGCTTGCCAACTGGTCCACATGTCTGTTGTCAGGTGGATATTGTGAACAGCACTCTGCTGCAAAGCTTGTCCAAGCAATTCCAGCACGTCGTGATGTAGTGCTGGAACAGCAACTCTGGCAAAATAGGACCGGCTGGGAACCTTTCATTTTGGGCAGATGGCTGTCACAAATTCCAGAAAACCCACCCCTTCCACAAAGGAAAAAGGGAGAAGGTCCAGCGCTAAAATTTTAGCCAGCTTCGCATTGTACAAACGTGCTGTTGGGTGGTTGTGTTCGTACTGCCCCTCCGACCTAAGCATGCTGAGAATGGTAGGCTGGATTTGTTTCCTTTCTGGTGCCGCTGATGCAGGTGACTTCTTGAACCCAGATGTTGTTAGGCTCAACGCCACACTTTTTTTCATTGTGGTACTCTGTTGCCTTGGTGTCTCAGCCTGACTCTTACTACGGTGCCACTGAGTTGTTGCTGAGGCTGATGACAATGTGGGTGGTAGTGGTATCACCGCACAGCTGGGGACAGGGCTAATTTGTGTACCAGAGAAAATGTCTCCCTCTTGATCACCTTCCACTGCGATCGTATCTTCTTCTACTTCTTCATCCCCACCAACAGCAATGGGTGCAGTTTTTTCTTGGCCGCTAAGGTGCACCTCCCACTGGATCAAGTGGTGTTTTTCAGATGGGTTGTTTGGCCTCCGGTACCATAGTTTTTACCAAGCTTACCCCGACTAACACCTTGTCGACAAATTGAGCATATAGCAACGTTCTCCTCCTTACTGCTAATCGAAAAGAAGTCCCAAACTAGGGAGATGAACTTTCTTGCGCTGCTGGAGGTGCCACTTCCAATGCCGGATGAACTGGAGGGTTTGTGTGGAATTTGACTCTGTGCAGTACCACTACCTACTAAGGTGGTGGTTGGGCTGGATGTAGGTCCCTGCCGGGCCTTTGCAAATGCAAATATGGAAGCTGGAGGTGGTGTTTGTGTTACCTGTGTTGGTGGTATCCGTGCCACATCCCTCACAGCAATTTGGGATGGGGTAATGTCGGTCTCCATCTCCACTGGGGCGGGACTGATGTTCATGATGACTGGCTCATCATCATCCTCCTCTTCTACATCTACCTCCATAACTCTAAAGATTTCTGGAATCTTCCTTTTCCCTAGCCTTGTCTCATGGCGTGTCTCACTCTCAGACTGAGCTGGTGGCTTCCAAGTGGCATCTAGTTCATCTGAAGGGGGGCTTGAAGAAGAAGTTGATGGACTAACCCTCCTTTTCCTTGCTGAGGATCTGGAGAACAATGGATCTTCTGAAAGAGTGGCTTGCTCTTCTTCCTCTGCAGGAAGCTCGATTTCCTGAACTGCCCCTACTTCGGGAGGAACAACTACTATTGTGGGCGGTGGTTGCGGCTGTTGTTGCGGCTGTTGTTGCGGCTGTTGTTGTCCACTTATCTGCTGAGTTTCCTCCTGCAGTGATTGGGTACTACTTTGCGATAATGATAAGTCAATTTCAACATCACTGCTCGTTGGCGTTTCCGCGATTAGACTGGCTGCCTCTGCGACACTCATGGGCTTGGGCCTAGGTTGGTGGGGTGGGCCCACTGATGCGGAGGTGGTGCTCCCAGCTTGCTCCCCGGACACCGCTGCTGCAGGCTTAATTTTTTGTTTCCCAAAACACATCTTGGGCGGCACACCAGTCTTGGTAAGTGCCACTTCCTTCTTCTGTTCCTTCTTCTCACTGGCAACTTTCTTGGTACTGGAGGACCTGGTACCTTTCTTTGGGGCCATCTTCTTCAGATGTCAGCAGGACGCAGTTGCACAAGTTGCAGAGATGTCTGTGGTCACACGTCACATGACGTCGTGCGCAGCAGGACTTCTGTCTGGCAGTACAACGGGTGATGATGATGACACCTCCTCCTCAGGCTTTTGTGCACCTAAAAGCAAAGAAGCCAGAAAAACATCAGTGAAATGTGACATTTGTTGTTGTGGTTCAATTACTACTAGTACAAACAAGCAAATATAATATATAACTTAATGTGTGGTGGTCACACTTGTTAGTGTTATATTATTAAATTTTATTAACTCAGCTATTAAAAAACATAATTAACAACAGTGTAGTGTAGCCATTTGTGAGACTTTGACAACAAGGGCCTTCATGGTATATTGTGTACACTCAGGAAGGATAGGAAAGAAGAAGAACAAAAACAAATATACAAATGTAATGGAAGTGGAACCTGTTTGGCATTAATTTGCGCATCACGTAATTCAGGGAGCTGCAGCTGGCAAAGTGGATGGAAGCAGTAAGCCAAGAGGAACAAAGGAAAGACATGTATTGCAGGCCTATATGGCAAAAGCAGCACACTACAAAACTACCACCACAAGATGGCCACCAGCCACATGGTCACTCACAGTCACAACAAGCAGGAGGCCTGGAAAACAATGAACTCAAGCAGGCCTATAATGCCAGACAAAGGAGGCATGCTATTGCTAAACAACACAGCTTTAATGCAAAAATGCAAAAACAAAAATCTACAGGGCTAAAAAAGGTTTGCAAGTTACACAACAACCACACCACACACACACATCCAACAAAGGCATGTATCTTTAACACACACCAACAAAAGTGAAATACCCCCAAAAACATTTGCTATTCAATCCAATGCCATCCATGCCCTAAATGATGTTTAAATTCAACAGACACCACAGGAACAGTTGTTTCATGCACCCATGAGTAGCTCTGGGCCTACTGACTGAAAGGCCTATTGGGCCAGACTACTGGGCTAGTGAATTAAATAAATATTGCAAATTGATTGCAAAAGTTGGAGAAAATGTAGTGAACTTTGCAACATGTTTTCTTTATAAAAACAGAACTAGTAGAAAAATTGCATACAAAGAAAAACAACTAGGCCCCTACTGAAACTACAAGCCACCCATAAGCAACAATAAATTTAAAAAAAACAATGAAAAGTACAAAAAAATGTAGGTGCAATGCCCCAATCAAACAAACAACACCAATTCTCCAACTTACTTGTAAAATCCAAAAGTCCTCAAATCCAATGGTATATGATGCAGCAGGCACAAAGAGTGATCCTTCCAGCTCCAAATCCAAATGAAAAGTGAACAGGACATGGACAAAGCACTGGGAGGAGCCTGCTGGACAGGAACAGGAAGTTGGAGACTCTGGGGCACTCCCTTCCTCTTAAAAAAATAAGTAAAAAAAGAAAAAGGACTCCTTGCACAAAAAAGTACAGCCAAATGTCAATCTGAGGAGTTTTTTTTAATCCAAATCATCATTTTCGAGAAGGTTTTATGCTGCTCGCGAGATATTCTTCTCCAGATTGCAAATTCTGCATGTTCGGCATCGCGATCTTCACGAAACTTCCGCCGGATGTCCGATGGCGTCTGAATGACGTGTTCGTGATCGCACACTCTCGCGGAACCGTGCGGCCGGCTAACAAATCTCGTGGCGCACGCGAACGGATAGGCAATCTCGTCAGCGATCCAGGTAAGTCGCTATCGCGTGCGCGAAAATGCATTTTGAAAGCGCGAAGAAGAAATAAACTCCGCTCTGCTGCGGATCGCGGAGTTTTCGGCAACTTCGCGTTCTACGCGGAACGCGTAGTTGCCAAAAATCCGCAAACTCCGCGAGCGGAGCGGGTTTTACCGCCCAGGGTTAGTCTAATACCATGACAAATGGTTTTTCTGAAAAAAGCTGTACAGCAAACATCCTGCCTCAGCCTGGCCAAGATAAAGGACATTTACACAAGAAACATTCCCACATTTTCACTTTTTGAAAATGTTTAAACTACACAGAGGAAAAACTCAACAACATGCTCGAGAATGGCACATACAATTCTCCACATTCCAGTCCAGAGGGATGGCTAGTGTGGCAATTAGATACTAATGGTTGTCACACTCGTTTCCTGAACAACACAACGGGGTTTAGAATAAACAGACCAGATCCAGGTTACATGCAGACACAACACTCAGGAGTAGTGACAACATATAGCGTGGGAAAGTATGCCTTCATTGCCTAAACATTCCACGTTTGATGGGGTGAAAGAACACTTGTCTCTCCTTTCTGATGACATGGATTTACAGGATTTTTTGTTAGGTCTTAGAAAGCCATGTCAAAAACGCTTTTTGTATGCAATATACGATTGTGGAAGGTTTCACAACAGGAAGCTGCTGAGCTGATAGGTCAAATTGACAGAGTTAATTTAGAAAAGGCTCTAGCAGTAGTTGATAATGGTATGACTACATTATCCACTCAAATATTTTCTCGGAGTAACATTGTGTCATCAGCATTTGACTTAATACAGAGTGACATGTCCCTTTTACCACGTGGACAGAGTTAGCTTAGAGCCATCAAGTTATGAAGCTGGACTTTACAAACCTTGCACAATGGTCACCTGCCATGTACACAATTAAACACTACTGACTTATTCCTGCCAAATAATGTAACAAAAGAGCAGAAAACTATGGCAAAAAAAGATTAGATATACACAATGTTGAATACTGAACATCTGGAGAAATTTCCATTCACTGTGACGGAAACACTGTCAGCTGATTGGATAATAGAAGTTTTTATAAAGTTTGCAGGTATGAAGCGTTAGGTGAGAGATTTATACACAAGACATGGGTCTTACCTTTTGAGTACAGGTGTAGAAATGAGGCAACTGAGGATTTTTTTGAGCAGTACAGACTGCAATAACACTTTCAGCCATTCATTAGTTTGCAGGGAGGTTAGACTTCTCGGCACATGTAATGCAAAATTAGCCGGTTATCTGAAGGGTTCTCCAGCTGCTGTAATTCGTCCGGCATTTAGATGACTTCCAATGGAAGTTGTTTTATGTTGAATGACCAAGGATGCTGTGGGATGAAACCGATAGTGCACTATGTGGTGAGGGTTTCCAAGATTGTGTCCTGTTGTACGAATGTGCTTTTTCCACCTGCCTGTACAGTTAGAGAAGTGACAATTTGACTTTAAATTTTTATCTTAAACAGGAATTTTGAGCAGGCTGAAAACGTTGTTTCAGAAGGAAGTTTCTTTAACATTTGCAAGGGAGACGTTTGATCTTCAAGTTGCAAGGTCTTCTTCTGAAATCCAGTCGCTACTATGCACTAATCTCCCAAACATCTCAGAGAACTTGTGCACCACATTTTTAATGCTTCAAATACTGTGAGAGTAGTACACTTTTTCAAAGCGATTGGGTCTGGGTTTGTTAGTACTTTCCAGACTGTCTTTGGAGTAATTCCAACTTTCATTCACAGTCTGGTTTCCAGCATGTTTAGAGGCTTTCCGTTTGTCCTATTTCTGAATGTTGGGATCTTGGTACTATTTTTGCTGCCCCACAGTGGATGTTCCACCATGATACCAAATGGGAATAGCAGTTCCCCATGTGCTACTATGTCATGAACGCATGATGCAATATTTTGGCGCACCCTTACTTCAGGAGCTGAACAACTGGTCTTTGCCTTTTCGATCTGTATGGTTACATTGTGTACAGCCCGTGCTCTGCTGTTTGCAGTGCACTTTCTAGTATGCTATGGATATTTGCCTCAGAATGCAATTGGTCCAATCTAAGGATGTAGAACTGTGAATGGGTCTGTTAGTAATACATCTGCAAAGATGTCCTGTGTGATTGCCATTGCTACAAATGTATATTATGAGCTGGATGCCAAGTCTCCTGGATTTTTGGATCCTGGCACCTGTAACAACACTTTTAATTTGGCTATTTTTGCTTTTTATATACAGTTATTAATAGTGATTTTTTACATTGACTTTTATATATAAAATGTGACTTTCCTTCTGCTTTTATTATTAAAAGGCATGTTATTTTTAAGACTTTTAGTTTTCATGTGCAAATTAGACGTTGGTTTTAGCATATCTTTTGATTTAACCCCTTCGATGCTCATGACGGAATGATTCCGTTATGAGCATCAGTGCCCCTGTGCTCATGACGGAACCATTCCATCATGAGGCCAGGGGCACGAAATCCCTCTGCTGCAGACAGCAGAGGGATTTCCTTCTCTCCCCAAAAGCCTCGGGAGCTGGGGAAGAGCTTCCCCAGCTCCAGAGGCCCCCTCCCTGGTCTGTGCAATGAGGATTAGCGCGCACGTCACGCTGTCCTCATTGCACAGAAACTGAAACTGAAATGAGCCTTTAGGCTCATTTCAGTTTCACTTCTATGTGCTCAGGGGCTATCTCAGCCCCCCGGGCACGTAGAAAGACGGGAGAGGTATCATTGGAAAGGGGAGAATCTCCCAAAAGGGCCCAAAAACGTATTGAGGCAACATCAAAATTGCCTATCAAAAAATGTTTTGGGCCTTTGCCTGTCGCGGGTACTTGGGTCTCCCACACGAGTGAGGCACCATTTTTATCGGAAGACCTGGGGGAACACTGGGTGTTATGAAATTTGTGTCAGCCCGGTGATGCCACAACTTTCCCACACAAAAATGTGTGAAAAAAGTGATTTTTCCAGCTAAATTTCAGGTTTGCAGGGGATTCTGGGTAAGAAAATGTTGGGGGATCCACGCAAGCCATACCTCCCTGGAATCCCCCGGGTGTCTAGTTTTCAGAAATGTGTGGGTTTGGTAGGTTTCCCTAGGTTGCCGCCGAGCACGGGGCCATAAACCCAGGTGACCCCCCTTGCAAAACCAGGTCGTTTTGTGATAGGCAATTTTGATGTCGCCTCAATACGTTTTGGGCCCTTGCCTGTCGCGGGTACTTGGGCCTCCCACACAAATAAGGCACCATTTTTATCGGGAGAGCTGGGGGAACACTGGGTGGTAGGAAATTTGTGTCAGCCCGGTGATGCCACAACTTTCCCACACAAAAATGTGTGAAAAAAGTGATTTTTGCAGCTAAATTTCAGGTTTGCAGGGGATTCTGGGTAAGAAACTTTTGGGGGATCCACGCAAGCCATACCTCCCTGGAATCCCCCGGGTGTCTAGTTTTCAGAAATGTGTGGGTTCGGTAGGTTTCCCTAGGTGGCCGCGGAGCCCCGGGCCAAAAATTCATGGGACCCACCTTGCAAAACCAGGTCGTTTTGTAATAGGCAATTTTGATGTTGCCTCAATACGTTTTGGGCCCTTGCCTGTCGCGGGTACTTGGGCCTCCCACACAAGTGAGGCACCATTTTGATCGGGAGACCTGGGGGAACACTGGGTGGTAGGAAATTTGTGTCAGCCCGGTGATGCCACAACTTTCCCACACAAAAATGTGTGAAAAAAGTGATTTTTTTTCAGCTAAATTTCAGGTTTGCAGTGGATTCTGGGTAAGAAAACGTTGGGGGATTCACACAAGCTATACCTCCCTGGAATCCCCCGGGTTTCTAGTTTTCAGAAATGTGTGGGTTTGGTAGCTTTCCCTAGCTGGCCGCCGAGCACCGGGCCAAAAAGTCATGGGACCCCCCTTGCGAAACCAGGTCGTTTTGTGATAGGCAATTTGGATGTCGCCTCAATACGTTTTGGGCCCTTGCCTGCCGCGGGTACTTGGGCCTCCCACACAAGTGAGGCGCCATTTTTATCGGCAGACCTGGGGGAACGCTGGGTGGTAGGAAATTTGTGTCAGCCTGGTGATGCCACAACTTTCCCACACAAAAATGTGTGAAAAAAGTGATTTTTTTCAGCTAAATTTCAGGTTTGCAGGGGATTCTGGGTAAGAAAACATTGGGGGATTCACGCAAGCCATACCTCCGTGGAATCCCCCGGGTGTCTAGTTTACAGAAATGTGTGGGTTTGGTAGGTTTCCCTAGGTGGCCGCCGAGCCCCGGGCCAAAAACAAATGGGACCCCCCTTGCAAAACCAGGTTGGTTTGTGATAGGTAATTCTGATGTCGCCTCAATAGGTTTTGGGCCCTTGCCTGTCGCGGGTACTTGACCCACCCATGCAAGTAAGGTACCATTTTTCTCGAAAGACTTTGGGGAACTCGGGGTGGGTGGAAATTTGTGGATCCACGCAGATTCCAGAACTTTCCACCACAGAAATGTGAGGAAAATGTGTTTTTTTGGGACAATTTTTTAGGTTTGCAAGGGATTCTGGGTAACAGAACCTGGTGGGAACCTGTCAAGTCACCCCATCCTGGATTTCCCTGGGTGATTAGTTTTCAAAAATGTATAGGTTTGCTAGGTTTCTCTAGGTGTTGGCAGAGCTAGGGTTCAAAAACTACAGCTAGGCACTTTGCCAAAAAAGGGTCATTTTTCACTGTGAAATTGTGGTGTGTCCACGTTGCGTTTTGTGCCGTTTCCTGTCGCGGGCTCTAGGCTTTCCCATGCAAGTGAGGTACCATTTGAACACGGGGTGGGTGGAAATTTGTGGATCCACGCAGATTCCAGAACTTTTCACCACAGAAATGTGAGGAAATGTGTCAAGTCACCCCATCCTGGATTCCCCCCCTGGGTGTTTAGTTTTCAAAAATGTATAGTTTTGCTAGGTTTCCATAGGTGCTGGCAGAGCTAGGGTTCAAAAACTACAGCTAGGCACTTTGCAAAAAAAGGGTAATTTTTCATTGTGAAATTGTGGTGTGTTCACGTTGCGTTTTGAGCCGTTTCCTGTCGTGGGCACTATGCCTACCCACACAAGTGAGGTACCATTTTTATCGGGAGACTTAGGGTAATTCAGATTTGTAAAGCAAATGTTATTACCTATTGACTTTCAATGCATTTCTGCCTTCCAAATAAAAGACAATGTGTCAAAAAGAAGTCATTTTGAAAAATGACCGATAATTCTCATGCTAGTATGAGTATTCCTAATTTCGGAAATGTGCAAATATCTACTGTTTCTAAACTCTATATTTTGATCCCATTTCAGAAATACTTAGGTGTCTTTCATACCGATTTTTCCATGTATACATTTTCCCAGAATAATTGCTATATACCCGGTAGATAATAAAAAACCATTGCAAGTGGCTGCTCAGGTTTTGGCTCTGGGTTCGTCGGGTTCTTGGTGAACCTACAAGTCCTATATATCCCCACAACTAGTAAGGTCCCGCAGATGTAACAGTATATTGCTTTCAAAGAGCTGTCATAATTAGAAGAAGTTACAGGTGAAAACGTTGACACAAAAGGCTGTTTTTTTCAACTAATTTTCAATTTTTCCTATATTTAACTGTTAGTTTCTATAAAGAAACCTTGAAGGATCTACACAAATGACCCCTTGCTGAATTCAGAATTTTGTCTACTTTACTAAAATGTATAGCTTTCCAGGATCCATTATTGCTTTAATACCCATTTCTACCATTAACTGGAAGGAGAGTGAAAGCACAACAAATAGCAAAAATAGG
Source organism: Calotriton arnoldi (assembly GCA_963921515.1). NCBI lineage: Eukaryota > Metazoa > Chordata > Amphibia > Caudata > Salamandridae > Calotriton > Calotriton arnoldi. The sequence continues at coordinate 73,781 of CAWUFW010008507.1, forward strand.
CTATGTCCCAGAAAAATGACAAAACTGTGTAAAACTTTTTGGTTTTCTGACAAAAGTCTGTCATTCTCTAAAAGCTAGGAAAATGGTGATTTGAGCCCCACAAACCCTTTTTTGATACCATTTGCAGGGAAAAACCCAGACGCTTTCATTTGCAGCACTTTTTTCAGATTTTTTCCCAAAAAAACCAAATTTAGCTGTACTTTGGCTAATTTCTGGGTCGCCTCCAGGGGAATCCACAAACCCTGGGTACCTTTAGAACCTCCATGATGTTGGAAGAAAAGGACGCAAATTTGGCGTGGATACCTTATGTGGTCAAAACGTTACAGGGGCCTAAGCGCAAACTACCCCAAATAGCCAAAAAAAGGCTTAGCACAGGGGGGGAAAAGGCCTAGCAGCGAAGGGGTTAATTTGAAGCTTTTAAGCCACCTAACAGACAAGCAGTGGTAGTCATGTGGTTAAATAGGCCCCCGGCACACACACTTCCATTTTGCATGCTCAAGTTTAAAGTTGACATCTTTTTAAACAATGACTTTCAACACACATTTGCTTGTGCTGCCTCGTGAGTACTTAGAAATGGTTTCTGTGCAAAAAGTCATTGTTTGTTGTTGTCCAGTTCTAGATGGATAGATAAGCAATGACAACAAGACCAGGTCTCACGTGCGGAATGAATAGGTCCAGTTTATTATATAAACTGTGCCAAGCCTTTGCTTAGACTGAGGAGCATCTCAATGGATTGATGATGGTCGCCCCATGCCTGAATTCTAGCCCAGCTGGATTCCAAAACCATCCTGAGAAGTCGGCGGCCTGTTGCAAGACTGGCTACCAGATGACACATGCTCACAGGTAAATGGGGAATTAGACCAATCTAAGGCATTCTGGCAGACCCTCACACCTTCTGCTATTAGGATAGGAAGCGCTAGGTAGGAGTAGGAGTACACGTATTTTAAACAAGAGTCTAATTGTTTCAATAAATATTTGAAATGCCAATCTGTGTACTTCCTGTATCTCCCTTTGGGCATGCCTGAGTTACTAACAAATTCCTTGGGGGAATTAGGGCTGTCATGTCCTGAGGATGCAGATACCACCCGGTACCTTGTAAGGTTTAGAGGTCTGGTTGGCACAACGTGAGCTAGCTAGGAACTAGGTCAACATATTCTGATGGTAGGCACCCATCAGTCCCACATAGGTTTGATGCTTAGGTTGCTCAAACGCAAAATTTTACTGATACAGTAGGAACCCTATAACACACTCTCACAGCACCAATTTGACAATTACATAGTGACACAAAAACAGTTAGGACAACAACCTGGTGGGTGGCCCGAGTTATGGCATGTTTTGTGTGCTGGTACTTATTCTGTGATGTGAGCATGGTCTACACCTAACTATATCGTCACTTTACAGTATGTTTATATAGTGATTTTTTTTTTTTTTTTATAATCTAAATTGGAACAACTGCCAACCCATTGATGCGGCCAACTCCGCTATACACTGCCTTCGACCCTGCACATTGGGCATTGGCCACAGTGCCTTCTCTTTGGCCAGGCCCTATACTTAACCACCGGTCTGACCAACCCCCATTGCGCACTACCTTCAGCAGTGTACAGCTGGGTTTAGTGGTAGAACCTGACCTGTGAACAGGCCCGGTTCCCATCCCCTGTGAACAGCCAACCCTGCATTCTCTTCTGTTCTGTTCTCTTTTTATTTCGGGTACCTTGGTACTCCTGTGGTGCCTGCCATGTGAGCTTGCACCCTATGGTATGACAGCACTGTTCAAACCTCCCAGAGGAAGCTTGCACAGCACTGCAGTGTCATGGAGTAGAAACCTGTACAGCAGTTCAAGCTGGGTACCACAAGAGACCCAATAAAATAAATAATTTAATTTTAATCACAGGGGAGTCCCTCTGAGTCCTACCCACAAGTGCCTCGGGGTTAGAGTGTCCCTATCTTGCCCCCTTATGTCTTAATTGTTTTGCCTTAAGGACAAGGGAACTGAGCCCCTGAGTTCTGTAATGGCTGCCACAACATTTTTCTGAGGTTTTGCGGAAGTTCTGCAATACAGTCCTGGGTACCATGGGATCCTTTTGCTGAAAGGAGACAAGGATCCCTCAGTCAATTGGATACCAGTATTTTGGGGAATTTTTTGTCCCTCAGGAATTGTGCGGTAGTCCCCTTCATGACCACCTTAAGTACCTCTTTAATGCAATTTTCTCAAAAATTAGATTTAGACCAAATAATGAAAAGCACACTTTTTTTTAATGGTTTATTTGTCGTCCTAAAAGTAACAAAAACCACCAGTACATGGCTTGCTGACACAACATTGTTTGATCGCATCACAACAGCAGACAAGGGTACATTTCAGTTACAGTATATGATCTACTTGCATGGAATGATGCTCAGACTTGTTCAACGTCTGATAAAGGTAAGTCCCGCATTCTCAAATACCCCAACAGTGGCTCCCAAATGTCTTTTGGCCTTGATGTCGGCGGTAACTCTTCCGCATATAGTTCCAGGTTTTCTTTACAATATACTAGATCTTGTACCCAGTGTTCGGGCCATGGAGCCCCCCTGCTTTCCAAATTCATCGCCACCCTCCTTTTGGCAAGAAGCATCGCTATGTTTATAAATTTCCCGGTTGCGCCTTTGAGAGTAGGCATTATACAGAGTAAGCATGCTTTTGGACAGCATTGTAGTGCAGCATTAGTCATTGACCGCAGCCGAGATACCACCTCTACCCAGAACTCCTGTATTCTCTGACAATACCATGCCAGGTGCATAAAATCTGCGCCCTGAGACCCACACCTTTTGCATTCATCAGATTCTCTGAGCCCATACTTCTGTAACCGGGCAGGTGTATAATAGACTTGGTGTAAGTATTTAAAAGTATGATAGGTAAATTACTGTTCAAGGACAGGGCCTCAGTGAGCTGGCAACTATATTCCCATTTCTTCTGCATAATTTGGGGCGAAAATATTTCATTCCAGCGGGTTAGGCTGTTATCCGTGTCCGAAAGGCTTTCTTCCCTTACAGCTCGGTATAACCTAGTGATTAATTTGTGTCTCGTTGGACTCACTAGTAATGTCTGTAGTGCTTGTAATGTCGGTGGCTCATCAGGAAAGGTGTGATAAAGTGCCTGTACAGCTGCCTTTAGTCTGCGGTATGTAAACATGAATAGCGGCGTCTTATTTTGTATGTATTGCAGCTCTTCCAGCATTAAGAAAGTACCATTCGGGAACAGGTCTTGAATTTTATCTATACCTGCTAACCTAAGGGAGTGTACAGCCCCTGCCTCTTGTGTGACCGATAGTGCAGCATGATGTGCAAGAGGGAGCTGCGGGACATATATCGGAAGTTTTGCTGCTAGGCGACCTATCGCCTGCCAGGCTGATATAGTACAGTCATAGGTATTAATTTCAGTTTTTGGTGTACCTCGTTTGGAGTGTGACAGGATACTGCGCAGAGGCATTGGGTGTGCATCCCCGTGTTCCACTGCTACATGCGGAATGAACGCGTGATGGTTATACCAGTAGGGTGCATATTGAGCTTGAGCACAAAGATAGTACAGGTACAGGTCCAGGATGCCAAAACCTCCTTTTTTGTAGTCCAGTAAAAATGTGTCCCAGCTCACCCGGGGTTGTTTGCCGCCCCAGACCAGTTTCAACAATTGTGACTGTAAATTCTTAAAAAATTGACTGGGTTGCTTAATGGGTATATTGCTAAAATGGTACAGAAAGCACGGGAGCACTATCATCTTAATGAGAGCAATTCTGTCCGCCAGCGATAGCGGCAGCCCAATCCACCTTGTTACCTGATGCTCAAGGTTGCAGTATGCCTTACCGTAGTTTTCTCTCACCACTATATCTGGGTTGCGATGTATCATTATGCCAAAAGGGTCGACAGCCCACTCAAGGGGAAACTCTAGAGCGTATGCGGTCGTACCCTCAGTCAAAGGCACAGCGATCGATTTGGCCCAATTTATACTAAGGCCCGAGAAGCGCCCAAAGCGGATGTATTCCCTTAGTATCGGCTCTACGTACTTCTGGGGTTCCCTGCCGAACAGCACCATATCGTCGGCGAATAGTGAGATGCTGACCGGTCTCAGTGCAAAGCGCAGGGCAGACTCTCTGTGCTGTTGCCTAATAATACAGGCCAAGGGTTCCAGCAGTATTGAAAAGAGTAGTGGCGATAGAGGGCACCCTTGTCTTGTCCCTCTGCAGATCTTTATAGGTTCCGACGTCAGGCCCTCAATCCTTACCCTCGCTGTTGGGCCAGCATATAATAATCTCACCCACCTGCAGAAGAACATAGGGAGCCCCATTTTTTTTAATATTTGAAACATATAGTCCCACTCGATGGAATCGAAGGCCTTGGCTGCATCTAACAGGATGGCCACCACCGGTAGTTCAGGATTTAGGATGTAGAACAGGGCGAAGATCGTGCGCAGATTATGCGACGTAGATCTTTCCGGTATAAAGCCGGACTAATCTGGCAAAACCATATTAGGGAGCAGGGGTTGAAGTCTGATGGCTAATATCTTTGCCAGAATCTTAGTATCTATATTGATGAGTGATAGCGGGCGATATGATTCACACCATGATGGAGGTTTGTCTTTCTTTAACAGGGTAATAATCAGGGCCTCTCTGAGTGTGGGCGGAAGTCTACCTTTCTCATAGGCCTCCTCATACATAGCCTGCAGATGAGGCACCAACTCATCCGTGAATTCCTTGTAGAATTCGCTTGAGAGTCCATCAGGCCCCGGCGCCTTCCTGTTTGGAAGAGCCTGAATTGTGTCTCTGATTTCTTCTGCCTCTATCGGCCGAGATAAGTACGAATTAGACAACCAGGCAAGAGCGATATCAGCTAAATATTCGTTCAGTTCCTCGGGTTCTGCCCCACCCTTTGCTGTATAAAGATCAGCATAGAATTTCTGAAACTGAGCAGTGATTGTGTGTGGCGTAAAGTGATGCTTCCCCATATTGTCAGTGATCTGAGTTATAGTATGATGGTCCTGTCTCATCTTAACCCTAACAGCAAGATTATGCCCTGGCCTACCGCCCTCACCATACACCCTTGCAACATGCCTCCTTGACAGGTACTTTCCCTCATCAGCTGCCAGTTCATTATATTCTATCACCAGTTCTTTAATTTTGGCCAGCGTAGCAGAGCTTGGAGCGGTCTCATGATCGTGTTCAAGCTGTCTCAGCGCAGCCTCCACCCTCGAGAGCCGCCCCTGATATCCTTTAATATCCCTGCATTTGTGCTGATGCAAGTCCCTCTAATTGTGGCTTTGAAGGCCTCCCAGAGTGTGACCGCTTCACTAACCGTCCCCATGTTTAGAGTAAAGTATTGTTGGATAGATTCCCTGATCGTGGCCTTGTATATCAGGTCGAGCAACGCCTCAGCTCTAAATCTCCAAGTGAACTGGCGGGGAATCATAGTCGGGATGTGTAGTGTGAGCTTGACCGGGTTGTGGTCTGACAGTGTTCTGAGTAGTCTAGCTATGTCTGACACCCATGCATTGGCCCCTTCGCTGAGGAGCCAATAGTCTAGCCTTGACCAGCTTCCATGAGCAGTGGACATGCATGTACCTTCCAGTGCATCCACATTCCGCATTCTCCACGTGTCCACAAGCCCTAGTTTCTCCATTCCTGTTCTGATAACGATAGCAGGAGAATGCCCACTCTGCTGAGTTGATTTGTCTTTGGAGGGATCTAAATGTGTATTGAGGTCTCCACCCCATATTATTTCTGATTCTGGCCACTCTCGCAGCACCCTCAAAAGCTCCTCAAAAAATTTTGGTTGGTCCGTATTGGGCCTGTATGTGTTCACTAAAGTGAAAGGAATATCAAACGAAGTTTAACTTTCACATGAATGTTGTGTTTTATTAGTGTGCACCGAATTTATAAATGACAATATAATGGGATTATAACACTACACAGCGTGTGCATAGGATCGTAGTATCACTAAAGTGATGTGCACCCCATGAAATTTGCCATGGACAATGGCATACCTGCCGTTGCCATCTATGACTCAATTAAACACTGTGAAGGGGTGCCTTTTTTGACTAGGATAGCCACCCCTCTTGCATAGCATGAATACGAGGAGAACATTCTATACCCCACCCAATGTGCGCCCATCCTAACCTCATTGTGTTTAGTCAGGTGCGTTTCCTGAAGGAGAGTTCCCTTGATGTGGTGTCTGTCGAGTTGGGCTAAAACTTGTCTAATTTTCTTGGGGCATTTCAGCCCGCGCACATTCCATGTCACATATTCTATTGAAGCGCTATTTATCTGTGCTACCCCAGACATCTACTTCATCCAGGGCATAGGGGGCAACAAGATGCGACCAAATACCCAAAAAGGAGATACCATAACGACAGCAAGCCACATAAATCAATACCGCAAAACAGGAAAAAACTCCCCCAAGCCCTACCCCCTCCCACCCACAACAGCATCCCAAATATGCTGAGGACAGTCTACAAAAGAACCCACCCCCCAACCTGGGGAAACCTGCTTAAGATGAAAAGAGAAAAATGGGGATCACCCACTAGAGGGTCGTCAGGAGCCCAAACAGCCTCCACCACGGAGGTGGCCAGGCGGTACAAGTCCCAATCCGCACCACAGTTACCCTGTATAAGTCTGAAGCATATTCACGTGCTCAGCGTAAGCTCTAAGCGACGGCCTGCATTCATCATTAATCAGAGTCCACCGTTTCTTGCAGTGTTGAGCGCGTGTTTTTTCCAAAGTGGTTTTCAGGAACTCTTGCACTGCCTTGGGGGAGTTGTAGATTTTTTGCTGATCTTCATATTCGATCCGCAGCCTTGCCGGGTATAGCATGGCATATGTGATGTTCGCCTTCTGCAGCTGCTTCTTGACTGCTAGATATTCTCTCTGTGCCGCTTGCACCGTGGCCATAAAGTCCAGGTAGAAGGCCACCTGGAATCCCTGGTAGTTTATATCAACTTTCTTGCCGGCCTGGTGGAGGATTGCGTCACAATCCCGGTAATTTAAGAGCTTGGCAATTACCGGCCTGGGGGGCGCACCCGGGGGTGGCCTCACTGCTAGTGATCGGTGGGCTCGCTCAACCACAAACATCGTTGATAAGCCTTCCCGGCCGAACAGTTTGATGAGCATCTGTTCCACATATAGCTCCATCTTTCCAGTGTTGGTGGTCTCCGGAATGCCGATAATTTGGACGTTGCTGCACCGAGAATGCGCCTCTAGATCTTCATTTTTGGCTTGAATAATGGTGAGGAGCTTCTCCATTTCAGTGCATTTGCTTGTTGTGGCTTGTACATCGTCTTCGACATTAGATATCCTCTGCTCCGCCACTGCAATTCTGGAGGGTTGTTTGTCCAGCTTGGACGCCATGGAATCCATCCGCTGGTTCAGGGTGCATGGCCTGAAGCATCGCCGCAAGTTGTGTAGATTCCGGCGCAGCAGGGGACTGTTCCTGGTCACTCTGATCACTCTGCGCTGTTTTTAGCGATTTTTTTGCTTCGAAGGTGAGTCGAGGCTGCCCCTTGTCAGGTTTGCCCATTGTTATAGTCGATTCCAAAAAGGTGGCTGCCCTCTCGTCCGACAGGGGCATTTGACTATATGCAGCAGGCTGGTTCCGGTTGTCAGCTCAGGCACTTAATTGATGGCCCTGAAGTTCAAATTTAATGCCCCCCACATCCGCTGACGATTAACCATGGCCGCTTCCAAATCACATCTCCAGCTTATCACTGATTGTAAGTTTTACCTTCATGTTCCTTTTAAGCCTTCCACCTGGTTGCTGGTCCAACGCACCTTCAGCCATCTTAACACAGCCACGGGGAGGGAAGGTCGATTCTTTTTATTCTCCTTACTTGTGGTGATCCCTGGATTCTCCCCGGTGCGTCACGGTGATCCGCGAGAGACCGTGCTGTATACGCGAGAGACCCCGCTTTCTGCAGGTCCTCCCACACCTCTCCATCTCAGGACTGCATCTAGGTCTGCAATATGGCGTCAGCGCCGCTTCTCTACTCCTCGGACGCCTCCCGCGGGCCGCCCGGCCAACAGGATAATACACAGACGCACTCTGGCGCCCTCGCAGCCAGCACCAGTGTCCTCCGCCCCAGAGCCGGCAAGTGCTGTTTCCGCCCAAGTCACCTAGCGCTCCCAGGCCGAGCCCCGACAGGTAGGCCAGAAGCTGCGCGCCACCGGCGATCATGACCTGTACCCTCCCGCGGCCCCCTTCGCAGCGTCAGATCAGCTCACCGGCCTCTGCCTCCCGATTGTGGGTCTCCGCTCCAGTCAGCGTCTCACGCCACAGATTCAGTTCTCAGGCTTCAGAATTATGGCTCGCTTCTCCGCTGTCTCAGCGCCCCGCAGGCCATGCGGGAGAGTGGACCCATTTCAGCCCGATCACACCCACCTCACATTCACAGCTTCTGCGCGCCACCAAGCAGTATTTCAAGGCAATATTATTGATCTGTGCACCATCTGCGCTCTCGCCACATATTACGGGGTCAGTGAGTGCTGGAAGTGAGTATATTAGGCAGACATTATTTTCCTGGCCGGCGGAGCTGCACTAATGTGCGGCCATCTTGCGTCGGGCTCTCTAGCGCCCCCCAATGAAAAGCACACTTGACCTGAGTAAAGATCTAACTTTTTGCCAAATTTGGTGCAATTCCATTCATCCTTTTTTCTATATTGAAGAGTAAATATTCCGAACTGAATTAAAATGGATAATCAATGTTTAGGGACTCCCTTTTTTCTTGGCCCCGCTTGACGAATCAGCGTGTAACTTTCCATGAAGAAGCCGACAAAGTAAGCAAACATTTTTTACCAGCATCAAAGTTATTAAACAAGCCAAAAATGTCTGATGTATGGAAACTCAGACTGACTATAACTACACTACTTTACATTACACATTGGCAATAACCACTAGGTACTTATAGTTAAGACTGTGTTTTGCCAGGAAATGTTTTTTGGGTTTGCTAATAATTTTGGCTCTAATGGGCCAATCTTCACGAAACTTGCCAAAAAAAAAGTCTCAGCCCTGTCAACTCCTTCCTGGAAAGTTTCATTGTGATCCGTCAAGCAGAGGCCTAGAAAAAGGGTGATACAAAAACTAATTTTCCCCATGCAATTTTACATGGGAAAAGTCGACACAGGTACAGTCAAAATGGCTGAATAGAATTACACCAAATTTGGCAGAAAGCTGGATCTTGGTCCAAAAAGCGTGCTTTTGTTATTTGGTGTAAATCAATTCAGTTGTTTTTGAGAATTTAAGGTTCAAAATATTTTAATATTTCACACCACAGAGGATCTGCAGATCGAACTGTTAAAAAGATATGATCTGATTGACTGCCACCACATCACCAAAGATGTCCCCTGTCCTACACTTGGGGGCCGATTCCGATCTCGGCGGGTAGGGCTCCGAATCGGATTCGGCATAACCGGATCCGATTCGGAGCCCTATTTCCCGACCGATTTGTACGCGCGTCCGGACGAGCGAGTACGATGCGAAATCACCGACCGACTCGTTCGGGCGTCCCAACCGCTCCGACCGACTCGTTCCCGGGTCTAACCGCACCGACCGACTCGCTCGGACACGACTCACACCGCGCAATGGAGACGTTCCCGGCCGGGTAAGTACGATGCGCGCCGCGAGGCAGTCCGACCGACACGCGCCGTCCGGCTCGAAAGAGCAGTCGGATCCGTACTCCGGGGGTCCGTGTCGGACCCCCTGTACGCGTAGCCCGCACGAGTCGCACACAGGGGGGACCCATGGATCCCCCCTACCTGTGCGTGTATGGCGCGAGTCGCTTCGCCGCGTACCCGCTGTAGGTGCGCCCTTGTTCGCATCGCACCCATTGAGGCAATGGGAGCCCGCGTACACTTTGTACGACCGGGTCCCATTGACTTCAATGGGAGTCCGACCGACTCGAGTACGATAGCATACGGACGCATCGTACTCGTTCGGTTGGGCTGCACGGGTCCGATTCGGTCGGAAATCTCTCTGGGTCCGGCTCGGTCAGAGAGATTTCCGGCCCGAATCGGAATCGGCCCCAAAATGTATAAAAAACACGTAGGGCGCAGGTAGGTATACTCTGCCCCCTAAGCCGGGGTTAAGAAAAGGAATTTTTTATTGGCGCCGCTGATTCACAAAGGATATGTTGATCTGTGGTACTGCTAAAAAAAAAAACATGGGCTCCAGCCCCTCTTAAATATGTGCACCCCTGTGGTGGGCCCAGGGATTCGACTGTTATATTTTTATTTCGGTAGGGTGCTTGTGGCCCCCTCCCTGAACCATTTTTATGCCTTGAGGACTCCAACTCTAGTAGATGCTTTTATTTAAATAGGATACATTTTTGGGCCCTGTAGATCCCATCCCCTGGGCTTGATTGTGTTTCAGTGGTGTGGGTCATGCTGCCACCTCCCCAGGCCTTATTGGGGCCCTGGTGACCCAAGTTTTACAGTTTGGTGTGGGGATGTGTGCCCCTCTCCATGAGTCATATATCGGACTTGGAGACCCCACCCCCTGGATTCAATGACTAAAGAAGTGTGTCTGGGACACTTACTGCCAGAACACAAGTTTGAGTCTGCCTAGGCAGGAGCTCAGAAATAAGCTGCTCCTGCCTGGGCAGGGGCAAAGTAATTGAGTCAGATCCAGTCTGCAACCAGGATGTTTTGTAACTGGTGAGCCGACAGGAGCTGCAGGGGCTCCCCCAGCTGTCCCTAACATTAGTTGCATTGTGGTTGCCCCAAGTGGGCCCTGGAACTCCCAATGTCATAAAAGAAATGCCGGCTTTCGTCGACACCTAGTATGGGAGCTCAATGCAGAGGCAGCAAGGGCTGCTAGGGCCAAGGGGGCTTCCCAACGTACTATAATTTGTGCCCTAAAGTAACTATAACTCACACCCTCGCCATGCACTGCTAATTGTCACTCATGACGTTCTATTACGCTATTGATAACATCTTTACAACATCTGAAATGACATAATTGATAACAGTGTTCATGGTGGGGGCGAGACTTACACTTACATTAGGGCACAATTTATAGTTACTTGAAATAACTATAACTGGTTTAAAAATGTTTAAAACAGTTTATTTTAACTGATATTTTCACGTAAATATAACAGTGCAGAGACAGAATATCGAGTACAAAATATCGAGTAGCACAAATATCGAATCATTAATATCATGGGTCAGAAATATCGACAGCAAGAATATCGTGGTCAAGAATATTGACTTAAGGTAAGTAATATCGATTTTAAAAATATTGAAGTGTTTAATATCGTTTGCAAAAATATAGTTGTTAAAAATATCGTTTTTTATTATTGTTATGTATTTTAGAATATATTTTATATGTATGTGATGTATGTTTTTTTGTATCAGAATTGTTTGTATTTTTAATATATGTGTTAAATTTTAAGTAGTTGTTAATTTTTTTATTTGAATTTTGCGCTTTTAGTTCTGTAGCGGGTTGTGGGTTTATAGGGGAATAGGGTGGGAAGTAATTTAATTATATTAAATGTATTATTTATCTTTTATTAGAATTCAGCGTTTTTAGTTCTGTAGCGGGTTGTGTGTTTATAGGGGAATAGGGTGGGAAGTAATTTAATTATATTACATTTATTGATTAATTTTCATTTATTAATATTTGTTTAACTGAGCTGTTAGTGTTAAATGTGTTAAGTAATTTATTATTAATTAATTAATAGTTGGTTGTTAATTAATTTAAATTAATTAATTGGTACTTAATTATGGTAATTGTGTAATTAATTTTAGGTGTGTGTTGTGGTGTTTATAGATTTAAAGGGTGGGAAGTAATTTTTTTAAATTTATGAATCAATAATTGGTTGTTAATTAATTGTAATTAATTAATTGGTTATTAATTTTGTAATTAATTTTAGGTGTGTGTTGTGGTGTTTATAGGTATAAAGAATGGGCAGTAATTTATTTTTAATTGTTAATTCATATTAATTAATTAATTAATTTGTAATTAATTTTGGTAATTGTGTAATTAATTTTAGGTGTGTGGTTTTATAGGTGTAAAGGGTGGGAAGGGTAGAAGTAATTTATTTTTCATTGATGAATTAATAATTGATTGTTAATTAATTTTAATAAATTAATTGGTAATTAATCACAGTAATTGTGTAATTAATTTTAGGTGTGTGTTGTGTTTATAGGAGTAAAGGATGGGAAGTAATTTGTGTGTAATTCATTATATATAGTTGTTAATTAATGTTAATTATTTGATATTTATTTTGGGTAATTGTTTATTTTTTGTATGTTGTTTTTACTTTTAAAGGGGTAATCGTGGCGCTGTATAAATATCATTAACATTAACATTAACATATTAAATACATTTTAATTATTTAATTATTAGTTGTTAATAGTAATAGTTTTTAATTTTAAAATAAGTTTTAAATGTGTTTTATTATTTTATGGTTTAATTTAGGTATGTGTTGTGGATATTATAGTGTTAAAGTGTGTGTAGTCAATAAAAGTTTATTCGTATTTTTTTATAAATAATATTTTTTTCATTCATTATGAACTATGTTAAAAATGTAAATGTAATTAAAAATGTTGAAGTGATTTGTTATTGGTGTGGTGTTGTAGGGTAGGAAATAAAATAAATACATTTATGTTTTAATTAATTTTTTTGTTTGTTAATATTCTAGTTTCAAAGAATTATTTTATTTTATATAATATTAGTATTATAATATGTGTTCTTTTTATATATTTAATATTTTTTATTTTTATTTTTTAAATTTTGTGTATTAATTATTCTTTTTTTAAATTTGTAATATATATTTTCTTTCTAAGTGTTTGAGTGTGAATAGTAAAAAAAATTCTCTGCTATCCAACACTTTCCCTACTGTTGCATTCACTGGAGTGGGAATAGTAATTTTTGCCCTTCGATATCCAGCACTTTCCCTTCTGTTGTACTCACTGGAGTGGGAATAGTAATTTTTATCTCTCCGCTATCCTGCACTTTCCCTACTGTTGCATTCAGTGGAATGGGAATACAATTTTTTCCCCTCCGCTATCCAACACTTATCCCTACTGTTGCAATCAGTGGAATGGGAATACTAATTCTTACCCCTCCGCTATCCAACATTTTCCCTACTGTTGCACTCTTTGGAGTGGAAATAGTAATTTTTGCCCCTCCACTATCCAAGACTTTCCCTACTGTTGCTCTCACTGGAGTTGGAATAGTAATTTTTACCTCTCCGCTATCCAACACTTATCCTACTGTTGCACTCAGTGGAGTGGAAATAGTAACTTTTACCCCTCCGCTATCCAACAATTTCCCTACTGTTGCACTCACTGGAGTGGGAATAGTAATTTTTTCCCCTCCGCTATCCAAGACTTTCCCTACTGTTGCTCTCACTGGAGTTGGAATAGTAATTTTCACCCCTCCGCTATCCAGCACTTTCCCTACTGCTGCACTCACTGGAGTGGGAATAGTAATTTTTACCTCTCCGCTATCCAACACTTATCCTACTGTTGCACTCAGTGGAGTGGGAATAGTAATTTTTACCCCTCCGCTATCCAACACTTTCCCTACTGTTGCTCTCACTGGAGTAGGAATAGTAATTTTTACTAAGCCTGGGCGTAGTTCGCGGAGTTTTGCTACGCGGAACTCTGCGAAGTTACAAAAAACTCTGCGAAGTTCCGCAAGTGGCAGAGTGTAGTGCGAACTGCTGTTCGCGCTGGTCTTCCTGCATTTAAGACACTAGGGGCCTGATTCTGATGCAGTTTGGAAAGCTTCCAGACCGATTGGGTTTGGGAATGGTTTCCAACCAAATCAGATTGGGAGAGTCCAGCTGACCGAGTACGATGCATCCGGATGCTTCCAGATACGATTTGGTTGGACTCCCATTGACTTCAGTGGGAGCCTTTATTCCAACCGAATGCATAGGCTCCTAATGTAGAAAGGGGTGGCTGGGGAAAATCGGGCACCCTGTGGTGGGCACCCCCTGGTGCCTGCCACACTGTGCATGGCTGATAAGGGAAGACCCATGGGTACCCCCACAGGCCCAATTGGGAAGGCTCCAGGTGCAGGTGGGCCCACTACGGGCCCCAAAAGTCTGATTCAGACTGACGATTCGAGTCGGACGGCATGATTCGGAAAGGCTGTCCAAATCCAGCATCGTACTCGGTCATTTGGAAACGCAGCCCGTAGAAATGTACAATTCTGCTGTGGATGGCTCGGTCATTCCAAATGCCGTCAGGTTTGGATTGGGATATTCCTAACGCCTAACTTGCATCATACTCGGTCGGTTGGAAACCTTTCCCAGTCAGTTGGAAAGATGTTGTTAGGTGGCCTTCCTAACCACATCAGAATCATGCCCTTTGAGTTTATTAGAACAATGTTCAAACTTGTGTTTTTCTATTGAGTTTCTATAAAAAATATCTTTAAAGGGTATTTTCCATATTCTCAGCGACGCCAGGCGTTGCGATGACGTCGGTAACCGTGACTATCGTGTCGTTTTTAAAAAGTGTAAAACACTTATATACACACATTTTACAGTATTTTGGCCACCAGGGGTTTATTACAATAATGTTTAAACTTGTGTTTCTCCAGTGAGTTACTATGAAAATCATCTTTAAAGGGTATTTTCCATTTTCGCTGCGATGCCGGGTGTCGCAATAACATCAATAACCGCGACAATCGTTTTTTTAACAAAATGTGTGAAACCCACATATGCACATATTCTACAGTGTGATGGACAGTAGGGGTTTATTAGTATAATTTTTAAACTTGTGTTTTTGTAGTTCGAACCAATAAAAACCATCTTTGGAGTCTATTTTCTGTTTTCACGACGATGCCAGGCATCACAATGACATTGGTAACCGCAACGATCGCGTCTTTTTCAAAAAGTGTAAAACATATATATATATATATATACACACATTCTACAGTATGTTTGACACTAGGGGTTTATTAGTGTACTGTTTAAACATGAGGTTTAAAGTCAAGTTTCTGTATTTACGGTAGTGAAAATTTGGTTTGTATTGCATTTCCGGTGTTTGCGATGATGTTCGTGTTCTCGAAGATCACGTGACCTGGAGAGCGAGTGATATGATTGGATGAGACACTTTTCAGCTATCTTAGTGCATGGGTGAATAAATGAGTGCACGACTGGTGTATGAATGACTGAATGAGTGCATGACTGGTGCATGGATGATTCAGTGAGTGCATGAGTGGTGCGTGGATGATTGCATGAGTGCATGAGGGGTGTATGGATGTTAGAATGAGTGCATCAAAGGTGCATGGATGACTGAATAAGTGCATGAGTGGTGCATGGGTGATTGAATGAGTGTATAAGTAATGCATGGGTAAATGAATGAGTGCATGAGTGGTACATGGATGATTGAATGAGTATGATTGGTGCATGGATGATGGAATGAGTACATGAGTGGAGCATGGATGAATGAGAGTGCATGAGTGGTGCATGGATGAGTAAATGAGTGCATGAGTGGTGCATGGGTGATTGAATAAGTGTATGAGTAGTGCATGGATGATTGCAGGAGTATGTAAGTGGTGCATGGATGACTGAATGAGTGCATGAGTGGTACATGGATGACTGAATGAGTGCATGACGGGTGCATGGGTGATTGAAATAGTGCATGAGTGGTGCATGGATGATTGAATGAGTATGTGAGTGGTACATGGATGATGGAATGAGTGATGCATGATGATTGAATGAGTGTATGAGTGGTGCATAGATGATTGAATGAGTGCATGAGAGGCACATGGATATTAGTTTGAGTGTATGAGAGGTGCATGGATGTTAGAATGAGTGTATAAGTGGTGCATGGATGTTTGAATGAGTGCATCCCAGTTGTATGGATAATGTAATGAGTGCATTAGTGGTGCTTGGATAATTGAATGAGTGCATGACTGATGCATGGATGTAAGAAAGATTGTATAAGTGGTGGATGGGTTAGAATGAATGCATCAGTGGTGCATGGATGATTGAATGAATGTATGAGGACTCTATAAATGATAGAATGAGTGCATGAGTGGGTTATAGATGCTTGAATGAGTATATGAGTGGTATATGGATGATTGAATGAGTGCATGAGCACTGCATATGTGATTGAATCATCAGTGCATGAGTGGTGCATGGATTATTGACTGAGTGCATGAGAAGTGCATGGTTGTTAGAATGAGTGCATGTGTGGTGCAAGGATGATAGAATGAGTGCAGAAGTAGATGTAGTAATGATTGAATGCGTGCATGAGTGGTGCATGGGTGATTGAGTAAGTGCACAAATAGTGAATGAATGATACAATGAGTGCATTATTGGGGTATGGATGATTGAATAAGTGCATGAGTGATGCAACGATGATTGAATGAGTGCATGAGTGATACATGGATGATTGAATGAGTGCATAAACAGTGCATACATGATTAAATCAGTGTATAACTGGTGCATGGATGATTAATTGAGTACATAAGCAGTGCATGCATGTTAGTATCAATACATGAGTGGTGCATGCATGGTTTGAGTGTATGAGACTTCTATGGATGATAGAATGAGCGTATGATTGGTGTCTGTATGATTGATTGAGTACCTGAGAATTGTATGGTTATTACTATCTAGGTTTGTGTTCCATTTCCGGTGTTTGCGATGATGATGTTCGTGTTCTCGAAGATCACGTGACCTGGAGAGCGAGTGATATGATTGGATTAGACACTTTTCAGCTATCTTAGTGCATGGGTGAATAAATGAGTGCACGACTGGTGTATGAATGACTGAATGAGTGCATGACTGGTGCATAGATGATTCAATGAGTGCATGAGTGGTCCGTGGATGATTGAATGAGTGCATGAGTGGTGTATGGATGTTAGAATGAGTGCATGAAAGGTGCATGAATGACTGAATGAGTGCATGAGTGGTGCCTGGGTGATTGAATGAGTGCATACGTAATGCATGGGTATATGAATGAGTGCATGAGTGGTACATGGATGATGGAATGAGTGTATGATTAGTGCATGGATGATGGAACGAGTGCATGAGTGGAGCATGGATGAATAAAAGAGTGCATGAGTGGTGCATGGATTATTGAAGGAGTATGTGAGTGGTGCATGGATGATTGAATGAGTGCATGAGTGGTACATGGATGACTGAATGAGTGCATGACGGGTGCATGGGTGATTGAAATAGTGCATGAGTGATGCATGGATGATTGAATGAGTATGTGAGTGGTGCGTGGATGATTGAATGAGTGCATGAGTGATGCATGGATGATTGAATGAGTGTATGAGTGGTGCATAAATGATTGAATGAGTGCATGAGAGGCACATGGATGTTAGTTTGAGTGTATGAGAGGTGCATGGATGTTAGAATGAGTGTATAAGTGGTGCATGGATGTTTGAATGAGTGCATCCCGGTTGTATGGATAATGTAATGAGTGCATTAGTGGTGCTTGGATAATTGAATGAGTGCATGACTGATGCATGGATGTTAGAAAGATTTTATAAGTGGTGGATGGGTTAGAATGAATGCATCAGTGGTGCATGGATGATTGATTGAATGTATGAGGAGTCTATAAATGATAGAATGAGTGCATGAGTGGGTTATAGATGCTTGAATGAGTATATGAGTGGTATATGGATGAATAAATGAGTGCATGAGCACTGCATATGTGATTTAATCATCAGTGCATGAGTGGTGCATAGATGATTGACTTAGTGCATGAGAAGTGCATGGTTGTTAGAATGAGTGCATGTGTGGTGCAAGGATGTTAGAATGAGTGCGGAAGTAGATGTAGTAATCATTGAATGCGTGCATGAGTGGTGCATGGGTGATTGAGTAAGTGCACAAATAGTGAATGAATGATACAATGAGTGCATTATTGGGGTATGGATGATTGAATAAGTGCATGAGTGATGCAACGATGATTGAATGAGTGCATGAGTGATACATGTATGATTGAATGAGTGCATAAACAGTGCATACATGATTAAATCAGTGTATAACTGGTGCATGGATGATTAATTGAGTACCTAAGCAGTGCATGGATGTTAGTATCAATACATGAGTGGTGCATGCATGGTTTAATGAGTGTATGAGACTTCTATGGATGATAGAATGAGCGTATGATTGGTGCCTGTATGATTGATTGAGTACCTGAGAATTGTATGGATATTACTATGAGTGCATCAGTGGTGCATGGAGGTTAGAATTTGTGCATGATGAGTGCATGCATGTCAAAATGAATGCATGAGTGGAGCATGGATGCTAGAATGAGTACATGAGAAATAGATAAATGATTGAATAAGTGCATAAGTGGTGGATGAATGATTGAGTAGATGAGTGGGTGGACATGTGTCATTCACTGTTTTAGTGAATAAGTGGAGGTGTGATGTAGTGTATAAGTGAAATATTAGGTACATCAGTGCATCTATCTCTTAGTAACTAGTTTTATGAGACACTGTATAAGTAAATGTGTGAGTGGTTTATCAGTGACTCAATGGGTGTGTCACTGGCTGTTTTAGTGAATGAGTGGAGGTGTGATCTAGTCTATAAGTGAAGTAGTGGGTATATCTGTGCTTCTATCTCTGAGTGACTGCTTCTATGACACAATGTATAGGTAAGTGATTGGATATGTTAGTGCCTGCATAAATAAGTGCCTCAATAATTGAGTAAGATGTTGCATGACTACCTAGAAATGTCCTGTATTGCATTGGAACTTTTAATTAGGAAACTGAGTAAAAAACAGTGAAATGAAAGTATGGCAAATACACTTTATGTTTAAAAACATCCTCTATGGATATCAGGAAGTAAAACATGTGCTAGAAGAACTGTTTTGACACATCTGACATCATTTAACTGCAGGCACTATTGAAAAAGAAAAATACGATTATATATATGTTATTATTTAATCTTTAAAATTACAGAAACAGGACCATACACATTCCTTATATGGAAAGACAATATTACAATATAGTAATAATACAATTTTCCATTTTTTCCTTTCGCAGCTTTCATACTTATTCACCCTAAACGATGGTTGTATGAAGCATCATACTCAAACAGTGGGGGAAAAACAATCAATGGCTTGTAAATAAAAACCAAAACTGCATAGTAGATCACTACAAATAAGTGTTACTATGCATTTCACTTACATTTGATTAATTAGTGGCTTTGTCTACACTTACTACAGTAATCTGAGAAAAGATATGCTAAAACTATTTCTTATATTTCTATATCTGGTACAATATCCGAAATAAATGTGAAGTAGTCTTCAATTTTGGAGATCCTATTGAAAACATTACTTCTGGTAGACAAAATAGTGTATAAACTACTGATGATCCTTGTAGACAAAATCACATACAGTACTTTTTTGCTAGAAATAGGAGGTATGAATTTGGTTGAAGAAACAAAAGGGGACAATTGTTTACTTTTGAAGGTAGTGTTTGGTTTTATCTTAAGGCTGCAGAAATTGGAGTATGTCCATCCACTTTCAGACTTTAATTAAAGTGTTGTGCTTAGTTATTATATTAACTCCTTTCTCCCATGTAAAAGGACTCTTGATTTCGAACATCTTTTTGAAAACATTACGCTCAGTATGACAAATAATCCCACACAGTAGTATCTTTTGTGGGAGAAATAAAAGGGGTTATTTGTTTTTTAGTTTTGAAGACACTTTTTAGTTCTAACTGAAGGCTGTTGTAATTGGAGAATTTCCATTCAGTTTTTGACTGTAATTAGAGAATGTAGTGGTTAGATGTTATATAAAGTCCTTTGTGAAAGGTAAAACCAATGTTACATTTTGAACAACTTTTAAGACATTATCCCTAATAGGCTGAATAATGTCTAATAAACAGATTAACCACTTAATAAAAACACCATATAGCACTTTTTATCCACAAATTGTCCTCAGAATTTTGGTTGAAGTAAGAAGAGATATGAGTTTGGTAATCTCCTAGGTAGTCTTGGTTTGGATTTTAGATTAATGCCATTGCTTCCTATCCATCCATATTAGGATCCTAAATAGACACTGTAGTGTCCAGACATTGTATTAACTCCTTCGTAAAAGATAATAGCCAAAGTAGTAGAATCCTTCCTGAAATTGATATTTGTCCAGGTACGAAGTTTGTGATTTCAGTTTCTAATTTTGAGCCATCTGCTCTTCATCATTGTAAAAGCAATATAATATATTTCTGTGAGAAGTTGGCCTGGTATATGCTGTTCACTAATTAAAGTGGACACCTTGCACCAGAACAATTCGACTCTTATGGTAGATAGGTTTAAGACAACCTTTATAGAAAGCTATCCTAGTGGTAGCTGTGGAGAGCAGCCTTCAGGCTAAGTCTTGAAGGAATGTAAAGCAGCTTGTTTTACCACACAATCTCTTGAATCACCAAATGAAAAGACACCACACAGGTATATATATCAAATATATATGTATTTATTAATAAACACTCCCTACTAATCTCTTTAGGAGATTAGAGGTTAGGAACATATGTACAAGTCAAATATTATCAGGATAAGTTTAGCACAATTGAATGTTACAATCTTAGTTTGCTAGACCTAGGTCTAGGGCATCTAGAATCGAGGGACCCCCAAGAACCACCCCAGGTAGTTGTAGGAGACCCACAGGGGACGGACGCGGTGACCTGGCACCGATGCGAATCCTGTACGAGTCTATGCACTCAGACGCGATTGAAATATCAATGTTAAAGGTCCCTTGCGTGTTCGAGGCGAACACACCGATCGGTCCTTGTACGAGTTGAGGGACGCGGTTACAGATGGTATTGCAAGGGAGTTGGACGCAGTGTGTCTAACACAGACGCGAACCAGGTACGAGTCAGTGCGATAGTCGCACTGGGAAAGTTAGAGTTTTAGGACACTTCGAGGGAAGCTACAAGCAAGTCACTTACAGGGTAAGTAGTTCTAGGGCCCACACCCACAGGAGCACCATAGTGCTGAAGTTACCTCACCCAGGGGAGCCGGGTGCATAGGTGTTCTTTGGTGTCGGGTCGCGGCGTCGTTTTCAATGGGAGCCAGTGAAGACTTGCTGCTTGCGGCGACAGGAGAAGTGTCCGGAGGAATCCAAGCCTGGATTCGGAAGATGGAAGACCTGAAAGCAGAGGGGACAGTGTTCAAAGTCACTTGGCAGTGACTCGGGGCAAGGAAGATGGATGCCCACCGTCGTTGCAAGATTCAGGTCGTCCGCAGTTGCCTTGACTCTTCAGCCACGAGGTCCAGGAGGCGTCGTCGACAACCAGGAGCTGGATTCGGCTGTCCCACGATGGCTGCGGCTTACTGCGGTGTTGGCAACTCGATCGGAGCCAACAAGCCTTGGTAACAGCAAGTCTTGGGGAAAGTGTGAAGAGACAATGGCGCAGACCAGCAAGGTCTGTGGAACTCACCCAGCGAGGGTAAGTCAGGGCAGGCCTGGAGCAACCAGAGGAGCCCTTTGGTTTCTTTGGAAAGTCTTCTGGGGACCCGCAATCTGGCTGGCAAGGGATCGCGAAGACGCCTTGGGAGGATTCTCTCACAGGGGCCCACGGTCACTCGGAATGTGGTAGGCCTCTGATCTTAGGAGGGATTCCTGCTGGAGGCTGGGACCACACGTGGTCCAAAGCACAAGTTCGTGGAACGTTGTGAGGGGTTGCACTCGACAATAGTGCACAGTACCCAGGGGTCGCGGTTCCTCATTACTCTTGGGGTCCACTGGCCTCAGCTTCACTGGGAACTCACGATGGCCTTTGAGAAGTCAGGAAATCCACTTCTTGGGCTGCAGGGACTTCGGACTCCGGCGGGAGCGGCATAGTTTGCAACCATCATTTGTAGTTTTTGGTGCCTGCCAAGCAGGGGAGTCACTCCTTGACTCCAAGGGAGATTCTTCAGTCTTCCAAAGGTAGTGGAACGTCAAAGGTCTGGGATTCTTCTTCAGAGCGTCGTCCAGGGAAATCTAGGGTGCTATGCACAGGTTCCCCCTCTTATACTAAAAGAAGGGGAGGGACTAGCTCTATGACCCTACCTATGGGAGGGTCAGGGGAGTGGGCGGCTACACCCACTTCCCTTTGTCCAGTTTTGCGCCAGAGCAGGGACAGGTAGCCCCTGAGCCGGTTTGAACTGGCATATGCACAGAGGAGCCTTCTGCTCCCCCAGTGCAGGACTTCAAAGCACTCTAAGAGTGCACCCACCCAGCCCCAATACACTAAACCCTGTCTGGGAGGTGGTCACACCCCCTTGGGACAGGATATCTATTGTTGGGCTTCCTCCACTGCGAGTGTTGGTCATCAGCAGGAGGGCAGCCCAGTGTCTGTGACTGGTGGCATCCATTTTGTGATGCCAGGGCTCTGCAGGATTCTACAGGTTTCCACAGTAGGTACATGTCTATCCCTCTAGAAGGGTGGAATGCTACCCCCGCCGCCAGGACTGGCGGGGGGTAGTATTCCAAGATGTTTGACACCAAACACGACATGTTTCGATGCAGCCATTCCAAAGTTAGCATTTTACCGCGAGGATATAATGCACTTAAAAGTATATGGTTTAACCGCATCCACAGACAGCACCAGAGAATGGACTCTGAGAGCTGCAGAGGGGCCCTGCTCAGGCAGAGGCACCCCCTCACATATAAGCCAAGCACCCTGTCCTCAGGATTGATAGGGCCTGCCTTAGGGGTGACTGATAGGGTTATATGTGTGTGTAGGAGAGATATAGGGAACCTATCTCTCAGTGAGGGGTGCTAGCACTTCCTCACTCAGGCTGCAGTAGCAGGCCTGTGGTGTCAGATTTAGTCTGCTTCCCAGGGGTCGCATAATACATGCTGCAGCCCCTGGTAGGCCTGTGAAGTACCTATGCTCTTGGTACCTAAGGTACCATATACTAGGGACTCATAAGGTGCCACAGTATCCAATCACTAGTGCACCTAGAGTGCACTCCAAATCGTTTAGAGAGAACAGAGAGGCTGGGGCCCTGATTAGCAGGGTCCCAGCCTGACTATAGCCAGAAACCAGTGTAAACATCAGAAAAAAAGTGGGGGCAACATAAGAGGCAGATCCTACTCTCCTACACAACCCCCCTCCAAACGCAGGGACACTAAACTAACCTTGACCAGTTGAGTCTTCGTGTTCAAAGTGGAAATACCTTGAGAGTCCATCTGCATTGGCATGTTGGGTCCCAGGTCTATGTTCCACTGTATAGTCCATCCCCTGTAGGGAAATGGACCACCTCAAAAGTTTTGGGTTTTCTCCTTTCATTTGTTTAAGCCATAGGAGGGGCTTGTGGTCGGTCTGAACTATGAAGTGAGTACCAAACAAGTATGGCCTCAGCTTCTTCAGGGCCCATACCACAGCAAAGGCCTCCCTCTCTATAGCTGACCAACGTTTCTCTCTAGGGGTCAGCCTTCTGATAATAAAAGCTACTGGCTGGTCTTGACCTTCATCATTCAGTTGAGACAGTACAGCTCCCACACCCAGCTCAGAAGCATCTGTTTGGACAATGAACTTTTTGGTGTAGTCTGGACTCTGTAAGATGGGGGCAGTGCACATGGCCTGCTTTAGGTCTTCAAATGCCTTTTGACAGCTAGCTGCCCACTGAACCTTTTTTGGCATTTTCTTTGAGGTCAGATCATTCAAGGGGGTCACTATAGATCCATATCCCTTGACAAACCTCCTATAGTACCCAGATAGGCCTAAGAAGGCTCTCACCTGTGTCTGGGTGGTTGGAGCAACCCATTCCATTATGGTCTGGATCTTGCTCTGTAAAGGCTGAACCTGGCCTCCACCTACAAGGTGGCCCAGGTACACAACCTGACTCTGCCCTATCTGGCACTTAGTGGCCTTGATAGTGAGGCCTGCCTTTTGCAGGGCCTCCAAAACATTCCTGAGGTGGACCAGGTGATCCTGCCAGGAGGAACTAAAGACCGCAATATCATCTAGATAAGCTGAGCAATAAGTTTCCATCCCTGTCAGAACTTTATTCACCAACCTCTGAAAAGTGGCAGGTGCATTTTTCAATCCAAAGGGCATCACCACAAAGTGGTAGTGCCCACCAGGGGTCGAAAATGCTGTCTTGGCTTTTGCATCATCAGCTAATCTGATCTGCCAGTAGCCAGCTGTTAGGTCAAACATGCTTAGATACTTGGCTGAGGCCAAAGTATCAATCAGCTCATCTGCCCTTGGTATGGGATAGGCATCAATCCTAGTGACTGCATTGAGGCCTCTGTAGTCTACACAAAACCTCATTTCTTTCTTACCACCCTGGGTATGAGGCTTGGGTACCAGGACTACTGGACTAGCCCAAGGGCTATCTGAAGGCTCAATTACACCTAGCTCCAACATTTTCTGGACTTCAGTCCTGATACAGTCCCTGACATGGTCAGGTTGCCTGTAGATTTTATTCTTGACAGGCAGACTGTCTCCAGTGCCCACTTCGTGGGTGCACCAGGAAGTCTGACTAGGGGTCAGGCTAAACATATGTCTAAACTGTTGCAGAACTTGTCTGCACTCAGTTTGCTGATGGTCGGTGAGGCTGCTTGCCAAAGCAACACCATCTACTGACCCATCATCAGGGTTCTGAGAGAGCAGGTCAGGGAGAGGGTCACTCTCCTCCTCCTGGTCCTCATCAGTTGCCATGAGCAAGCCCATGTCAGCCCTGTCAACATATGGCTTTAATCTGTTGACATGGAGCACCCTCAGGGGGCTCCTGAGAGTTCCAAGATTCACCAGGTAGGTGACTTCTCCCTTCTGTTCAACTATTGTATGGGGGCCACTCCACTTGTCCTGGAGGGCTGCTGGGGCCACAGGCTCCAACACCCACACTTTCTGTCCTGGCTGGTATACAGTCAGTACAGCCTTTGGTCATGCCAAGCTTTTTGTAATTCTTGGCTGGCCTCTAGGTTTTTGGTTGCCTTTTTCATGTACTCTGCCATCCGGGAGCGGAGACCAAGTACATAGTCCATCACATCTTGTTAGGGGGCTTGAGAGGTAACTCCCAGCCCTCTTTACCAAACACAGTGGACCTCTCACAGGATGCCCAAACAGAAGCTCAAATGGGCTGTAACCAACCCCCTTCTGTGGGACCTCTCTGTATGCAAACAACAGGCAAGGAAGAAGAAGGTCCCATTTCCGCCTAAGCTTCTCTGGGAGTCCTTTAATCATTCCTTTCAAGGTTTTGTTGAAGCGTTCAACTAAACCATTGCATTGTGGGTGATAGGGGGTGGTGAACTTGTAAGTTACACCACACTCCTTCCACATTGCTTTTAGATATCCTGACATGAAGTTGGTACCTCTGTCAGAAATGACCTCCTTTGGAAAACCCACTCTGGAGAAGACTCCAATGAGGGCTCTTGCCACCACAGGGGCTGTGGTGGTCCTCAGGGGAATTGCTTCTGGGTAGCTGGTGGCATGATCCACTACCACCAGGATAAACCTGTGCCCAGATGCAGTTTGAGGGTCAAGGGGACCAACAATGTCAATCCCAACCCTTTCAAAGGGTACCCCCACCACCGGTAGTGGTATCAGGGGGCCTTGGTTGTGCCACCTGCCTTACCACTGGCTTGGCATGTGACACAGGAGCGACAAAACTCCTTTGTGTCCTCTGACATATGTGGCCAATGAAAATGTGGAACAAGCCTGTCCCAGGTCTTGTTTTGGCCCAAGTGTCCTGCTAAAGGGATGTCATGTGCTAGGGTCAAGAGGAACCCCTAAACGTCTGAGGTATTACCAACCTCCTGGTGGCTCCAGGGGCTGGGTCTCTACCCTCAGAATATAGGAGTCCCTCATCCCAATAAACTTTATGGGACCCACTAGCACTCCCAGCAGCCTCAGCAGCAGCCTGCTGTCTGAGGGGTTCAAGAGAGGGGCAGCACTGTTGCTCCTTCCTCAGATCTTCCCTAGAAGGGCCCTCTGCCCCAAGAACTCAACCTGATCAGGCTCAAGTCCCTCTGGGGCAGTTCCTTCTTCAGGATCTGCTTCACCTCCCTCTGGGGGTGAATATGTGATCTGAGACAGAGGGGGAAGGCACTGCCTTTACCCTACTGCTCCTCCTCTTGGGAAGCATCTGGTCCATTGTTCCAGGATCCAGAGCTGGTTCAGTGTCATGCATTCTTGCTTGTGACCTGGTCACAGCAAATACCTCTGCAGGGATGCCCAACATCTCAGCATGAGTCCATAACTCTACTTCAGACCAGGCTGAAGTCTCTAGATCATTGCCCAATAGACATTCGACAGGGAGGTCTGCACTGACTACAACCTTCTTGAGGCCAGTTACCCCTCCCCAGGAGAAATTCACAACTGCCAGACTATGGTCGGTCTGGACGTTGCTTGCATTGGTCACCTGGTACATTTCGCCCAGGATGATCTGTCCAGGGTCCACAAGATCCTCTGCCACCATGGTGACACTAGCACCTGTGTCCCTAAATGCCAAAGCCTGTTTGCCATTTATTACAGGCTGCTGTTTGTATTTGCCCAGATTACTGGGACTCACTAGGAAGGACATATTAAGGTCTCCCTCACAAATCAGCATTGCCTGAGTGGGCATCTGACTAGGTCAGAGTCCACTTCAGAACCCAGGGTCAACCCTACTACACCCTTATTCTGTGTACCACCTCCACCAGTAGCTGAACTAGGGGGAACAGTTGCCTTAGGGGCAGGAGTGGTGGTGGTTTGGTCTTTGGACTTGTTACAGTCAGAAGTCCAGTGCCCTTTCTGTTTACAGAATTTGCACCAGGGCTTCTTTTGGCCTTTTCCCTTGTTGGATTGTGACTCCCCACCAGATGCAGATTTTTGGGGCCCTTGTGAAGACTTCTGGTCTTTTGACTTATCCCCACCTTTCTCAGAGCCCTTAGGATCTTGCTTCTTGGTGTCACCCCCTTGGTTCTGGGGTTTCTGCCTCACCCTGGTTCTGACCCACTTGTCTGCCTTCTTTCCCAATTCTTGGGGAGAGGTCAGATCCGAGTCCACCAGGTACTGATGCAACAACTGGTTCTGGCAATTAGTAAGGATCTGTTCTCTCATCATCAGATTATACAATCCCTTGAAATCAGTAACCCTACTGCCAACCAGCCAACCCTCCAGAGCCTTGGTTGCACAATCAACAAAGTCAGTCCAGTCCTGAGTCTGTGCCTTCTGGGTGTCTCTGAACTTTAACCTGTACTGTTCAGTGGTTAAGCCAAACCCATCTATTAGTGCACTCTTCAGGACTTCATAATCATCAGCATCCTCTTCTCTAACAGTGAGGAGCTTGTCTCTACCTTTATCTGAAAAGGAGAGCCACAAGATTGCTGCCCACTGCTTCTGGGGGACCTGCTGTACTCTACAGGCCCTCTCCATAGCAGTTATCCACTTGTGGATATCATCCCCACTCTGGTAGGGAGGAACAACCTTGCTCAGGTTCCTATGGTCTGGAATAGATTCTCTGCCTCTAGGGACACTGTTGCTGCCACCAAGGGGTTCTAACCCCTCTCGTCGTGAAGCTCTCTGGATCTCCAGGGCTTCTCTATCCAGTGCCAACTGCTTGGTTCTGAGGGCAACTCTTGCTTCCTCATACTGCAGCAGTTTGCACATTCTTTCAGAGGAGGTCTCTCTTATGGGAAAGTATGAGTTCCTCTGGTGGACAAATTCTCTGCCAGAGTGATAAGAGTGCTCAGACTCCCTGGAAGGGGACCTATGCCTCTCATCCACTCTGTCAGTTCTCTTAGGGAGAATTCCTCTGTCCTTTTCAGGCCCCTTGAGGCCTGGCCCTTCAATCACAGAGTCCTGGTCATTCGGATTTTCATCGTCTGACCCAGATACTGTAATTGACCCACCCACTGATTCAGACCCATTAGCTCCTAGAGCCAATCTAAGATCATCTGCTGTCAGCAGATCTATCAGGTGCAGGGTTGAGGGACTCTGTCCTAGTCTCAGGTGTCTTTCAACACACATGGCTCTCAAGTCAGAGAAAGCCATGTCCTTATACTGAGGCTGAGTGGATCCACTGGTTCCACCCTTTAAGGACATTCTAGTGTTGTGCAGTGTTGTACTACCTACACTAGTTTGTGGCCTACTGATACTAGCTTGAGCTGTAGAAAGGGTGTGCTATCCCTTGGCACACAGCTCTAAGTTCAGTAGAACTTATTGATACTAAGCATGACTTTATATGTACCTTAAGTACCTATAGTGGTTTTCAGTTAGTAATTCAAATAGAGATTTTCTGGTAAAACAATAGCAAGCTGGAATCCCACACACTGCCCACCAATGTGAGAAGTTGGCCTGGTATATGCTGTTCACTAATTAAAGTGGACACCTTGCACCAGAACAATTCGACTCTTATGGTAGATAGGTTTAAGACAACCTTTATAGAAAGCTATCCTAGTGGTAGCTGTGGAGAGCAGCCTTCAGGCTAAGTCTTGAAGGAATGTAAAGCAGCTTGTTTTACCACACAATCTCTTGAATCACCAAATGAAAAGACACCACACAGGTATATATATCAAATATATATGTATTTATTAATAAACACTCTCTACTAATCTCTTTATGAGATTAGAGGTCAGGAACATATGTACAAGTCAAATATTATCAGGATAAGTTTAGCACAATTGAATGTTACAATCTTAGTTTGCTAGACCTAGGTCTAGGGCATCTAGAATCGAGGGACCCCCAAGAACCACCCCAGGTAGTTGTAGGAGACCCACAGGGGACGGACGCGGTGACCTGGCACCGATGCGAATCCTGTACGAGTCTATGCACTCAGACGCGATTGAAATATCAAAGTTAAAGGTCCCTTGCGTGTTCGAGGCGAACACACCGATCGGTCCTTGTACGAGTCGAAGGACGCGGTTACAGATGGTATTGCAAGGGAGTTGGACGCGGTGTGTCTAACACAGACGCGAACCAGGTACGAGTCAGTGCGATAGTCGCACTGGGAAAGTTAGAGTTTTAGGACACTTTGAGGGAAGCTACAAGCAAGTCACTTACAGGGTAAGTAGTTCTAGGGCCCACACCCACAGGAGCACTGTAGTGCTGAAGTTACCTCACCCAGGGGAGCCGGGTGCATAGGTGTTCTTTGGTGTCGGGTCGCGGCGTCGCTTTCAATGGGAGCCAGTGAAGACTTGCTGCTTGCGGCGACAGGAGAAGTGTCCGGAGGAATCCAAGCCTGGATTCGGAAGATGGAAGACCTGAAAGCAGAGGGGACAGTGTTCAAAGTCACTTGGCAGTGACTCGGGGCAAGGAAGATGGATGCCCACCGTCGTCGCAAGATTCAGGTCGTCCGCGGTTGCCTTGACTCTTCAGCCACGAGGTCCAGGAGGTGTCGTCGACAACCAGGAGATGGATTCAGCGTGTCCCACGATGTCTGCGGCTTACTGCGGTGTCGGCAACTCGATCGGAGCCAACAAGCCTTGGTAACAGCAAGTCTCGGGGAAAGTGTGAAGAGACAATGGCGCAGACCAGCAAGGTCTGTGGAACTCACCCAGCGAGGGTAAGTCAGGGCAGGCCTGGAGCAACCAGAGGAGCCCTTTGGTTTCTTTGGAAAGTCTTCTGGGGACCCGCAAGCCGGCTGGCAAGGGATCGCGAAGACGCCTGGGGAGGATTCTCTCACAGGGGCCCACGGTCACTCGGGACGCGGTAGGCCTCTGATCTTAGGAGGGATTCCTGCTGGAGGCTGGGACCACACGTGGTTCAAAGCACAAGTTCGTGGAAAGTTGTGAGGGGTTGCACTCGACAATAGTGCACGGTACACAGGGGTCGCGGTTCCTCGTTACTCTTGGGGTCCACTGGCCTCAGCTTTGCTGGGGACTCACGATGGCCTTTGAGAAGTCAGGAAATCCACTTCTTGGGCTGCAGGGACTTCGGACTCCAGCGGGAGCGGCATAGTTTGCGACTGTTGTTTGTAGTTTTTGGTGCCTGCCAAGCAGGGGAGTCACTCCTTGACTCCAAAGGAGATTCTTCAGTCTTCCAAAGGTAGTGGAACGTCGAAGGTCCGGGATTCTTCTTCAGAGCGTCGTCCAGGGAAATCTAGGGTGCTATGCACAGGTTCCCCCTCTTATACTAAAAGAAGGGGAGGGACTAGCTCTATGACCCTACCTATGGGAGGGTCAGGGGAGTGGGCGGCTACACCCACTTCCCTTTGTCCAGTTTCGCGCCAGAGCAGGGACAGGTAGCCCCTGAGCCGGTTTGAACTGGCATATGCACAGAGGAGCCTTCTGCTCCCCCAGTGCAGGACTTCAAAGCACTCTAAGAGTGCACCCACCCAGCCCCAATACACTAAACCCTGTCTGGGAGGTGGTCACACCCCCTTGGGACAGGATATCTATTGTTGGGCTTCCTCCACTGCGAGTGTTGGTCATCAGCAGGAGGGCAGCCCAGTGTCTGTGACTGGTGGCATCCATTTTGTGATGCCAGGGCTCTGCAGGATTCTACCGCGTTTCCACAGTAGGTACATGTCTATCCCTCTAGAAGGGTGGAATGCTACCCCCGCCGCCAGGACTGGCGGGGGGTAGTATTCCAAGATGTTTGACACCAAACACGACATGTTTCGATGCAGCCATTCCAAAGTTAGCATTTTACCGCAAGGATATAATGCACTTAAAAGTATATGGTTTAACCGCATCCACAGACAGCACCAGAGAATGGACTCTGAGAGCTGCAGAGGGGCCCTGCTCAGGCAGAGGCACCCCCTCACATATAAGCCAAGCACCCTGCCCTCAGGATTGATAGGGCCTGCCTTAGGGGTGACTGATAGGGTTATATGTGTGTGTAGGAGAGATATAGGGAACCTATCTCTCAGTGAGGGGTGCTAGCACTTCCTCACTCAGGCTGCAGTAGCAGGCCTGTGGTGTCAGATTTAGTCTGCTTCCCAGGGGTGGCATAATACATGCTGCAGCCCCTGGTAGGCCTGTGAAGTACCTATGCCCTTGGTACCTAAGGTACCATATACTAGGGACTCATAAGGTGCCACAGTATCCAATCACTAGTGCACCTAGAGTGCACTCCAAATCGTTTAGAGAGAACAGAGAGGCTGGGGCCCTGATTAGCAGGGTCCCAGCCTGACTATAGCCAGAAACCAGTGTAAACATCAGAAAAAAAGTGGGGGCAACATAAGAGGCAGATCCTACTCTCCTACACAACCCCCTCCAAACGCAGGGACACTAAACTAACCTTGACCAGTTGAGTCTTCGTGTTCAAAGTGGAAATACCTTGAGAGTCCATCTGCATTGGCATGTTGGGTCCCAGGTCTATGTTCCACTGTATAGTCCATCCCCTGTAGGGAAATGGACCACCTCAAAAGTTTTGGGTTTTCTCCTTTCATTTGTTTAAGCCATAGGAGGGGCTTGTGGTCGGTCTGAACTATGAAGTGAGTACCAAACAAGTATGGCCTCAGCTTCTTCAGGGCCCATACCACAGCAAAGGCCTCCCTCTCTATAGCTGACCAACGTTTCTCTCTAGGGGTCAGCCTTCTGCTAATAAAAGCTACTGGCTGGTCTTGACCTTCATCATTCAGTTGAGACAGTGCAGCTCCCACACCCAGCTCAGAAGCATCTGTTTGGACAATGAACTTTTTGGTGTAGTCTGGACTCTGTAAGATGGGGGCAGTGCACATGGCCTGCTTTAGGTCTTCAAATGCCTTTTGACAGCTAGCTGCACACTGAACCTTTTTTGGCATTTTCTTTGAGGTCAGATCATTCAAGGGGGTCACTATAGATCCATATCCCTTGACAAACCTCCTATAGTACCCAGATAGGCCTAAGAAGGCTCTCACCTGTGTCTGGGTGGTTGGAGCAACCCATTCCATTATGGTCTGGATCTTGCTCTGTAAAGGCTGAACCTGGCCTCCACCTACAAGGTGGCCCAGGTACACAACCTGACTCTGCCCTATCTGGCACTTAGTGGCCTTGATAGTGAGGCCTGCCTTTTGCAGGGCCTCCAAAACATTCCTGAGGTGGACCAGGTGATCCTGCCAGGAGGAACTAAAGACAGCAATATCATCTAGATAAGCTGAGCAATAAGTTTCCATCCCTGTCAGAACTTTATTCACCAACCTCTGAAAAGTGGCAGGTGCATTTTTCAATCCAAAGGGCATCACCACAAAGTGGTAGTGCCCACCAGGGGTCGAAAATGCTGTCTTGGCTTTTGCATCATCAGCTAATCTGATCTGCCAGTAGCCAGCTGTTAGGTCAAACATGCTTAGATACTTGGCTGAGGCCAAAGTATCAATCAGCTCATCTGCCCTTGGTATGGGATAGGCATCAGTCCTAGTGACTGCATTGAGGCCTCTGTAGTCTACACAAAACCTCATTTCTTTCTTACCACCCTGGGTATGAGGCTTGGGTACCAGGACTACTGGACTAGCCCAAGGGCTATCTGAAGGCTCAATTACACCTAGCTCCAACATTTTCTGGACTTCAGTCCTGATACAGTCCCTGACATGGTCAGGTTGCCTGTAGATTTTATTCTTGACAGGCAGACTGTCTCCAGTGTCCACCTCGTGGGTGCACCAGGAAGTCTGACTAGGGGTCAGGCTAAACATATGTCTAAACTGTTGCAGAACTTGTCTGCACTCAGTTTGCTGATGGTCGGTGAGGCTGCTTGCCAAAGCAACACCATCTACTGACCCATCATCAGGGTTCTGAGAGAGCAGGTCAGGGAGAGGGTCACTCTCCTCCTCCTGGTCCTCATCAGTTGCCATGAGCAAGCCCATGTCAGCCCTGTCAACATATGGCTTTAATCTGTTGACATGGAGCACCCTCAGGGGGCTCCTGGGAGTTCCAAGATTCACCAGGTAGGTGACTTCTCCCTTCTGTTCAACTATTGTATGGGGGCCACTCCACTTGTCCTGGAGGGCTGCTGGGGCCACAGGCTCCAACACCCACACTTTCTGTCCTGGCTGGTATACAGTCAGTACAGCCTTTTGGTCATGCCAAGCTTTTTGTAATTCTTGGCTGGCCTCTAGGTTTTTGGTTGCCTTTTTCATGTACTCTGCCATCCGGGAGCGGAGACCAAGTACATAGTCCATCACATCTTGTTAGGGGGCTTGAGAGGTAACTCCCAGCCCTCTTTACCAAACACAGTGGACCTCTCACAGGATGCCCAAACAGAAGCTCAAATGGGCTGTAACCAACCCCTTCTGTGGGACCTCTCTGTATGCAAACAACAGGCAAGGAAGAAGAAGGTCCCATTTCCGCCTAAGCTTCTCTGGGAGTCCTTTAATCATTCCTTTCAAGGTTTTGTTGAAGCGTTCAACTAAACCATTGCATTGTGGGTGATAGGGGGTGGTGAACTTGTAAGTTACACCACACTCCTTCCACATTGCTTTTAGATATCCTGACATGAAGTTGGTACCTCTGTCAGAAATGACCTCCTTTGGAAAACCCACTCTGGAGAAGACTCCAATGAGGGCTCTTGCCACCACAGGGGCTGTGGTGGTCCTCAGGGGAATTGCTTCTGGGTAGCTGGTGGCATGATCCACTACCACCAGGATAAACCTGTGCCCAGATGCAGTTTGAGGGTCAAGGGGACCAACAATGTCAATCCCAACCCTTTCAAAGGGTACCCCCACCACCGGTAGTGGTATCAGGGGGCCTTGGTTGTGCCACCTGCCTTACCACTGGCTTGGCATGTGACACAGGAGCGACAAAACTCCTTTGTGTCCTCTGACATATGTGGCCAATGAAAATGTGGAACAAGCCTGTCCCAGGTCTTGTTTTGGCCCAAGTGTCCTGCTAAAGGGATGTCATGTGCTAGGGTCAAGAGGAACCCCCTAAACGTCTGAGGTATTACCAACCTCCTGGTGGCTCCAGGGGCTGGGTCTCTACCCTCAGAATATAGGAGTCCCTCATCCCAATAAACTTTATGGGACCCACTAGCACTCCCAGCAGCCTCAGCAGCAGCCTGCTGTCTGAGGGGTTCAAGAGAGGGGCAGCACTGTTGCTCCTTCCTCAGATCTTCCCTAGAAGGGCCCTCTGCCCCCAAGAACTCAACCTGATCAGGCTCAAGTCCCTCTGGGGCAGTTCCTTCTTCAGGATCTGCTTCACCTCCCTCTGGGGGTGAATATGTGATCTGAGACAGAGGGGGAAGGCACTGCCTTTACCCTACTGCTCCTCCTCTTGGGAAGCATCTGGTCCATTGTTCCAGGATCCAGAGCTGGTTCAGTGTCATGCATTCTTGCTTGTGACCTGGTCACAGCAAATACCTCTGCAGGGATGCCCAACATCTCAGCATGAGTCCATAACTCTACTTCAGACCAGGCTGAAGTCTCTAGATCATTGCCCAATAGACATTCGACAGGGAGGTCTGCACTGACTACAACCTTCTTGAGGCCAGTTACCCCTCCCCAGGAGAAATTCACAACTGCCAGACTATGGTTGGTCTGGACGTTGCTTGCATTGGTCACCTGGTACATTTCGCCCAGGATGATCTGTCCAGGGTCCACAAGATCCTCTGCCACCATGGTGACACTAGCACCTGTGTCCCTAAATGCCAAAGCCTGTTTGCCATTTATTACAGGCTGCTGTTTGTATTTGCCCAGATTACTGGGACTCACTAGGAAGGACATATTAAGGTCTCCCTCACAAATCAGCATTGCCTGAGTGGGCACTCTGACTAGGTCAGAGTCCACTTCAGAACCCAGGGTCAACCCTACTACACCCTTATTCTGTGTACCACCTCCACCAGTAGCTGAACTAGGGGGAACAGTTGCCTTAGGGGCAGGAGTGGTGGTGGTTTGGTCTTTGGACTTGTTACAGTCAGAAGTCCAGTGCCCTTTCTGTTTACAGAATTTGCACCAGGGCTTCTTTTGGCCTTTTCCCTTGTTGGATTGTGACTCCCCACCAGATGCAGATTTTTGGGGCCCTTGTGAAGACTTCTGGTCTTTTGACTTATCCCCACCTTTCTCAGAGCCCTTAGGATCTTGCTTCTTGGTGTCACCCCCTTGGTTCTGGAGTTTCTGCCTCACCCTGGTTCTGACCCACTTGTCTGCCTTCTTTCCCAATTCTTGGGGAGAGGTCAGATCCGAGTCCACCAGGTACTGATGCAACAACTGGTTCTGGCAATTATTAAGGATCTGTTCTCTCATCATCAGATTATACAATCCCTTGAAATCAGTAACCCTACTGCCAACCAGCCAACCCTCCAGAGCCTTGGTTGCACAATCAACAAAGTCAGTCCAGTCCTGAGTCTGTGCCTTCTGGGTGTCTCTGAACTTTAACCTGTACTGTTCAGTGGTTAAGCCAAACCCATCTATTAGTGCACTCTTCAGGACTTCATAATCATCAGCATCCTCTTCTCTAACAGTGAGGAGCTTGTCTCTACCTTTATCTGAAAAGGAGAGCCACAAGATTGCTGCCCACTGCTTCTGGGGGACCTGCTGTACTCTACAGGCCCTCTCCATAGCAGTTATCCACTTGTGGATATCATCCCCACTCTGGTAGGGAGGAACAACCTTGCTCAGGTTCCTATGGTCTGGAATAGATTCTCTGCCTCTAGGGACACTGTTGCTGCCACCAAGGGGTTCTAACCCCTCTCGTCGTGAAGCTCTCTGGATCTCCAGGGCTTCTCTATCCAGTGCCAACTGCTTGGTTCTGAGGGCAACTCTTGCTTCCTCATACTGCAGCAGTTTGCACATTCTTTCAGAGGAGGTCTCTCTTATGGGAAAGTATGAGTTCCTCTGGTGGACAAATTCTCTGCCAGAGTGATAAGAGTGCTCAGACTCCCTGGAAGGGGACCTATGCCTCTCATCCACTCTGTCAGTTCTCTTAGGGAGAATTCCTCTGTCCTTTTCAGGCCCCTTGAGGCCTGGCCCTTCAATCACAGAGTCCTGGTCATTCGGATTTTCATCGTCTGACCCAGATACTGTAATTGACCCACCCACTGATTCAGACCCATTAGCTCCTAGAGCCAATCTAAGATCATCTGCTGTCAGCAGATCTATCAGGTGCAGGGTTGAGGGACTCTGTCCTAGTCTCAGGTGTCTTTCAACACACATGGCTCTCAAGTCAGAGAAAGCCATGTCCTTATACTGAGGCTGAGTGGATCCACTGGTTCCACCCTTTAAGGACATTCTAGTGTTGTGCAGTGTTGTACTACCTACACTAGTTTGTGGCCTACTGATACTAGCTTGAGCTGTAGAAAGGGTGTGCTATCCCTTGGCACACAGCTCTAAGTTCAGTAGAACTTATTGATACTAAGCATGACTTTATATGTACCTTAAGTACCTATAGTGGTTTTCAGTTAGTAATTCAAATAGAGATTTTCTGGTAAAACAATAGCAAGCTGGAATCCCACACACTGCCCACCAATGTGAGAAGTTGGCCTGGTATATGCTGTTCACTAATTAAAGTGGACACCTTGCACCAGAACAATTCGACTCTTATGGTAGATAGGTTTAAGACAACCTTTATAGAAAGCTATCCTAGTGGTAGCTGTGGAGAGCAGCCTTCAGGCTAAGTCTTGAAGGAATGTAAAGCAGCTTGTTTTACCACACAATCTCTTGAATCACCAAATGAAAAGACACCACACAGGTATATATATCAAATATATATGTATTTATTAATAAACACTCTCTACTAATCTCTTTATGAGATTAGAGGTCAGGAACATATGTACAAGTCAAATATTATCAGGATAAGTTTAGCACAATTGAATGTTACAATCTTAGTTTGCTAGACCTAGGTCTAGGGCATCTAGAATCGAGGGACCCCCAAGAACCACCCCAGGTAGTTGTAGGAGACCCACAGGGGACGGACGCGGTGACCTGGCACCGATGCGAATCCTGTACGAGTCTATGCACTCAGACGCGATTGAAATATCAATGTTAAAGGTCCCTTGCGTGTTCGAGGCGAACACACCGATCGGTCCTTGTACGAGTCGAAGGACGCGGTTACAGATGGTATTGCAAGGGAGTTGGACGCGGTGTGTCTAACACAGACGCGAACCAGGTACGAGTCAGTGCGATAGTCGCACTGGGAAAGTTAGAGTTTTAGGACACTTCGAGGGAAGCTACAAGCAAGTCACTTACAGGGTAAGTAGTTCTAGGGCCCACACCCACAGGAGCACTGTAGTGCTGAAGTTACCTCACCCAGGGGAGCCGGGTGCATAGGTGTTCTTTGGTGTCGGGTCGCGGCGTCGCTTTCAATGGGAGCCAGTGAAGACTTGCTGCTTGCGGCGACAGGAGAAGTGTCCGGAGGAATCCAAGCCTGGATTCGGAAGATGGAAGACCTGAAAGCAGAGGGGACAGTGTTCAAAGTCACTTGGCAGTGACTCGGGGCAAGGAAGATGGATGCCCACCGTCGTCGCAAGATTCAGGTCGTCCGCGGTTGCCTTGACTCTTCAGCCACGAGGTCCAGGAGGTGTCGTCGACAACCAGGAGCTGGATTCGGCGTGTCCCACGATGTCTGCGGCTTACTGCGGTGTCGGCAACTCGATCGGAGCCAACAAGCCTTGGTAACAGCAAGTCTCGGGGAAAGTGTGAAGAGACAATGGCGCAGACCAGCAAGGTCTGTGGAACTCACCCAGCGAGGGTAAGTCAGGGCAGGCCTGGAGCAACCAGAGGAGCCCTTTGGTTTCTTTGGAAAGTCTTCTGGGGACCCGCAAGCCGGCTGGCAAGGGATCGCAAAGATGCCTGGGGAGGATTCTCTCACAGGGGCCCACGGTCACTCGGGACGCGGTAGGCCTCTGATCTTAGGAGGGATTCCTGCTGGAGGCTGGGACCACACGTGGTTCAAAGCACAAGTTCGTGGAACGTTGTGAGGGGTTGCACTCGACAATAGTGCACGGTACCCAGGGGTCGCGTTTTCTCGTTACTCTTGGGGTCCACTGGCCTCAGCTTTGCTGAGGACTCACGATGGCCTTTGAGAAGTCAGGAAATCCACTTCTTGGGCTGCAGGGACTTCGGACTCCAGCGGGAGCGGCATAGTTTGCGACTGTCGTTTGTAGTTTTTGGTGCCTGCCAAGCAGGGGAGTCACTCCTTGACTCCAAAGGAGATTCTTCAGTCTTCCAAAGGTAGTGGAACGTCGAAGGTCCGGGATTCTTCTTCAGAGCGTCGTCCAGGGAAATCTAGGGTGCTATGCACAGGTTCCCCCTCTTATACTAAAAGAAGGGGAGGGACTAGCTCTATGACCCTACCTATGGGAGGGTCAGGGGAGTGGGCGGCTACACCCACTTCCCTTTGTCCAGTTTCGCGCCAGAGCAGGGACAGGTAGCCCCTGAGCCGGTTTGAACTGGCATATGCACAGAGGAGCCTTCTGCTCCCCCAGTGCAGGACTTCAAAGCACTCTAAGAGTGCACCCACCCAGCCCCAATACACTAAACCCTGTCTGGGAGGTGGTCACACCCCCTTGGGACAGGATATCTATTGTTGGGCTTCCTCCACTGCGAGTGTTGGTCATCAGCAGGAGGGCAGCCCAGTGTCTGTGACTGGTGGCATCCATTTTGTGATGCCAGGGCTCTGCAGGTACATGTCTATCCCTCTAGAAGGGTGGAATGCTACCCCCGCCGCCAGGACTGGCGGGGGGGTAGTATTCCAAGATGTTTGACACCAAACACGACATGTTTCGATGCAGCCATTCCAAAGTTAGCATTTTACCGCAAGGATATAATGCACTTAAAAGTATATGGTTTAACCGCATCCACAGACAGCACCAGAGAATGGACTCTGAGAGCTGCAGAGGGGCCCTGCTCAGGCAGAGGCACCCCCTCACATATAAGACAAGCACCCTGCCCTCAGGATTGATAGGGCCTGCCTTAGGGGTGACTGATAGGGTTATATGTGTGTGTGGAGCGATATAGGGAACCTATATCTCAGTGAGGGGTGCTAGCACTTCCTCACTCAGGCTGCAGTAGCAGGCCTGTGGTGTCAGATTTAGTCTGCTTCCCAGGGGTGGCATAATACATGCTGCAGCCCCTGGTAGGCCTGTGAAGTACCTATGCCCTTGGTACCTAAGGTACCATATACTAGGGACTCATAAGGTGCCACAGTATCCAATCACTAGTGCAGCTAGAGTGCACTCCAAATCGTTTAGAGAGAACAGAGAGGCTGGGGCCCTGATTAGCAGGGTCCCAGCCTGACTATAGCCAGAAACCAGTGTAAAC
Organism: Calotriton arnoldi; assembly: GCA_963921515.1. Classification (NCBI taxonomy): domain Eukaryota; kingdom Metazoa; phylum Chordata; class Amphibia; order Caudata; family Salamandridae; genus Calotriton; species Calotriton arnoldi. The sequence continues at coordinate 112,794 of CAWUFW010008507.1, forward strand.
ATCAGAAAAAAAGTGGGGGCAACATAAGAGGCAGATCCTACTCTCCTACAATTTCCCAGCTGTTTGTAGGAACAATGTAGACATGACATCTGATCTGAGGTTTGGACTGGTCATATTTTGGTTGGCCTTTTTCAACAGTTTCTCAAAAGGCACCGTTGTAGTATCTGGTAATGTCAAGTAGAGGAATTGTGCAGAATTAATTACAGTTCTGGATATGAATCCACAATCTTCTGCAGTCGTGATTCCATTTGTAACTCAATCCAAATAACTCATTAATATTTACTTCTTCTTCCTCTCTTGTTGAATATTTAGAGAAAAGACTACTGATCCGGTGGATATAAATATACGATCTCGGATTCCTGAAACAGATTGTATTACAGTTCTGTCACTCAATAAACATTGGAGCAAACTATATAGTGCAGAACAGATTCTCTTATCTCTTTTTTATTCAATTTGGTTTAGTACATGTGGCAAATGGAACAGTACATTCAGAACAATATTTGCATAGCAGTTAACTCCTGAACTGTTTTCGAACTGGGAACCTACAACTTCTCCATCATATAGCAGTTTTCACTTCTTTGATCCTTGAGGATTCTCTTTCTCTCCTTCCTTTTCTTGAGCATCTATACATTGTTTTGCAATCTTATGCTTTGGACAGATTAACCGTTTCTCATATACAGGATACTGGCCTAAATGAGGAGCATATAGATTTCTTAACAGATTGTATTCTCTTACACAGCTTCCATCAGCACTAACTTTCTTCTCATCAAAGTCAATCAAAAACAAACCAGACAATGTTCTAATTCGCGACAATGCCACATATGACATTCTTTCTTTGAATACAGCACTTCCAATATTAACAAAAGCTGTATCTACACTTAAACCTTGCGATTTGTAGATGGTTACAGCATATGCATAGAGACAGTGGAAACTGCTTTTGCTGGACATGTAGGTCTTTCACTGGCAATAAAAGTACAACGCATTGGCCAATCTGCTTGACACCATTTACCTCATAAAATTTTTATGACCAAGTTTCCACCTCATCTCTGTTTGTGTAACTTTACCCATTGCACCATTTACTAGCCCTTCTTCAACATTTAAATTCTGATGCAAAATTATATGACAATTTTTGCACACATGTAACCACTTCTATAACCCTGCTGTTTTTGATACAGACTTTTCTAAAGAATCAATTTTTCTAGTAGTTTCTCTGTGAGTAGTTTTGTCACTCCCTGATGTTCCACTTTACCAGTAGCTATAATTTCCAAAATATCTTCTTTCTCCATTTGTAGTAATTCTTCATTAAATTTGGAGCACTCTAGAAGGGTTGACATTAAACACAATATAGACTTCTCTCCTTTAATGAAATTAAACATAAGTTGTGCTGATTTAATATAAGATGAAAATAGTTTCTTGATAAGGTGACTTATCAAAGCACGTTTGCCTTCTTTTGTGAGAACTCCTACTCTAATGTCCTTGATGCATATTTCTCACCAATTCTTTGTATTCAAGGTTTTGCCAAATATTTACATTCCCAATATTTCCTAGAGAATGTCTATTTTCATTAAGTAGAGGCTTTTTGAAAACAGGTTGTCCTTTTACAGGTGTTAGTTGGAGTAGATCACCAAATACTATAACATGTTTCCCAACAGTATATCATAGTTTGTTTTCAATATCTGCTGCATTGTTAAATGTATGAAAGCAAGCATTAGGTTTGAGACCATACACACTTCATCAATAATTAGAACCTTCAATTTTTGTAAACCTCTTTCTACCTCATGACAAGCATCACCAGATAATTTCTGGTATTCTAGTTTATTGTCATGTTCCACAGGTAGCGTTATTAGTCTATAAAGAGTAATTTCTTTAATTTAATGGGCAGCCAACCCTGTTGGTGCAGTAACTACACATGACAAATTTGAATCTGTAGTCTTCTGTAGATAACTGGTGAGTACCTTAATTAAGAAGCTTTTTCCAGTGTCAGCTTGCCCACTCATGTACAGTAGAACATTTTTGTAAATGAAGAACATTCACACTGTCTCTTCTCATGCAGGAATCCATGCTCTAGTTTATCTTTAGCTTTGTTAAAAATGTCTTTCTGTTCATTATTCAGTTGTGTTAATACCTCTTCGAAGTCTACAGTTTCCTGTCTTGCTTGCAAAATTGCATTCACCACCTCATTCATAGCTATTGCTGCTTCATTTTGAATAATTGGCTCTCCAACAGGATCGTGACTTGCTGGTGCAGAACTATGGGTCCTGATTAGTTGGAAACACTGAGCATTCAATTGTGTCTTTTACAACATTAAGAGAATCTTAACCATCAACTACCAGTCATAGTGTCCAAGTAATTTAGATTCTGCATGTCATGACTTGAACAACTATGGCCCATATGTATCAAAAAAGAGTTTTGCGATTCTCAGCGAATCGCAATTAGAGAATCGCAAAATGCAATGTATGTAGGATTTGCAAAAAAATTTGCGAATCCTACATATTCCTTATTTGCGAATCACAAATTGGGATTCACAAATAAGGAATACCTTCCCATTCATTCCTATGGGCTAGGAGGCCCATAGGAATGAATGGGAAGACATTCTCAATTTGCGATTACCAATTAGAGAATCGCAAATTGAGAATGCAATTTCAAGGTTGCAAGGGTGCCAAAAGGACACCCTGTTGCACCCCTGAAATATGCATGTGTGCACATTTTGCGTACATACATGCCCTAAGGGCATGTATGTGCGACATATGGCACTTTTAAAAAATCTAAAAAGTGCTTTTTTAAAGAAAATCGCAAATTACCACCAACTTGAAGTTGGTGGTAATTTGCAATTCCGTAAGGCCAAATAGCAAATTTCTGGTGCTTCCAGAATTGCATTTAAGGAATCGCAATTTGCAATTCCGTAATTGCATTCGCAAAATAGAGAATCGCTAATTTTGCGATTCTCTATTTTGCGATGGCGTTTTGGGATGATACATCCCAAAAGGCTTTTTCCCATTCGCAAACGGGAAAAAGGCTTGATACATATGGCCCTATAAAAGTGCCACATAGCGAAACTCTCTTTTACCTGGAGTTTGGCTACTAAGTTTTCTGTGGTTAATTAGATTTCCATTAATGTGTTTCACTAAACAACCATCACATCCTAGGACTGCATATCTTCCTTGTTCTATATTTTCAGTTATATCGTTCTTTATGTACAGTGCTGAAGTACTTCATAGAAACACATATTTTTAAGATGAGGACTCCATCTTGGGTTCTTGGTACTTTTGGGTTCAAATTCTACAAGGTATTGTATTTCTGGAAAAGACCTTAATACTCTATTGCGACTACTTGCAAGGCCTAGGCTCACTCACAGAATTCCTCTTGACTTGGAAAATAAACTAGCCAAGCTTAATCTGTCAGAGCATTCATGCAAACCTATTTGTCTGTGGAAAAGCATTTTAAACTATATAATTTGTTGATAAGACTCTTTTCTGCAGAAATCTCCTCCCACATCTCTTTCATCTGTCTTCTCTGATTTTGTCATATAAGAAGTCATGTAGCGAGCAACAGTGATGGAGTTGTCTGCAACAAATTGAAGATCCTATTTGCATTCCACATCTTATCAATGACAGGATAGTACTCACTGATATATTTTGAAGTCTCTGTTCTTCTCAGGTTGTATGTATTTTTCAGTGATTTCTGTGTGAGGGTGTGTCTGACTGCAGACAAAAGACTGTTCACTATTCCTCCTGAGATCACAGGTTGTGGGAATCAAAACGACATCTTGTGTAAAACTTTCCTTTGTATTTTCTTTATGACAGCATTTCCCACACCTATGATTTTGAAACTGTAAAACCTGCTGTTTCAAACCCTTGTCAGCAGTATCCATTGGGATAGCACGTCACATACTGTTGTATAAAAGATAAGACAGACTCATCAGTGCGTTTTCCAAACTTTGGGGCATATTTTACCTACAGAAGCATCTGAATATGTGAAGCACCTGTAGCTTGGTACTCTTTGCACCTAAAGAAATCAGTTACTTCACTGAGAGGAAGATTAGTTTTATTGCAGATGAAACTCATGATCGCTTGACATCTATGGTTAAAATATTTGCAAACATATGCTGGGTCTAGCAAACAAAGATCTCCTGCTGTCTTTTGATTGATGTCCTTTATGTTAGAGTTTGCTTCTTGCAGGAATTCAAAGAGGTCATCCCATACTTACTCAGCACAACTGAGTGTTAGAAACCAAGTCGGTGCTCCTAGGTTTCTCAACATGCATTTCAGCTCACCATGATGACGATACCAATATTCGTTGGTGCCACGATGGCATGCCATCAAATTAATTAAGTTGGATACCAGGTATTCCTCTTTTCCTTGGAGTTTGTCAACATATTCCCTTGCTGCCACATTTTGCAGATTCACCCCTGTCTTGATAATGTTGTTTACTGCATAGGATAGGCCTGACAATTCACTTTCAAATAAATGATGAAATATATAGGGAATACACTGGCAAAATCTAGGATCCTCTGAGCATAGTCTATTTGATCTGTACTCAGCTGCTGGTATCTGTATAGGCTGGTCATCATATATACCACCTACTCCAGTAGGAAACAGATGTGGAAAACAACAAGCTTCTAAACCTCTCTCCCACACACTCAAGGGAGCTCCTCTTGCTTCTTTCATTTGAAGGAGATCAATAGCATCACTGATGATCTCTTTAGAATGGAGAGGATGAATAGTGTACCGTTCATAAATTTCGTCTGATTGAGATTGATCTACTTTTTCAATCTGACCTCTTGACAATGATGTATTATCCTCCATATGTGGTACATTTTGAAGAACATCTATAGCTTTATGATAAATATTATTTTGTACCAGATATAATATTGCATTTTCTACTTAACTAACATCTACAAACTCTTGCCATATAATTTTGCTCTTCGTAAGTACACCATTGACTAGTGCTTCTTCCAAATCTCTCTGCACCCCTACAGTTTCAATATTCTGCTTCATATCGAATTGCAAGAATACAACTCTACCTTTAACACCTTTCTGGAGCTCACTTTGAGGTAACCTATCTGTCTTTGGTTCTATGTGGACTATAGCATGGAGTGTATGTATACATTGTACAAGTATAGATTCATAAATATTCAAATCTTGAAGTTCTTCTGGGATAGGTACTATTTCTAATTTGTTATGCACTGCTCTAGAAGGCATTTTGTTTTCGTCTAACACATTGTAACAGTACTTACATATAACTTGTTGTGTGGACAAGTCAAATTTTTCCTCTACAAATAAGTAAACAACAAATTCTTGCCACTTATCATTCTTCTCTTTTTCTATTTTTAAATACAAATCAACAGTCCGAGTTTGACTTTTATAATGAGTGCGTCAACAATAAATGCAAACATAGTTTGGTTTCTCTGAAAAACACTGGTAAACGTTCTAATCTCCTCTTCAAAATGATCAACAGTAATACCTCACTCCTGTTCCACTGGATCTCCAGATTTGAAACCCTTGTTTTCCCTACAGTTTTCTTCAGGACCAAAGAAACAAAACTTCACATCATCAGAAATCTTTTCTACTTCTGCCATTGCACCATGCAGAAGAGTTCTATTAATTTCCCCTAAAGCAGGTGTTTTGACATAGTAAAGCCTCCTAAATAAAATTAACATTTGTGAGTGGTGTACACCAAACATTCTGAAATGATAAAAGGTGATTTGGCACACTTTCTTTAATAGACATGCTAGTTAGTGTCCTCGTAAATTAGTATGTTTTCTTAGTTTGCATGCATTTCATCCTTGTAAAGCCACAGTTTTCTGTTTTAGACTTCTGGTTGGAAACTGACGTAGGAAATTTCTCAAAAAAACAATTGATTGCCATTGAATACTGCAAACACTACTACAACTCAATTTTCATACAGGTGCCTGTCTATATATTTCCTGTACTTCTTCAGCAATCGCTTCCTCTACATTTCGAGGTACCATCACTTCTTTTGGAAAAGAAGTAGAACTCTTTACCTCATAACATCATCCCAATTCATCAACTGCATGCACTTATGTATTCTCTGCAAATAGCTTTCTTTATTAAGGAAAGGCTCAGTATTTTAAGTATGTGTCCATTCACCACTAAAAACTTTGCAAAAGTTACTTCTATTAACAAGTCCTTTCTTTTGATTACATCTCTTCATACACAATACTTTTTTGTCCAGTGTCTTCATTTTCTAGAGAATCAAAATAAATAGCTTCCTTTTCAAAGCAAAAGCCTTATCAACTATATTTTCAACATGTTCCTTTTGCCTGAGTGCTTCTCTTCTTCTTTTATACTTCTTCATACTTCTTGTAGGATTAAGAATTACTCTGCTAAAAACATTCTAAATCTAATTGCCTTAAAATGCTTCTGCCTCCTGGTTAAAGTCTCTGTTTTTTTCTTAGATTTTTTTGTCTTCTTTTCATACACTTTTTCTTCTTTGTTATGGCATCTTATTCTTGGTTTTTTATTTACTTGATTTTCCACTCTTTCCAATTCGGCACATCAAATTTTAACAAATGCCTTTGTCCTCTTACGAACAGGTATTTTCTCTTTCATCGCTTTTTCCACATTTTGCCCCTTTTGTTTCTCAGTTTTAAGGAGATACTGTTGGTGCTGCTGTTTCTGTCTTCTCTCAGATTTTGATGGCATTATAACTGTTTGAAGATAGGTAGATTTTGATGTCTGTAATGAAAGAAAAAGAAAAAAGATAAGCAGATTTACCTTTTACTAATGTAGTATCAGATTACAGCTGTCTTATTCGAATATACCCAACATTACCATATTAATTTTCATATAGATTTGTACAACTGTATCTAACTCACTGCAACTTCATAGTACATACCTAACATTTTAAGCACAGAGTACCATGCCTTATAGCCTACTACAACTAACTTAGGCGGTCATTACGATGGCGGAAGGCCAATCACCACCAGCCGTGCGGTGGCGGGCCCTCCGCCATTGGACAGCAATTTTCCCCCGCCACATTACAATGGCGGAGGGAATCGCTTTCCGACCGCGGCGGTCACGAAGACCGCCCACCACGCTTCCGCCACAGGCAATCGTACCGATTGCCCGGCGTAGTGGTCAGCATGCCTAAAATGGTGGCGGTGCCTCCCATATTACGATGCTGCCTCCCCACCAGCCGGTGTATGGTGGTGAAACCTCCATTCACAGGCTGGCAGGAATTGCATTTGGGGGCCTGTAGTGGGCCCCCCTTGTGTTGGGGAGGTGGGTATGCACTGGGGGTACCTATGGTACCCCCCTACATTTCCCTGCACCAGGTGGCAGGCACCACGTGGTGCCTGCCACGTAGTGCAGGGAAATACAGTATTTGTGACATTGCAGCGGGTGCTGCAGCCAGCAACACCCGCCACAATGTCAGAGATACACGACGCGACCGCCAAGGTGGCGGTCGCATCATAATCTTGTGTGCGAGACTGCCGCAATCCAGGCGGACAGTCCCAAGCACCGGCACGATGGCGGGCGGACGGACGGACGGAAGTCCATCCGCCATCGTAATGCTTTTCTAATAAGTGTTAGAAAAGCAATTTATGCCTTGTTTAGGACTTTAGGCCTTGTTTAGGATTACAGCCTGGGTGGAAGAGTGGATATATAATTTATCATTTGAGTTTCTAGGAGTGACTATAGCTTACTGAAACTTCACACTATGGGCCATATTATCAAGAATGGGCGATAACATTATCGCTGCTTTAGCGGCAGTTTCCTGCCGCTAAAGCGGCGATAAGGGGCTTGATAATATGCCCTATAGAATACCAATAGAAGTCCAGGTTCTGGTGTGAAGGACATCAAACCTGGGCTTCTATTGGAATTCTATAGGGCATATTATCAAGCCCCTTATCGCCGCTTTAGCGGCAGTTTCCTGCCGCTAAAGCGGCAATAATGTTATCGCCCGTTCTTGATAATATGGCCCTATATCTGTTACATTTTATGCACATAGCTCCCTGCCGTATAGTCTAGATGCACCCTACGTCAGTGGTGAGTTATATGTGCTACAAGAGCAGTTTATGCGTTCTCTGGGACTGTTAAATAGGAAGATTGGCCTAGCAATAAAACTGCAAGCAGGGGCTAAAGTGTACCAGGTCCAAAACATGATGCAAAGGCTACTTCTCTGGATGGTAGACTTCAAACTGTTAGTTCTTTAGCAGAAATCTGAATGACTGTCTCCGTTCCTATCTGTGGTCTCATTACATGTATATGTAACTTTGTTAGTAAATCACTCCCTCTCTGTGACATATATCCTTTTCTAAATGCGTCTGTAAGTGGCTGCATGGATTCCCTCCTGGATGTGTTAGTGACTATTGGGTTGTTTAAGTGTGTGAGCAACTGTCTCAATTAGCATAAGATACAGATCAGTTCTGCCTGTTTGTGGGAGTGAATGTTTACATGCTTCTTTCACAGTCTGTATTGACATTTTAGTGTCTGTTTGTCTTAGGTATATCACATTAAAACCTGGGTAGCAGGGTGGATGTATAATTGGGCACATGGGTCTCTAGGAGTGGATATAGGTCACTGAAACATCAGAGTACATGTCTTACCTTTCAAAAACATAGCAGTCTGCTCTATGGCCTAGCTCCACCCTATATCAGCGGTGAGTTATACATGCTAATAGAGCAGTTTATAACTTCTCTAGGACTTTTAAATCCTAAAATTGGCCTAGCGGTAAAACTACAGGCAGAGTTTCCACTATACAAACCCGAAATATAATGCAAAGTGTTGTTCTCTATATGGTAGGCTTCAAAGTGTCAGTTCTTTAGCAGATATCTGAATGAGTGTCTCAGTTCCTATCTCAGACTGTGATTCCATGTGTATGTAAGTTTCTTGATAAATGACTGCCTGATTTTTCGACATGTATGCTTTTCCAAATGTGTCTGTAAGGGGCTGCATGGATTACCTCCTGGGTGTATTATTAGTGAGTATGGGGTGATTTAAGTGTATCTACAAGCACCTCCATTAGTACTACACACACATCAGTTCTACCTTTCTGTCTGAGTGAATGTTTAGTTACTTCTCTTACTGTCTCACTGGGTGTTTTAGTGCCGGTTTGCTTTTCTCCTTAGCTCTGTCAGATTAAAGCCTGGGTGGCAGAGTGGATATTTAATTGGGCACATGGGTCTCTCGGAGTGCATATAGCTCACTGACTTAACGTGTTACATTCCAAGCACATAGCACCATGCCATATGGCGTGGCTCCACCCTATGTCAGGGGTGAGTTATACATGGTAAAAGAGCAGTAAATCCGTTCTCTATGACTTTTAAGTGTGAACGTTGGCTTAGCAGTTGAACTGCATGCACAGGTTCAAATGTACCAGGTCCAAGATATGATGCAAGGGCTTCTTCTGTACATGGCAGCCTTGAAAGTGTTTGTTTTTTAGCAGCTATCTGAATGAGTTTTTCAGTTCCTATCTGAAAACTGTGATTGCATGTGTATGTAAATTTATTAATAAAACACTGCCTTTCTTTGTGACATGTATGGTTCTCTAAATGTATCTGTAAGAGATTAAATGAATTGCGTGCTAGGTATATAAGTGAGTATTGAGTTATTTCAGTGTGTATGCAATGGCCTCCATTAGTGATACACACATATCAGTTCTGTCTGTCTGTGTGACTGAATGTTTAGGTACATGCCTCACTATCTCACTGGGTGTATTACTGTCTACCCATGAGGAACAGGGTCAAGATTGATTTGCATATTGCTAGGTCTGAACTGGGGTGGTTAAGTGAGCTAAAGAACGATGATGGATTCAACCCAGATCTGTGACTGGGGTGAGTGTCCTAAATGTTTCAGCGCTCCGTCCATGATCTCTTTGTGTTTGCTATTTTAAGGATTGACCTGAATTTTCGTGGCAGAAGGTCAGATTTGATATCTCAGGTCCATTTAACTTCCTGCCACAGGATTGCAGGTTTGCCATGGTGCTTATCGATTATCACTCAAAGTGGCCCAAAGTGAAGTTTGTGGCACAAATTACCACTGCAAGTGTTAATGAGTCCTTTAAGGAACTATTTGCTAGAGAAGGGTATCTGAAGTTCTTATTACAGACAACGGGGTGCAATTGAAATGTCAGGAGGTGGGGATTTCCTCTTGTACTCTAACATTCATCATGTCACCACTGCCCTATATGAACCTCAGGGAAATCATCAAGTGGAAAGGTACAACAGAGTTTTGAAACAGGACATCCTATGGGCACATGATTTTGGTGCGGAATGGAAAGACAAATTGAGAAAGAAGTTGCGGCTCTATCATATTACTCCACAAACTACCACTAAGGTTAGTCACTTCAAATTACTAAAAGGAAGAGAACCAATATCTAAATTATACCCATGGTTGTTTAAAAAGAGGCAAAGTGAGAAAGATTATGAAGAGGTTAGAAAAGAGGTAGCTGTGAGAGTAGAAGAGAAACAAGGGAAAGTTAAACATGCATATGATACCAGAATGAGAGTTTAGTAGCCACATTTTGTTGTGGGGAATTGGGTCAGGATACGTAAACCAGGTGTGCTAGCCAACGGAGTGCCCAAGTATGGTAAAACTGTAAGGGTGGTCAAGTTCAATCTTAACAGTGTTGTCACGCAGGATGGTAAGGTGGAGGGTGGCTAAGAGTGAGGGTGGTTCTACACAATGTTACTGTGCTCGAGCAAGGAAGAACAAACGACTGTGGCATCCAGGGTTAAAAATGAAGCTTGCACAAGATGGGTTCCTCGAAAGTTCAAGGATCATGAATGACTGTGTTTCCACTCTTCTTTCCTACTGATTTATATTTTATTGTTTCGTTATTATTGTTCGAAAGGGAGGTGTGTTACATTCTGTATTATGTTGTATTGATTATTTTCCCTTCCCCTTTAAATTACTTGTGTGCTTTCAATTCTGGCATATGCCAGCTCATGGTGGAGTTCTGCTCTGTTTGAGAACTCTGCCACAGTAGTTGAACTGAGGCTGCTGGTAGGAACTGTGCCGTGGTGAATAAATGTATTCTTCAAGTAAATTTGGATTACGCGATATTTTCCTGGATTTAACAAGAGCCTACCTTACTGGTTAGTTATATGTGGTAGAAAAGCAGTTTACATCTTGTATACAGGTTTTAAGTGACCAAAGAGCTCTAGTACTAAGACTGCGCCAGAGTTAGATGGGAGGAACAGGGCCAGTTGACCGATGCGTTCAAGATTGAACGCGGTGTTAGACAAGGCTGTGTCCTTGCCCCTGCCCTGTTTTCCCTGTTCATTAATGGAGTAGTGGACCACTTGGCCAGGGATGGGTGTGATTCACCAAAAGTGGGCGGACAATGGGTATCTGCCCTATTCCCCGCAGATGACATGCTACTGTTATAAAAATCTCCATAGGGTTTGTTAAATGAATGTATTTCATTTTGCGAGCAGCGGGGGCTTGACCTTAAAGGCTCAAAAACTAAATTTATGGTTTTTAGCTCAACCCATCGAAGAAAACTGGGAAGACTACAAATGCATGTTGACTCTAGCCAAATTGAACAAGTGTCCAGCTTTGACTACCTGGGTATAAGACTATCCGCGAACCTAAACTGGAATTTGCAAATTTAAAAGCATTCATGTAAATTGCTAATATTGTGAAAATCCAAAGGAAGATCCTCACTAAGAGGGTTGCTCCGGCTTTTGAGTTGTATAATGTAAATGCATTGTGTGCGGTTCTCTATGGTGTGGAAATCTGGGGCTGTGCCAATACCAGAGTATTGGAAATAGCTGAGCAAAAGCTTCTAAGATTCTTGCCGGGTCTTCCCATGAGTACTCCCATGATCCCAGTCTACCTTGATATGGCTCAAAAGAAACTAAGAGAGAAAGATGGATTGTAGAATGCTGATGTGTTGGCAAAGACATTGGACATCCCTGCTCTTAAACCATCCGGAATGCGCCTAATAGAGCTTTTGGTGCCTGGGAAGGCTACTAAAATACCTTGGCTAAAATTCATGAAAAATCTCTTTGGTAGACCGGAATTGGAAAGTTTATTGGAAACCCCAGATGATCTTTGCACACTCTCAAAAGCCAGTTTAAAAATACCTACTGGCAGTTTAAAGGGTTACTGGAAACACAAGCAGTTTATCTGATGATTTTTTTTATTTTAAACCCCTTCCCCATTAAGAGCTTACTGTAGATGAAAAAGTGCCGATGATGCAGCGTAAACTGTCTCTACAGTTTAGATAGAAGACATTACCCATCAATGTCTTTTGTAGAAAGTGGACGGGTGCAGATCATATAGATGATTCTTGCCCAGCGTATAGGAGAGGTTCGAAGATGGTTACTCATTTGCTATTCTTCTGCCCAGCATACACCACCCAATGATACAAATGGTTGGGGCCCATTTACAGGTCCTTGGGCATCACAAAGCACATGGATGCTCTTAGAACTGGCACCAAGCAAGTCATAGAATCTACTATTTACAAATACTTAATGTCCACCTGGTTTTGGCGTTCCAAGAGTCTAGTAGCTACTGACTTAGGGGCCGATTCCGATCTCGGCCGGTAGTGCTCCGAATTGGATTCGGATTTACCGGATCCGATTCGGAGCCCTGTTTCCCGACCGAATCGTACGCGGGTCCGGCCGAGCGAGTACGATGCAGGCACCCGCGAAATCTCCGACCGACTCGAACGCGGCTCCAACACGCTCCGACCGACTCGCATGGACACGACTCGCACCGCGCTATGGAGACGTTTCCCGGCCGGGTAAGTACGATGCGCGCCACGACCACTACGATCGACTCGCGCCGTCCGGCTCGAAAAAGTTGTCGGAGCCGGACTTTGGGGGTCCGCGTCGGACCCCCCTGTACGCGTAGGCGCGCGAGTCGCACACAGGGGGGACCCATGGGTCCCCCTACCTGTGCATGTATGCCGCGATGTGCATGGACGCGTACACGCTGTAGGGGGCGCCTTGACCGCCTCGCACTCCATTGAGTCAATGGGAGCCCGCGTACGCGTCGTACGACCGGCTCCCATTGACTTCAATGGGAGTCCGACCGAATCGAGTCCGATGGCATGCGAACGCATCGTACTCGTTCGGTCGGACTGCTAGGGTCCGATTCGGTCGTAATTCTCTCCGGGTCCGGCTCGGTCGGAGAGAATTCCGGCCCGAATCGGAATCGGCCCCTAAGTCTTAGTCTGTAAGTGATGAGACAATTGTTTTTGCACTCAGCACTTTACCAAATTAGGCTGTCGTCAACTCTTTTTAATAATCATTGTTTTAAGTATGTATTTTATCATATTTTTAATCTTAATTTTACTGAAGCATTTTACAGTGTGTGTATGTACTTGCACCTTAAAAGAACATCTTATTTAAAATTGCCTCAAGAATTGTAGGAAATTTGGCAATTGAAAAAAAGAAATATTTGAGTAGATGAAAACATTAAATTACAAATTCATGTAGTGATAAAAGCATGACAATTAACATTTCTTCCATCAGAAGTCTCCGATATAACAATCAAAATATTTTTTGTGCAAACATTGCCAAACTAAAACTCAGGGGGAAATGGATAAATATCACTTACTTCCTAAACAGCAGCTTCTTGATTCATGAATTGCCCACTAAAATATCAATTATAATAGCACCTAGAAAACCTATGTACATACAATTTCTTCCCCAAAAGTGCAGTTGTGCAAAAAAGAAAATATAAGTGGATTATTCTCTGAAAGCACAATGTGCCTGCTAGGGAACAGCATTTTGATATTCTATCCCTCTTCTTTATGTGGCCTTCCATCCCATCTATCATTTTAGGACTTCTAAGAGACAGGGAGATTGGAATCTGACATTTATCAATCATTAACTGGCGACAATAAAGAAAAGCCTGACCATATTGCTTCGAATGTATGGACTGCACCTATCCATTTAGCTAGTCATAGCCATCTTCCAATACCAATGTTGATTTAATGGTATCTTATCTAATTTTTCGTTCTGGAGTATCAACGATCTGGCTACAGCTATAGCAATGGAAACAAAATATTGCTGATATTCTTTCCGATGGTAAACCTCAAATGAGGACCCGAATAAAACAAATCTGAAGTAGGGCATAATTTGTGCTGGTAGCAGTGGTGGCTGGTGTATTTTGAAAGTGGTGATGCGAAAAATGTTGTACCCTAAGTTAATAAGCGAGCGAGCGAGCCCGAACTGCCAAAGGAGGGTGCAGGGGGTTTCTCCCCCCGCAAGAAAATTTTGAAAAAAATGGATTCAAATGGTGGGTTTTACACCACATATTTACTGCAAATTGTTGAAAAAAGGGGGATCCAAATATAGCATTTTGAAGCACAAGTGAGAAGAAAACATTAGAATCAAATCAAAAATGGGCCAAATCCTCAAACTGGTCTGCTTGCAAAATGACCCCCAAGCCAAGCACATACAACCAACGGAAACAGGCCCTCTAAGTGTTTCCCACCTGTAACACATCTCTGAACCACCTGTTTTCAATCAAGCTTCAGATCGCTTTGCAGCACTGAGACAGCCAATATCCAAGATTTGTTTTGCAGTTTTTACATACCATAAACGTGAGGCAAGGGCATTAGAGTGCTGTACATGAGCATCAAAGTGCATTACACACGGTCAGATATATTTTTTGGGCACTGGGAGATTAAGAGATTTGTCCAGAATCAAGGCATATTGAGCTGGCGCTGGGACTCGAACCTGGTTCCCCAGCTCCAAAGTCGGCAGCTCTGGCCATAATGCACTCAATGCCCCCTTTCCATACTTGACATATCACCAGATTTCGACACTTGATCATTAAGCGCTCGTTATTAGTCTCTCAAAGTTCATATGCCCCAACGGTACTGTATTTCATTGGTTTGTATCCTATGCCTGTGTGCTTGCTCCCAACTTTCCTGAAGTGTACTCCTCACAATGGAACAACTTGGAATTCTCCTCTCTGAACAAAGAATCAAGATTCACCAATATGCAGATGACACAATTGTACATAACAGTCTCTACAGTGAATGACATCAGCTTTCTTAAGCACTGCCTCTCAGACATCCAAGCAATGAAGTGCCTACCTCAAGCTATTGCCAGCCAAGAGGAAAGTCGCCCTTATAACCAATGAAATCAACCAACAGCAAACCCAGGAGGGGTTCTGCTAACACTCTCCATGACATCGGAAGAATTCACATCACTAGTCATCACAAATGGAAAACTCATCTTTTGGTAGAAATGTCTTCTCCTCGCCTACTCCCCAATCTCCTTTCCCAGGGACTCATTCTGCATCTAGAAATTAACCACTTAATATAGCGTAAAATAAATAAAATACATTTGGAACAAAAAAGTCTTGTGTAACATGCATATTGAGAGTAACAGAGAAACGACCTCCCAAGTTTTTTCCAAGGCATAGCGGCTCTGCAGGAAGAAGGCCAAGATGCTATGAACTTCAGGTATGATTGCATTTCTTTCCTTATCAAGTTACCGTATATTGGTAAAGCCCTCGGACACATACATAAACACATCATACAAGAACAAATTAAAGTATAAAATACTATCATGCATCCAAACATATTCACTGGCTGACCATCAAGCAATGTAACCCAGCTGCTGCCCTTCTTCTATATAAAGTACATAACAAAATCCAAGGATTGCTCCTGAAACACATGGCGTACGTCGACTGGGACTCTGGTCTGCAGGAACCAGAACACAATCTCAGATAGCCTGCAGCACTAGAAACCCTTATTAAAGGTAAATGTGTACTTTAGGGCAGTACAACGACTGCATCAATTGCGCATCTATGTGTTGAATCACACAGTTGCTAATTAAAACTGTGAGAAATGCACGAAGAGGTAAAAAATAAAAGCACACACACTTGCTGATCTCATCATTTTCAGGGACAGATGGAGCCGTAAAATACAAATCACTCACCTCGTGAGACAGGGTTGGGAGTCTGCAGGGCACCATCTGGACTCTACAAGCAGTGACACAGCCACGAGTCCCAGACAACTGTAGTGGACACCTGCGCAACCTTTCCTCCATGCCACCACCGGGTCCAGGGGTCTGCTGCTGGCTGCCAAACAGTCCATCACTGTGTAGTGCCATACACGTGTGATGCTCCTACAATACAGTGCAGCACCGGAAACAGACAACTCGAGTCTGCGCATTGTGACTTCAGGAATCCTGTGGGCAAACTGCGCAGATTCAATTTCTACGATTCCCGCCTGCCTGCAGCCTCTACCCCACCCCTTGCCAAATCGTCACAGGGTGGGACCAACCCCCCCGTGACGAGTTGGAAATGGGTGGGGTAGCCAAGCTCTCCACTCCGATTGACGTGAAGCCCCGGCACTACAGGGCTTGAGCCTGAAGCACCTGTGGCTAACTTTACCCTCACGTCATCAGGGGGTGGAGACTGATCCTTTGGGCTATGTGTTTGCCGAGCTGATGACCTCACAGGCCTCAGGGCTGTGAGCTCGTCAGCCCAGCAAATAGTTTGCCTAGCGTCACTCAGCATCAGTGACTCAGGCTGGCATTGTGCATTGCTTATGGCCGCAACACAGAAAACAAGGATGTAATTACCGAATTTAGGTGAGTGCAGCCTGCATTTTTAAAAACATAAACAGCAACCTATGTTTTTATTGTGGAGATGGTGATGGGGAAAAAAGTAAAGGGGGCGAAGCCCCGTCGCCCTGTACGAGAAACCGCCACTGGCTGGTAGCAATGAACTAATAGCTTCAAAGACCTCTGCTCAAAAGTGTTGCAGATGGCAACAATGAAAGAAAACATGATTCCAAGTCCTATCTTTTGCTCCTGGCATCTAAAACAGTGCTCTGGAAGGAGTGGGAACATTTTGTGTAGTCTTTTTGCTGTATAATAAGTAAACCATCTTGATAGAAAAGCCATCCTTTTGTAATTAGCAACTCTAAGTGCTCTACCCCCACTTCACTTAATATGTGCCATTCTTTAATATTAAGGCTACATCCTGTTTCTTTTTCCAGTTTTTAACAAAAATTGGTCAACCTCTTTCTGCTCCCCTATCTGACTTAGCAGAGAGTACCAATTCTCCACCCACAAGTTGTTCTTATACATTTGTGTCAGTACCATTAATGCTGAAGTATTCACCATCACATAGTTCTCTCTTAGGAAACTGGTTATTTGATTAAAACAGACCCGTTGAACCAGCATGTCCCAGGTAATCAGATTTGATAGGTTATAAAAATCGCCTACTCGTGTGAACCCACCTCCTTCCATAAATCTAAGATCCCGTGCGAAAACTAGCCCCCGGAATTCGCAATTGGATATTTCAATAAATGGATGACATACAGGAATTTTAGATACTTTAAAAAAGAATTGAATACATACAGTAAATCCATTATTGTCTTTGACCTTGTTTTTTTTTTGGGGCAATTTAGAAGAGCCGAGGAAGACAGGTAATTTTATAACACTTTTAGATAGCATTTTATTAAAAATAACATTTTCAAATATAGAGGGTAATGTTAGAAATGGGATCTCTAGTTGGCAAGGGCTTGCACCTTTGTCCAAGTAGGGACCCTTCTTCCTAGTCAGGGTAAGGGTGTTACACTCGTGAAGTAACCCCTGCTCACCCTCGTGGTAGCTTGGCACGAGCAGTCAGGCTTAATTCAGAGGCAGTGTGTAAAGCATTTGCACATAACCAACAGTAATACAGTGTAAGCACTACAAACGGACACCACACCAGTTTAGAAAAATAACCAAATTTTATATACTCAAGACAAGACCACTTACGACGAAAATCCACAATACTATACTTTAAAAATGAATACTTGATAAGGTAACTTCTTCTTTGCAGGAATAGTTCAAAAACAAAGTTCGTACGAGTCGGTAGCTCCGTCCGAGTCTACCGCGATGCTGAAAACCACAGAGTCTAACAGTTCCAGCCGACCGTGTCGATACGGGCCAGCAGAGTCGTGAACAGACTCGGTCACAGTACCTTTCTCGTTGTGGCTGGTACGGAGTGTACGAGCCGGTCGACGTTCGTCGCGGATGCGGTGCAAGACGGAGCGATGCAAGGTGCGGTGTCCCTCAATGCGGTGCAGGCAGCGGCTCGATGAGCGTCGTGCAGACGGAGTCGGTGAGTCCAAGGCGTGCGATGCAGGGTGAGACGATGCTCGATGCGGTGCTGACAGGTTGCGATGCAGCCGACCAAGCCGGAGTGCGGGAGCTGGCGTCGGACAGCGGTGCGAGTCGGAGCGGTGCGTCGCAGACGTGCGAGCGGTGCCCCAAATGCGGCGCGGTCACGACTCTTGAGCCAGTTGCAGCGACCGCGTCGGTCGGGTCCGGCTGGTTCAGTGAAGCGATGCGATGCGAACTGCGGTGCCCACAGGTCACGGTGCAAGCAGCGGCTCGGTGTTGGCGGCGTCGGACGCCGCCCACGGTGAGACCAGGGTTGCGATGCGAAGCGGGGCGATGCGGTCTGCGGTGCAAACAGGTCACCGGCCAGGGATGGATTCGGTTGACAGAGTCGGTTGCGGTTCCCTTCCTCTGTGGCAACTGAAACAGCATTCCAGAAGCGGTACCCAGAGGCTTGTGAAGTCTTTGCAGTCCCTGAGACTTCTTAACAGGAGGCCAGCTCGGTTCCAGGCCCTTGGAGATACTCAGCACAAGTTTGTAGAAAGTTCCTTCCTTTCACTGCCCAAGGCAGAAGCAGCAGCTGCAGGCCAACCCAACAAAGCAACAACACAGCAAAGGGGCAGTACTCCTCCTGGCAGCTCTTCCAGCTCTTCGTCTTGGCAGGTTCCTTGATTCCAGCGAGATCTAAATTCATGGGGTCAGGGCCCCAATATTTATATCCCAAATTCCTTTGTTCTCTGAAGGCAGAGAGGCCTTTGCCTAGTCCAAACCAGTTCTGGAGCACTTTGTTGACAAGTCTCCGTCCCTTCTTTCAGTGAGTAGGCCAGGGACATCAGACGCACCACAGGAGCTGGAGCCAGCATTGTGGAGGGAAGGCACTGTCCTATTCAGGGCCCAGGTGCAACTCCTCCCACCCATCTACATGTAGATCTTGCTATTCAGCCCTGCGCTGACTCACCCTGTCTCCTGGCATCCCCCAGCCCCTGTCACTCACACTCCAGACAAGGAATACACAACCTCGCAGAGGCAGGCTTGGATGGTTAGACAAGAAAATACCCACTTTCTAAAAGTGGTATTTTCAAACACAGAATGTTAAAACCAACTTCACTAAAAGATGCATTTTATCATTCTGAGTCCAGGCATACTAAACTCGAATTTCTACCATGTTCCCGGGGTCAGTTAGGATTATAAGCTGTAATAATCAAAACTGCCCGTTCTGGCATAGGGGGAACAGGTAGCCTTGCAATAGTGAAAAACGAACTAGGCTGTAATTCACTATCAGGACATGCCACACACACCAGGGCATGTCCTACCTTTCGCATACAACGCACCCTGCCCACAGGGGTACCTTGGGCCTACCTTAGGGGTGACTAACATGTAGAAAAGGGAAGGTTTAGGGACTTGCAAGTGTGTGCACTTGCCAAGTCGATATGGCAGCCCCAGGCTGCGCATGGGCTCTGCAATGGCAGGCCCGAGTTACACTTTACGGGCTGTTTGCGTGGGTGGCACAATCCAGTGCTGCAGCCCACCAACAGCATTTGGTCTATAGGCCCTGGCACTCGCAGTGCACTTTACAAGGGACTGACACATAAACCAAATAGGCCAATCATGGAAACACCAATCCATAACACATTTTATACAGGAGCACTTGCACTTTCCCACTGGACAGCAGTGAGGAAAGTGCGCAGAATCATTACACCAGCAAAAACAGAGTCAAAACCGGGAGGTCAGAAAGCAAAAAGTCAGGGGAAACACGCCAAAAGATGCCAAGTCTAACACATGTCCCCTCTAGCTGAAAGTAGGGAGAACTACCCAACCCCATTGGAGTTCTCTTCACTAAGGCGGAAGAACCTGGACAGACCATCTGCGTTGGCGTGTTCTGTACCAGGACGGTGTTCCACCGTAAAGTCCATTCTCTGTAGGGAGATGGACCACCTCAGCAGTTTTGGATTCTCACCCCTCATTTGCATCAACCATCTGAGGGGCCTGTGGTCTGTCTGAACCCAGAAGTGAGTCCCAAACAGGTATGGTCTCAACTTCTTCAGCGCCCAGACCACAGCAAAAGCTTCCCTTTCTATGGCACTCCACCTCTGTTCCCTGGGAAGTAGTCTCCTGCTAAGGAAGACTACAGGCTGATCCAGGCCCTCTTCGTTCAGTTGTGAGAGCACCGCTCCCACACCATGCTCTGAAGCGTCAGTCTGCACGACAAATTCTTTGGAGAAGTCAGGTGCCTTGAGCACGGGCGCCGTGCACATGGCGGCCTTCAGGGCATCAAAAGCTCTCTGGCAGGACTCAGTCCAGATCACTTTCCTGGGCTGCCTCTTAGAGGTCAGCTCTGTTAAGGGAGCAACAATGGTGCCATAGCCCTTAACAAATCTCCTATAGTAGCCGGTGAGACCTAAGAAGGCTCTCACCTCTGTCTGGGTCTTGGGGGGCTCCCAAGCCAGAATGGTGTCAATCTTGGGTTGTAGGGGCGCCACCTGGCCGCTTCCTACCTGGTGTCCCAAGTACACCACAGAACCCTGCCCGATCTGGCACTTACTGGCCTTGATCGTGAGGCCTGCACCTTGCAGAGCCCTCAACACTTTCTCAAGGTGCTGTATATGTTCTTCCCAGCTGGAACTGAACACAGCAATGTCATCCAGGTAGGCGGCACTGAAATCCTCCAGCCCAGCCAACACCTGATTGACCAACCTCTGAAAGGTGGCAGGGGCATTCTTCAACCCAAAGGGCATCACCCGGAATTGGTAATGACCTTCTGGGGTTGAGAATGCTGATCTCTCCTTGGCCCCATCGGTTAAGGCAATCTGCCAGTACCCAGACGTCAAATCAAACATGCTGAGGAACCGGGCAGCTCCCAACCGATCAATGAGCTCATCAGCTCTGGGGATGGGGTGCGCGTCAGTCCTGGTGACGGCATTGAGCCCACGGTAGTCCACACAAAACCGGAGTTCTGGAGTGGCACCGGGCGCCGCAGCCTTTGGGACCAAGACCACTGGGCTGGCCCAAGGACTGTGGGAGGGCTCAATCACCCCTAACGCCAACATCTTAGAGACCTCCTCCTTGATGCTGGCTCTGAACCGGTCAGTCAACCTGTAAATCTTGTGCTTCACAGGAGGGCTGTCACCAGTGTCCACGTCATGGGTACACCAGTGAGTAACACCGGGGGTCAGAGAGAACAGTGGGGCGAACTGTTCCAACAACTGGCGACAGTCCCCCTGCTGCTCTTGAGTCAAGAGTAGGGGAGAGGATCACACCCTCTACTGACCCATCATGCTCCTTGGTAGACAGGAGGTCAGGGAGAGGCTCACTCTCCTCTTCCACCCCATCATCTGTCGCCAAGAGCATACTCACTTCGGACCTCTCGAAGTGGGGCTTGAGGCGGTTCACGTGAAGGACCCTCAAAGGGTTCCTTGGAGCTTGCAAATCCACCAGGTAGGTGACGTCACTTTTGCGCTCCTTTTACCTCATATGGCCCAGTCCACTTGTCCTGCAAGGCACAAGGTGCCACTGGGGCCATGACCCACACTTTTTGCCCAGGTTGAAATTCGACCAGAGTGGCATTCTGGTCATACCATCTCTTCATTTCTTCCTGGCTTGCTTCTAGGTTCGCCTGAGCGAGTTTCCTGAAGCGGGCAGTTTGGTTTCTAAAGGCCAGCATGTAGCTAAATACATCCTGGGGAGTTTTCCTGGGAGCTGCCTCCCAGCCTTCCTTTACCAAACTCAGAGGTCCTCTGACAGGGTGGCCATACAGGAGCTCAAAGGGGCTGTACCCAAGAGACTTCTGAGGCACCTCCCTGTATGCAAAGAGTAGGCATGGCAAGAGGACGTCCCACTTACGCCTCATGGGTTCTGTTAGACCCTTGATCATGCCTTTCAAGGTCTGGTTGAATCTCTCCACCAGACCGTTTCCTTGTGGGTGGTAAGGAGTGGTGAACTTGTAGGTTACACCACACTCCTTCCACAGGGATGTCATATACTTGGATATGAAATTGGTCCCCCTATCAGAAACCACCTCTCTGGGGAATCCCACACGGGAAAAGATCCCCATTAACGCCCGGCCCACCACTGGCGCCGTCGTTGTCCTGAGAGGGATTGCCTCCGGGTACCGGGTGGCATGGTCCACCAAGACCAGGATGTACCTGTTGCCCATGGCTGTCTTGGACTCCAGTGGCCCCACAATATCCATCCCTACCCTTTCAAAGGGTGTTCCAACAACAGGAAAAGGTTGGAGAGGAGCTTTGACCTTCCTCCCACTCTTACCACTTGCCTGGCAAGTTTGGCAAGACCTACAGTCTGCATCTGACTGCCTTCGCATTTGGGGCCAAAAGAAGTGGGTGACAAGCCTGTCAAAGGTCTTGTCCTGCCCCAAATGTCCTGCCAAAGGCACGTCATGAGCCAGACCCAGTAGGAAGGTCCTGAAGCGCTGGGGTACCACCAGCACACGGGCTGACCCAGGCTCAGCAACCTTAGGCTCAATGTATAGGAGACCACTCTCCCAGTAGATCAGATGTGACCCGGACTGATTACCAGCTGCCTGGTCTGCAGCCTGCCGCCGCAGACCCTCCAGAGTAGGGCACTCGTTCTGCTCCCTGCAGAACTCCTCCCTGGTGGAACCCCCTTCTTGCTGCCAATGGGTCAGCTCAGAGATGTCTCCCAGTTCGGCTACCTGCTCCCCTGTAGGCACCGGGGCGTCCCCCTCGAGGTCCGCCTCCTCCCGGCGGTCCGTGGGAACTTCGGGGGCCGGTTTCCCGCGCCCCCTGCCCTTTCTCTTGGCAGGGACTTGGGCCACTGTTCCAGGCTCCAAGTCCTCTTGATCACCCTTTCTGGCTGCCTTTGACCGAGTAGACACGCATGCCCACTCTGGCAACCCAAGCATCTCCAAGTGAGACCTGAGCTCAACCTCCTTCCATAAGGACTGCTCCAGGTCGTTTCCTAGCAGACAATCTACAGGCATGGTAGGGCTCACAACCACCCTCAAGGGACCTGAGACCCCCCCATTCAAAGGGAACCTGCGCCACCATACATTGGCGCTCTGAGTTGTCTACAGCAACTACTTGGTGGAATGCTCCTGGGACTACTTGCTTCTCAGACACCAGGTGACACCGGACTGAGGTCACACTGGCTCCAGTGTCTCTGAGAGCCTCTACCCTGTTCCCATTGATGGTCACCCAGGTGCTATATTTCTTTGTGTTAGGGGGCACCTGGTTTCCTGGGACCATCTCACTGTCCCCTAGTGAGACAAGGGTCATTTCTGCGGGATCCCCACCCTCCTGTGGGCACCCCTCCTCCCCAAGCGCTACACTAGCCAACACTTTGGACTGTCCACCGGTGGGTGACTGTGTCCCCTTTGGGCACTTGGGGTCCCCCTTAAAGTGACCTACCTGGTCACATGCATAACACTTGCGGGGGCCGGTCTCAACAGGCTTCCCTGTAGAGACCCCTTTCTTCTCATCACCGGGGGGCTGGGAACCTTTACCCTGGGTACTAGTTTGGGGCCCTTTAGAGAACTCCTGTGCTTTACCCTTGTCCCCCCCACCTTTCTGCTGGGGACCCAGCCCACCTTTGGCTGAGTCTCCCCCATACGCTTTCTTGTGGACCCTGGTACTCACCCAGCGGTCCGCTTCCATAGCAAGCTTCCTGGGGTCAGTTAGCTTACTATCAACTAGGTGCTGGCACAGATCTGCAAAACATAGACTAGACAAGTGCTCCCATGCAATCAAGTTGTAGAGCCCCTGAAAATCTGTTACACTACTGCCCTTTACCCAACCATCCAGCGACCGGCAGAACACATCTACACATTCCAACCAAGTGTTGGTATCAGACTTCTTACTGGACCTGAACTGATCCCTGTACTTTTCAGGAGTAAGACCATACTTAGTGAGAAGGGCATCCTTCATGTCAGCATAGGTGAGGTGATACCCCTTACCCAAAGCTATCAGAGCATCCCTTGCTTCTTCAGGGAAAAGTGGCCACAATCCTGCTCCCCAATTTTCCTCAGGGACCCCATTCATGTGTATGGCTGCCTCATAACCCTGAAACCACCTTTGTATGTCATCCCCCTTCTTGAACTCCTTGCCTACATTCTTGGGAATGTGCACAATCCTGTCTGCCTTTCTGGACGAATTGCTGCCACCATCTGAGCCTGAATTACTTCTAAGTTCTAGCTCCTTCAGTTCTCTCTCATGCTCTAAGAGCATCTTCCTCTCCTCTATGGCCAATCTCTTCTCCTCCCGCTCACTCTCCAGCCTGAGATTCTGCAGCTCAAACTGCCTTGCCTCCCGTCTGTCCTCCAGCTCCTCTGGGGACAGACTGCTGCTGCCTGACCTGGCGGGTTCCCCCCTTCCCAAAAGCATATCCACCCTGGAAATAGGCTCCTCCACCTCCTCACTGAGATTACCAGGCTGCCCACTGGCATGTCTGGCTGCTACCCAGGCCCTCAGCGCCTTCTGTAGCTCCTCCTTCCTTGTGAGGCCTTTAATTTGGACTTTCAGGTTTTTACAAATTGCTCGTAGTTTCTTTACGGCGTAGGTTTCCAACCTATCCTCCTCAAAGATAATTTCCAGAGATGCAACGGATGATGCAGCTGTGTCAGGCATGACAAAAGTAGTGAGTTGAAAACTGGCAAGATCAAAAATAGGCCAAAAGAAAAAGAACCAGTATGTGGTACGTAATGGTCTGCGATATGGTAGTAGTGCACACCAATCACTGTAAGTCAAGTGCAAACACAAGTCCTATCCCACCGCTGCCACCAATGTTAGAAATGGGATCTCTAGTTGGCAAGGGCTTGCACCTTTGTCCAAGTAGGGACCCTTCTTCCTAGTCAGGGTAAGGGTGTTACACTCGTGAAGTAACCCCTGCTCACCCTCCTGGTAGCTTGGCACAAGCAGTCAGGCTTAATTCAGAGGCAGTGTGTAAAGAATTTGCACATAACCAACAGTAATACAGTGTAAGCACTACAAACGGACACCACACCAGTTTAGAAAAATAACCAATTTTTATATACTCAAGACAAGCCCACTTACGACGAAAATCCACAATACTACACTTTAAAAATGAATACTTGATAAGGTAACTTCTTCTTTGCAGGAATAGTTCAAAAACAAAGTTCGTACGAGTCGGTAGCTCCGTCCGAGTCTACCGCGATGCTGATAACCACAGAGTCTAACAGTTCCAGTCGACCGCGTCGATACGGGCCAGCAGAGTCGTGAACAGACTCGGTCACGGTACCTTTCTCGTTGTGGCTGATACGGAGTGTACGAGCCGGTCGGCGTTCGTCGCGGTTGCGGTGCAAGACGGAGCGATGCAAGGTGCGGTGTCCCTCGATGCGGTGCAGGCAGCGGCTCGATGAGCGTCGTGCAGACGGAGTCGGTGAGTCCAAGGCGTGCGATGCAGGGTGAGACGATGCTCGATGCGGTGCTGACAGGTTGCGATGCAGGCGACCAAGCCGGAGTGCGGGAGCTGGCGTCGGACAGCGGTGCGAGTCGGAGCGGTGCGTCGCAGACGTGCGAGCGGTGCCCCAAATGCGGCACGGTCACGACTCTTGAGCCAGTTGCAGCGACCGCGTCGGTCGGGTCCGGCTGGTTCAGTGAAGCGATGCGATGCGAACTGCGGTGCCCACAGGTCACGGTGCAAGCAGCGGCTCGGTGTTGGCGGCGTCGGACGTCGCCCACGGTGAGACCAGGGTTGCGATGCGGCCGGGCGATGCGGTCTGCGGTGCAAACAGGTCACCGGCCAGGGATGGATTCGGTTGACGGAGTCGGTTGCGGTTCCCTTCCTCTGTGGCAACTGAAACAGCGTTCCAGAAGCGGTACCCAGAGGCTTGTGAAGTCTTTGCAGTCCCTGAGACTTCTTAACAGGAGGCCAGCTCGGTTCCAGGCCCTTGGAGATACTCAGCACAAGTTTGTAGAAAGTTCCTTCCTTTCACTGCCCAAGGCAGAAGCAGCAGCTGCAGGCCAACCCAACAAAGCAACAACACAGCAAAGGGGCAGTACTCCTCCTGGCAGCTCTTCGTCTTGGCAGGTTCCTTGATTCCAGCGAGATCTAAATTCATGGGGTCAGGGCCCCAATATTTATATCCCAAATTCCTTTGTTCTCTGAAGGCAGAGAGGCCTTTGCCTAGTCCAAACCAGTTCTGGAGCACTTTGTTGACAAGTCTCCGTCCCTTCTTTCAGTGAGTAGGCCAGGGACATCAGACGCACCACAGGAGGTGGAGCCAGCATTGTGGAGGGAAGGCACTGTCCTATTCAGGGCCCAGGTGCAACTCCTCCCACCCATCTACATGTAGATCTTGCTATTCAGCCCTGCGCTGACTCACCCTGTCTCCTGGCATCCCCCAGCCCCTGTCACTCACACTCCAGACAAGGAGTACACAACCTCGCAGAGGCAGGCTTGGATGGTTAGACAAGAAAATACCCACTTTCTAAAAGTGGTATTTTCAAACACAGAATGTTAAAACCAACTTCACTAAAAGATGCATTTTATCATTCTGAGTCCAGGCATACTAAACTCGAATTTCTACCATGTTCCCGGGGTCAGTTAGGATTATAAGCTGTAATAATCAAAACTGCCTGTTCTGGCCTAGGGGGAACAGGTAGCCTTGCAATAGTGAAAAACGAACTAGGCTGTAATTCACTATCAGGACATGCCACACACACCAGGGCATGTCCTACCTTTCGCATACAATGCACCCTGCCCACAGGGGTACCTTGGGCCTACCTTAGGGGTGACTAACATGTAGAAAAGGGAAGGTTTAGGGACTTGCAAGTGTGTGCACTTGCCAAGTCGATATGGCAGCCCCAGGCTGCGCACTTGCTCTGCAATGGCAGGCCCGAGTTACACTTTACGGGCTGTTTGCGTGGGTGGCACAATCCAGTGCTGCAGCCCACCAACAGCATTTGGTCTATAGGCCCTGGCACTCGCAGTGCACTTTACAAGGGACTGACACATAAACCAAATAGGCCAATCATGGAATCACCAATCCATAACACATTTTATACAGGAGCACTTGCACTTTCCCACTGGACAGCAGTGAGGAAAGTGCGCAGAATCATTACACCAGCAAAAACAGAGTCAAAACTGGGAGGTCAGAAAGCAAAAAGTCAGGGGAAACACGCCAAAAGATGCCAAGTCTAACAGAGGGTGACATTGCCAGCTGAACTACTTCATTGAGCAATGTTGCTTGATAGTATATTTCAAAATTCTGGATGGCTAGCCCCCCTGTGATTTATCTAATTGTAATATCGCAAGTTTAGTTTTTGGCTGTTTATTTGCCCAAATAAATTTTCGGATCATTGTATTTAGTTCCTGAAAATAAGATTTGGATATTTTAAGAGGGAGATTACCAAGCAAGAATAAAAATAATGGTAAGATAGACACTTTAATCATTGACACTCGTCCTATTAGTGACAAAGGGACTCAAGGCCAGTTGTCCAAGAGCCTCTACACTTTTGTTAGTGTATTTCCATAATTGAGCATAAGCAATTGATCGTAATTATTCGTTATGAATATTCCCAGATATCTAATACGTTTGGGTGATATCTATTGCAGGGACAATGGGAGACACTCTACTTTAGCATTAAAGATCAGAATCTCTGTCTTAGCTTGACTTAGCCTGTAACCCCCTATCCATGTAAAAGCTTGTATTTCGTCAAAAGCATTTTGGATGTTTATCGGGTCTGCTTGCAAATATAGGATAGTATCATCCACAAACAATTTGATATGGGGCATCCTGTTGTGTGGAGATATAATCTCTGCATTGTTGCGGATTTTAATTGCTAGGGGTTCTATAAATAAGGAAAATAGGAGAGGGCATCCGTGTCTAGTCCCAAGTCTAATCCTGCATAAAACTCTCGTAAAATGATGACCCACTGTGAGGGAAAGTTACATTTTTGTAACATGAAAAACAAGGCTTGTCAGTCAACAAGGTCAAACGCCTTTTCTGCGTCAAGCTTTAAAAAAGCTGCCTTGACCTTGCTGGCTGACAAGTAATCTATTGACTGTGTTAAAAAATTAGTATTTGCGGCCATTAATCTCTGAGGTAAAAAGCCTGTTTGATCTAGATGGACCTGTTGTGTGCACGGGGCCAATCTTGTTGCCCAGATTTTCATAACTATTTTATAATCTAAGTTTACTAGACTGATGGGATGAAATGCAGTGGGATCCCTTGGATCCTTGTCCTTCTTTAAAAAACATACCACAACGGCCCCCTCGAAATTTTTAGAAATAGCCTCTCCATCCTTTATTTGATTGAAAAACTTTGTCGAACAAGGTAGAAGCACTGTCTGGAAGGTCATATAGTCGTCTACAGGTAATCCATCATTTCCCGCAGCTTTAGCATTAGCCAGGTCTGCTGGCTCAGTGGACTAATGTGTCCACTACAGGGGCCTGTGTTCGACCTCGTGGTCACAGGTTCAAAACCCGTTGGGTCTATTCAGCCTTTCATCCATCTAAGGTTGATAAAATGAGTACCGTTGGGTAACAGTAAACATCTGTTATTCAGCGCCAAGATACCTACGGGTAAACGTGCAGTTTACAAATACACATGTTATGTTTTTGAGTGTATTACTAACTTCCTCTTGTGTAATACGTTTAGTAAGGGAATCCTTCTGGTTATTCGAAACACGAGGTATATGCAGAGATTAAAAATATTGTGAAAGCTAATGAAAATCAATATCCTGTTCATCCTCATAGATATTTCTAAAATGCTGTAGAAATACCTGTGCGATATTATACTGAGGGGTCGATTCCGATTCGGGCCGGAAAAGCACCGACCGACTCGGATCCGGAAAAAATACCGACCGACACGTACCAGTGGCGCCCGACACGCCAAGTACGATGCAAGCCGCGATAAATCCGACCGACACGTCAGGAAACCAAGCCGACCGACCGAGCCGCTCGGAAAATTGCAATCCGGCCGGAAAAACACGCGAATCCAACCGACCGACACGCACCCGGAACAAATCCGACCGAATCGTACCCGCCAACTCCAACCCGCAAAGTACGATGCAAGGCGCGAAAAACACGACCGAGTCGGACGGAGGACAAGCCGTACGACCGACACGCATACAAAACCGAGCCGAAGCAACACAATACACCGCGACCGACGCGTACGCAGCATACAAAACTGCACAAACACAGCGTGAACGAAACGGAAAACACCGTACGAGACCAATGCAGGGTCCGACTCGGTCACAAGAACGTTTCCAACATACACAAACAGCACAAAGGAAAAATCAACCAAAAAAAGCCCAAACAAGCAATTACCAAGCCAATAAATACTGGGGGGGTGGGGACAGAGAACAAAGACACACCCACAACTCCACCTATATAAAGGACCCAAATCACTACCATGAGCCTTTGCAAATGCCATTTCACTGCCAGCACCCAAGAGAAAGCAACCACACACCCACAGCTCACCCCTCACACAAGCCACACACCATCAGCACACCAACAAATACCTACCTCACATACACCCAGCAAAACACACACTCACACACCCTCACCTGCACACCAACACACACATCACTCACCATCACCACCCATCACCATGCCCCCCAAGAAGAATCCCAAGTTCCTAGATTGTGAATTGGAAGTCCTGGTAGACGAGATCCTCAGGGTGGAGCCACAGCTGTTTGGCACTCTGGTCCAACAGACCCCCATGTCGCAGAAAACCAAGATGTGGGAGAGGATCATCAACAGGGTGAACGCCCAATCATCATGTCGGCGCACAAAGACGGACATCCAGAACAGGTGGTATGACGTGCGCAGGAGGGTACGGGACCTGCTGAAGATAGACTACATCAACAGCCAACATACCGGCAGTGGCCCTCCTGCCAAGCCAATATACCTCAGGCCCTGGGAGGAGAAGGTGCGGGCCATCCTTCCGCCAGTGAGCGTATATGGACTAGAGAACATCCCAGAGCCTGGTGAGTACACAACAAATGTACACAATAAACTGCCACAAAACACACACATCACTGTCAAGGGGAGAGTCAAACCATGCACACATAGCAATTACACAGCAACTAGAACAGAATCATCCCAAAATGTGTATGTCAGTCAGATAAACACAACACATGCCATCAAAAAAGTCACATCCAACTGTGCCAACACATGTACAAACACAACCACAACTACAGTTAGGCAGTGGCACAAATAGAACTAACACACACATCCACACATGTAGCCACCACAACAACACCAACACACAGTGAAGACCACTCAAAGGAAGGAATTCTGTGTATGCTGGCCAAGTCAGTGTAGCCAATAGCATCATGGGAGTCGCAGTCACACATATTGCCCCCCCACAACTGTCCCATCAACACCACCATGAACCATGCGCACATCACAGGGAGTGGAGAAGGACTCACAAGATGGCTGACACTGGCTACTGCTGTGGGAGCACAAGGCCCTGCTGCCAACTGTGCACCAACAAACAGCAGGACACCACTGACTGACATCCTGAGAGACAACTTACACTCCCTGCAATGCAAGCACGTTCCATGGTGGGATATCTGGCTGGCTGGGTGGGAAGGGGGACTTGCAGCACTGACTATAGTCACCAGCACCTCCCCTCACCCCCCCAACACAAACTCCACAGTACCCACCTGGTAGAATGCAATGCCCTCCATCCTAACACAAGATCCCACAAAGCACCACCACCCTGGGTTATGTTGTGTGAAGCACAGGGACACTCTTGGGACTCTTAGCCAAACAACTGCCAGGACAACACTCCCAGCCATCCTGTCAGCACAGCCAGCCCACCCCACAGGGAAGCAGAGTCAAAAGGAAGGAAGCATGGGCATGCTGGGAAGGGGGTGGAGGCAATAGCATGATGGGAGTCGTAGTCACAGACATAGCTCACCCCCACAACTGTCCCATCAACACCACCCTGAACCATGCTCACATCACAGGGAGTGGAGAAGGACTCACAAGATGGCTGACACTGGCTACTGCTGTGGGGAGCACAAGGCCCTGCTGCCAACTGTGCACCAACAAACAGCAGGACACCACTGACTGACATCCTGAGAGACAACTTACACTCCCTGCAATGCAAGCACGTTCCATGGTGGGATATCTGGCTGGCTGGGTGGGAAGGGGGACTTGCAGCACTGACTATAGTCACCAGCACCTCCCCTCACCCCCCCCAACACAAACTCCACAGTACCCACCTGGTAGAATGCAATGCCCTCCATCCTAACACAAGATCCCACAAAGCACCACCACCCTGGGTTATGTTGTGTGAAGCACAGGGACACTCTTGGGACTCTTAGCCAAACAACTGCCAGGACAACACTCCCAGCCATCCTGTCAGCACAGCCAGCCCACCCCACAGGGAAGCAGAGTCAAAAGGAAGGAAGCATGGGCATGCTGGGAAGGGGGTGGAGGCAATAGCATGATGGGAGTCGTAGTCACAGACATAGCTCACCCCCACAACTGTCCCATCAACACCACCCTGAACCATGCTCACATCACAGGGAGTGGAGAAGGACTCACAAGATGGCTGACACTGGCTACTGCTGTGGGGAGCACAAGGCCCTGCTGCCAACTGTGCACCAACAAACAGCAGGACACCACTGACTGACATCCTGAGAGACAACTTACACTCCCTGCAATGCAAGCACGTTCCATGGTGGGATATCTGGCTGGCTGGGTGGGAAGGGGGACTTGCAGCACTGACTATAGTCACCAGCACCTCCCCTCACCCCCCCCCCAACACAAACTCCACAGTACCCACCTGGTAGAATGCAATGCCCTCCATCCTAACACAAGATCCCACAAAGCACCACCACCCTGGGTTATGTTGTGTGAAGCACAGGGACACTCTTGGGACTCTTAGCCAAACAACTGCCAGGACAACACTCCCAGCCATCCTGTCAGCACAGCCAGCCCACCCCACAGGGAAGCAGAGTCAAAAGGAAGGAAGCATGGGCATGCTGGGAAGGGGGTGGAGGCAATAGCATGATGGGAGTCGTAGTCACAGACATAGCTCACCCCCACAACTGTCCCATCAACACCACCCTGAACCATGCTCACATCACAGGGAGTGGAGAAGGACTCACAAGATGGCTGACACTGGCTACTGCTGTGGGGAGCACAAGGCCCTGCTGCCAACTGTGCACCAACAAACAGCAGGACACCACTGACTGACATCCTGAGAGACAACTTACACTCCCTGCAATGCAAGCACGTTCCATGGTGGGATAACTGACTGGGTGGGTGGGTGGGTGGGAAGGAGGTCTGGCTGACAACCAAACACAATCAATGCAGACCATGTTCACACCCCAGAGAATACATAGAAATGCCCAAATAATGCAGGACAATGTGCCACACCAATATCAACCCCTGACTGTGACGACTTAGGACAATACAATGTACAGGCCCGCACCCCGAGGCACAGTCACAACTGTCAGGTGTGTCAACCACTGATGCCTGCAGAAACATGACATACATTGTTTGTGTCTCCCAAAAACAGGTGATGATAGGGACACAGCAGCAGACGCTGAGGAGTCCCAGTCCCAGGCTCAAGAGGATGCCGAGCTCACTGGCGTCGTACAGCCTCTGTCCTCCTCGGACGATGAAGAACAACCTGGCACATCCGGTGCAAGTCAACATGCTGCACCAGCAGGACCACCAGCTGCAGCACCAGCAGGTCCACCAGCTGCACCCCCTGCACCCACCCCTCCAACGACTGTCACCACGAATACCATCCCTGCCGACATGGACAGAATAAGGAACAACACCAGCGCAGTGACCCTGGACCAACCTGGGGCCATGGACACCACCACCACCACCAACCCCCAAGGTGGACCAGGGTTATCTGTGCGTGCAACTGCACACACTGCACATGTCAGCAGGGGTGGTGGGAGGGGTGGGAGACAGAGGTCGCTGCTTGCAGACGTTGCTGGTGTGCATGAAGACCCACAACTGGTACGCATAGCTGATGCGTACCAGTCCAGCACCGGAGAGCTCAGCCAGGTAGTGGGGCTCCTCAGAGACATCAAACAGCAGCAGGCTGCCCATCATGCCCGCTTGGACTCCCACATGTCCCAAGTGGAGTCACACATGTCACGTGTGGACTCCCACATGTCACGTGTGGACTCCCACATGACCCGCGTGGAGTCCAAGTGGGATGTACTACATGAGATGACGGCGGTGCACAGGGACATTTTACAATGCCTCCGCCAGATGAACAGCAACCAGTCCACACCTCCCTGTGTGCCAACAACATCTGGTACCGAACAAACTGCAACTGCCACAGGGAGGGAGGAGGACTCTGGCGGAGAGTCCCCTGCACCGCAGCAGCCTGCACTTGAGGGCCCCCCCCAAGAAGAGGGGTCGTCCGAGGAGGGGAAAGTGAGAGGCTGATGGCCAAGCGCAACTCCCAGGAAGCCTGAACCTGTTCTGGATTTTCGCCTTTGTGCACAGACTGTTCACCCTGTTGATGGCAACACTACTCCCACACATTGCATGGGGAGTACAAGTTGGAACAATGTGTCAGACAACTGTGGCCCCGATACTGGGGATCCTGTCTACCTGGACTTTCTATTCATCTAGGAACTTGGGATTGCAAGATTCATGTACAGCACAATCCATCCTATGCACTATTATCACAATAAACACAATAATACACCATACTTGCCTCTGTCGTGATTCCAACGTGGGTGCTGTTATGGGGATGATGAACTGCAAAATTACACAGTGTATGCGAACTGCAACAGCAAGGACAACACAGGCATGTGAGTACAGGCAACGTGACACATATGAGGGAGACACACCACCAGGGCTACACAACACATACACACCTAGGCCATCTGACTCATTGCCTACACTGATGTTGCCAGGGAAGACGGTGCAATGCACAGACACCACACCCATTCCCAGTTGTAGTCAAGTAGCCCACAGGTGCAGTAAGCAAATGGCAGTCAAATGTGTGACCACAGACAACGCACATCACTAAGTGAAGCACAGGTTTATTACACAGTAGCAACATGCCGTAACCACTACAGATGCAAGGTAACCCCACCTGGTAGCGGGCACACAGTCAACAACTGTAGACAGAAGGAAGTCCATGGGTGTGGCGCACATCACCTGTAGGGACACAACAGCTACCAGCCTGGATGTGCAATCACGTCGTCGGTGGACACAGTTGACCAAACGAATCTGTAAGTACCCTGTGAAGGACAGAAATGACACACAGTCAAAAGCAATGCAGTACAGGACAGAACAGCAAAACTCATGCACAATACATGTTACAAGATACCCACCCAGAACCAAGTTAGCATGTCAACACTGTTGGGGAGTACAGCCCACCTGTCACCACACATCGCAACACACATCCTGTCAAGTAGCCCATGGACACACTCCAACAGCACCAGAGCACCACCCACACATCATGCCAACTCACATCATTCACATGACACCTCAGGATACTCACATTCAGCTAAAGAAGTTGGTGATGAGCTGTGTGCGGACATCACCATCACCATCATCATCATCATCGTCACTGGCATCGTGGTCCAGGCCAGGATCCTCCACAGGTGGCGGATGTTGGTCATCGTCATCCTGGATGAGAGGCAACTCCTTCCGCACTGCCAGGTTGTGGAGCATGCAGCAGACGATGATAATCTTGCACACTTTCGCAGGGGCATATGGGAGGGACCCTCCGGTCTTGTCCAGGCAGCGGAAGCGGCTCTTCAGGAGACCAAAGGTCCGCTCAATCACTCTCCTGGTCCGACCATGTGCCTCATTGTAGCGCATCTGGGCAGGTGTCACAGGGTTCCTGAGGGGTGTCAGCAACCACGGCATGTTGGGGTATCCCGAGTCACCTACGGACAGACAAGTGCACATCAGCTGACTTGGAAAAGTGGGCGGAATACTACAGATCAGATCACACACAATGGCACAAAGTCAGTACACACCGACAAGCCAGGCACGCTGGTTCTGCATCTGTGCCATCAACCTGGGGATGCGACTACTCCTCATCACAAAGGCATCGTGTGCTGAACCAGGGAAACGGGCACACACGTGTGTGATGGTCATGTCTGCAAGACACACCACCAGTGCATTGACCGAGTGGTAGTGCTTGCGGTTCCTGTAGGCCTGCTCCTGGGCCTGTGGTGGTACCAAAGCCACATGTGTCCCATCAATGGAGCCAATGACATGCGGCATCCTCCCCAGGGCATAAAAGTCACTCTTCACGTCAGTGAGTCGTCGCAGTCTAGGGAAATAGATGTACCGGTTCAGGAAGAGCAACATTGCCGCCAAAACATCGCGGAGCACACGGCTGAACATGGTCTGTGACATCCCACCAGCAGACGCCACAGTATGTTGGAAGGTACCGGTGGCAAAGAAGTGTAGGGCTGCCATCACCTTCACCTTGGGGGTCAGCGCTGTAGGATACGGCCGGCCAGGCTGCAAATGTGGGGACAACTGCACTGCCAAATCCTCAATCAGCTGCCTGGTGAAGCGGTACCGTCGGATGCTGTCCCGTTCCACCATCGTTGCCAGGTCTGGGAATGGCCGATGGACAGCAGGAGCCCTGCAGTGCAGAGGAGAAGTAAGCAAGATCGTCAGTCACCCCACATATGCGGCATTGAACACACTCAAGATCCCAACATACATCATCATGAGGCACAACTACATGAAGTGTGCAGTACCGGAACGACATTTATGGTACATACATGGCCAACATCTGTCAACACGGTCCTACAGGTGGCATCAATTTGTCCCAGGTTGGCCCATTGGATATCATGATGCTGTGTCACAGTCACCCCCCAGTGACATGTGAGGACAGATGTGCCCCAGGCACCACAGCTCAACGACAGGCACATTCCCAGGGACCCTGTAATGCCACATGGACACTGGCATCACCTGGAGTATCATGTGTACACCACAACAAAACAAACATGACCCCCACAGGTAGTGGCCACACTTGCCATGGCAGGAGAGCCATGGACGTCTGTGACACACACGCACAACATCAGAGTCCATGCACACACAACGTGGATGTGGAGACTGTCTCCCATTGTGCACATGAAATCAGAGACATTGTACACACTACATGCACAAAGACTGTGGAGGGCCATCACTATTGTGCCACTGGGACACCCTGGCTCAAACATACCGTCCCACATGGGACTCACGGGGTATGTGACATGACATACACAAACACCACTGTGAAATGTGACCATGGCACATGCACAGATATGAACAGTTGCACATCACAGTGGTCACGTACACGTAACACCCAGGATCCTGTCCCCATTAACACGTGCACAGCCTGGGGGTGGCTGCCCACAGGTGACACCCACAGGACAACATGTACACCAACATACACACAATAGGAAATGCAGCCTTACATGCCTTATGATAAGGTTTGGACAGGCTGTCGTGATGTAGGTGTGCCCCTCACTCCCTGGGAGCTATCTGTGGCTGGCATATGTCCATCTGAGACAGGCATGCTGACATATGCCAGTCACATGTACAGTGATGCGTTGTACTGCAATGGACCGATCGGTGCCTCCGGCCGGCCCATTGCATTCAATGTGTGCGGGTACGCGTTGTACCCCTGTGCGCGTTGTACCTCAATGGACCGATCGGTGCCTCCGGCCGGCCCATTGCATTCAATGTGTGCGGGTACGCGTTGTACCCCTGTGCGCGTTGAACAGCAATGGACCGATCGGTGCCTCCGGCCGGCCCATTGCTTTCAATGTGTGCGGGTACGCGTTGTACCCCTGTGCGCGTTGTACCTCAATGGACCGATCGGTGCCTCCGGCCGGCCCATTGCATTCAATGTGTGCGGGTACGCGTTGTACCCCTGTGCGCGTTGTACTGCAATGGACCGATCGGTGCCTCCGGCCGGCCCATTGCATTCAATGTGTGCGGGTACGCGTTGTACCCCTGTGCGCGTTGTACTGCAATGGACCGATCGGTGCCTCCGGCCGGCCCATTGCATTCAATGTGTGCGGGTACGCGTTGTACCCCTGTGCGCGTTGTACCTCAATGGACCGATCGGTGCCTCCGGCCGGGCCATTGCATTCAATGTGTGCGGGTACGCGTTGTACCCCTGTGCGCGTTGTACTGCAATGGACCGATCGGTGCCTCCGGCCGGCCCATTGCATTCAATGTGTGCGGGTACGCGTTGTACCCCTGTGCGCGTTGTACTGCAATGGACCGATCGGTGCCTCCGGCCGGCCCATTGCTTTCAATGTGTGCGGGTACGCGTTGTACCCCTGTGCGCGTTGAACAGCAATGGACCGATCGGTGCCTCCGGCCGGCCCATTGCTTTCAATGTGTGCGGGTACGCGTTGTACCCCTGTGCGCGTTGAACAGCAATGGACCGATCGGTGCCTCCGGCCGGCCCATTGCTTTCAATGTGTGCGGGTACGCGTTGTACCCCTGTGCGCGTTGTACCTCAATGGACCGATCGGTGCGCACCCATTGACAATGGGCTTGCCTGGCAACGGACGCGTTTTCGAATATTCGAACGAGTCGGTTGCTGGAAAATCAGTTGGTCACCCACAACAATGTTGCAAAATCATGTATGTCATGAAGTTGAAGATTTGAAGGATGCTGTGGGCGTGTTTTGGTGCTGCTATTCCATGGATTGGCCAGATTCAGAAGATGCAAACGACTTGGACCTATCACTTTGGACACAAGGGACAGTATCTGCCTCTCCAGCACATATATATTGCTGCATGTTCCCCTGAGAGCCCACTTGCCTGCACTACATGCTCCAGGACGACATCTGCCACTGCACTGCTGCTGTCTCTGCCCCTCTGGACCCTGCAATGGCACGTACTGTGGAGAGAGCCCCAGCCTTCAGCCTTGAAGAGAACCAGGCCCTGCTGGACAGCCTACTTCCACAGTACAGCAAGCTGTATGGGACACCAGGGGAGCAGGTGAGTGTTCTGTGCACTGCCTTTCTGAATGTGCATTTTGTCTGACTAGCAAGGCTGAGAGTCAGCACACCACTGGCTAGCAGGCTCACTGAGTAGTTGTCACCCCCCATAGTGTGTAGTGACTTGCACTGGACAGGTATGGTGCAGTGACAGTGCTTCTGAACAGGGTTTTACTCCCCATGCTATGATACCATGTAGTGACTTCTGGAAAACTGTCCATGGGCAGCCGTGCACTGCCTGGGTACACCATGTGCCCCTGTGATTGCGACATGTATATGCAACTGTGTCATGCACGGATATGTTGCATGTGTAGTAATGTCCTTATCACTTTGTCATCCTGACAGGCTTCTGCCCATCGGAAGCATGAGATCTGGAAGGACATCGTCCGGGCTGTCCGGTCCGTGGGGGTCTACAAGCGCCGGATCCGCAACTGCCAAAAGAGGTGGCAGGACCTTCGGGGCTGGACCCGGAGGATTGCACGGGTCCAGCTGAAGCTGTCGCCTCCTCGCAGGAGGGGCGGAACACGGACCCTGACCCCCACATGCTCAGGATCCTGGCGGTGGTCTTTCCAGACCTGGATGGGCAGCTGAAGGCCAGAGAGCAGCAAGGAGGGGGTGAGTCAAAGACTGCACTGTGTACTCTGTCTAACATGTTATGTGCCCTCCTCGGGCCAGGTTGAACTGCCACAGTACAGCAGTCATGTTGTCCAGGAGCCATGTCCCTCTATTGTGCACTGCCCACTCCTCATCTGATACCCAGGTGTGGCCCTTACATGCAGGGAATCCTGTCACTTAGGACTGTGTCCTTGCAGTTTGCTTGACTCAAGGTGGGAGACAGCATCTGTTTCCCTGACTCTGTGGTGGGCATCATGGGTGGGTCCATTGCTTACACAATGCCTGTATTCTGACATGTATTCAGCGTGTTACTTTGATCTGTGGTCCAATTGCTGAGCTGATCCACCACATGTGGCTGGGGTACCTGGCACACACCCATGCTGCGGGTGGGAACAATGTTTGGGCCCCAGGAGTATGTATATGACGTGTGTCACACATACTTAGCCAGCTGCCTACAGTCCAGGGCTCATCCCTCATTCATGTGGGGCTGGACAGTCATGCCTACTCCAGGCCATACAATACACTCTGTACTCCCACTCCCGTGTATCAGTGGACACATTGTGCACAGTGATTTGCCCCTCAGGTGTCTGCCTCTGTGTCAGTGTGCTGTGGATTAGTCGCCAGGACTGCTGTGGAGTTTCTTGGTAGGGGCTCAGCATGCCACTGGAGATGTGACCATAGGAGACGATACTTGTGTGACACATAGGTGTCTGATCAGCTGCCCATGCAGACTGGGGCATGTAAATGTGAAGTTCAGGTAGCTGTTCCCCATGCACAGCAGAGTGTGAGGGGCTCAGGTTCAGAGGGTAGTGTCACAGGTCTCCCATATGTCCAATAGGTATGACCTGGACAGATGAGGGTTAAGAGGATGTGTTGTGGGGGGGATGTACATGTGCACTTGTGCAGCTCCAGGACTTGCATTCCCCATGACCTACTATTGTGACACAGTGCAGAGTGTTGTTGTCTGGCTGCAAAGTCATACATCACTGAGACAGTGATGTATGACTTTGCAGTCATGCCTCCGCCATGGCATGTGTCTACTGATTGGTGATCCTGCAGGGGAGTGACATGTGCTACATGCACACCATAGTGGCGCTGGCTATCAGGACATGGGTGCATCATGGTGTCTGTCGCTGGTATGCATCACATGCATTTCCTATTTGACTCTGGGCATCCCTTACATCCGTAAACCTGTACTGACTCAGTGGCAAGAGCTGTGATGTGTCCACACCGTGTCCTCTGCACTGTCCAACTACTGTGTACTTGGTGCATGTGTCAACACTGGGGTGTTGCAATCCAACAGACACCAGACAGATGGGTGCAAGGCCATGTGGGATGTGAGTGCCATGCTTGGCATCAGACTGACAATTGACTTCTCCTGTTCAATTAGTGCACTTTTAGCAATGTACAACTAATGATGCCAGGGCTTGCTCTGTGATGTGCTGTGCTCACAGTGGTGTGTGCGTTATGTGCAGGTGACTGATGTCTGTCTGTTTCCCCATTGTTTGCAGATACATCCACGGCCACGGAAGGGGACAGCTCCACGGACCAGGAGGAGCCGGAGAGCCAGACTGGGTCAGCAGCCGAGGAGTGGTCGGAGGGACCCAGTGGCACGGAGGGCGAGGGGAGCCACACCGAGGAGTCCTCAGCAGCATCCACCTCAGCTGAGGACCAGAGCAACTCGGAGGATGACTCCCTTGTGGAGGCGGATGTCAGCAGCCACCACACCCCAGCTAGTGTTGCTGTCCCCGCCACCACCAGCACCACCACCGCCCTCCCATCGGCTCCCATTCCCCAGGTCCGTGGAGGCTCCCATGTCCGGGAGCGTGTCTCCTTTGGGCCAGGCACCGCACCCCCTGCCCCTGTGTCCCCTGCTGCCCTGAGTGAGGAGTCTGTGTACCTCCTTCGCCAGCTCCATGTAGGGCAGACAGCCATGCTGAGTGTCCTCCATGCGCACACCGCGCTGTTGACTCAGCTGGTGTCGTTCATGGAGGGCATCTCATCGGGCATGTCTGACCTACAGAGGGGCAATAGGTCCATGGACTCCTCCCTGACGGCAGCAGTGTCCCTCCTCAAACGGTCCCTCACCCCTCCTGCCTCTGCTCCATCCACACTCCCCAGCACCTTACCCATCCCAGGCACACACACACTGGCACACACCAGCACACACACATCCAGCACACTGACACACACGCCAATGACAAAACGCACACGCACGCACATTCAGGGGACTGAAGCCAGACTCACAGGGGATGGGGCCCTGGAACACACACACGCATCCACATGCACTGCGCAGTCCTCAGTTCCCTCTCCCTCCAAAGCACCCTCCCTTGCCTCACCTGCAACCCCAAAGTCACAGCAGCTCTTCCTCTGTGACCTCGGCCTCTTCCCCACCGATGAAGCTGCTCCAGCATCCCGGGGGAAGAGGAAGCCCACCCACACGGAGCAGAGTGCCCCTCGCCCCCGGACACCCTCCCCCAGGCGCAGACGGACTGAGGCCCCCACCCGCAAGTCCCCCCGGAGTGCTAAGAGCAAGACCCCGCCACCGCCCTGCAGCTCAGGCACAAGGTCTCCGTCCTCCATCCCTCAGGCCCCCACTGCACAGGTGCCCCCACCACACCCTGCCCCAGGTTCCCCCACCCACAGATATACCATCCCCAAGATGCTCCGGCCTTCTCCCCCTGCCACTTGCTCTCCCAGCACCACACCCCCGCTGCGCTTGTCTGTGCCACTGATGTGGTGAGGGTGTCCCCCCTCTGTCCAACCCACCTTGCCTGTTCCCCATTCTCCTCCCCTGGAGGTAGGCACTGCAGTGGAGTCCACTACCGCCCTGTCTGACTTGGGCACTGCAGTGGCGGACCTGTCCACCCCATCTGCAGGGTCCACTGCAGTTGTGCCGGCACCCACGACATCTGTGTCATGCCCCCCAGTTGTGCCGGCACACACCATGTCAGACACCTCCACTGCAGTTGTCAGTGGCTCTCCAGCACCCACCACCCCTTCCCTGACTCCCCCTGGTGAGCCCTGATCCTGTCCCTGCGGTGCCTGGCCTGCCCCCCGGTTGCCCCTCCTAGTGGATTGTCCCTGGTATTGTGCAGGCATGCGTAGGGTGACATCTGCCAGTGTCACCCTGTTTGAACTTTGACAATGGACTGGCCATTGGCCTTTGCTCTTTTTCAGGACTTCGTTTGGCCTCAACACATATGCTGAATAAAGCAACTTTCTTTTCTCTAGTGCTCATGCTTCAGATGTACATGTTGTTGGTGCAGCTAACCATGCCCTTGCTGCAGTGATGGTGATATCTGGTCTCATGATTATGAAGTGTTACTGTGCAGGAACCCATGTGGTCCAGGGGGAATGTGTCCTATCATGTGGTGTATCCATGTCATCAATAGCAGCATCTGAGGGTGTCATGTGTTCAGTATTTGGCAATGGGTTTCCTACTTACATTGGCAATTTCATATCTGTGGCTTCCACCCCTGCACATCTGTTGTGCCTGCCATCGTTGCATTTGTCTACTTCCCTGACCGTGTTGCCATCTCCAGTGGACATGCAGGTTTGGGCATCAATGGGGAGGGACTCATCCGTGTAGTCAGTGCAACATTGCTATACAAGTGTGTTGGATCTGTGCTGATGATTCCGTTGGCACATCCATGACCAGGCTGATGTGATGGGAGCCCTCATTTGGTGCTAATTGTTGATTGTGTGACCAAGTGCTCAGCTGACATGATGGGGCCCTACTGAGGCAACATATGGCACAGCTTTCCTCACACAGGAGTGGAGTCCCCTCATGGCAGTGTGTACACGTGTGACATTGCCTGCGCCCAAGGTGTGTGTTGTATGTGCATGTCTGTGTGTTCACTTCCATTCATCTGCGCATGCTGTGATCCCTAGTGTTGTACCTGTTTGTGATGCTTGCTGACTTGAGCTATGTTCCCCCAAAGTCTTCTCCCTGTGTTCTCTGTGATGTGGGTGCATGGCACATTACTGGTCATCAGGGTGTCACCCATAGGTGTGTTTGCTGTCAGGGCAGAGTTTGTGTGCTGACGCAGATGGGTCACAGTCAGGTTTCCCTTTGGCACTTGTTGTTTGCCCCTGTCATGTGATTTCCAGTTTGTGTTATCTTTCAGTGATTGTGACACGTTGTGTGTGTGACTGCTGGCACTCCTTAGGGTCCGGGCTGCAATGTTGGTTGTTGTCTATGTGTGTTCTTTGTGGGTGACCTTGGCTTCTTCATTGGTGTGTGACTGTGGCTGGGATCCCATTGGTCGGTGTGGTATTGC
Organism: Calotriton arnoldi; assembly: GCA_963921515.1. Taxonomy (NCBI): domain Eukaryota; kingdom Metazoa; phylum Chordata; class Amphibia; order Caudata; family Salamandridae; genus Calotriton; species Calotriton arnoldi. The sequence goes on from CAWUFW010008507.1 coordinate 155,647, forward strand.
CGTCATGTCCATGTACAGCGTAGTGTGCAGTGTGTCAGACATTCAGGAGTCTTGTTGAGTGTCCATGTGTGATGTGTTTCTACAGCTTGGTTCCCACCCACCACCCTGGAATAGTCATGGGTGCATGTGCAATGTCACCAGTGCATGTGTACTTCACTGCTGCACATTGTTGGAGGTCGAGGGGTGTGGTGTTGAGTGTGTGCAGATGAGAGTTGTTGCCCGGCTAGGCCCCTGCCTCCATGTTGGCCTTGGCTTACTGGCCATGCTGATTGATTTGTGCTTGTGTAGGTGTGATGGTAGTTTGTTGCTCAGGACACCTGACTGTGGTTCACAGTGTGAACGACATTTAGCTTTGTCATCACAGTGGTATTTTTCTTCAGCCCAGGGTCACCACATTGTGGGGGCCCTGGGGGTGGTGCTGTGGTGTGTCTGTGACTTGCTGTGTCAGTTGTTGTTCCTACGTGCCTGTGTGACATGTGTGTTTTGTGCTCCCTCTCACCTGTCAATGCCTGCTTGCCCACATAGGGGATTTGGATCCATGAGTTACCTTAGTGTGGCAGTGTATGCACATCTGTATGATTGGTATTCAGCTCTCCTCATGTGTTGTGTTGTTGCCTGGGGACACTGGCACCCCCACCCCTCACCTGCTGTGTATGATGACAGTGTTGGTCTGCCTGTTTGTGTTTGTGCATCTGCACCACTGCATTGGCATATCTTGGGTGTGCCATTGGCTGTATGTTGTTTGGTGTGTTTCCCCTGCTGTCCCTGGGATTCCTAGGTCATCGGTCAGCACAGTGATCATGGTTTGTGTGTCCCATTGCTGCCATGGTATGGTATCTGTTCACCTCACATCTGCTGTCTCCACAGGGTATCTGCATTTGTGTGCCCATTGGTGCAAATATGTGGGTCTGCATTCTGATGGTCACTTCTGTCATTGTGTCATTGATGACTGTTGACGGTCTCAGCCCCCATGGGTGTTGTTTGTCTGCACATGGCCAAAGGAATGTCTCATTTGCACTGCAGTATTTGGCTCCCCAATTTATGTTGCAATGGGACACATACACTACTTTGCCACAGATGAGTTTTTGGTTCTGTGACCAGGAATGATCCATGCAGTTTGGCAGTTGCAGCTCTTTCTTTGTCAACAATTACCTTTTGGTCACTGTGATGATGAGGGTGTAGACCCCATTGCCACAATGGTCAAAATGTGCTTCAGCTATGGACCCCACACTTCCCTTTTGGTCACTGTGATGATGGGGGTTTAGACCCCATTGCCACAATGGTCAAAATGTGCTTCAGCTATGGACCCCACACTTGCCTTTTGGTCACTGTGATGATGGGGGTTTAGGCCCCATTGCCACAATGGTCATGGGCTGCTTGCATTGTGGGTGCCACACACATATATGTGTGGCACATGTGCTAGGGGGTCACATTGTATGTTCAATGTCATGTTCGGTGTTGTAGGCATTTGACACAGCCTGCTCACACGCTTGTCATGGTGGTGGGGGGATGTCTTAATCTTGCATTCCCTAGGTTGTGGTGTGCTTGTTGTGTCATGCATTGTCCATCCTATGAGTGGGGGTGGTAGTAGTGGTAGGCATCCAGCCCCCCTGGCTAAGGGTGGTAGTAGTGGTGGGCATCCTGCCCCCTGGCTAAGGGTGGTAGTAGTGGTAGGCATCCTGCCCCCCTGGGTGAGGGTGGTAGTAGTGGTGGGCATCCTGCCCCCCTGGGTGAGGGTGGTAGTAGTGGTGGGCATCCTGCCCCCTGGCTAAGGGTGGTAGTAGTGGTGGGCATCCTGCCCCCTGGCTAAGGGTGGTAGTAGAGGTAGGCATCCTGCCCCCTGGCTAAGGGTGGTAGTAGTGGTGGGCATCCTGCCCCCCTGGGTGAGGGTGGTAGTAGTGGTGGGCATCCTGCCCCCTGGCTAAGGGTGGTAGTAGTGGTAGGCATCCTGCCCCCCTGGGTGAGGGTGGTAGTAGTGGTGGGCATCCTGCCCCCCTGGCTAAGGGTGGTAGTAGTGGTAGGCATCCTGCCCCCCTGGGTGAGGGTGGTAGTAGAGGTAGGCATCCTGCCCCCCTGGCTAAGGGTGGTAGTAGTGGTGGGCATCCTGCCCCCCTGGTTGAGGGTGGTAGTAGTGGTGGGCATCCTGCCCCCCTGGGTGAGGGTGGTAGTAGTGGTGGGCATCCTGCCCCCTGGCTAAGGGTGGTAGTAGTGGTAGGCATCCTGCCCCCCTGGGTGAGGGTGGTAGTAGTGGTGGGCATCCTGCCCCCTGGCTAAGGGTGGTAGTAGTGGTAGGCATCCTGCCCCCCCTGGGTGAGGGTGGTAGTAGAGGTAGGCATCCTGCCCCCCTGGCTAAGGGTGGTAGTAGTGGTGGGCATCCTGCCCCCCCTGGTTGAGGGTGGTAGTAGTGGTGGGCATCCTGCCCCCCCTGGGTGAGGGTGGTAGTAGTGGTGGGCATCCTGCCCCCCTGGCTAAGGGTGGTAGTAGAGGTAGGCATCCTGCCCCCCTGGGTGAGGGTGGTAGTAGTGGTGGGCATCCTGCCCCCTGGCTAAGGGTGGTAGTAGTGGTAGGCATCCTGCCCCCTGGGTGAGGGTGGTAGTAGTGGTGGGCATCCTGCCCCCTGGCTAAGGGTGGTAGTAGAGGTAGGCATCCTGCCCCCCTGGCTAAGGGTGGTAGTAGTGGTGGGCATCCTGCCCCCCTGGGTGAGGGTGGTAGTAGTGGTGGGCATCCTGCCCCCTGGCTAAGGGTGGTAGTAGTGGTAGGCATCCTGTCCCCCTGGGTGAGGGTGGTAGTAGTGGTGGGCATCCTGCCCCCTGGCTAAGGGTGGTAGTAGTGGTAGGCATCCTGCCCCCCTGGGTGAGGGTGGTAGTAGAGGTAGGCATCCTGCCCCCTGGCTAAGGGTGGTAGTAGTGGTGGGCATCCTGCCCCCCTGGTTGAGGGTGGTAGTAGTGGTGGGCATCCTGCCCCCCTGGGTGAGGGTGGTAGTAGTGGTGGGCATCCTGCCCCCTGGCTAAGGGTGGTAGTAGAGGTAGGCATCCTGCCCCCCTGGGTGAGGGTGGTAGTAGTGGTGGGCATCCTGCCCCCCTGGCTAAGGGTGGTAGTAGTGGTAGGCATCCTGCCCCCCTGGGTGAGGGTGGTAGTAGTGGTGGGCATCCTGCCCCCTGGCTAAGGGTGGTAGTAGAGGTAGGCATCCTGCCCCCCTGGGTGAGGGTGGTAGTAGTGGTGGGCATCCTGCCCCCTGGGTGAGGGTGGTAGTAGTGGTGGGCATCCTGCCCCCTGGCTAAGGGTGGTAGTAGTGGTGGGCATCCTGCCCCCCTGGGTGAGGGTGGTAGTAGAGGTAGGCATCCTGCCCCCCCTGGGTGAGGGTGGTAGTAGTGGTGGGCATCCTGCCCCCCTGTCTAAGGGTGGTTGTAGTGGTAGGCATCCTGCCCCCCTTGGGTGAGGGTGGTAGTAGTGGTAGGCATCCTGCCCCCCCTGGTTGAGGGTGGTAGTAGTGGTAGGCATCCAGCCCCCCTGGCTAAGGGTGGTAGTAGTGGTGGGCATCCTGCCCCCCTGGGTGAGGGTGGTAGTAGTGGTGGGCATCCTGCCCCCTGGCTAAGGGTGGTAGTAGAGGTAGGCATCCTGCCCCCCTGGGTGAGGGTGGTAGTAGTGGTGGGCATCCTGCCCCCTGGCTAAGGGTGGTAGTAGTGGTAGGCATCCTGCCCCCCCTGGGTGAGGGTGGTAGTAGTGGTGGGCATCCTGCCCCCCTGGCTAAGGGTGGTAGTAGAGGTAGGCATCCTGCCCCCCCTGGGTGAGGGTGGTAGTAGTGGTGGGCATCCTGCCCCCCCTGGGTGAGGGTGGTAGTAGTGGTGGGCATCCTGCCCCCCTGGCTAAGGGTGGTAGTAGTGGTGGGCATCCTGCCCCCTGGGTGAGGGTGGTAGTAGAGGTAGGCATCCTGCCCCCCTGGGTGAGGGTGGTAGTAGTGGTGGGCATCCTGCCCCCTGGCTAAGGGTGGTAGTAGTGGTAGGCATCCTGCCCCCTTGGGTGAGGGTGGTAGTAGTGGTAGGCATCCTGCCCCCCCTGGTTGAGGGTGGTAGTAGTGGTAGGCATCCAGCCCCCCCTGGCTAAGGGTGGTAGTAGTGGTGGGCATCCTGCCCCCCCTGGGTGAGGGTGGTAGTAGTGGTGGGCATCCTGCCCCCCTGGCTAAGGGTGGTAGTAGAGGTAGGCATCCTGCCCCCTGGCTGAGGGTGGTAGTAGTGGTGGGCATCCTGCCCCCCTTGGTGAGGGTGGTAGTAGTGGTGGGCATCCTGCCCCCCCTGGGTGAGGGTGGTAGTAGTGGTGGGCATCCAGCCCCCCCTGGCTAAGGGTGGTAGTAGTGGTGGGCATCCTGCCCCCCTGGGTGAGGGTGGTAGTAGTGGTGGGCATCCTGCCCCCTGGCTAAGGGTGGTAGTAGAGGTAGGCATCCTGCCCCCTGGCTAAGGGTGGTGGTAGGCATCCAGCCCGCCCTGGGTGAGGGTGGTAGTAGTGGTAGGCATCCAGCCCCCTGGCTAAGGGTGGTAGTGGTGGTGGGCATCTGGCACCCCCTGGCTAAGGGTGGTTGTGGTGGTTGGCATCCAGCCCCCCTGGGTTGGGGTGGTGGCGCGCATTCAGGCCCCTGTGTGCATATGTGGCATTGGTGATGGGCATCCCGCCCCTATGGTGCTGCTGGTGTAAGTATATTCAGATTCCCAGTGTATGTGTGTGATGTGTCGTGTACGTGTTGTATGTGTTTTGTGGTTGGTGTCTGACTTACCTTCTGCGCCGTACGCGTCCGTGCCTGTTCCGGTAGTAGATGTAGAATATTGGTATGATCGGGACGAAGGGATTCATGGTTGGTTCGTGTCGTTCGTCCTTCTCGTTGCTTCGCGTCGTCCTCGTCGCTTGGCTTCGTCCTCGCCGCTTCGCTTCGTCCTCGTCGCTTCGCGTCGTCCTCGTCTGTGCTGTGTTCGTCTCGTAGCCGTGGATCGTGTTGTGGCGCGATTCGGAGCTTATGTGCGCCTCTCCCGGATGCTTTGACGTGCCGTGCGTAGCGACGGGTTCGGGCGCGTACGGAAAGCGCATCGTACTTGTCCGGCCGGACGGGGCTGCATTTTCCCTTCCGTGCGACTCGATTCGGCGTTTCCGGATTCGCCTCGGTCGGAGAACAGGACCTGGTTTGGGTGAGTACGGCTCGGCCGGAATCTTTGCTGTTGTGCGCATCGTACTTGCTCGTTCGGTGTGCTGTACGGATCGGTCGGGAAACTGGCTTTCGCATGGCTTTTTTCCCGACCGAATAGTATTGGGTGCGCCTCCGACCGAGATCGGAATCGGCCCCTTAGTGTCTTCCACTATACCCGTTTTGGGATCCCTTGTCTGACCAATTACATTTCTACTATTTTGGACTTTGGTAGTCCAAGCCAAATATCTCCCTATATGTTGACTTTCCACTTTTTGTTTATAGTCCTTACTATACCTTACTATTACCCTTAATTTCCGTTGTTCCTTGGCTATGGCTAATTACTGCTGCCAAGCCTTTATCTGGTGACCTGAGCTGGCTTTGTTTACCTTATATCTTACCTTATACCTTGATTTTTCTACATCAGCCTGAAATGCTTGAATTTTTCGTGCTCGTTGTTAATTACCTGAAGCCTTATAGCCAATAGCCTGGCCTCTGAATGTTGCTTTCAAAGCTTTCTATAAGGAAAATGTCAAGGCAGAATTCTCATTAATTAAAAAACAAATGTGGATAAAAAGCTGCATTTCTTTGATCCAGCTTGAATCTTCGAGTAGTGATTTATCAGAGTGCCAGTGCTGACTATTTTTCACCCTGAGTCCTTCTAATTTTGCTATCATGGAAATTGCTGAATTATCGGAGAATCAGTTTGTGATTATCTCTGACTCCCCTTTTGGCAACCATTTGCCCACTAAGAAAAAATCCATATGAAAAGCCATCTTGAACATAGAGGAATAGCAGGTGTATTGTAGGTGGCCTGGGTGGCCTTGGCACCATGGATCTATAAGGGCCATTTCCTGATTCATTTTATTTATCAATTTAGTTGTTTTAGGCTTTAGTTGCTTCTTTCTTTTATTTGAAGTATCGGCCCTAATGTCTTGAATGTAGCTAAAATCCCCTCCCATTTTTATAGACCTGTGCGATGTAATTAATATATCATAAATTTGGTGTAGGGCCTCATTATCATCAAATATAGGGCCATAATAATTTAAGAGATTTACCACTGACCCTTCCACCCTGACCTTTAACCATATTCATCGCCTTGGGAATCACAGATAATTTGTTGTACTTCAGAATTCGGCATATTAGAAAATAAGCTTCAGTATATTTTTTTGTTGGAGGGACTTTTGGAGTGTTTGACTTAAAATGAGTTTCCTCGATAAATAAAATCTGAGGAGAAAAAGATGACAGCCAATTCAGCATAGGCCCTGCTTTTCTGTGATTGAGCAATCCATTAACATTGCACGAGATTATCTTCAGACTATACATCATTTAAAGGTTTAGGCTCCGATCTTCCATTCGCCTCTATATTTTCCCTATCGCCATTAAACGAAAAAACTGTGCAGCTAACAAAATCCCCAACAAAAAAAACAGCCAATGAAATCTGCCTGTCACCTACTCGTTTTTCTCTGTTACCCAAACCCTTCACCAATCCTCCCCTCCCTCGAGTCCCACATAGCGGGAACCCCCTTCAATCCCACCACGTGGAAAACCCACCTCTACAGATCCCATGGGATCGAATCCAATGCCCACCTCGCCCAACTTCTCCACACCCTACCCCCATTGCTCATTTATTATGTATTTCCTTTGTTGATATTTAGCCATGTTTTCAACTTTTGATTGATATTGAGAAGTCTTGTGCTTCTAACAATGATATGAAGAGCCTAAATTGGCCTTTCCATAAAACTTTTAACTTAGTAGATTGCACTACTGAAGCCTGGGCACCCATCAACCTGAACTCATGTGCCAATTCTTGAAAGGCCTTCCTGCGCCGTGCTGAAGCCACCGAGAAATCAGAAAAAACCTTCACAGTCACATTTTCAAAAACAGTAAAAGATTTCTGCTGAATAGCTCTAAAGTACTTGCTCTTTAATTCGAAAGTCAGAGAAGTTGACCAAAATAGTTCATGGGTATTTGGCATCTGGGGTCCGCTGAACGGGTACTTTATGAGCTAGCATAATTGTCAGATCCTCTGGAGCTGAAGGTAGAATGTGTTTCTTGATTAGCATATTCATGAGTTGTGGGACAGACTGTACTCCACCCTGCGACTCACTATCTTCTGGAATTCCCGTAAATCTTAAATTAGAACGTCTAGAGTGGTTCTCCATAGTTTTGAGTTTCATCTCTAGCTCCGAGATGTTATTTAGCTCTGGTGAGATATGTTTTTGAACTTGTGCTAGTTGATCCTCAATATCTGATATTCTTTGTATTCGCTTTGGCATTGTCATCAAATTATCTTCGATCTTGGACAACCTTTGATTTAATATTGCAGTATCAAGAGATTGTTGGACCTGTAATACTCGTATCTCAGCTAGGACGATATCCAGTACTGTTTTTATGGGCTCCGGTAGTGATTCCTGGATGGTGCTGAGAGTTTTGGTGGAAGATTCGTGTGTCCGGCCCTGTGCTTCGATGGCAGGCTCCTCTAGATGACCTAGGACCTGTGCTGAAATGTTCCTGATTAGCAGGATTTCAGGAGTCTGCAGAGTTGACATGACCATGGAACTTGGGCCCTCTGCCTCACTTCGTGCCCTGCTCCCTGTTATCCCCACTGGCAAAACCGATTCCCCGAGTATAGTAGGACTCAGAGGTGAGTGCGCCCTTGTAGAGACCCCACTTGTTTTGCCTGCCGCTTGTTTTGCAGTAACATCAGTATACACATTAGTGTGAGCATTCTTTGGTGGATTTTTGGAAAAAGTGGGAAAGTTTTTAGAGTTTGCTGAGGGCTCCCTCACTTCACCGTAGGCAAGCTCCTCATTTCCAGTAGGTGATAATAACCCTAACTGGGCAGGTGAAGCAGCTGAGCTCTCTGAGCCCCTAGAAATTAGGAAAGGAGTTATGGATTTCATCTGCCGCCTCTTCCTCATTCCTTCGGCCATCTGCTCAAGTTTTAATGGGAAGATAACAGAACAGGCAAGATTTTCCAGCTGCTTCTCACGCCGGCTGGCTACCTGAACTTGAGAGGCTTTTTTTCGCTGCTTTGTGGGTACCGGAGTGGTAGGCTTAGGGCGCTGCTGTTGCATGACAGTGGGCAGCATGAACTAGGCTTAGTGTATGCTCTAGCGAAGACTTGTCAAGGAACAAGTGGTCCCTTCATATAATTTAAGAACTAACTATTAGACATAGAAGATCAATAAATTCTATGTAAACACAATTTCAAAATGGAAAAAATGCAAATATTTATTAAAGAGGTGAGTGGGGAACAAGGAATAACTGAAAAGTTAATTTACAGCTCAGACATTTTTGTAGTAACTTTAAATATAATGAACAATTTTTGTCACAATTGCTTAGAGTACCAATACTATCAAATTATAAAACCAAGGAATTTGTGATAGTTATGGAACTGTATGTCGTCGATGTTTCGATTCCACTTATAGATATGGGGATCATCATCAGGACCTAATTTTATGCCTGTAGGTAAAGGAGAGAGGGAAGAAAGAAGAGTAGGGAAGGAAGGGGGAGTAAAAGGGTCTTTTAGTAATGATCAACAGAATGGAAAAGGAAGGTCTCTCATACCATGCACGTACATGCTGGAGTGTCGTGCATCATACTAGTGAAAGGTGTTACAAGAAACATGCTGAGTAAACAATGCACTGATGACGGGTGTGAGAACTAAGTGATATTGAAAAGGCCTAATAGTGTATAACAAGGAATAGGTTTAAGCATAAGTTGACAAGTTAAACTGACCTAACATCAACCGCAGTTGAGGTGTGGAATTCCTGAGGTGAATGGTGGTGAATCGGTCGTGGCAAACTAAGGAGAATGAATTGTAAATAAGAATGAGCATTTAAAGGGAGACAGCAGTAAGTATTTGTGTAATGCCCTGCTTAAAACTTACTGCTAAAAGGTGTGGTTAGTACACTTCAAAGTAAGATTAAAAAAAACGGGAGAATACAGTCAATTGAGGATCTGGAACAAGAGGAAGTGAATAGAGTATGAAGGTGCAGTCGCGCAAAAAAGTGTGACTACTGGTGATGGTGTGTAACTCAGTACTTACCTACTGAATTGGTGATTTTGACAAGGATGGCCAAAAGGTGGGGCTTTAAGTGTCAGCCCGGTAGCATGTGTGGTATCCGCAACAGGGGAGAGAGCCAAGACGCAGGAATGCAGCTCCCGTTAGGGAAGACTGTGTAACTGAAAGGAAAGGAAATCAAGCAACATAAGTAAAACCTAGAGTTGGGTGTCTCAGAAAAGAAAGCCCGGAGGGGGATCCTGCACCTACCCCCAGTCCGCAATGAATGCAGGAGGATCTTCAGAACCGTCGTATGTGCGAGAGAGGTAACCGTGCCGGATATCCGTCTGCGGTTCAATTAGGATTTGCAGTGCGCATGCGTGCAATTGAATCTCAGACAAAATGTTTGCCGATACATGCTGGTGGTGAAGGAAAGTATGGCGGGCATCTTAGTAATGGCAGGTCACATTGGAAAGTAAAGCAGTTAAGTTCAGAAAACAGGACTAACAGGGGCTAAGTGAGGGGTTAGCTCCATACAAATTACAATTGCATGAGTACGCAAACGATTTTATTGTAATATTGGTTGTCAGACAAGCGAGAATGAAAAGTTAAGCAATAACATTAAAAAATGAAGGCTAGTAGGGGCAGAGTAAGGGATTAGCTCCATAAAAATTATATATATACATTTGCATAAGTGCTCGAACAACTGCATTGCGATATTGGTTGTACATGGTGTGCACGAGTATCGTGGAGCTAGAGAAACCAATGTTCAGAATAAAGCAGGGCATACACACATGTCGTAATGATTGGCATCTATCGAATAAGACTGATAAGAGGATGGAAGAATAAAAGAAAGGTAATGTGGTTAATCATCGATATAGCAATACAATGTTCAATAAAGGGGTAGGAGATACATTGAGGAGAATGCATAGAGACAGGTCGGGTCAATCTGATGAAATTGTCAAACAAACAAATGTGAACATCATGTCGTTAAGGAACAAAGTAAGGTCTATTACCATTATACAGAAGTAAAGTAGTTATCAGGTACAGTTATAGCAGAGTGGTTCAATTCTCTGCTCTGTTCAGGCCGGTGTGTAAGCTCCTAGTTCGCAGTATCCACTTCAATTCTTTTTTATTCAGTAATGAATTGAGGCCTGCCCCTCTGGGTGGGGGTTTGATCACTGTAATCAATTGCCACTGCAAATCATTTTCTGTATGGCCTTGAATTTGAATTTTATTCCACCAGTGGTGCATTGCTCACTTTGCAATGTATGCAGCTCCTTTGTTGACAGATTCTAAAGCGCACGTTTTGTGTAGTTTGCCCTATATAGATCAGCTCACAGAGGCAAATAAGGGCATATATAACATTCATGGTATTGCAGTTGGAAAATTGATTCACTAAAATGTTAACATTATTGTGCAAAAAGTTTTTGGGCTCAATTCTGAATGGGCAAACGCTACAGTTCCCACATTTGAAATGACCCAAAGGGGGGGCCAACCCCCACATTTCTGGTACGGTTGGGGTAGGTTTAGTAGTAGGAAGACTCGCCCTGACTAAGTGATCTTTGATACGTCTGTTCTTACGGAATGCAAACAATGGTCTGTACAAGTTTAATTCGCCTGCATTAAGCACTGGCCAGTGTTTCAGTAGACACTTCTTTACCTGATTGGCAATGGGGGAGAAAGTGGCTACGCAGACTAACAGTCATTGTTTTTCTTAGTTTTGGTTGTTAAGAGTGCGTCCCTAGCAAATACTTAGCACAGGTGAGACTCTCGTGGCTCCTGGAGAGCGGATCCACCTACCTCAAGCCTTTTCACAGTCCAGGAAACGTTAGTGAACGATATTAGTCCTTTAAATTACACCATTCCAGTAGGAGGCTATGCTTGTCCCAGGTCCATAGCCCAGCATTAATAAATGGTCTCTAATTTCTTTGGATGCCGTAGAATGCACTAAACATTTAAAGCTTCGGCTTGCCATCTGCTTCCTCGGCACCGACATTGGCCTCAGAATTCTGGCGTGTGATGTCAGAGGTTGAACGGCAATGGGGAAGGCAGGGTTGGGCGAGCTAGCAGGTAGGATGTCAGCAGCAGGGCATGGACAGCCGCTGCTGACCGAACCCAGGAAATTTGGGTACTGTTATGAAGTTTTATTGGAGAAATAATTGACCATGTTGTCTTTGTATATTTGTAAGTGTAATAATGTATTTGTTGTGTACTGTATGCTGCTTTTATGATCTTGGAGATCGAAAATAAAGCTTTTCAATCAATCAAAAACTTAATTCACAAGCTCAGGTATACAAGCCCAACATATAATGCACAGGGTATTTCTTTGCATGGTAGACATCCAAGTGTCAGTTCTATAGCAAGTATCTGAATAAGTGTCTCAGTTGGTATATCAGGCTGTGATTGAATGTGTATGTAAGTTGCTTGGTAAATTGCTACCTCTATTTGAGACATGTATGCATCTCTAAATGTCTCTGTAAGGAGCTGCATAGATTGCCTCCTGAGTGTATTAGTAAGCATTGGGTTATTTAAGTGTGATGCAAGCACCTCCATTAGTACTTGGCACATATCAGTTCTACCTGTCTGTGTGAGTGAATGTTTAGTTACTTCTCTTACTGTCCTACTGGGTGTTTGTGTGCCTGTCTGCTTTTCTACTTAGGTCTGTCAGATTAAAGCCTGAGTGACAGAGTGGATGCATTACTGGGCACATGGGTATCTGGGACTGCATATAGCTCACTGAAACTTCAGAGTACATGTTTTACATTTGAAGAATTTTAAATGATTTGCATGACTAAGGGGCCTATTACGATGGCAGTCGGATGTCCACGGCCGAGCCGGCGGTGGTGCCCGCCGGACCGGCGGTGGTGCCCGCCGGACCGGCGGTGGACATCGGCCCGCGAACGCAGCCAAGAAAACCGCCGGTGAAATTAGGACGGCGGTGGTGACCGCGGCAGTGGGAAATTCCGACCGCCACTTTTCCGCCGGTTGCCAGCCACACTCCTGCCTGGTGGACGGAGCAGGACCGGGATAATGGTGGCGGTGCAGAGCAGTCTCCACCGGCAGGATTATGATGCCGGCGGTAGCCAGCCTTTCCTCAGCGGTCAAACCGCCATGGAAAGGCATGTGGAGATTGTCTTCCGGGGGCCCGTTGCGGGCCCCCAATGTGTTGGAGGGGTGCACTGGGGGGGTACCCATGGTCCCCCCCACATTTCCCTGTACCAGGTGGCAGGCACTGTGCAGTGCCTGCCACGCAGTGCAGGGAAATGCAGGACATGCTCCTTTCGACATCGCGGTGGTGCTGCGGGCAGCAGCAACCGCCGCAATGATAAGGCCCGCGATCAGACCGCCGCGGTCGGATTTCGACCGCGGGTCATCGTAATTCGCCCGGCGGTGATGTCGCGGTCCATGCGGGCGGTCTTTTCCCGCTATCGGTTGGGGAGGTTTTCCGACCGCCATCGTAATAGGCCCCTAAGTTTCTAAATTTCAAAACAAAAACATTCACTTTTTTAAGCACAAAAGACCATGCTTTATAACGTATGTACACCATATCTTAAACAAGCTTTCAGCACTTCACTGATGATACATGCAAAGTCAAGCTGGCAGTGAGACTTCACAGGAGATCTCTCTACTAGTAGACCTGACCCATATCCAAACAATACATGTTTAACTATGCCTTTGGACAAGGTTAAAAAACATATCTCACCAAATAAGCATATACAAACCTGCCGTATATCTAATACATAGCTGGCAACTTTCCTAAGTTCACCATTCAGACACACCTACAGAGCATTTTTTCCTCTTTCAATTATGAGTGTTCTTGTCCTTTTTTACAATGGAATAAATGGAACTACAAGTCACTCTTACATATAACTTTAGCAATTAGACTACAGTGTTTTTTTCTACCATTAAGAGAATGAAGTAAATCAGCACAAGGGAATATAGGGTTCCATGGCAACACATTGTAAACTAACTTCACAAACACCTAGTCTGCACCTGACACAAACTGTATCTTAGTGTCCTATTAATAAATATATAAAAGCACTCATGCTACCATAAACCATTATAAGAATTTCAGACTCTTTTTACAATCTCACATACACATATACCTTCTTAAATATTTTTTGGGTTAAATAGAAATGTAGTTCACATACCAGAAGATTGAGTTAGTTAATCAAATTGCTTTTTTGCTCTTATTAGGTGCAATAGTCTCAGAGTTTGTAAAAACTAAGCACAAGAATGGCATAACACTCTCAAACAAAGCAACCCTAAATGGCAACCTTTGAACTTTGCACTGACTCATACTGCAGAAAGCAGCAAATGAAAAATTCCTTTCATATTTTAGTCTTGTAAATGCACTTCTCAATGGGTAGTATTTGTTAACCCTTTCACTCACTTTTACAAAGACCACCAAAATGGATACCTATTTGGGTACAATCACAACTTATTTGTGATCATCATGATGAATTTGCACAAAAAAACGGGAGTCCAAAAACATATTTACCTTCATAATTTTATGATCTTAACAGTACAGTACACTTTTTTATCAAGCCCTCACTAGGAAATCAAACCCTTTTTATAATAAAATTACACTAAACCCCTCAAATGTATAATAAATAGTGACCTGTGTCTTTAACACCCTTCCCCCAATACAGTCTTAGCACAGTCTCCATGCCAACCCACTAGAACCAGTAGGTCACAAGTTCACACCACATTCTAGAAGGACAATACTTGTTACAAAATCAAATGCAGCAGGTGTGGTGTACTATACACATTACAAAGCATATCCATGTCTGTATTAATTTTTTTGATCAGAGCCAATCACAGATGTAGTTACTAATCCTCTGAACACACTACCTAATTTTATTCACCTACATGTTCACAACATTCAATCAAATATGTGTTTTTTTCTTAAACCAGGAGAACACCTCAATTTTAACTGCCTTTCATTTGGAAAACTGCCTCCTTCAGCTCCAGCATTCGACTGTCTGCTACTGCTGCTTCACTTCAAAATGGTTAGAGTGTGGATTTTGGGCCACAGCTATGTCTTCTGGGCTAGAGAAGTTGTTAGAAAGAGTGGTATTGACAGGCACTTGGGTTTGATTAATGTGGACATTAAATGGATTGTCCAGAGATGGTTAAAGTGTCATCAATTGCTGCCTATGCTTAAAAGCATTGTGGATTCCCAAACTCTTAACCTCATGACTGTGTACTGTGGTGGCAATGGCCTAGGCACACTGAAATAGAAGTGGGGTAATCAATTCTGTCCACAAATTGACAAAGCCAAGAAACATGTTAATAAAACTGTTTCTGCATTCCTCAGAGACCAGAACATGGGCTCTACTTACAACAACAGCCTGCGTTTCGACGTGCATGGAATCTATAGAAGTGATGGACCTCACTTTACAGATGAAGGCAACATGGTGTTTCTTAGCAAAGTGGAACTTTGCATACGATCTTATGTGTATTTGTCATATAGGAACATCTAACACAAAGGCTCTAGAGCCACCCTAGTGCCCAAAATATTGTTAATTTTGTTTAAAAATATCTTTAAAAAAATGTTTTTAAAATATTTGCAACGAAGTTGCGATGAATGTGAATACATTGTGAAATCGCAAAACCAAAAGCAGACATCCAATAGCCAACAGCACATTTAAAATTTGTAACTAATAAAATTGATTCTAGCCATCATACTTCATACATTACTATCTAAATAACTCTTTAAAAAATGTATGACTCTATCAATGTGTCTGTCACAGCGTGTACGAGTCTTTGACTGGCAACTGTGATTGGGTATGTTAGTGTATCAGCGGACCTCTGAGTGGGTGTATCAGTCACTGAGTGGCTCTCTGAGTGGATGCGTAAGTATCTGAGTGGGTCTGTCATTGGCTGTATCAGTCTGTGAGTAGATCTGTGAGTGCATACATGAGTGTCTCAGTGGGGTGTGTCAGTCACTACATGACAATATCAATTAGTTTGTCACTGAGTGTATGTGTCTCTGAGTAACTCGTTATGAATATGAGTGGATCTGTCATTGGGTGCATTAGTGTCTGAGTAGGTGTTTGCCTGGGTGCATGACTCTCTGAGTAGTTGGTGTATGAGTCTATGAGTGGGTTTGTGACTGGGTGTGTGACTTTCTGACTGGGTCTGTGAGTGGGTACATCAGTTTCTGAATGGGTCTCTGGATGGGCATCTGAGTATCTCAGTGGGTCTGTGAGTAGGTGCATAAGTGTTGCATGCATCCCTGAGTGGGTGTATCAGTCTCTGAATGGATCTGTGAGTGGGTGAATCAATCTCTGAGTGGGTCTGTGAGTGTCTGAGTCTCTGATTGGGTCTGTGAGTGGCTGAATCAGTGTCTGAGTGGGTCTTTGAGTTGGTGTTTGAGTCTGTGAGTGAGTGTCAGTGGGTGTATCAATGTCTGAGTGGGTCTCTCAGTGGGTATCGCAGTCTCTGAGTGGGTCTGTTACTGGGTGCATTAGTGACTGGGTACATCAGTGTCTGAGTGGGTCTCTGAGAGGGTGTCTGAGTCTCTCAGTGGGTCTAAGAGTGGTTGCAACAGTGTCTGCATGTATCTGTGAGTGGGTGTCTCAGTCTCTGAATGGATCTGTGAGTGGGTGCAGCAGTCTGTGAGTGTGTTTGTAAGTGGGTGTCTGAGTCTGTGAGTGGGTGTATCAGTGTCTCAGTGGTTCTCTGAGTATATATCTGAGTCTCTGAGTGGGTCTGTCAGTGGATGTCTCAGGGTCTGAGTGGCTCTGTGAGTCGGTGTCTGAGTCTGTGAGTGGGTGTCTCAGTCAGTCAGTGCATGAGTGTCTGAGTGGGTTTGTGAGTGATTGCTTAAGTGGGTCTGTGAGTGGGTGCATGAGTCTGTAAGTGGGTCTGTGACTGGGTGTAATAGTGTCTAAGTGGTTGTGTGAGTGGGTTCATGAGTCTTTGAATGGGTCTATGAGTGGGTGCATCAGTGTCTGAGCGGATCAGTGAGTAGATGTCTGTGTCTCTGAGTGGGTCTGTGAGTGGTTGCATCAGTGTCTGCATGGGTCTGTGAGTGGGTGTCTCAGTCAGTCAGTGCATGAGTGTCTGAGTGGGTTTGTGAGTGAGTGCTTAAGTGGGTCTGTGAGTGGGTGCATGAGTCTGTAAGTGGGTCTGTGAGTGGGTGAAAGAGTCTCTGAGTGGGTCTGTGAGTGGGTGTGTTAGTGTCAGATTGGCACTATGAGTAGGTGTATGAGGCTCTGAATGGGTTTCTCACTAGGTGCTTGACTGTCTGTGAGTGGGTTTGTGAGTGTGTAAGTAAAACTGAGGATGGTTGTGTGTATATATTTTTTCATTTTTCACCAATATTCACAAAGACGTTGCTGTATTCGTGAAACCCCGCAACGTTACACAGGGCCACACTGATGGTTGCGATGCCTTTGCAAAATATTGCACGTTGAAAAAAACACTTTTTTGACACATAGCTTGTCTTACTGACACCCCTATGAGTCAAATATGAGGTCAGGGTACCTATACCCTGACCCCTATACCACATTTGCGGTGAATTTTCATCCACAGGACTTTGTCCTATTTTCTAAAACGGTGGCCGCAACTTTCAGCTCAGGTTGCGGCCAGCCAATCATGGCATTCCTGTTGGCCTGCGCATTCGCGAATAATAGCAAAATAGTTGAGAAATGTCCACGGCCACAGATATCACTAACTTTATTTTTTTATATTTCCCAACAGCTACTGAACGGATTCGCACGAAATAACTGAAAGCATGATCTGCATAACCAAATCTTCTATTCTGCCAAATTTGGTGCAATTCCATCAAGTGCTTCGGGCTGCAGCATCTGTCCTATGGGAATTAACATGGGAAATGCACTTTTTTGGCCCCCTCCTTTTTTCTCGGTCCCCACTTCATGGATCATGCGGAAACTTTGCATGCATTCACTAGGGCACTATTTTTTGGAGAATTTTGTGAAGAATCGTCCAACGGCGCCAAAGATATAGGCAAATCAAAAAACGCTTTTCCTATGGAAACATGATCCTAACTATAACTACCTACTGGCAACCGCCAGTAGGTAATATATATATATATACTGACTGTCACTGGCCATGGCATGAGTGGTGTAATATGTGAGGTCATCAGCAGTGCATTGCGGGGACGCAAGTTATAGTTAGCTCAGCTATGTCTGCTGAATTTCTCTGGTTTTGTATGAGTGAAATGTCAGCCTAACTATAACGTCCCTGTAACCTTTGGTTTTATCAGTGAATATAGAAAAAAAAAACATATTTACATATATATATATACATTGTGTATTTATTGTGATGCTTATTTATCTTTTGCATATTTGCACATAGTGAACCTCTTGTGAGTTGGGAAACAAAGTAACTCTTCACTTTCAGTGTTTTCAATCACCTGAGCTAATTATGTCACTTCCTGCACTGTCACTTTAAAAACTGGTCAATTTCTAAGCAACATGTCATGTGATCAAGGCCCAAGTGGGGGTCGAAACGCGTTATGGCGGACATGCTGGGCATTGAATAAAACACTATTGATTGCACCAAGAACTTTTGGGTCCGCTCTTCGTCTTTCTACATTGGAGTTGGAGCAGCTGTGCAGCTGTTGCTGAGACGAATCCTGCGATATATATATATATATATATATATATATATATATATATGGATATCTATTAGATATATATTTCGTATTAACATAATATATTATACACAGCCTATAAACTAGCATTTTGGAGACAATAATGTGAGATATCTGAGATAATGCCAGCATTGGAAAACAAGTATCCGTAAATGAGTCTGGAGTCAGGGAAAAAAATGTACCCTTGATTCATTTGGAGTCTATAGATGATGTACTTTTTCACTGATTCAGCATTGTGCAATGTGATTGATTAGGCTTTCACTACTAAGTTCATAGGTTCTCTAGTTTTGCTTGCCCTCAAAAACAAAACATGCCCTCAAAAAACACATATTGCTCATGTATTGTATCCTCTGAACATGAGTCAATATTCAAGCAGAAAACAGTACTTTGTAAAATCTGAAGAGCATATAAAATGTATATTTTCTACTGTGTGTAGCGCAGAAACCAAATGGCAACAAAAAACTTTTATTCCTTTTCCACACCGAAAGCACCTTTCTGTAAATGTGCAACTTTCTTACAATTTCACGTGTTCTTGCTGGTATGTTTTTTTTTAACGCAATAGATTTTCTCTCTGGATTTCTTAGCAAATGTAAAGAAAAAAAACGGCTACAGTTTTTTTGTAATAAATCACCATAAAGCTTATTTCTGAGTACCAGTAGTAATAACTGATTGGTTCTTTGGCCATCTGCATCTTTTTATCTACTTTCATTCTCCATAAATCAGTCTTTCCATGACGTGTCACTACATGCCACCACATCAAACTGCGTCTATCTGCATCTGGTGGGTCAGGTGAATGGTGAGAAATGGTAGAATGACCAACGTGTCACTGAATTCTTTATTCCATGAGTGGTTTAAAATACAAGCAGTCAAACATGAGTGCTATCCCTGCCTGTTTTATTTCTAGTTATTTATTTTTCGAGTTGGCGCTGTTTATCGATTGCAGACCTTCTCCCTATGGGCGGTCACATAGGGAATGTGTGTCTGATGTTCCTGGTACAGAGTGCACACATAAACATTGATATGAGTCAAGGGCAACATGTGCAGTAGTAGTAGTAATATTCTTTTTTCGGTTTGTAGAAAAACCATAAAAGCACAGATAAATACAGTAAAACATATAATAAAATTAATTCAGAGTTAATACGGTATGCAGAAAAATTCAGGTTAAAAATACTTAAGAACACTCAAAAGTGCAATGGTTCATATGCAGAATCACAAAATAGCAACTATAAAGTGCTCGTGTCAAAGGACACCTGGGGCCGTATTACACATCAATTTTGTGCCCCATTATGGTGTATGCGCTGCCCCCAGGGCAGCCGCAGGTGCATTCATGTGAAAACACAGAGCAGCCGCTCCGTGTTTTCACAGTGTAGGCGGCATCTGCCTGCACTTTCAAAGGGGTTTAGAGATCCCCTTGCATGCGGGTGCAGTCAGTGACAGTGCGCCACCTTTTATATGGCGCACTGTCAGTGCTCCTCCTGAGGGCTTCTTTGACACTGCGCCTGTGTCTGTAATATGGCACGGGTGTAGAGTCAAAGGAATTCCCTCATTTGCATAGGGGACACCCCTATGCAAATGAGGGAACACCCTCTGTTGATAGCGCTGGCGCTTTAAGTGCGCCAGCGCTATCGGTATTATAGAAGGGGACGCAAAGCCCGCAAAGCACGCAAAGCCGGCGCAAACACCCGTTGCGCCCCCGGTGCATCATCTGTAATACGGCCCCTGGAGTACTAACCCCTCTTAAATTAACAGCACCTAATTGCATCTTGCCAGCAAAAATAATTTGTCATTAATTCTCTCCTGTTCCATCATTTATAAAATCAATATTACAATTCATTGAACTGAACTAAAATACATAATGAAATGGATTTCTAAAGTGCGAGTGCAGAATTTGAGTACAGATCATTGGCAAAATCAATACAACAGTTCATGAGACAGGACTGAAATACATAAATACAGTAGATTCCTAAAGTGCAAGTGTAAAAATTAAGTACAAAACATTGGCAACAAGATTCCATTGCACATCCTGACACTTAAGTACAAGTTCTTACATCTTAAGATTCAGGCATGTACCAGGTATTTAAATAGTTCAAAGATTAGAAATTCTGTACAGTCACTTCTTAGGATTTAATGGTAGTCTTCAAGTGCCTCATGGAAAGAACACAACAAATTTGAATAAGCCAAGTTCTCTTAATAGCAGTGTATCTTCGACAAAAAAATAAAAAATATTCGTCTGTTTCACAGCTAGCCTCACACGATGGACATTTTGAGGAAATATTGCGTCCATTCTAGCTACTGCAAAAAACATTTACTGGCAATATACCATACCTGAATTTCAGATGCAAGGACTTTGCTTGAAGGGGTTCAATTCGGTTCAGAAATTCCTCAGAGTGCTTTTGGTCTTCAAAATCCAAGAACCTCCCTGTTATCTCCCCAACCGTGCTGTGAATCAACCAAAGACCATTAATATAAAGCCAGTATCTCGTTTTGAGGTACTTCAACTTGTTTCTTTGTATAAGGCCAGGGTTAGATCATAAGTCACTCAAGCCCAATCATATTTGAACCAATTTATACTCCCCTTCGCATCAAGTGCAAGCACCTCAGAAAAGGATGGCTTTAAGGGGAGCCGTGAGTTATTAGACCAAACTCGTATCCAGTAGGCTAGTGGTCTAAATGCTACTGCATGAACTATGTTTTTAAAACCATGGTCCAAGGGGATGTGGATTAGCAGTGCATAATCTACACACAAACTCTAGAGCTTTCTACGGGAGGGAATGAGAGGCTACGGGGTGTTCAGGGTGAGCTGGCCTCCAAATCTAATATGCACACACAAACAAATCGGGGGAGAGGAGTGAAAACCTCTAGGCGAATGGCAAGGGATGCACCTTGAGGCAAGTGTGACTACAGGGATCCCTCTGACCCTCTTCCCATGGGGCAATTAGGACCCTTCCTTGGGATTTCAAGAGACCCTGACCTTAAGTATAGGATTACACAGGTCACCCTATGTAGTGGGAGTACCTAAACCATAAGTGGTTAGATAGAAGCCCTAGTATCTTCATCCTGATGAATGCCATGGACCCTTTGGGCCAATTAGGCAGAAACATGTTGACGACACTGGTGGTGATGGGGTACTAGTTCCCCAAATCCCCACATTTATTTTTAATATCAAGTAAACACCTAATAAATAAATGTATTTTGGTGTTTCCATTGATTTTTAATTTATCACTTTATCATGGGCCCCCACTTACATTTTAGAAGTGCCTCCCTGTCTCCAGGTGTAGGCCCTCTCTCGATTTCTAGAGTGCGAGGCCTGCCAATGATGAAGCATGGCACCTGGTGGTGTGTGAGGACAGTCCTTCACATTTATTGAGATGCCCCGCACCCCACTAATTAATGCCTAGTGCTTGTCAGTTTTTGTGAAATCAGATATTTATTCAGATTAGCAGAGCATTCCTAGGTAGCCCAAGGACCAATCACACTCTCAGATAGCATCTACATTGTTAAATCCCCAAATCTCTACGCCATACATTGCAGCTCCAATATCTTTAGCCCAATAGAACTCAATGTCTGGTGTGACTGGCCTGAATTCAATTACTTCTGTTTTTTCACTAGGGCTGAGCTTACATATTGGAGAGACAACTGACTCTTTAAGATTTGCAGACGCCAGGTTACTGTGTTTGTAAGCCTAAACCCCAGATAATAAAATTGCTTGCTAGTTCTAAAAGGGTGTCACCCAAATTGACCTTGCCTTTAAATGACTTATGCGGATTGAATACCATAAATCTGGTCTTGGCGACATTCACTTCCAATCCAAAGTTCCCACAAGATGCCACAAATTGATCCAAAAGACCATAGAGGTCTTGGAAACAAGTAACGTATGGTCAGCAAATGCAATTGGATGGCCAGCAAACTTAGGGGGGTCTCCATTACAGTCAACTAGGGTCTCAATCAGGCCCTTAATGTAAAGGGTGAACAGAGTCAGAGTCAAAACGCCTCCTTGCCTATCCCGTCTGCTCACCTTTACACGTCTGATAGTTCACCTTACTTCCCCATCTTATCTGAGCATAGTTATCTGTGGAGCCTAATTATAGTAGCCACTAACTGCTCCAAATATGCCCATATTTTATCTTTGGGAAGAAGATCAAATGTGTCATGTCGGTCCACAAACACTACATATATGTGTTCTCTTTGGATAATCACATATTTCCATAATATGATTAAAAACCTAAATAATTGGTCAATAAGCCCAGCCTGTAGAGGGGATAATATCTAGCTTTCACTTAACCAATCATGTAATCTCAACAGCATATGCCTGCAGAATAATTTCTGTGAAGTATCAGTTAGGCTATTTGGCCTGTAATTAGCTGGTTTATTTTTGTCACTCTTCTTATAAACCTGTACTACCTCCACTCCCTGCCAGGAATTGGGTACCTCAGCACCCTTTAAGATGGCATTAAAACATTGACTAAGAATGACACTCCATATTTCAGGCTTGTAAAGAAAGAGGGCTCCAGGCGCTTTATCCCTTTATAAGGAGGTAAGGACTAGCTTAGTTTCCTCCAGACTAAAAGGAACCAAATCTGCATCCTGTGTAAGCCCGGGCGTAAAACTCTGCTCTGTTCACGGAGTTTGCGGAATTTGGCAACTCTGCATTCAGCGGAGAACGCAGAGTTACCGTTAAACTCCATACTCCGCAACGGAGTGGAGTTTTTTTTTGGGTTGGCGCGCTCGATATTTCCTTTTGCGCACTCGGGAGCGACTTGCTGGGTGCTCACGATCGCCCATGAGATTTTCATGGCCGTTCACGTGCGCCACGAGATTTGCTAGCCGGCTGCATGCTCCTGCAAGATTTTGCAGTCGCCAGCATGTCATTCACGCATGCCAACGCCTTCTGGCAGATGTTTTCTGCTGAAACGCACAGGATCTACCGCAGCTGCAATCTGGGGAAGATTCTCTCCCCGAGAAGCATCAAAATCTTCCCGAACTGATGATTTGGAGTTAAAAAGTTCCTCAAATTGACATTTGGTGTTGGTTTTTTGCGTAAGGAGTCCTTTGTATTTATTTGTAACTTTTTTCCCAACTGGATTTGGAGATGGAAGGATTACTCTTTGTGTCTGCTGCACATTAGATTTAAGGACTTAGTATTTGAGATTTAACAAGTAAGTTGAAAAACTGGTGTTGTTTGTTTCATTGAGGCCATGCACCTGGATTTATTTGTACTTTTAATGGATTTTTAAACTTTATTGTGGAGAGTGGCCTGTTGTTTCCATAGGGGCTTATTGATTTCTTTGCATTTCATTTTCCTTCTTTGTACAGGAAAAATGTTGCACGTTTAATACATTTTCTCCATATTTTATTTGAATACACTTTCAACATTGATTCAATTCACTATGTGGCCTAGTCTGCTAATTGGCCTTCCAGCCAGTAGGCCCAGTGATAGTCATGGGTGCATGAAAGAACTGTTTCTGTGGTGTCTGTTGAATTTTAAACAGTATTTAGGCCATGGATGGATTTGGATTGAAATACGAAATGTGTTTTTTTGTGGTATTTCACGTGTTTATTCCTGCAAACAGTGTATAGGACTCGGTAGGGTAATGCCTTTGAAGAATGTGGGTTTTTGTAAAAAAAATGTTGTAGCCCTGTTAATTTTCATTTTTAGCATTGCTGAATTAATGTTGTTTTCTCTATTTTACCAGGCCTCCTTTGTCTGGCCAGTGTGTGTGTTTGTTTGGCCTAGGCCACCATTTGCCTTTGTTCCACATGCCATGCGGCTACTGGCCAGGGGCCATTTTGTATAGTCAGTGGACTGTCCATAGACCTGCATGTACTCTTTGTTTTACAGGCCTCCTGCCTCTTGTTGTGAGTGACCATGTGGCTGGCAGCCATTTTGTGTATCCAGCCAGTGTGCTTTTACCAAAGGTCTGCATGTCTTGTTTTTTGTGGCAAGGCCTTCTTGCTGGTTGTTTTTGTTGTGACCATGTGGCTGGTGGCCATTTTGTGTAGGCAGCCAGTGTGCTTTTGCCATAGGCCTGCATGCGTTCTTTGTTTTCTAGGCCTCCTGCTTCTTGTTGTGAGGCTCTGACCATGTGACTGGCAGCCATTTTGTGTATCCAGCCAGTGTGCTTTTGTCATAGGCCTGCATGCGTTCTTTGTTTTCTAGGCCTTCTGCTTCTTGTTGTGACCATGTGGCGGGTGGCCATTTTGTATTACCAGTAGCCAGCCAGAGTGATTTCCCTATAGGCCTGCATGTGTTCTCTTGTTGTGATCCTGTGGTCTGTGGCCATTTTTTGTAGGCAGCCAGTGTGCTTTCCCTATAGGCCTGCATGTCTTCTCTTTGCTCCCAATACCTTCCTGCTCAGTGTTGTTTTTGATGACAATGTAAACACAAGGAGATGATGGAAAGAGCGCTGAAACTTTTCAGACACACACCCCCAGTCACAGAACTGGTTTGAATCCATCATCATTCTTTAGCTCACTTCGACATCCCAGTTCAGACCCAGCTTTATGCAAATCAGTCTTGACCCTGTGCCTCATGGGAACAGTCCAGCCTTAACTGCCAAGTCAGGTCATCCCTGGTCCGGAAACAAGCATCCTGGGAATGGTTTCGGGGTAACACCAGTCATCAGCCAGGCTAGCTTGAATCCAGTGGCAAAGTGTGCGAGGGACCCACGTCTAGTTATACCCTGCCAACTTCAGGCAAACAAAGCAAACACAAGGAGATGATGGACAGAGCACAGAATATTTTCAGACACTCACCCCCAGTCACAGATCTGGGTTGAATCCATCATCGTTCTTTAGCTCACTTCGCCACCCCAGTTCAGACCCAGCTATATGCAAATCAATCTTGACCCTGTGCCTCATGGGAACAGTCCAGCCCAAACTGCCAACCCAGAGCGTCCCTGAACCAGAAACAAGCATCCTAGGCCCGGTTTCAGGGTAACACCCCTCATCAGCCAGTCTAGCTTGAATCCAGTGGCAAAGTGAGCAAGGGACCCACGTCGGAGCATACCCTTCCAACTTAGGGCGCACAAAGCAAACACAAGGAGATGATGGACGGATCGCTGAAACTTTTCAGACACTCACCCCCAGTCATAGATCTGGGTTGAATCCATCATCGTTCTTTAGCTTACTTCGCCACCCCAGTTCAGACCCAGCTATATGCAGATCAGTCTTGACCCTGTGCCTCATGGGAACAGTCCATCCCGAACTGCCAAGCCAGGTCTTCCCTGGACTGGAAACAAGCATCCTGGGACCGATTTCGGGGTAACACCCCTCATCAGCCTGGCTAGCCTGAATCCAGTGGCAAAGTGAGCAAGGGACTAAGCCTGGGCGGAGTTCCCGTAGCGTGTCTACGCGAAAGTCCGCGAAGCAGAAAAAAACTCTGCGACACTACATTGAGTCTCTGCGAGCAGGCGGAGTTGCTTGCTCTGCCCGTTCGTGACTCATCGCAAGACATTTCTGACGTTCGGCAATGTGGATTGCGTGCTCGGGGATATATATCGCACAAACTTCACCACGCGGTCCCCGATGGGAGCGGCCATCTTGTTTTTCTACTCTTTGTTATGGTACTGGGGCCTGTTTTGATTCCTCCCTATATCTTTTCAATCCTTTGTTCCTGAAACCTTTTTTCTGATCTTTTTTATTTATTATCTATCCCTTTCTCTTTCTAAGTGTATATTTTGAATTTTTTTCTACTTTTACTGCGTTTTTGTACTGTATTTCTATTACTTGCTTTTTATTTTTTTTCTTCCCTACTTCTTTACCTGACTTTATTATTTACTTCTACATTTTCTTTACCGACCCCCACCCCTTAGAACCATGGCTAAGAGCAAGAAGACAACGCAGAGTGCGACCAGGAGCCGCCTTCCTTGAGGAAGGCATCGCCCGGAATGATGCAGCCCTGGGCCTTATTTTCTGAGGTGGGTGTGGGTGCACTGTTTTTTTTTGTGCAGCACCACCTCCCCTTTACCCTGGCAGCAGGCGGCAGGCCTGGGTCTGGGTACAGGATCCAGGAGTGTCACCGGCGGTGGGCCAGGGTGTACCAGGCAGTGTTTCGGCGCTATGAGGTCCGGCACACCCATAACCAACTCACTCACTGGTGGTCCGACATCCTGGACCGAGAGCAGGGCATGCTGGACCTGGTAGGTAAGTTACGTTTAAAAACCTTATGTTATGTGACTGTTATTCTTCTAGATAGGTGCCTCAGCTCTACTAATCTTACTTGTTTGCAACTTTGCGCTTGCTTGGGCTGATTATGTAAGAGAGGTTAGAGAACTTAAGTTAGGTAATGCAGACTAGAGAGACTCCTTTCCTTTGTCCTGTCACTAAGATAGTGGTAGTTAGTTAGTTAGTTACTTAGTATTAGTTGGTAATTCAGTGGCCCGCGTGACGCGTCCTCCTCTCTCACATGCTGACTCCTTAGTCCTTCGTAGAACCGTTTGTAGTTTGTATAGTGAGTGAATATAGCAAGTAACCAACCTATTTGGTGTATGCACTATGCATGCTTCAATCTATCCATTTAAAAAGACTAAATGCAGACTTAGTGAATTGGCCCGACAAAGGGGGTTGCGATGATTGCGAATGAGATCGGAACTTAGAAGCAAATGTTTTTTTTTTTGCAATTCATTCCAAAGTCTTTGGAATAGGCGGGCTAGGTAGGTCCAGGATTCAGGAATTGGAATGGAACTATGGAATAATAAAGATAGGATGGTCCGGGACTCCGATACTAGTCTACTACTAGTCTATCTGATTAGATAGGTCAATGTTATTGCAATTGCCGTTTCCTGTCCAAAAGTTTTTGGGAGCGATTTTTTATTTTTTATTTAACACCAATCAATTTTTGTCTCTTTAATTATGTCTTACATGATCAGCATCCAGGGGCAAGAAGAAGACGGGGTCTGCAGAGGCGGGTGAGGAGCTGGAGGTGCCTCCGAGCAGGAACGCTCCTCTTCAGTTGGCTCTGCTGGCCCCAGTATGTCCTCCTGTTGTTAATATTAAAATATGTTTCCCTAACTTTTACTGCACCTTATTTAGAACTATTATTTCCGTTTCCTAATTTTATTTTTGACCAAATCCTCTTTGATCTATCTGTTTCTCAATTCTTGTTATTCCTGCATTACCTACCAACTTACTTATTTATGTTTCTTGTGTCTGTTTTTTTTTTGTGTCTGTTTTTATTTTTTTTACATAAAATCAAACTGCCTCTGACTCTGTATTAGTCTGTCGGTAGCTTGCTTTCTTCTGGTTTTTTAGTCAGCTTTCCCTCTCCCCTTATATATTTTGTGGATTGCCTAGTGGTGGTACTGTAAGGCTCAGAGAACCCATTGGTCCTTACTACTACTAGTACTAGTACTAGTACTACTACTCTGCTGTGCAGATTGCATGCCCAAGTAAGGTATTCTATGCATGTTTGTTGAGATGAGAAGGCTTGCTTTTACTTTCTCATGCTCAATCAGTAAATAAAATGATGGTCAATGTTGAACACCCAAAGTGGTATATTTTACTTTTTCTCATCTATGCCTAGTACTATTTTTATTAGCAGCAGTTGATGGTGAACAACTGAATACCATGCACCATGGCTGGAAGGAAGTATGAAGAGGAGGAGGAGGATGGCACCATTATATTTTCTAACCAAGACTGAGTCCTCATGTCCGATTGTCCGCCCAGTTGGCCACTCTTTTTCTTTTCAAAAACTCTGATTCACCAATAGCTCTAGCCACTGAGTCCAGTCCTTTGGGTTGTCCTCTTTTTGAGAGGCTTTTCAAAAATTACCACCAACAAAATACCCAGCTGGCTATTTTATTACTACTCTAGTAGTACCCGAATTGTAGTCATGTGTGTGGTGTATGTATTGTATTTTCAATCTTGCTAGTGAAAAAAATAAAGAGGGGGAGGCGTATATGGCATCTAAAAAATTTGAAATGTTTTTTCTAGGCGTATCAACCACCAGTGCCCGGGCCAGCGGCGAAGGCGGCGCCAGTCAAGTGGAAGCTGATGCAGCAGCTGCAGGGGGTGAGCCAGCAGCAGAGGCGGGCGGTGGTAAGTCATATTCCTTACTTATTGACAATACACTCCCTGCAAGGGTGTACACGCTGTACTGTTGAGACTAAGTTGTTGTGAACAGTTGAAGAAGACACCCTTTACTTAGCATTAGCAGGAGTTGAGTAACTAATGGCCTCTTCTATCTTCAACTCAGCAGAGAAAGTTTTATGAAGAAGACTAAGAGTCAGATGACCTTGATGGGTTGATGGAAAAGGAGAAGATGGATGGAAAGAGGAAGGATGGGTGATATGTAATATATGACTGGTAGAGAAGGATGCATGGGTGAAGGAAGGGGGCCCGGGATGCCTATAGGTGGCTGATAGGATGCATTGGTGGTTGAAGGATGAATGGAAGGAGAAAGAAAGGATGCCTGCCAGTGCCAGGGTGGGTAAAACTGTGTGGGTGAAAGGAATCCTCCGGGGAGTTTGATGGGTCAAACTCAAAGGCAAGCAAGGACGCATGGGTGGTGGTTAAAATGACAAATGTATGTTGTTGGTGAAAAGTTTGTTGAGATTGAGAATGTTTGAATGTATAGATGCCTGGATGGTGTTCAATCATAGCATAGGTGGAGACTGGATGAAGAGAATGTAAAAGAAAATTAAACAGTGCCAGAGTAGCAAAGCCAAGGGTGAAGAATAAAAAAAATAATGCTAGAAGAGCAATGCAATAATAAATGGAAAAATCGCTGGGAAGAAGAATAAATAAGAACGTTTTTGTTTTCAAGGTTTTTGATTCAAGGCTGAATTTCAGAATAGTTCCTCGACTCACAGTAGTTTGCAAGCATAACTTATATATTGTGTATGTACCCACCCATCATCAATCGCCTCCCTCTGACTCCGAGGCCCACTCCCGCTCCCTTCCCATGTCATTTCGACTGTGTCAGCCATGGGTGGCCTATCGGCTGCATGGTTACAATCAAACAATAGTAGTACCTCAAGTCGTGCGGTATATCATCATTCATATTAGTAATCATATCATCTGCCTCATTGTAGTAGTCAGGGTGAAAGTGAAATTAAGCATTTGCCTTTGATTTAACAGAGTAGGGCCATAATAGAAAAATAGATAATTGTGAAGTACAGCTGCCCCACCTGCAGACAGTAGTAAAGTAAAGTGAGTGTGCAACACGAGTATGTATGTCTAGGATGCAAGCTGACTGAGCTGGCATGCCTACAAGGCTAATTTAGCTAAACAAGAGAGAGAGAAGAAGAAGAATACTTGTCTACTCCATAGTGCCTAATGCCTGAAACTCTAATCACATCCAAATATTAGGGGCCGAGGAAGTGAGGATACCACAAATATTATGTACTGCTAGTGCTACTGTGCCACTATAATTTTATGTGTGTAATCTTGTGTTACTGTTTTGCTAAGAGTATTGGTTACAATTGTCTTTTTTCTTTCTTGATATAGCTACACTTTCCTGACAGGCAGGAGTTAGCAGCTAGGGCCCGGCAACGGAAGCTGGAGGCCATCAGGGACGAATATCGGCAGCTGGTGGTTCTGGCAGAGGAGGAGGGGGCAGCAGCTGTAGCCTCCAATGCCCCAGTCCCCAGCCAAGCCCCCGAGTGCCTTCAGTAGTACGCGCCATGGTCTGGCAGCCGCCCGCCACAATTCAAAGACTGCTGCCCACCCCTGTTGGTCCTGCAAAAGATTTCAGCTGTGCATGCTCCTCTGGATGGCGTGCCTAGAGACCAGGATTGGGGAGTGGTTCCACGCCCTAGAGCGCAAGATCCGGCAAGCTTGCCGCTAGACCTCAGTCTTGACCCTTGACCCTTTTTTAATCTTTTTTTTGGTGGGTGGGACTTGTTGGGGAGAGGGTGGTAAAGTGGAAGTTGGGGAAAACTTGAATGTTCTTTTTTATGGACATTTATGCACAATTGGAGTTTTTTACTGGACATTGGTTGGGGTTAGGGAGAGGGGTGGGTCAGGTGTTGTGGGTTTCTTTCTTTCACTCTAGTTTATTTGTTAGAGGAATACATTTTTTCTAGTTTTTTACATATGATGTCAATCTTTTTTGGGGGGTTACTCTTTTACTTCGAACTGTTTTTTAAAATCTGCAGATAGTGTAATGTTGCAGGGATTCTGCAAATACACAGAACTATGCGCAGGAAAACAGGACCTCAGTGAATAGGGGTGTACCAACCTACCACATTAGTACCCAAAATCCCAAACCGACTAGCTATAGTGTCTCATTCGTTCTCCTCCAAATATCACAAAGCTACAAATGATTAGACAGCCCAGAATACAACACTCCTGGCTCTCTCAGGAATCGTGGGAGCAAGACGTACTCTTTCGCTCACTCACTCATACTTGTCCACAATAAGAATTGTCAGAGTCACTGAAATAGTTCAAAATGTTTATTTTAACTATTGTGCTCTACAATACAGTATACGAGCCACTACTAGCAGCAAAATGCATAAACTCAGCAACTGTTACAATTCCATAGAATACAAATGGGGTAGGCATTATATAAAGACTGTGGAATAAGAGCCCTTAGGCCTAACCACCCTCCCCTTGGCTAGAAGAAGTTTATTTGATATAAAGGAAGATCTCTGGGTTTTGACAGCAGACGCAAAACACACAAGATGATGGACGGAATGTTGCACATTGGCAAACATTCACCCCCAGTCACAGATCTGGGTTTAATCCATCGTTATTTTGCTTCACCACGCCACCCCAGTTCAGACATAGCCATATGCAAATCAGTCTTGACCCTGTGCCTCATGGGAACAGTCCAGACCGAACTGCCAAGCCATGTCTTCCCTGGACCGGAATCAAGCATCCTAGGACCGGTTTCGGGCTTTCAGCCCTCATCAGCCAGGATAGCTTGACTCCAGTGGCGTAGTGAGACTGTGTGTTTTGCATTTCGCCCTAAGTGGGAAGGGTATGCCCAGACGTGGGTCCTGTGCTCACTACGCCACTGGAGTCAAGCTATCCTGGCTGATGAAGGCTGATAGCCTGAAACCGGTCCTAGGATGTTTGATTCCGGTCCAGGGAAGACATGGCTTGGCAGTTCGGTCTGGACTGTTCCCATGAGGCACAGGGTCAAGACTGATTTGCATATGGCTATGTCTGAACTGGGGTGGCGTGGTGAAGCAAAATAACGATGGATTAAACCCAGATCTGTGACTGGGGGTGAATGTTTGCCAATGTGCAGCATTCCGTCCATCATCTTGTGTGTTTTGCATTTCGCCCTAAGTGGGAAGGGTATGCCCAGACGTGGGTCCCGTGCTCACTACGCCACTGGAGTCAAGCTATCCTGGCTGATGAAGGCTGATAGCCTGAAACCGGTCCTAGGATGTTTGATTCCGGTCCAGGGAAGACATGGCTTGGCAGTTCGGTCTGGACTGTTCCCATGAGGCACAGGGTCAAGACTGATTTGCATATGGCTATGTCTGAACTGGGGTGGCGTGGTGAAGCAAAATAACGATGGATTAAACCCAGATCTGTGACTGGGGGATGAATGTTTGCCAATGTGCAGCATTCCGTCCATCATCTTGTGTGTTTTGACAGCAGACCCCATACCTTAAAGCCTGAATGTAAGGTTTACATCATAAGAACAGCGGAGCTCTTCTCTATGGAACGGCTTTCTCCAAGTGAGTTAAAACAACATGCAACAACGCAATATCAAAGCACGAGTCTTCAGTACTGCAGCTGTGTGTAGCATGTTATGTCTAGGTGCTAGGGCCTGACCAGAACAGAATAACAAGGGGCATTGTTTATCGACCTTGCACATCGTGTTCAGACTAAACTCCAGGAAAGGCAGAGAACGCGAAAAGCAACCCGTTCCCATGTGAAAGGCAAAAACAAAGTCATGTAGTAGCGTGCGCAAAAGCAGCATCATGGCAGCGAAGCTCATGTCAACTTTGCAATGTTGATAATGTGCCTATAAACCTTGTAACACCCTCCCCTTGGTAAGGTCATAGGACATAGACAAAGGACCAAAACAGAGTTCACCAGTCAAGCAGAGTTCAAAGCGTTTGGAAAAGCCAAAATTGGAAAAATTCGAAATTTGAAAAAAAAAAAAATATATATATATATATATATATATATATATTAGTGCAATCCTTTAAAAAAGGAGGACGACGCTTTGTGCGATTCAAACTTCATTTATTTTGTCAGACCGCCATCGGACGCGTTTCGGCTGATCCCAGCCTTGCTCACCAATGACGAGGGAGCATTCACGTCACGTTTTATTCAACACCATTTTCAAATATGTGACTACAAGTGTATAAAGATAAACAACAGACCCGTAGTTCCTGATATACATATCGGCCAGTTACACCCATTGCAACACTTTGAACTACTGATCCATGGACATAAAAAACAGATCTGTAGTTTTCAGTATATTTATAGCTAAATTCACTTTAAAAATGTGCATATGATATTTATCACTCAATATGAACATCTTAATCAAGCATTACATAATTTGTCGCTTTTCTGCAATCATGATCTTAAAGTTCATTTTACGGGTGCATATATAACTGTACATTCACCATCATTGATGGCAGGGGCTATTTTACACCCTCAAAGCCACTAACTCAATGCATATTGTGCTTGCATCCCGCCCAAGTGGGCGAATTCATTCCGAATAAACAATAAAACATGATATTTCAGGATAACTACAGTAAAAAACTTTGTTTTAAAAAAGGTGCTCATTTTTGTTACGTGCAAGTGAAAAAAGTGAATTAAAACCTATTAAATGTTAAAACTTACAGTTTCATTTATTATCTCACTGAATGCTGAAGGGAAGAGGAATTCCACAGAACTACCAACATGATACATCACAAATGGGTATGTAGGTCTTCCCCTATATTGAGACCATTCGGACTTTTGGAATTAAATTCAATTATGTACTTGGACTCCAATTTTCTTAAGGCCGTCTCTCTATTGCCACCCCTCTCTCCTATGGGTACCGAATCAATTACATAGTATGTAAGGCCTTTGGTATCCTGACCGTGTATTTCACCGAAATGACGTGCTACGGGGTAAGTTTTATCCCCGTTTTTTATAGCACGGATATGCTGCAGCACACGTTTATGTACTTCTAATGTTGTACTGCCCACATATTTAAGTTTGCACGTTTAGGTGACAGCGTGCAAGTGCAGAAACGACGGAAAATTGTTAATGCCGCTGTCCCCCCCGCTGCAGTGAGACTGAGAACGCAAGCCGTAGCACTGGGTGTTGGGCGCAAACTGGTGAGTCGGAGGATTCCCGGGGGTCGCTACATACTTAGGTAAGACTCGGCGGTTATATTGCGGGGAGAAGGGAAAGCTGTTTACAAGTATTATTCCGGCACCATTGGTTGAAGGAAAACAGCGGTTGCGAGCGTGAGCATTGTGCTCACAGAGAAATAATTATGTCAGCCGCAGAGGTGAAGGAAAGGGAAGAGGCCGCATTAAAGATCTTTGATGATGCCGCTGCCAGCGCTACCTCGTCGAGTGGCAGGAAAAAAGAGCAAATAATGGGCAATGATCTAGACTCCAAATTAAAGCAACTCGAGAAATTGAAACGAATAGAACTGTCCAAGTGGTGGGAATCTAAATCTTTACAGCGCTACTTGGAAGTCAATAGAGTACCCAGAGGATTAAGAATATTAGTGGCGCCAACCTATGAAGATCCTAATCCAGAGATGCTCCGTGAATGGGCTAATAACAACAGCGAATCCTCACGGAGGATGCTAGCAATCCTCGCGAAGTATGCCGACATCGACAGGGGTAAAGTACTTGGGGAAATAGATAAAATCTATGGAACTTTGGCAAAAGAAACCGACCAGGACAAAATTTGTAAGTTCTTCGATGAAATGAAAGAAAGAATGAGAATTTTGGAAACAACAATAAAAACACGCAAAGCCCATAAGTTTGTGAGAGACAAGCATGATTATGACAATGGACAAATTTACACATTCGCAAAAAAATTCGACTCCATCCGCCGTCAAAAACTCTCAGCGAAACCTGACAATACAGAAACCCGTTCGGAACAAAGCAGCATTGTGAGCTCAGAAGCGGAAACAAGTGCAGATGAAAGTCCAAGCAGACAAGCAACTGGCCCAGCACCATCTGAAATTGAGGAACTGGGTTTTTTACGCAAAGAGAGACGCTTCAATCTCAGGCCACGACAACCAGTGCAAAATCAAAAGAAGAGGCAGAGGCGTAA
Organism: Calotriton arnoldi; assembly: GCA_963921515.1. Lineage (NCBI taxonomy): Eukaryota > Metazoa > Chordata > Amphibia > Caudata > Salamandridae > Calotriton > Calotriton arnoldi. The sequence goes on from CAWUFW010008507.1 coordinate 189,646, forward strand.
GAGGAGGCAGGGGTCAAAGTATCGAAGCACCGGTGGAGAAGAAAAAGTGGAGTCGGAAGTAACTGAGGAGGATGCAATGAATGACAACAATGTTATCAACCTCACTAACATTGTCATTTCAGAAAAAGAAGAAAAAATATTATCCTTGGGACTGTTGTTTTGCATGAAAACAAAGATTAATTATGTACAAACAAGAATTGATTTGTTTAGATTCATGAGAATGCTCAAGTTAAAGAAACACTACATGATGCAAGAGCATAAGCCACAAGAAACTGGCCAAATCACTACAGCTGATGAGGATGGCCTGCAAATACGGGATATGGAATTACTGTTAAATCTGAAAGACTTGGCAGGGGAAACCGAAAGGAATATAGCAATGCCAATGGATGGAGTGGCCAGTGAAGTAGAGCAGAATCTGTTCGGCACAGAGCAAACAAGCTTCAGACCTAACTCCAGATTTATTCCTATGACAAATCGGGACTCGATTGATATATACAATGATTTAGTGACAAATGAATTGAAAAGTCTATATGCAAATACCAATAAACATCATAACATCAGTTTGCAGCAAGAAAGGGATTATTTTGCTTTGATCACCAAGTTGTCAGGTCATGGTAACTGTGTAGTGAGAAATTCGGACAAAGGGGGAAATGTAGTCCTTTGGTCAAGGGAGAAATACATCAAGGAGGCATACATTCAACTGAATAATAATGAGTGTTATACACGAACAACTAAAGAAAAAATGGCAGATTCACATGTGAAATTTAATAGAGAACTATATGAATGGCAAAAACAGGGTTTGATCAGCCAGGAAGCATTTAAATATCTTAAAATAGATGCACCAATAACCCCCGTAATGTACCTGATACCAAAGGTACACAAAGATTTGTTAAATCCCCCTGGCCGACCAATAATATCTGCCATAGGAAGTGCCTTTGAACATACCTCTAAGTTTGTGGACTCATTTTTATCCCCCTTTGTAAAATCTTTACCATCTTATGTTCAGGATACGGGAGACTTCCTACAGAGAATATTTGACGCACCTTGGGAAGACAATTTGTTGTTAATGACAATAGATGTTTCTACACTGTACACGAGTATTGTACATACTGATGGCCTCAATGCAGTTAAACATTTTTTAGGTGCGAGATCATTGAAACTATGGCACCATACATTAATGTTGGTTAAGATGATAGAAACTTGCCTCAACAATAATTTCTTTCTTTTTAACAATGAATTGTTTCATCAGAAGTGCGGTACTGCGATGGGCCCCAGCTATGCGAATCTGCATATGGGCTGGTGGGAGGAGCAGGTGATCCAATCGCAGTATCATGAAATATGGGACAGTCATATAGTCCATTGGTATAGGTATATAGACGACCTGTTTGTTGTATGGAGGGGCACTAAAGAAGCAGCAGAAGACTTTCTCAAACAGATTGAGATCAACAATCTGAATCTGCACTTTACCAGCACTGTCAGTGCACAGAGTGACAATTTTTTAGATCTGACAGTATATGTGGCCAATAACCGATTGGAAACCAAGTTATATAGAAAACCCACTGCAGGCAATACCCTCCTGCAGGCATCTAGTTTCCACCCAACAAGTCTAGTGAGAAGTATCCCCTACGGGGAGGGTTTAAGAGTAAAGAGGAATTGCAGTGAAGGAGTTGAAGCAGAAAAGGAAATCAAAACGCTTAAGACCAGATTCCGCAGAAGAGGCTACCCAGATGAATGGGTGAATACTGCACTAGCAAAAGTAGACTTACAAAACAGAGAGCAAGTGCTGTTTAATAAAAAGAAAAAGGGTAATCTGAGAAAAGAGCCACAATCCCATTTCAGATTGATAACTGCATATAGTCTACAACAGTGCAGCATAAGAGGGATCATTAATAAATACTGGTTTCTGTTAAGGAATGATCCAATTCTGGGAAAATTAGCTCTCCGAAATCCAGCAATAACGTTCAGAAGAGCTCCTAGTATGAAACAGAGTCTAGTGAGCAATACTCTTAAAGAAGTGAAAACCGTCAGTGGGCCTGTAGGAGAGTAGGATCTGCTTCACATGGGTAACCCCACTTTTTGCTGATGCTTCACTGTTTTTCGATTAGTCTGGCTGGGGCCCTGCTAATCAGAACCCCAGCCTAGCTGCTTCCTCTCTAAAATGGTTTCCATGTGCCTTAGGCACATCACTGATTGGAATCTGGAGTGCCCTTATAAGTCCCTAGTATATGGTATACTATGTACCAAGGGCATAGGTACCTCAGAGACCTACCAGGGGCTGCAGCATGTATTATGCCACCCCTGGAAGGCCATCCAAACTGACACCACAGGTCTGCTACTGCAGCCTGGGTAAGGTGGTGCATGCACCCCTTACTGTGATATAGGTTACCTAGATCACTAAATACATACACACATATAAACCTATAAGTCACTCCTAAGGCAGGCCTTATCAATCCTGAAGGCAGAGTGCGTGGTTCCTATGTGAGAGGGTGCCCCTGCATGAGCAGGGCCCCTCTGCAGTGTTCGGAGACCCTTCTCTGATGCTGTTTGTAGTGCAGCCTGACCATATACTCTTAAGCGCATTATAACCTCGCGTTAAATGCTAACTTTGGAATGGCTGCACCTAAACATGTTGTGTTTGGTGTCAAACATCTTGGAATACTACCCCCCGCCAATTCTGGCGGCGGGGGTAGCATTCCACCCTTCTAGAGGAGAGACATGTTAACCCTGGCCTGGCCGGTAACTTCTTTCTAAAGCCCTGGCATCACAAAATGGATGCTGCTGCCACAGACACGAGTCTGGCCTCCTGCTGCTGGACGAAACTCCGGCAGGGGAGGTCTGGACAATAGGTTTCCTGTCCCAGGGAGGTGTGACCACCTCCCCAGACAGGATAATGTGTATTGGGGCTGGGCGGGAGCACTTTCGGGTGCTTTGAAGTCCTGCACTGGGGGCACATTTGGTGTCCCTGTGCATACCCCAGTTCAAACCGGATCAGGGGCTTGCAGCCCCTGCTTTGGCATGAACTGGACAAAGGGAAAGGAGTGTAGCCACTCCTCTGCCCTGACCCACCCAGAGGTGGGGCCACAGAGTAGTCCAACCCCTAAACTTGGTATAAGTATAGGAACCCAGTCCTTAGGACTTTAGATTATCCCTGGACGAAACTCTGAAACAGAATCCTGGACCTTCAACGCTCTACTCAAGACTAGAGGACAGAAGAATCTCCCTTGGGGTCAAGGAGTGACTCCCCTGCTTGGCAGGCACCAAAGAAGCAATTGTCCGGTCTGCATCGCCTAAGCTCCCGTCGGACGCCGAAGTCTTTGCATCACCAGAGGTGGATTTCCAGACTTCCCCGAGGCTGCCCTGAGTCCCCAGCAAAGCTGAGGCCCGTAGCTGTCGTGGGTAACATGGAACCGTGACCCCTGGACACCGCACGCATTTGCTAGTGCATCCTCTTCTGGGTCTCCCACGAAGTCATGTTTTGGGCTCCCAGTAGCCCTAGCCTCCAGCACCAACTGCACCGAAGATCACTGGCCTCCACTCCACGAGTATCCTGTGAGCCAGATCCACGTGCGACGTCTTGAGGCTCCTTCGCGGTTGCTAGCCCGTTGGCTAGTAGCCCTTCACGAAGGCCAATCCTTTTCTTCTTGGGCACCCTGGTTGCACCAGGCCTGCCCTCACTTACCCTTGCTGGGTGAGTTCCTCAGACCTTGCTGGTCTGCACCATCGACGATCTTCATCTTCACCAAGACTTGCCGTTGCCAAGGCTTGTTGGGTCGAATCCGGTCGCCGACACCTCAGCACTCGACAGACATTGTGTACCAGCCTGAATCCTGCTCCTGGTCGCCAACAACGCCTCCTGAACCTCGTGGCTGAAGAGTCAAGACAACTGTCAACACACCTGAAGCACTCGACATCGGTGGGCATCTGTCCATCGCCTTCCTGGTCACTGGCTAGTGACCCAGACTCTGTCCCCTCTGCTTTCAGGTTCTTCAGATCTCCAATCCACTCTTGTATCCACCCGGACACTTTCCACTTGGTCGCCAGCAGCACTTTGCAGCAGATCGCCATTCAAATCGACGACGAAACCCGACCCCGAAAGGCACCTATGCACCCGGCTTCCCTGGGTGAGGTAACACGAGTACTCCGGTGCTCCCGTGTGTAGAGACTCTAGAACGACCTAGTTCTCAAAGGGTTTGCTCCAAGTCCTCCTTTAAGTGTCCCTTTTCTTTTATTTCCTGATCGCGACTTTCTCCATAGAAGTTAACGGCGTATCGCGGTTGTGTATTTACACTGCACGCGTCCCCCGTGGGTCCCCTGTGTCACTACCTTGGGTGGTTCCTTGTGGTCCAAGCACTTCTAGAGGCTCTAGGCCTAGTGTCTAGTTCAGTCGTGGTTCTTATACCACTTTATTGGTATATGGTTTGGTACGCCCCTAGGGCCCAAACGTGTATTTGTGCTATTACTGTGTTTAAATAACTTATAACTTGTGTACTTCGAACTCTAGCCTCATAAAGAGACTAGAGGGGTGTGTTTAGCAATAAATACATATATTTTGAATATATACCTGGTGTGGTGCTCTTTCATTTGGTCACTCAAGAGATTATAGACTGGTAAAACAAGCTGCTTTACATTCCTTCAAGACTTAGCCTGAAGGCTGCTCTCCATAGCTACCACTAGGATAGCTTTCAATAAGGTTGTCTTTAACCTATCTCCAATAAGGGGTTGTTTGGACTGGTGCAAGGTGCCCACTATAATTAGTGGACAGCATATGCCAGGCCAACTTCTCACATTGGTGTGCAGCATGTGGGATTCCAGCTTGCTATTGTTTTACCAGATAATCTCAATTGAATTGATCAACTGAAAACCACTAAAGGTACCTAAGGTACATATAATTTAAGCTTAGAATACAGTAAGTTCTACTGAACTTAGAGTTGTGTGTTAAGGGACAGCACACCCTTTCTACAACTCAAGAGAGTTTAGTAGGCCACACTAGAGTAGGTAGTGCATACACCACACCACACTAGTAATGTCTTTAAAGGAAGGACCTAAAGAATCCTTGCCAGAAGCCACTGGGCTTCTTCCCTCCAAGTATGACACACTCCCATTCTTGGAATTGAGAGCATTATGTAACTTGAGGAAATTAAGGACAGGCCAAAGTCCCACCACCCAACACCTTAAAGAGTTGTTGGTAGCTTATGATCTCAGTAAGCCCTTGGGGACTGAAGGGGTAGGAGCTGAGGGTGGGGCAGAAGATGAGGATGGGGCCAGGGGTAGAAATACCCCCAGCCCCCCCTCTGAAACTGGCCAGGAGGGTGACAATGACCCTGACCTGGATAACCCAATCCCTCCTGTGGACGATGAAGAGGATGATCAGAATGATACCCTCTTTGTCCCCCAGGAAGGATTATGAGTGTGCCCAGAAAGTCTAGATCTCCTTCTCAGGAGTCTAACCACTCTGGCACCTCCATAGGGAGCTCTGTCTCATCTCATAGGAGGGAATCCTCTCATGAGAGGAGAAAGAGGCTGGTTCAATATGAGGAAGCTCAGCTTGAACTCAGAAAGCAGCAACTGGCTATAGACAGGGAGTCCCTAGATCTCTTCAAAGAGAGAAGGAAGTTGGGACTAGAGTCCCATGGTGGCAGCCATGTCCTTAGAGATAGGGAAAGGTCCTATGACCATAGGAACCTGAGCAAGATTGTCCCTCCCTACCAAAGTGGGGATGACATCCACAAGTGGATAACTGCTCTATAGAGGGCCTGTAAAGTACAGAAGGTCCCTCAGGAGCAGTGGGCAGCAATCTTGTGGCTCTCCTTTGCAGACAAAGGTAGAGATAAGCTCCTCACTGTTAGAGAGGAGGATGCTGATAATTACAAGGTCTTGAAGAGTGCTCTTATTGATGGGTTTGGCCTAACCACTGAACAGTACAGGTTGAAGTTCAGAGATACCCAAAAAGCACAGACTCAAGACTGGGTAGACTATGTGGATTGTTCTGCCAAGGCTCTGGAAGGCTGGTTGATGGGCAGTAAGGTGTGTGACTTCTCAGGATTGTACAATCTGATAATGAGGGAGCAGAGTCTTAATAACTGTCAAAATCAGCTGTTGCATCAATACCTGGTGGACTCTGATCTGACCTCTCCCCAAGAATTGGGAAAGAAGGCAGACAAATGGGTCAGAACCAGGGTGAAGCAGAAAGTACAGAACCAAGGTGGGGACACTAAGAAGCAAGATGCTAAGAACTCTGAAAAGGGTGGGGAGAAGGGTAAAGATCAAAAGTCTTCACAAGGCCCCCAAAAATCTTCTTCAGGTGGGGATTCACAGTCTACAAAAGGGAAAGGCCAAAGAAAACCATGGTGCAAGGTCTGTAAGCAAAAGACCCACTGGACCAGTGATTGCACCAAGTCCAACGACTCAAGTCCAGCACCCACCAATGCCCCTAAGGCACCTGTTCCCCCTAGTACAGTTACAGTTGGTGGGAGTGCTCCAGCCAAGGGTTTAGTAGGGTTCACCCTGGGTACTGAGTTGGGCTCTGACCTAGTCAGAGAACTAACTCAGGCTGTATTAGTCTGTGATGGAGGCATGGATGTGACCTCCTCTGTGAGTCCCAGTAATCTGGGCAAGTACAGACAACAGCCTTTAATCAATGGACGAGAGGCTTTGGCATTTAGGGACACAGGGGCAAGTGTCACAATGGTGACACAAGACCTTGTGAATCCTGGGCAAGTTATACTTGGTGAGATGTACCAAGTGACCAATGCTAGCAACGTCAGAACAGACCATACTCTGGCAGTTGTTAACTTCTCCTGGGGAGGGGTAACTGGCCTTAAGAAGGTTGTGGTGAGTGCAAACCTACCAGTCGAATGCTTGCTTGGCAATGACTTAGAGACTTCTGCTTGGGCAGAAGTGGAGCTCAGGACCCATGCAGAAATGCTGGGGATCCCTGCAGATGTGTTTGCTGTGACCAGGTCACAAGCCAAAATGTCTAGCACTGAACAGGCCTTGGATTCTGGAATAAAGGACCAAGTGCCTTCCAAGAGGAGGAGTAGTAGGGTTAAGGTAGTGCCTTCCCCCTTGGCTCAGGAGGAAGATCAGTCCCTTGAGGGGGATGATCTCAGTCCTGAGGAAGGAACTGTCCCAGAGGAACTTGAACCTGACCAGGTTGAGTTCTTGGGGACAGGGGGACCTTCCAGGGCAGATCTGAGCCAGGAGCAGCAGAGCTGCCCCTCCCTTGAACCCCTCAGACAGCAAGCTGCTGCTGAGGCTGCTGGGAAAGCTAGTGGTCCCCATACAGTGTATTGGGATGATGGACTCCTGTACTCAGAGTGTAGAGACCCCAAGCCTGGTGCTACCAGGAGGTTGGTTATACCTCTAAAGTTCAGGGGCTTCCTATTGACCCTAGCCCATGATATTCCCTTGGCAGGTCACCTGGGCCAGAACAAGACTTGGGACAGAATTGTCCCTCACTTTCACTGGCCCCACATGTCTGAAGACACCAAGGAGTTTTGTCGCTCCTGTGTAACCTGCCAGGCCAGTGGCAAGGCAGGTGGCACTACAAAGGCCCCCTGATACCACTACCTGTGGTGGGGGTGCCCTTTGAAAGGTTAGGGATTGACATTGTTGGTCCCATGGATCCCCAAACAGCATCTGGGCACAGGTTTATCCTGGTGGTAGTGGATCATGCCACCAGGTACCCAGAAGCTATTCCCCTCAGGACCACTACAGCACCTGTGGTGGCAAGGGCCCTCCTGGGAATTTTCTCAAGAGTGGGCTTTCCTAAGGAGGTAGTATCAGACAGGGGTGCAAACTTCATGTCTGGGTACTTAAAAGCAATGTGGAAGGAGTGTGGAGTGACTTATAAGTTCACCACACCCTATCACCCACAATGCAATGGTTTAGTTGAGAGATTCAACAAAACCTTGAAGGGCATGATTAAAGGGCTCCCAGAAAAGCTTAGGCGAAGATGGGACATACTCTTGCCCTGCCTTTTATTTGCATATAGGGAGGTGCCTCAGAAGGGGGTTGGTTACAGCCCTTTTGAACTTCTGTTTGGCCACCCTGTCAGGGGTCCACTGTGCTTGGTGAAGGAAGGATGGGAGTTACCTCTCAAGCCCCCAAAGCAAGACATAGTGGACTATGTACTTGGTCTCCGCTCCCGGATGGCTGAGTATATGAAAAAGGCAACTAAAAACCTTGAGGCTAGCCAGGAACTTCAAAAGGCCTGGCATGACCAAGAGGCTGTTCTGACTGTTTACCAGCCAGGACAGAAGGTGTGGGTGTTGGAGCCAGTGGCCCCAGCAGCTCTCCAAGACAAATGGAGTGGACCCCACACTATTGTTGAGCAGAAGGGTGAGGTTACCTACTTAGTAGACCTAGGAACACCCAGGAGTCCCCACAGGGTTCTCCATGTCAACAGGTTAAAACCATATGTGGACAGGGCAGACATGGGCTTGCTCATGGCTACTGATGAAGGGCAGGAGGAAGAGAGTGACCCACTCCCTGACCTGCTCTCACAGAACCCTGACGATGGGTCAGTAGATGGTGTAGCCTTGGCAGGCAGACTCACTACCCAGCAACAAACTGATTGTAGACAGGTGCTCAATCAGTTTAGACACATGTTTTCACTGACACCCAGTCAGACCACCTGGTGCACTCATAAAGTGGACACTGGGGACAGTCTGCCTATTAAAAATAAGATTTATAGGCAACCTGACCATGTCAGGGACTGTATCAGGACTGAAGTCCAGAAAATGTTGGAGTTGGGAGTTATTGACACCTCAGATAGCCCTTGGGCTAGTCCAGTGGTCCTGTGCCAAAACCTCACACCAGTGGTGGAAAAAGAGAGATGAGGTTTTGTGTGGACTACAGGGGTCTCAATGCAGTCACTAGGACTGATGCCCACCCAATACCAAGGGCAGATGAGCTCATAGATACTTTGGCCTCAGCCAAATATCTCAGCACATTTGACTTGACAGCTGGCTACTGGCAGATCAGACTAGCTGATACAGCAAAGCCCAAAACAGCATTCTCAACCCCTAGTGGGCATTATCAATTTGTGGTGATGCCCTTTGGTCTGAAGAATGCACCTGCCACTTTCCAGAGGTTGGTGAATACAGTTCTCACAGGTCTGGAAGCCTATAGTGCAGCATATCTAGATGATATTGCTGTCTTTAGCTCCACCTGGGAGGATCACCTGGTCCACCTCAGGAATGTTTTACAGGCCCTGCAAAAGGCAGGCCTGACTATCAAGGCCACTAAGTGCCAGATAGGGCAGAGTCAGGTTGTGTACCTGTGCCACCTTGTGGGTGGAGGCCAGGTTCAACCTTTGCAGAGCAAGATCCAGACTATCATGGACTGGACTGCTCCAACTACCCAGACTCAGGTGAGAGCCTTCTTAGGCCTGACTGGGTACTATAGGAGATTTGTCAAGGGGTATGGATCAATAGTGACACCCCTGAATGACTTAACTTCTAAGAAAATGCCCAAAAAGGTTCAGTGGACAGCTAGCTGTCAAAAGGCATTTGATGACCTGAAGCAGGCCATGTGCACTGCTCCCATTCTACAGAGTCCTGATTACTCCAAGAAGTTCATTGTTCAAACTGATGCATCTGAATTGGGGGTAGGGGCTGTACTGTCACAATTGAATGAAGAAGGTCAGGATCAGCCAGTAGCTTTCATTAGCAGAAGGCTGACCCCTAGAGAGAAACGTTGGTCAGCCATTGAGAGGGAGGCCTTTGCTGTGGTCTGGGCTCTGAAGAAGTTGAGGCCATACTTGTTTGGTACCCACTTCCTGGTTCAGACAGACCATAAGCCCCTCTTATGGCTAAAACAAATGAAGGGTGAAAACCCCAAACTGCTTAGGTGGTCCATTTCCCTACAGGGGATGGACTTCACAGTGGAACATAGACCTGGGAGTAACCATGCCAATGCAGATGGACTCTCTAGGTACTTCCACTTAGAACATGAAGACTTAACTGGGCAAGGTTAGTTTAATGTCCCTACGTTTGGGGGGGTTGTGTAGGAGAGTAGGATCTGCTTCACATGGGTACCCCCACTTTTTGCTGATGCTTCACTTTTTTCGACATTAGTCTGGCTGGGGCCCTGCTAATCAGAACCCCAGCCTAGCTGCTTCCTCTCTAAAATGGTTTCCATGTGCCTTAGGCACATCACTGATTGGAATCTGGAGTGCCCTTATAAGTCCCTAGTATATGGTATACTATGTACCAAGGGCATAGGTACTTCAGAGGCCTACCAGGGGCTGCAGCATGTATTATGCCACCCCTGGAAGGCCATCCAAACTGACACCACAGGTCTGCTACTGCAGCCTGGGTAAGGTGGTGCATGCACCCCTTACTGTGATATAGGTTACCTAGATCACTAAATACATAAACACATATAAACCTATAAGTCACTCCTAAGGCAGGCCTTATCAATCCTGAAGGCAGAGTGCGTGGTTACTAGGTGAGAGGGTGCCCCTGCATGAGCAGGGCCCCTCTGCAGCGTTCGGAGACCCTTCTCTGATGCTGTTTGTAGTGCAGCCTGACCATATACTCTTAAGCGCATTATAACCTCGCGTTAAATGCTAACTTTGGAATGGCTGCACCTAAACATGTTGTGTTTGGTGTCAAACATCTTGGAATACTACCCCCCCGCCAATTCTGGCGGCGGGGGTAGCATTCCACCCTTCTAGAGGGAGAGACATGTTAACCCTGGCCTGGCCGGTAACTTCTTTCTAAAGCCCTGGCATCACAAAATGGATGCTGCTGCCACAGACACGAGTCTGGCCTCCTGCTGCTGGATGAAACTCCGGCAGGGGAGGCCTGGACAATAGGTTTCCTGTCCCAGGGAGGTGTGACCACCTCCCCAGACAGGATAATGTGTATTGTGGCTGTGCGGGAGCACTTTCGGGTGCTTTGAAGTCCTGCACTGGGGGCACATTTGGTGTCCCTGTGCATACCCCAGTTCAAACCGGATCAGGGGCTTGCAGCCCCTGCTTTGGCGTGAACTGGACAAAGGGAAAGGGGTGTAGCCACCCCTCTGCCCTGACCCACCCATAGGTGGGGCCACAGAGTAGTCCAACCCTTAAACTTGGTATAAGTATAGGAACCCAGTCCTTAGGACTTTAGATTATCCCTGGACGAAACTCTGAAACAGAATCCTGGACCTTCGACGCTCTACTCAAGACTAGAGGACAGAAGAATCTCCCTTGGGTCAAGGAGTGACTCCCCTGCTTGGCAGGCACCAAAGAAGCAATTGTCCGGTCTGCATCGCCTAAGCTCCCGTCGGACGCCGAAGTCTTTGCATCACCAGAGGTGGATTTCCAGACTTCCCCGAGGCTGCCCTGAGTCCCCAGCAAAGCTGAGGCCCGTAGCTGTCGTGGGTAATGTGGAACCGTGACCCCTGGAACCGCACGCATTTGCTAGTGCATCCTCTTCTGGGTCTCCCACGAAGTCGTGCTTTGGGCTCCGAGTAGCCCTAGCCTCCAGCACCAACTGCACCGAAGATCACTGGCCTCCACTCCACGAGTGTCCTGTGAGCCAGATCCACGTGCGACGTCTTGAGGCTCCTTCGCGGTCGCTAGCCCGAAGGCTAGTAGCCCTTCACGAAGGCCAATCCTTTTCTTCTTGGGCACCCTGGTTGCTCCAGGTCTGCCCTCACTTACCTTCGCTGCGTGAGTTCTTCAGACCTTGCTGGTCTGCACCATCGACGATCTTCATCTTCACTGAGACTTGCCGTTGCCAAGGCTTGTTGGGTCCAATCCGGTCACCGACGCCTCAGCACTCGACAGACATCGTGTTCCAGCCCGAATCCTGCTCCTGGTTGCCAACAACGCCTCCTGGACCTCGTGGCTGAAGAGTCAAGATGACTGTCAACGCACCTGAAGCACTCAACATCGGTGGGCATCTGTCCATCGCCTTCCTGGTCACTGGCTAGTGACCCAGACTCTGTACACTCTGCTTTCAGGTTCTTCAGATCTCCGATCCACTCTTGGATCCACCCGGACACTTTCCACTTGGTCGCCAGCAGCACTTTGCAGCAGATCGCCATTCAAATCGACGACGAAACCCGACCCCGAAAGGCACCTATGCACCCGGCTTCCCTGGGTGAGGTAACACGAGTACTCCGGTGCTCCCGTGGGTAGAGACTCTAGAACGACCTAGTTCTCAAAGGGTTTGCTCCAAGTCCTCCTTTAAGTGTCCCTTTTCTTTAATTTCCTGATCGCGACTTTCTCCATAGAAGTTAACGGCGTATCGCGGTTGTGTATTTACACTGCACGCGTCCCCCGTGGGTCCCCTGTGTCACTACCTTGGGTGGTTCCTTGTGGTCCAAGCACTTCTAGATGCTCTAGGCCTAGTGTCTAGTTCAGTCGTGGTTCTTATACCACTTTATTGGTATATGGTTTGAGTACGCCCTAGGGCCCAAACGTGTATTTGTGCTATTACTGTGTTTAAATAACTTATAACTTGTGTACTTCGAACTCTAGCCTCATAAAGAGACTAGAGGGGTGTGTTTAGCAATAAATACATATATTTTGAATATATACCTGGTGTGGTGCTCTTTCATTTGGTCACTCAAGAGATTATAGACTGGTAAAACAAGCTGCTTTACATTCCTTCAAGACTTAGCCTGAAGGCTGCTCTCCATAGCTACCACTAGGATAGCTTTCAATAAGGTTGTCTTTAACCTATCTCCAATAAGGGGTTGTTTGGACTGGTGCAAGGTGCCCACTATAATTAGTGGACAGCATATGCCAGGCCAACTTCTCACAGGGCCCTCCTGGCTAAAAAGAAAGCAAGGATTCTTGAAGTGCTCCAAATGTAAAGCGTGCCAATTTGGCAAAAATACGGAGACTTACACTACAGATTTAAATCCTAGATCCAAGAAAATCAAAGGAAAATACACATGCAAAACGGATCATGCTATTTATGTTTTACAGTGTCCCTGCAAACTTAAATATGTGGGCAATACAACATTAGAACTACATAAACGTGTGCTGCAGAATATCTGTGCTATAAAAAACGGGGATAAAACTTACCCCGTATGTGAGAAGTTGGCCTGGCATATGCTGTCCACTAATTATAGTGGGCACCTTGCACCAGTCCAAACAACCCCTTATTGGAGATAGGTTAAAGACAACCTTATTGAAAGCTATCCTAGTGGTAGCTATGGAGAGCAGCCTTCAGGCTAAGTCTTGAAGGAATGTAAAGCAGCTTGTTTTACCAGTCTATAATCTCTTGAGTGATCAAATGAAAGAGCACCACACCAGGTATATATTCAAAATATATGTATTTATTACTAAACACACCCCTCTAGTCTCTTTATGAGGCTAGAGTTCGAAATACATAAGTTATAAGATCTTAAATCACAGTAATAGCACAAATACACGTTTGGGCCCTAGGGGCGTACCAAACCATATACCAATAAAATGGTATGCGAACCACGACTGAACTAGACACTAGGCCTAGAGCCTCTAGAAGTGCTTGGACCACAAGGAACCACCCAAGGTAGTGACACAGGGGACCCACGGGAGACGCGTGCAGTGTAAATACACAACCGCGATACGCCGTTAACTTCTATGGAGAAAGTCGGGATCGGGAAAATAGAGGAAAGGGACACTTAAAAGAGGACTAGGACAAAACCCTTTGAGATCTAGGACTTTGAAGAGTCTCTACCCACGGGAGCACCGGAGTACTCGTGTTACCTCACCCAGGGAAGCCGGGTGCATAGGTGCCTTTCGGGGTCGGGTTTCGTCGTCGATTCGAATGGCGATCTGCTGCAAAGTGCTGCTGGCGGCCAAGAGAAAAGTGTCCGGGTGGATCCAAGAGTGGATCGGAGTTCTGGTGAACCTGAAAGCAGAGGGGACAGAGTCTGGGTCACTAGCCAGTGACCAGGAAGGCGATGGACAGATGCCCACCGATGTCGAGTGCTTCAGGTGTGTTGACAGTCATCTTGACTCTTCAGCCACGGGGTCCGGGAGGCGTTGTCGGCGACCAGGAGCAGGATTCGGGCTGGTACACGATGTCTGTCGAGTGCTGAGGTGTCGGCGACCGGATTGGACCCAACAAGCCTTGGCAACGGCAAGTCTCGAGTAAGATGTAGATCGTCGATGGTGCAGACCAGCAAGGTCTGTGGAACTCACCCAGCAAGGGTAAGTGAGGACAGGCCTGGAGCAACCAGGATGCCAAGTAGGAAAAGGATTGGCCTTCGTTAAGGGCTACTAGCCAACGGGCTAGCGACCGCGAAGGAGCCTCGTGACGCCGCACGTGGAGCTGGCTTACAGGACACTCGTGGAGTGGGGGCCAGTGATCTTCGGTGCAGGTGGTGCTGGAGGCTAGGGCTACTCAGAGCCCAAAGCACGACTTCTTGGGAGACCCAGAAGATGATGCACTTGCAAATGTGCTCGGTGTCCAGGGGTCACGGTCTCAAGTCACCCACGATAGCCACGGGCCTCAGCTTTGCTGGGGACTCAGGGTAGCCTCGGGGAAGTCTGAGAATCCACCTCTGGTGATGCGATGACTTCGGCGTCCGACGGGAGCTTCAGAAATGCGAACCGGACAGATGCTTCTTTGGTGCCTGCCAAGCAGGGGAGTCACTCCTTGACCCCAAGGGAGATTCTTCAGTCCTCTAATCTTGTCGTAGAGCGTCGAAGGTCCAGGATTCAGTTTCAGAGTTTCGTCCAGGTATAATCTAAAGTCCTAAGGACTGGGTTCCTACCTTTATTCTAAAAATAGGGGTTGGACTACTCTGTGGCCCCACCTATGGGTGGGTCAGGGCAGAGGGGTGGCTACACCCCTTTCCCTTTGTCCAGTTCGCGCCAAAGCAGGGGCTGCAAGCCCCTGATCCGGTTTGAACTGGGGTATGCACTAGGGACACCAAATGTGCCCCCAGTGCAGGACTTCAAAGCACCCGAAAGTGCTCCCGCCCAGCCCCAATACACATTATCCTGTCTGGGGAGGTGGTCACACCTCCCTGGGACAGGAAACCTATTGTCCAGGCCTCCCCTGCCGGAGTTTCGTCCAGCAGCAGGAGGCCAGACTCGTGTCTGTGGCAGCAGCATCCATTTTGTGATGCCAGGGCTCTGGAAAGAAGTTACCGGACTCGTCAGAGTTAACATGTCTTTCCCTCTAGAAGGGTGGAATGCTACCCCCGCCGCCAGGATTGGCGGGGGGTAGTATTCCAAGATGTTTGACACCAAACACGACATGTTTAGGTGCAGCCATTCCAAAGTTAGCATTTTACCGCGAGGATATAATGCGCTTAAGAGTATATGGTCAGGCTGCACTACAAACAGCATCAGAGATGGTCTCCGAACGCTGCAGAGGGGCCCTGCTCATGCAGGGGCACCCTCTCACATAGGAACCATGCACTCTGCCTTTAGGATTGATAAGGCCTGCCTTAGGAGTGACTTATAGGTTTATATGTGTGTATGTATTTCGTGATATAGGTAACCTATATCACAGTAAGGGGTGCATGCACCACCTTACCCAGGCTGCAGTAGCAGACCTGTGGTGTCAGTTTGGATGGCCTTCCAGGGGTGGCATAATACATGCTGCAGCCCCTGGCAGGCCTCTGAGGTACCTATGCCCTTGGTACATAGTATACCATATACTAGGGACTTATAAGGGCACTCCAGATCCCAATCAGTGATGTGCCTAAGGCACATGGAAACCATTTTAGAGAGGAAGCAGCTAGGCTGGGGTTCTGATTAGCAGGGCCCCAGCCAGACTAATGTCGAAAAACAGTGAAGCATCAGCAAAAAGTGGGGGTACCCATGTGAAGCAGATCCTACTCTCCTACACAACCCCCCCAAACGTAGGGACATTAAACTAACCTTGCCCAGTTAAGTCTTCATGTTCTAAGTGGAAATACCTAGAGAGTCCATCTGCATTCGCATGGTTACTCCCAGGCCTATGTTCCACTGTAAAGTCCATCCCCTGTAGGGAAATGGACCACCTAAGCAGTTTGGGGTTTTCACCCTTCATTTGTTTTAGCCATAAGAGGGGCTTATGGTCTGTCTGAACCAGGAAGTGTGTACCAAACAAGTATGGCCTCAACTTCTTCAGAGCCCAGACCACAGCAAAGGCCTCCCTCTCTATGGCTGACCAACGTTTCTCTCTAGGGGTCAGCCTTCTGCTAATAAAAGCTACTGGCTGATCCTGACCTTCTTCATTCAATTGTGACAGTACAGCCCCTACCCCCAATTCAGATGCATCAGTTTGAACAATGAACTTCTTGGAGTAATCAGGACTCTGCAGAATTGGAGCAGTGCACATGGCCTGCTTGAGGTCATCAAATGCCTTTTGACAGCTAACTGTCCACTGAACCTTTTTGGGCATTTTCTTAGAAGTTAAGTCATTCAAGGGTGTCACTATTGATCCATACCCCTTGACAAATCTCCTATAGTACCCAGTCAGGCCTAAGAAGGCTCTCACCTGAGTCTGGGTAGTGGGAGCAGTCCAGTCCATGATGGTCTGGATCTTGCTCTGCAAAGGTTGAACCTGGCCTCCACCCACAAGGTGGCCCAGGTACACAACCTGACTCTGCCCTATCTGGCACTTAGTGGCCTTGATAGTCAGGCCTGCCTTTTGCAGGGCCTGTAAAACATTCCTGAGGTGGACCAGGTGATCCTCCCAGGTGGAGCTAAAGACAGCAATATCATCTAGATAAGCTGCACTATAGGCTTCCAGTCCTGTGAGAACTGTATTCACCAACCTCTGGAAAGTGGCAGGTGCATTTTTCAGACCAAAGGGCATTACCACAAATTGATAATGCCCACTAGGGGTTGAAAATGCTGTTTTGGGCTTTGCAGTATCAGCTAGTCTGATCTGCCAGTAGCCAGCTGTTAGGTCAAATGTGCTGAGATATTTGGCAGAGGCCAAAGTATCTATGAGCTCATCTGCCCTGGGTATTGGATGGGCATCAGTCCTAGTGACTGCATTGAGACCCCTGTAGTCTACACAAAACCTCATCTCTCTTTTTCCACCACTGGTGTGAGGTTTCGGTACTAGGACTACTGGACTAGCCCAAGGGCTATCTGAGGGTTCAATTACTCCCAATTCCAACATTTTCTGGACTTCAGTCCTGATACAGTCCCTGACATGGTCAGGTTGCCTATAAATCTTGTTTTTAATAGGCAGACTGTCCCCAGTGTCCACTTCATGAGTGCACCAGGTGGTCTGACTGGGTGTCAGTGAAAACATATGTCGAAACTGATTGAGGACTTGCCTGCAATCAGTTTGTTGCTGGGTAGTGAGGCTGCCTGCCAAGGCTACACCATCAACTGACCCATCGTCAGGGTTCTGTGAGAGCAGGTCAGGGAGTGGGTCACTCTCTTCCTCCTGCCCTTCATCAGTAGCCATGAGCAAGCCCATGTCTGCCCTGTCCACATATGGTTTTAACCTGTTGACATGGAGAACCCTGTGGGGACTCCTGGGTGTTCCTAGGTCCACTAAATAAGTGACCTCACCCTTCTGCTCAACAATAGTGTGGGGTCCACTCCATTTATCTTGGAGAGCTGCTGGGGCCACTGGCTCCAACACCCACACCTTCTGTCCTGGCTGGTAAACAGTCAGAACAGCCTTTTGGTCATGCCAGGCCTTTTGCAGTTCCTGGCTAGCCTCAAGGTTTTTGGTTGCCTTTTTCATGTACTCAGCCATCCTGGAGCGGAGACCAAGTACATAGTCCACTATATCTTGCTTTGGGGGCTTGAGAGGTAACTCCCATCCTTCCTTCACCAAGCACAGTGGACCCCTCACAGGGTGGCCAAACAGAAGTTCAAAAGGGCTGTAACCAACCCCCTTCTGAGGCACCTCCCTATATGCGAATAAAAGGCAGGGCAAGAGTATGTCCCATCTACGCCTAAGCTTTTCTGGGAGCCCTTTAATCATGCCCTTCAAGGTTTTGTTGAATCTCTCAACTAAACCATTGCATTGTGGGTGATAGGGTGTGGTGAACTTATAAGTCACTCCACACTCCTTCCACATTGCTTTCAAGTACCCAGACATGAAGTTAGCACCCCTGTCTGATACTACCTCCTTAGGAAAGCCCACTCTTGAGAAGATTCCCAGGAGGGCCCTTGCCACCACAGGTGCTGTAGTGGTCCTGAGGGGAATAGCTTCTGGGTACCTGGTGGCATGATCCACTACCACCAGGATAAACCTGTGCCCAGAGGCTGTTTGGGGATCCATGGGACCAACAATGTCAATCCCTACCCTCTCAAAGGGCACCCCCACCACAGGTAGTGGTATCAGGGGGCCTTTGTAGTGCCACCTGCTTTGCCACTGGCTTGGCAGGTTACACAGGAGCGACAAAACTCCTTACTGTCTTCAGACATGTGGGGCCAGTGAAAGTGAGGGACAATTCTGTCCCAAGTCTTGTTCTGGCCCAGGTGACCTGCTAAGGGAATATCATGGGCTAGGGTCAATAGGAAGCCCCTGAACTTCAAAGGTATTACCAACCTCCTGGTAGCACCAGGCTTGGGGTCTCTACTCTCTGAGTACAGGAGTCCATCATCCCAATACACTGTATGGGGACCACTAGCTTTCCCAGCAGCCTCAGCAGCAGCTTGCTGTCTGAGGGGTTCAAGGGAGGGGCAGCTCTGCTGCTCCTGGCTCAGATCTGCCCTAGAAGGTCCCCCTGTCCCCAAGAACTCAACCTGGTCAGGTTCAAGTTCCTCTGGGACAGTTCCTTCTTCAGGGCTGAGATCATCCCCCTCAAGGGACTGATCTTCCTCCTGAGCCAAGGGGAAGGCACTGCCTTAACCCTACTACTCCTCCTCTTGGAAGGCACTTGGTCCATTCTTCCAGAATCCAAGGCCTGTTCAGTGCTAGACATTTTGGCTTGTGACCTGGTCACAGCAAACACATCTGCAGGGATCCCCAGCATTTCTGCATGGGTCCTGAGCTCCACTTCTGCCCAAGCAGAAGTCTCTAAGTCATTGCCAAGCAAGCATTCGACTGGTAGGTTTGCACTTACCACAACCTTCTTAAGGCCAGTTACCCCTCCCCAGGAGAAGTTAACAACTGCCAGAGTATGGTCTGTTCTGACATTGCTAGCATTGGTCACTTGGTACATTTCACCAAGCATAACTTGCCCAGGTAGCACAAGGTCTTGTGTCACCATTGTGACACTTGCCCCTGTGTCCCTAAATGCCAAAGCCTCACGTCCATTAATTAAAGGCTGTTGTCTGTACTTGCCCAGATTACTGGGACTCACAGTGGAGGTCACATCCATGCCTCCATCACAGACTAACACAGCCTGAGTCAGTTCTCTGACTAAGTCAGAGCCCAACTCAGTTCCCAGGGTGAACCCTACTAAACCCTTTGCTGGAGCACTTCCACCAACTGTACTAGGGGGAACAGGTGCCTTAGGGGCATTGGTGGGTGCTGGACTGGAGTCTTTGGACTTGGTGCAATCACTGGTCCAGTGGGTCTTTTGCTTACAGACCTTGCACCATGGTTTTCTTTGGCCTTTACCCTTGGTAGACTGGGAATCCCCACCAGAAGAAGATTTTTGGGGGCCTGATGAAGACTTTTGATCTTTACCCTTCTCCCCACCCTTGTCAGAGTTCTTAGCATCTTGCTTCTTGGTTTCCCCACCTTGGTTCTGTACCTTCTGCTTCACCCTGGTTCTGACCCATTTGTCTGCCTTCTTTCCCAATTCTTGGGGAGAGGTCAGATCAGAGTCTACCAGGTATTGATGCAACAGCTGATTTTGACAGTTATTAAGAATCTGCTCCCTCATTATCAGATTATACAATCCTGAGAAGTCACACACCTTACTGCCCATCAACCAGCCTTCCAGAGCCTTGGCAGAACAATCCACATAGTCTACCCAGTCTTGAGTCTGTGCTTTTTGGGTGTCTCTGAACTTCAACCTGTACTGTTCAGTGGTTAGGCCAAACCCATCAATAAGAGCACTCTTCAAGACCTTGTAATTGTCAGCATCCTCCTCTCTAACAGTGAGGAGCTTATCTCTACCTTTGTCAGCAAAGGAGAGCCACAAGATTGCTGCCCACTGCTCCTGAGGGACCTTCTGTACTTTACAGGCCCTCTCTAAAGCAGTTATCCATTTGTGGATATCATCCCCACTCTGGTAGGGAGGGACAATCTTGCTCAGGTTCCTATGGTCATAGGACCTTTCCCTGTCTCTAGGGACATGGCTGCCACCATGGGACTCTAGTCCCAACTTTCTTCTCTCTCTAAGGAGATCTAGGGATTCCCTATCTAAAGCCAATTGCTTTTTTCTGAGTTCCAGCTGAGTTTCCTCATACTGGACCAGCCTCTTTCTTCTCTCATGAGAGGATTCCCTCCTATGAGATGAGACAGAGCTCCCTATGGAGGTGCCAGAGTGGTTAGACTCCTGAGAAGGAGACCTAGACCTTCTGGGCACACTCTTAATCCTTCCTGGGGGGACAAAGAGGGCATCATCTTGATCATCCTCATCATCATCCACAGGAGGGATTTGGTTTTCCAGGTCAGGGTCATTGTCACCCTCCTGGCCAGTTTCAGAGGGGGGCTGGGGGTATTGGTACCCCTAGCGTCCTCCTCTTCTCCTGCCCCACCCTCAGCTCCTACCCCTTCAGTCCCTACAGGCTTACTAAGGTCATAAGCCACCAACAACTCCTTGAGGTGTTGGGTGGTGGGGCTTTGGCCTGTCCTTATTTTTCTCAAGTTGCATAAAGCTCTCAATTCCAAGAATGGGAGTGTATCATACTTGGAGGGTGGAAGCTCAATGGCTTCCTGCAAGGATTCTTTGGATCCTGCCCTTAAAGACATTACTAGTGTGGTGTGGTGTATGCACTACCTACTCTAGTGTGGCCTACTAAACTCTCTTGAGTTGTAGAAAGGGTTGTGCTATCCCTTAACACACAACTCTAAGTTCAGTAGAACTTACTGTTATTCTAAGCTTAAATTATATGTACCTTAGGTACCTTTAGTGGTTTTCAGTTGATCAATTCAATTGAGATTATCTGGTAAAACAATAGCAAGCTGGAATCCCACACGCTGCACACCAATGTGAGAAGTTGGCCTGGCATATGCTGTCCACTAATTATAGTGGGCACCTTGCACCAGTCCAAACAACCCCTTATTGGAGATAGGTTAAAGACAACCTTATTGAAAGCTATCCTAGTGGTAGCTATGGAGAGCAGCCTTCAGGCTAAGTCTTGAAGGAATGTAAAGCAGCTTGTTTTACCAGTCTATAATCTCTTGAGTGATCAAATGAAAGAGCACCACACCAGGTATATATTCAAAATATATGTATTTATTACTAAACACACCCCTCTAGTCTCTTTATGAGGCTAGAGTTCGAAATACATAAGTTATAAGATCTTAAATCACAGTAATAGCACAAATACACGTTTGGGCCCTAGGGGCGTACCAAACCATATACCAATAAAATGGTATGCGAACCACGACTGAACTAGACACTAGGCCTAGAGCCTCTAGAAGTGCTTGGACCACAAGGAACCACCCAAGGTAGTGACACAGGGGACCCACGGGAGACGCGTGCAGTGTAAATACACAACCGCGATACGCCGTTAACTTCTATGGAGAAAGTCGGGATCGGGAAAATAGAGGAAAGGGACACTTAAAAGAGGACTAGGACAAAACCCTTTGAGATCTAGGACTTTGAAGAGTCTCTACCCACGGGAGCACCGGAGTACTCGTGTTACCTCACCCAGGGAAGCCGGGTGCATAGGTGCCTTTCGGGGTCGGGTTTCGTCGTCGATTCGAATGGCGATCTGCTGCAAAGTGCTGCTGGCGGCCAAGAGAAAAGTGTCCGGGTGGATCCAAGAGTGGATCGGAGTTCTGGTGAACCTGAAAGCAGAGGGGACAGAGTCTGGGTCACTAGCCAGTGACCAGGAAGGCGATGGACAGATGCCCACCGATGTCGAGTGCTTCAGGTGCGTTGACGGTCGTCTTGACTCTTCAGCCACGAGGTCCGGGAGGTGTTGTCGGCGACCAGGAGCAGGATTCGGGCTGGTACACGATGTCTGTCGAGTGCTGAGGTGTCGGCGACCGGATTGGACCCAACAAGCCTTGGCAACGGCAAGTCTCGAGTAAGATGTAGATCGTCGATGGTGCAGACCAGCAAGGTCTGTGGAACTCACCCAGCAAGGGTAAGTGAGGGCAGGCCTGGAGCAACCAGGATGCCAAGTAGGAAAAGGATTGGCCTTCGTTAAGGGCTACTAGCCAACGGGCTAGCGACCGCGAAGGAGCCTCGTGACGCCGCACGTGGAGCTGGCTTACAGGACACTCGTGGAGTGGGGGCCAGTGATCTTCGGTGCAGGTGGTGCTGGAGGCTAGGGCTACTCGGAGCCCAAAGCACGACTTCTTGGGAGACCCAGAAGATGATGCACTTGCAAATGTGCTCGGTGTCCAGGGGTCACGGTCTCAAGTCACCCACGATAGCCACGGGCCTCAGCTTTGCTGGGGACTCAGGGTAGCCTCGGGGAAGTCTGAGAATCTACCTCTGGTGATGCGATGACTTCGGCGTCCAACGGGAGCTTCAGAAATGCGAACCGGACAGATGCTTCTTTGGTGCCTGCCAAGCAGGGGAGTCACTCCTTGACCCCAAGGGAGATTCTTCAGTCCTCTAATCTTGTCGTAGAGCGTCGAAGGTCCAGGATTCAGTTTCAGAGTTTCGTCCAGGTATAATCTAAAGTCCTAAGGACTGGGTTCCTACCTTTATTCTAAAAATAGGGGTTGGACTACTCTGTGGCCCCACCTATGGGTGGGTCAGGGCAGAGGGGTGGCTACACCCCTTTCCCTTTGTCCAGTTCGCGCCAAAGCAGGGGCTGCAAGCCCCTGATCCGGTTTGAACTGGGGTATGCACTAGGGACACCAAATGTGCCCCCAGTGCAGGACTTCAAAGCACCCGAAAGTGCTCCCGCCCAGCCCCAATACACATTATCCTGTCTGGGGAGGTGGTCACACCTCCCTGGGACAGGAAACCTATTGTCCAGGCCTCCCCTGCCGGAGTTTCGTCCAGCAGCAGGAGGCCAGACTCGTGTCTGTGGCAGCAGCATCCATTTTGTGATGCCAGGGCTCTGGAAAGAAGTTACCGGACTCGTCAGAGTTAACATGTCTTTCCCTCTAGAAGGGTGGAATGCTACCCCCGCCACCAGGATTGGCGGGGGGTAGTATTCCAAGATGTTTGACACCAAACACGACATGTTTAGGTGCAGCCATTCCAAAGTTAGCATTTTACCGCGAGGATATAATGCGCTTAAGAGTATATGGTCAGGCTGCACTACAAACAGCATCAGAGATGGTCTCCGAACGCTGCAGAGGGGCCCTGCTCATGCAGGGGCACCCTCTCACATAGGAACCATGCACTCTGCCTTTAGGATTGATAAGGCCTGCCTTAGGAGTGACTTATAGGTTTATATGTGTGTATGTATTTCGTGATATAGGTAACCTATATCACAGTAAGGGGTGCATGCACCACCTTACCCAGGCTGCAGTAGCAGACCTGTGGTGTCAGTTTGGATGGCCTTCCAGGGGTGGCATAATACATGCTGCAGCCCCTGGCAGGCCTCTGAGGTACCTATGCCCTTGGTACATAGTATACCATATACTAGGGACTTATAAGGGCACTCCAGATCCCAATCAGTGATGTGCCTAAGGCACATGGAAACCATTTTAGAGAGGAAGCAGCTAGGCTGGGGTTCTGATTAGCAGGGCCCCAGCCAGACTAATGTCGAAAAACAGTGAAGCATCAGCAAAAAGTGGGGGTACCCATGTGAAGCAGATCCTACTCTCCTACACCGTAGCACGTCATTTCGGTGAAATACACGGTCAGGATACCAAAGGCCTTACATACTATGTAATTGATTCGGTACCCATAGGAGAGAGGGTGGCAATAGAGAGAAGGCCTTAAGAAAATTGGAGTCCAAGTACATAATTGAATTTAATTCCAAAAGTCTGAATGGTCTCAATATAGGGGAAGACCTACATACCCATTTGTGATGTATCATGTTGGTAGTTCTGTGGAATTCCTCTTCCCTTCAGCATTCAGTGAGATAATAAATGAAACTGTAAGTTTTAACATTTAATAGGTTTTAATTCACTTTTTTCACTTGCACGTAACAAAAATGAGCACTTTTTTTTAAAACAAAGTTTTTTACTGTAGTTATCCTGAAATATCATGTTTTATTGTTTATTCAGAATGAATTCGCCCACTTGGGCGGGATGCAAGCACAATATGCATTGAGTTAGTGGCTTTGAGGGTGTAAAATAGCCCCTGCCATCAATGATGGTGAATGTACAGTTTTATATGCACCCGTAAAATGAACTTTAAGATCATGATTGCATAAAAGCGACAAATTATGTAATGCTTGATTAAGATGTTCATATTGAGTGATAAATATCATATGCACATTTTTAAAGTGGATTTAGCTATAAATATACTGAAAACTACAGATCTGTTTTTTATGTCCATGGATCAGTAGTTCAAAGTGTTGCAATGGGTGTAACTGGCCGATATGTTTATCAGGAACTACGGGTCTGTTGTTTATGTTTATACACTTGTAGTCACATATTTGAAAATGGTGTTGAATAAAACGTGACGTGAATGCTCCCTCGTCATTGGTGAGCAAGGCTGGGATCAGCCGAAACGCGTCCGATGGCGGTCTGACAAAATAAATGAAGTTTGAATCGCACAAAGCGTCGTCCTCCTTTTCTAAAGGATTGCACTAATTAAAAGGATTTTGCTGCAAGTATCCTCTGACGACGTGCCCTTCGTTTAGGTGACAGCGTGCAAGTGCAGAAACGACGAAAAATATATTGTCAATGTGGCATATTGAATGAGAGCACCCTCCGGGACAACAAAGTTATTCATCAAGATGTTATAATGACGGAGGTATTCAATCCATCAAGGTGTATGAACCGAGGAATGACATTCTCTCCAAAAGGTCATCCCTATCGTTGGTAAAAAAGAGAGATGCCATCCAATTAAATAAGTCGAAGGAACAAACGTGCTCCTCGTAATCAAACGCCTCTAAAAGTAGAAGTGGGCAACTTGCGTGATATTCGATGAAACTTCGATGCAGGACATTCTGCGCAGCTGCACAGACATCCCATTCAGCCAATACTCCAAGTGCTGCTGCACGCGCCATACAGCCATCCCCAGAGCAAGCCTGGTCATGAGCCTCTAAGGGACCCATCTACTGGTTAAAATCCGGGACTGGACGGGATGTATTGGAGAGGCATATATCCATTGCCCAATAGAAGGGGCACCGCCGACAGTAAAACACTGGTTGCACGCAAGTGAAATAGGTAAAGCGAAAGGTAAATCCATAACTGACGCCAAGCGTGGCCAAAGGCAAGCATCCAAAAACCTGTTGCATGCTATCACGGTACAGCTGCAACTGGCCTGGTCTGTGCAGTACCACGAGATGAGCAGCCATTATGCAGCAGGAACAGGAGAAGCAGGATTCCAGCGCCTAACGCCAAAATTAAGGGGAACCCTCCGAAGACGCTGGAAAAAATAGAATGAATAAAACTTGGGATTACTCCAAATATAGTCTGAAAAGAAGTCACAAGGCCAGATCCCACACATTTCAAAAAAATGCACAAGGCCCGTGGTGTCAGACGCATTAAATATTTGGTGTATAAGCTCCCCAAAATGTTGTGGGAGGTTGGTGTTCAGAAGGGACTGTATCTCACCAGAAGTGCTAGCCACCTGTAACTGGAAGGTTTTGCGGGCGGAAGTGAGGGCCACCTCCTGTTGGAATAATAGCGCTTTGAGCCTGCTCAATTTGTTGAAATCTGTTTTCAAAGTCGGAATGGAAGGCCAAATTGAACTATCTAGACTCCCATGCGGGGTGGAAAAAGCACATTGTTACTAAATACGGGACTCCTGCCCATAAACCACAGCAGTTTTGGTTATTCAAAATAAGATAACTGCCATTTGTAAGCAAGGTGAAAGCGGGAATTATTGACGGTACTGGGGTCCCTTTTAAAAAACAAGCCAGATTGGGAGACGACACATTACAAGCGCCGTGCGATTTAACTTGTTTACAAACAAGGGAATGTCCTACTGTGGAATCCCAGTCCTCCCCTGTAGGGAAAACTTCCTTACCCTCCCTCAGACATCTGTGAGTTAAAGGCAGGGACCACAACTCTTGTAGGAATGCACTACCCAGTGGTTCGAAGCGGCCAATCGGAAAAAGCTGCATACATGATTTAAATTGAAATCATGAAAAAGGGAGAGAGATAACCCCATGAATTAACCAAACAGCAGAATCAGTTTCTGCTACTGAGAACGGCAAGGGCTCCAATTGTTCAATATGCAATAGTGTATATCCAGCATCTTTCATGGACATAAATCTCTGCTTATCAGTTAGATTAAACGGCAAAAATAAAGCAGTGTCATTTAAGTAATCCCAGGGCACTTTTCCCATTTTAAGAGTCTGTAATGTCCAAGCAAATTGCATAACAGATCTTAACTGATTTTGACCATGATATAACACAGACACATCACTTTGAACAATATCAATAACAGATGAAACAATATTATCAAACGTATAAATGCGTGAGGAAAGTGTGTTTATGCTATTGTCTCCTACAGCAAGGACTTTTTCTAAATTGGCCTGATCAATTTGGCGCAGACGAAATGCTGCTTCCATCTGTGAAAGTTTCCAAAATGCATTGTATGCTTCATAGATAAACCTCTTAGATCTAGGATTCCTAGGGCCTAGGATGAAATCAGCCAAATTGATGTCATCTGACAATAGAGTAAGGTGTTGTTTCACAGATGCTAAGGTGGAATGTTCTAACCATTGCTGGCATAATTTACCCACCAAGTATGTAGTGACCGAATGTGTTAAGTGGTAACGGGGATCAGGTCTAGACTGAATGAAACCAGGTGTAACATTAGAAAAACTCAATTGGCATGCATTTGTATTTGTTTGCCACACTAGCCACCTGGAAGAATCAATACCAGAGACATTGAAAGTCTTATTTCGAAACAAAGCTTGTAGTGTCAAAATGGTAAAATTTGTGTGGGTACGCCAATCGTCATATTCTGCTAAGGATGGAATGGATGGAGTATTTAAATTTTTGGCAGTAGCCAGGCCAAAACAAGTGGTCTGGTACACCGCGTCATTCAAAAATAACAGTTGAGCTGGGATCGGACAGGCAAGATGCAAAGCCTCAGTTCCCTGAACCTGCCAAGGCTTTGTGCCCCAGATAGATTTTAAATCAACGGTATCTTTCCAGTGATCATAGCCCTGTGTAGCCAATTTAGTTCGAAACGAGTTGGCGTAAATCAATTTAGTATGTGTCAACATAAATTTGGATTGTGAAGACGACTAAAGTTTAAAAGAATAGGATGCCGGGTTAGATCCGTCATAATCTGCAAAATACATAAATGTATCTCTAAGAAATTTTGAACTCCCTTTAATGGGAGTAGAACAATATTCCCATTGAGTGTAATTAAGAACGGGACGTGGGGTGCTAGGTTTATGCAAAAATGATGCCCATAATGTTTATAGCAAAATAGATCCCCATAATTGGCAGAATTTAAATACAAATCTTCAGCATCAAAAGCCGCATAATATTTTAAATCCGAAAACAATGCATGCACTGCTTGCACATCCCAATCATCAGAATGTATGTCCCGTGTAATCACATCTCCTAATGAGACGCGTAACACGTAAGGTACCCTGAGAACCTCAGTCGGACCGTGGATTTCGAAGGCTACTTTGTCCCAAACGATGCCATCTGGAACTGGGAACGCTGAAATGTTCACTAGTGTCTGATCACGTTTCATGATATGGGTAACGCAGGGCAGAGTTCGCGGAGTTGCACTACGCGGAACACCGCAAAGTGCAAAAATAACTCAGTTGCACTACGCAGAGCTCCGCGAGCGGTGGAGTATAATAGAAAAATGCAATTCGTGGTGATTGCACAGTGCCGGATGCTTGTCTGCTCTGTGCAATCATTGCGAACGGCACCATGCACAGCGCAAGCTTTCCTTTTCTGTTGCTCGAGTAGGTTTTTACTCGAGCGGCAGCTTTCTCAACGCGAACGGGCAGTTTCTCAACGCGAGCGGTCGCCAGCATACGCGACCACTCACAATGAGAAACTTGACCCCCCCCGCGTTGAGAAATCTCGCTGGGATGTTGATTTTCCACGCTCGCGCGCGCCAACTTGATGTTGACGATCGTGAATGAGGAAAATCTCGCCGGGAGGTTGATTTTCCTCGCTCGTGGTCACCAACTTGACGTTGACGAACGCGGGCTAGGAAAAAAACTACGCAACGCAAAGCGGAGTTTTTCAGAACTCCGTGATCTCCGCGTATCGCGGAGTGCAGAAAACTCTGCTAACTCTGCGAGCGGAGCGGAGTTCACCGCCCAGGCCTAGATATGGGATGATGTGTGAGGGGCCAGAATCCCATCGACCAACTTCACAGCAGAGCGTTCAGGTAAATAATGACTATTGATGAGCAAAAAGAACACTGTCGCAAATCCAATTGACATGAAGAGGAAAATTAGTATTAGTACCAACCAAATGTAGGTCCAAGGAGGGACCAGGTAAGTCTTTTTGAACCAAGAGAGGAAAATACTTAATTTAGTCGGTGGTTCGGGCAAGCTGGATGTCGAAGCAGACGAGCCGGAAGAGTGGCTGGCATGTTCTCCAGTGTAGCCACTCGTAGGTCTATTGACCAGAGGCGGAAGTTCCGAGTCCGCCAGCTGTTCTTGTGGACTGTTCGGCACCTCACCCACGGACTCATCAGGATGGTAAATATATTCGACATCCATAGTGGAAGAGAGAGGTCGGACGGTTGAAATATCAGTTACAGTGTCCATCAGTTTCCTAGCCACACGCGGACCAATAGAAGATGATGAAGTCAGTGGGTCCAATGAAATAGCGGTGCGCGAAACTGCAGGTGTGATGCTATTCAGAATCAGCCACATGGTGCAACTTGACATTGTCCACTGAAATGTATCTGTTGTCTTTGCGACCAGGCAGCGGTGGTAAAATGACTGTACGAGTACCCTTCATCCCAAGCACTGGAACCGGTGCACGATAAGAGGGACCAAATTCTTTTTTGTTCTCCAACTTTTCTCGTACCAGATCTCCGATTTTTGGAAGCCAGCCGGCAACTGGAATCAGTAGTGCTGCATCAGTGGAAGAGGGTAAATGTTCAGTTGCATAGCTGTCACGTGTCTTTTGTAGATCCTGTAACACAGTAGAATGATTATCTACGTCAAAGGTCGCGGCTGCCGCCACAAGGTCTAGACCATCAAGGTCTGGCACAAACATTTTAATGCCAAAGAGCATTTTGTATGGGGTCCACCCACCCAGAGATCTTCTAGGGAGATTATTAAGTGCACGTTGAACCCCATACAAGTGGGCCAGCCAGTTCCTGCCAGTACCCAAGACTCTAGCTGTCAAGGATTGCTTTAAGTCATGATTCATTCGCTCCACAATTGAATTGCCCTCAGGCCTGTATGGAGATGAAAACTGCACCAGCACCCCCATTGACTTCATCGCATCCTTGTACGCCTTAGAGGTGAACGCTGGACCTTGGTCAGAATGGAAGGTGCCACAGGCAAACATCCCGACAAAGACACGCAAATCCCTGATGACATTTCGAGTGTCAGCACTGCGTTGTGGCCAAACCCAAAGGAATCTAGTGCACGAATCAACTGCAACAAATTCGTATGTATAAGCAGTATCAGAAGAAAGAGGACCACGGTGATCAAGATATATACAGCCAAAAGGTTGATTAGAAATACACAGCTGTGTCTGTGGTGGGCGCGTGACCGTAGACGGCTTGATTTGTTGACAAATGTCACAAGAAAGTACATAATTACGGGTCTGTTTATATAAACCACGCCACCAATAACGTTGCTGCAAAATCGAGACTGTCGCCGACACCACGCCATGTGCAGAAGCCATGCCTTCGTGTGCGGCTTTGATCAAAGTGGGTCTGCAGTCCAAGTTGGGAATCATCCGATCCCCAACAGAAGGAATCAAAGCATAAGGAACCTGATCGGGAGTTATATGATTAGAGTATTTCGAAGGGCAACCCTGAGGATGAATAGTTCCATCCCTTGTTGCAGCTATAGCTGCTAAAATATCACTATCTATTTTAGTCATGGATCTTGTAACTGCTGCTACGGAACACGTGGCTACTGCAGACTTGGCCGCATCATCACCCAAAGCATTACCAAGAGCATGTGCTCCCACACGCTGATGGCCAAGAGTATGTATAACATGTGTGAGGGGCAGACGTTGTTTAAGATCTGCCACTCGAACCCAAAGCATCTTATGCTTGATTGCGCTGCCATTAGAATCTCGATAGTCATTCTGAGACCAAAAGAATAAGTTGTCATTAAAAGACTGGACACAATAATAGGAATCGCACACAATAAGAGTAGTCACATTTGGATCAGCAAACTCGAGAGCAAGAACAAGAGCACGCAGCTCCGCCAATTGTGCCGTACAGTCCCCAAGTGCCTGAGTGTGCACAATGGAAGACTTAAACGCTCCATTTACTACTGAGCCGGCAACAATTGCGCAAGCTGCTGAATAAGCGTGTTTAGAACCGACGACCGGTTGAGCCGAGCCATCAGTATAGATAATACATTTGTATTCATCCAAAGGAAGCATGGACAGAGGAGGAGGATGAACATGTTCATACTGTAAGAACTCCTGTGTCTGAAGAGAAGGATCGAAGATAAACGTGACATCAGCCAATGTCAACAATGCAGCCCATTGTATCCAACGTGGATGTAAAGCTTTAGAGTTTGGCACACTTGGCACACTTTGGTCACGGCTTCCAAAGCAGGAAGTGGCGTGACCATAAGAATGCATTTTGCTTGAGCCAGAGAGCGTTCCTTCAGGATCGCCATCTGTACTGCTGTCAAGATTTTTTCAATATCAGAAAATCACATTTCAGGCGAAGTGTATAAATGTGATTTGTAAGCAATAGGTACTGTGTCACCCTCATTGAACGTTAAATATGTGAAACCCACTGTTCCTGGCACGATACGTATCACCAGGTTTGCGGTGTTATCACGCGTCAACAAGTAGTTAGTCGCAAGCAAGTCGGACTGTAAAGAATGTAATATAGAGGTATGTTCCGGAAGCCAGCTGGCAGAAGAGAAGGTTGGTTGTATCAATGCATAAAGCGATTTGATACGCTGGGCATAATCCGGGATGTAAGTCCTCCCGAAGTTAAAAAACCCAGCAAAGACTGAAGTTTCTTCAGCGTATTAGGGGGTTGCAAATGTGCACATTTCTCCAGGAAATGGGGGGCTAGCCCCTTCCCTTCATTATTGAGCTCATAGCCCAAAAAGATCACCGCCAAATGGGCGATATGTGACTTTGCAAAATTAAATTTGTATCCATAGTCGGCAAAGGACAAAATAATATTGTCAACTCGGACGAGATGCGGCATAAGTTCATCGTCCGTCAGATAAATGTCATCAACGTATGAGAATGCATCTGGATCTATGTTGTGCAACAATGACACGACACGTGCTGCAAATGCCCTGGGGATATTCTTATACCCCATAAGTAAGCGCGTACATTTTTTCTGATTCCCGACGGCGGTGAATGCTGTCAAGTCACGACTCTCAGGTGCGAGATTATGACTGTAGAAACCATTGGACATATCCAGGGTAGTTTTGTATTTTTTACGAACAAGGCTGTTCACCAGCGCTGAGCTGTGAGTGTTTTGCACTGCAAATGTGCGGCAATGACTATTCAAATTTCGGTAATCCAATACAATCTGATATGAACCCTCAGGCTGTGTTACGGTAAAGAGAGGATTATTCATTGGTGATATACATGGTTCAATCACACCCTGATACTGTAACTGAGTTAGAATGTCACAAACGTGAGCCTTCGCCTCACGCCTGATTGGATATTGCGGTTGCGGCTGTGGCATAGAACGTAAGGGAATTTCATGAGCCGGTGAATCAACATCCCAACCCACCTGATTACGATACACTGCCGGGGCCAGGGCACAAGCCCACCCTGCAGCCAAAGTCTGGGCATGCTCTTCAGGGACGTAACGCAAAAATCTCGGAAGGATCATGTCTTCTCCCCTAGGAGCTGCCAACACAAAGGGTGGAGGCTAATCTGCCTCCGCCAACAGAATGTCATATGAGGACGTTAAATTCTCCCAGAACACCGCCTTGATTGGACGAGGTATATCACCTTCAATTTGAAAAATAACGTTATAAAGTCTATCCGGGGGGGCCACCCGGGTGTCAGCTGTCTCTACTGTAATGTATGTATCAGTTACTGTCACCTCCAGACAGGGACACAGAGCCTCCCACGCTATGGTAACCTCTACCGCGCTGTCTAGCAGAGTCACTGCCCATGTCCAATCCAGGAGTCGCGTTCTCACCATCTGAGGCATATCTCGCTGTTAAAGCGGCAACCTTTTTCTTCTGAAACGGGGGTCGAAAACGAGGTAGATCCTCTTTTTTTCCTTTGCCTTCAAGCTGTTGAGGCTGATCACGTCCCTATGGCGCAGGTTGACTTTTGCCACGATCTTGGCTCTCCCCTCCTCCGACTTGAGAGCCAGATGTGTCCTGAGAAAGAACGAGGAGAACGCTGATCAGGGACTTGAAATCTATCAGGATTCTTAATTTTTGCACGGTCGCGCAAGTCATAAGTACGCTCAGAAGACTCAGGTGTCGGTGTACCAGCATGCAAACCTTGCTTCTGCTGTTGCTGCCCCTGTTTCTTATTTTTCCAGTTCTTTTTAGAAAAGAACAGATGCCCATCTTTATCAGTCTAGGCCTTTTGTTGTGTTTGTGATTGAGTTTGCGTTTGAGTAAAAGGCTTAACTCCCAGACTATTGCGGCTAATGGTTTTATAAGCCGACTCAAATTCCACGCACCCCAAAGGACCCTACGATCAGCCCAGCTCTCCTACGCCGTGGTCCCCCACACCAGAAAGACCAGATCGGGAGGCCGCTCCTTCTCCTTCCTCGCAGCCAAAGCATGGAACGCCCTTCCGCTCCACCTCCGACAGACAACATCGCTCCCCATCTTCGAAAGAAACCTCAAAACCTGGCTCTTCGACAGACCCCCTCCTTGATGGAATGGAACCTGCACCCCACCCCTAGCGCCTTGAGACCCTTACGGGTGAGTAGTCGCGCTTTAACAAACCCCTGATTGATTGATAAGCCTTTGCAATAATCTTCGGCAATTCGTATGGTTTGTCTACATCAGGGACAGCCTCCAAGCGATTTGCCACTTGAAAGCTTACCGCATCGCCCTTGACATTTGCAAGGATCACATCAGCAACCACGTCGAACACCCCCACCAGTCTCATTCCCAACTCTACAGCCGCCTCGGCTCCGTGTTCATCTTGAACAAGCTTAATCATGGAAGGGAGTACGGTCATGGAAGGAGTGCCGAAACACTTCGAATATACCGCTGCAAACACCTTACCCCAGGTGTTACAATCAGCTAACTCGGGAAGTAAGTCTTTAGTCAAACTAATAGTCAATATCCTGTGTTTCTCCACAGGAGATGTATTTGGAAAAACAGCCTCTAGTTGTCCAATTTTTCAGCAAGCCAATAAGGTAACTCATCCTTATTCTGTGGACATTTGCCCATCACTGAATTAACCATAAGAGGACTGATGGTTACACCACCATGTCCGGCTGGTTATGCAGCAACCCCAGGTGGTCCCACCTGGAAATTGCACGTGACATACTGTATGACAGCTCTATGTACGCGTATCAAAGACGTATGTAATACGTGAAGGTCTGCAACTGCAACAGTTAAAGAACGTGGGTGTGGGGTATACCCCGGCCAAAACGGGCCACGTGGCAACATCTATCGATAAAGGGCCTAAGCAGACCGGGGATACCGGGTGAGGAAGGGCACCATTAAACCAAATTTGGTGTTGCCAAGCTGTAAGCGGAACCTCTAGAGCCCTATAAGGCTGATAAGCGTGAGGAATGGCCGTGGCAGTATATTTGTAAAACAGTCGTTCCATTCCATCCACCGCAGGAAAGGTGACCCAAGAGTAAAACACCTCAAAATGGTAAGCAGGATTTGCCTCCACTACAAAGATAAGCTCGGCACCCGCATCAGGCAATCCATATGGAGCTAAATATGCCTTAAGTGCGGTGCGGCTATGAAGCGGAATAGCAATTGCCATCACGCAGAATAAAGAACAACAACCTAAAGTGCGGCAACGCAATAACGGGTAAGAGAAAAAACCTTTTTTAAAACTTCAAGCTTGAAATAACCTATAAAACATCATTATAGGAGGTTACACCATCACAGCTGTCTCCGGAAACAGAAGTGAGGGGATTGTGGACAAGCACAAGCACTACTCAAGCATCTCGCAGATAAGAACCAGACCAAACGTTGGCGGCGCCATGTTGCAGGGATTCTGCACATACACAGAACTATGCGCAGGAAAACAGGACCTCAGTGAATAGGGGTGTACCAACCTACCACATTAGTACCCAAAATGCCAAACCGACTAGCTATAGTGTCTCATTCGTTCTCCTACAAATATCACAAAGCTACAAATGATTAGACAGCCCAGAACACAACACTCCTGGCTCTCTCAGGAATCGTGGGAGCAAGACGTACTCTTTCGCTCACTCACTCATACTTATCCACAATAAGAATTGTCAGTCACTGAAATAGTTCAAAATGTTTATTTTAACTATCGTGCTCTACAATACAATATACGAGCCACTACTAGCAGCAAAATGCATAAACTCAGCACAGTTAGCATTGTTACATTTCCATAGAATACAAAGGGGGTAGTCATTATATATAGACTGTGGAATAAGAGCCCTTAGGCCTAACCACCCTCCCCTTGGCTAGAAGAAGTTTATTTTATATAAAGGAAGATCTCTGGGTTTTGACAGCAGACCCCATACCTTAAAGCCTGGATGTAAGGTTAACATCATAAGAACAGCGGAGCTCTTCTCCATGGAACGGCTTTCTCCAAGTGAGTTAAAACAACATGCAACAACGCAATATCAAAGCACGAGTCTTCAGTACTGCAGCTGTGTGTAGCATGTTATGTCTAGGTGCTAGGGCCTGACCAGAACAGAATAACAAGGGGGTTGTTTATCGACCTTGCACATCGTGTTTAGACAAAAGGCCAGGAAAGGCAGAGAATGCAAAAAGCAACCCGTTCCCATGTGAAAGGCACAAACAAAGTCTTGCAAAAACAAAGTCATGTAGTAGCATGCGCAATACCAGCATCATGGCAGCGAAGCTCATGTCAACTTAGCAATGTCGATAATGTGCCTATAAACCATATACCAGTAACATACCAACAAATAGATGTGGTACCCTCACTTGTCCTACTACTGTCAGTCTCTCCTCCTAGTCTATGCAGTCTGCAACTAAAACCCCTATGGACTTGTTAGGGTGTGTGAATTAATTAATTTCCATAGTATATACATTATGCCTCCCCCACACTTCTTCTCTTACCTGTGATTGATGTTTGTTTAGTCAAAGCGATGGCTGCATGGTGATGGTTTGGTTTCCCAAGGTGTCATGGTGGAGGTAGTAGTAGTAGACGCTGACAGTAGCATTTGCAAAAAAAGACAATAAGACAGTCAGTCACCTGAGGGAGACTACGGAACGAGTCGTAGAAATACAGTACACAAGAAGAAGACTGCCAAAGAAGAAACCATGATGATAAGCAATGCTAAAGTAAAATAAAACAGAATGGTGGGCTAGCCTAGTGCAAGTTACAATACATACTGAAGTCGACTCGAGCTATGAAGTGGACAAGCGTAACCTTTAGAGCTGGAACTAGGATGACGAATCAATGCTGGCAATTAATTATGATGGATTATGTTCCTCTGGAAAAAAATTGAATATCGAATGCTGTGCATGGGTGGGCAATCTAATCTATATATTGCCAGTGTGGGCTATAGTATATATACTTGGAACAGAAGAAGATCCTCGCCCTGCCTTGAGTTAGTGTTGCTTTCACCACATCCGCCCCAGCAAGTGTGTAAATTTAATTTAGTCACACCTCAATATAAATCACGCAGCCCGGGGGAAGAGGGTTAGGGTTTGATGAATGGCTGAGAAGGGGGATTTGGGAACGGTTTGACAAAGACAAACACTACACATGGACAACCCACATTCATCTTGGCAGTCGACCATCATAAATCTGTTAAGGGAGAAAAAGGAAAGGCATGCATGATGATATGACTTGATGATGAGTAGTACTAGACTAGTGCAGGGCAGTATATTAATTATGCAATTGCCTGTCTGCCCATCAGTGAGACCCAAGTTACATACATTTTATTTTCTGTTGTACCGGGCTTCATTTGAAAGATAGAAAATATAAGCAAACATAAACAACACACACAGTCGTAATGATTGAAGAAAAAAAACGAATCAAATGATATGATACTATATTATTGCCAAATTGGGAGTTGCATCTCCGCATTCCTCTTGGTCCTTCCTTCGACTGTCTGTCCGTCAATCCTGGGTGCCTGGCGGATGCGGTTTGGTAAGGTAAGAGTGTGAGTTGTTTT
This sequence comes from Calotriton arnoldi, assembly GCA_963921515.1. Taxonomy (NCBI): domain Eukaryota; kingdom Metazoa; phylum Chordata; class Amphibia; order Caudata; family Salamandridae; genus Calotriton; species Calotriton arnoldi. The sequence goes on from CAWUFW010008507.1 coordinate 226,150, forward strand.
TTCCCAGTATGGCGCAGGGTAAAGGCCGGGCCTGTAGATGGAAAAACAAAAAGGATATTGAAAAATCAAGGAGAAAGGTTAAACTGCATAATTAAGGAGGAGTGCAACAAGAAGACTTTCAAAGGCGGCATGGCTAAATCATGTCTGTTTCCTGCAGTTACCTCCAACAACAGCAGCAGGCCCCCCCACCTAACCTCCACTTAGCTTCGAATTTGAGCCAGACAGCACTGAGCACACAAACATACAGCAACATAACATTTTCAAAATTAAGCTGTCAGTCACACCACACTCGCCACCACCACTACACAGACATGTAGGTGTGGTGTTGTTGTTTACCTTTAGGCCACTTCACGCCCTGAGTTATTCCATCAATCATATCCGATCCTCCTGACTCTGATTGCGAGTATGGTATGGTCCTGGTGTCCAACTCTATACCAAAAGTGTCCCAAGTGAGTCCAGACTCGTCCCGACTCAAAATGCAGTGGATCGGCCTGCAGTAGTACAATTTTGTTATTGAACAACAAGAAAGGATAGATTGACTTGAGTCACTTTTTTGTGTGTAGAGTAGTAGACATCATGCACAACAAACAACAATCACTGAGTGAGCAATGCATGCCATCATTTACCTGTTCTTCCGGGGCAGTGCCGCTAGGCTCAGAAAGGAGAGATATTAGGCCTGGGCGTTGAACTCCACTCCGTTCGTGGAGTTTGCGGAGTTTTCTGCACTCTGCACTCCACGGAGCTCGCGGAGTGCAAGAAAACCCCACTTCGCGTAGTGCAGCGGAGATTTTTCCCCGCTCGCGAACGGTAAGTTCGCGAGCGTTAGCTGCAGCTCGGGTAGAATTTCTACCCGAGCAGCAGAAAGACCAGCGTGAACAGCAGTTCGCACTACACTCCACCACCTGCGGAACTGTGCGGAGTCTTTTTGTAACTTCGCGAAGTTCCGCGTAGCAAAACTCTGCGAACTATGCCCAGGCTTAATAGATATATAGTCAGGGCCCAGGTTTGGAGGAAGGCACACATTTCACATTTGTGTTCTCCATCCAATGTCTGGCTTGAGGGAAATGGCTTTAGGGCGAGTCAAGAGTGGACTTACTTCTTCACTGACTGCACACAGTTGCAACTCCAATCCGGCAATAAAAGAGTAAGACGATGAGGATGGATTTGTTGTGAACCAGAAAGACAGTGACACACAAATAATAAAGTAAATAATGTTCCTCAGCTATATCTTCTTTTTTTGGTTTGTTTATTTTTGGGGGGTCAAAGAAAGAAAGAAAGTAACTGAAAAATGAAAGAGCCTAGTAGTTGTCAGGGAATTAGAGCTCATCCTCAAACTCTGGTGGTTCACCCAGAAGTAGATAACCTAACACACTACTTCCATGATCTGAGTCGCCGTCATCAGCTTACTACTGTGCTACTTCAGGTCAATCAATCAATCAATCAATCAGGGAATTGTAAGCGCACTACTCACCCTCAAGGGTCTCTAGGCACTGGGGAGTGGGGGTGAGGCAGCTCTGTTCAGTCGAAGAGCCAGGTCTTGAGTGTTTTCCTGAAGATGTTCAGGGAGGGGGCACGTCTGATGTCAATCGGGAGCTCGTTCAAGGTCTTGGCCGCAATGTAGGAGAAGGCTCTTCCTCCTGTTCTGGCTCTGCAGATGCGCGCGGTTTCAGCGAGGGCGAGGTTGGTGGATCGGAGGTTTCTTATGGGTACGTGGAAGGAGATTCTTTCGTTGAGGTATTGGGGTCCAGTGTTGTGGAGGCATTTGTTGGCGTGGGTGAGCATCTTGAACATGATTCTCTTCTCGACAGGGAGCCAGTGGAGGTTCCGTAGGTGTTGGCTGATGTGATCGTGTCGAGGGACGCCGAGGACGAGTCTGGCTGCAGTGTTCTGTATTGTCTGGAGCTTGCAGAGTAGAGACTTGTTGAACCCGGCGTAGAGGGCGTTTCTGTAGTCCAGTCTGCTGGTTATGAGTGTGTGGGTGATGGTCTTCCTTGACTCGGGGGGGGATCTATTTGAAGGTCTTTCGGAGGATGCAGAGGGTGTTGAAGCAGCTGGAGGCGATGGCGTTGACCTGTCGGTTCATGGAGAGGGAGGAGTCGAGTATGATGCAGAGGTTCTGGGCGTGGTCCGTAGGGGTGGGGGGGCTGCCGAGGGCAATGGGCCACCAGGTGTTGTTCCATGCTGACGGGGATATTCTGAGGACTTCTTTCTTCTATGAGTTGAGCTTCAGGCAGTTGTTGCTCATCCAGGATACCAAGTCCTGCATTCCTTCCTGGAAGTTGAGTCTGGTGGCGGTGGGGTCCTTGGTGAGGGAGAGGATGAGCTGGGTGTCATCGGCGTAGGATACTATGCTGAGGCTGTGCTGTCTGACGATGGCGGCGAGGGAGGCCATGTAGATGTTGAAGAGGGTTGGACTGAGCGATGATATCTGGGGTACTCCGCAGTTGATTTCTGTGGGTTCAGAGAGGAAGGGTAGCAGTCTGATTCTTTGGGTTCTGCCAGTGAGGAACAAGCTGATCCAGTCAAGGGCAGTTCCTTGCATGCTGGCATTGTGGAGTCTGGTGGCAAGTGTGCGGTGGGAGACGGTGTCGAAAGCTGCTGAGAGGTCGAGTAGGATTAGGCCGCGGTGTGTCCTTGGTCGAAGGGGGTACGAATGTCGTCTGTGGCGGTGAGTAGGGCGGTCTCGGTTCTGTGGTTGCTGCAGAAACTGGATTGGTAGGGGTAGAGGATGGAGTTGTCTTCGATGAACCTTGTTAGTTGTGGGTTGGCGGTTTTCTCAGCGACTTTTGCCGCGAAGGGGAGGAGGGAGATGGGACAGTAGTTCTTGAGGTCCGTGGGATCTGCTGAGGGCTTCTTGAGTAGGGGTCCGACTTCTGCGGTTTCCAGTCATCGGGGAAGGTGCTGGTCTTGAAGGTGGTGTTTATGGTGTGTCGTAGTTCTGCCGCGATGGCTGTGGCAGCTCTGTGGTAGATTTGCAGTGGGCAGGGGTCTGTGGGGGCCCCTGAGTGGGTGCTTTTCATGGTTGAGATGGTCTCTTTGGTCGTGACCGGTGTCCAGGAGGAGATGGTGGGCTGGCTAGCATCGCCGGAGGAGGGGGTGGTTTCGAGGTTGGGTGTCCGGTCATTGAAATTGTCATAGCGGCTCTTGATTTTCAGGTGGAAGTAGGATCCGTGTTTGTCGCAGAGGTCCTGGGACGGGGTGATATCTGTGGTTTCGCTGGGGGGGCTTGGTGAATTCCTGGATGATGCTGAAAAGTTCCTTGGAATTGCTGGAGTTGGCGAGGATTTTGTTTTGGATGAAGGTCCTTTTGGTGGTCCTGATGCCCTGGTGGTATTCCGTCATGGCGTTCTTGTAGGTGGTGTAGTTTTCAGGCATTTTGCTGTTCCTCCAGTTCTTCTCTAGACGTCTGCAGGTGTGTCTGGCTTCTTGGAGGTCAGTGGTGAACCAGGTGGCCTTCCTGGGGCACTGTCTGTCAGAGTTATGTAGGGGTGCGAGCTTGTCTGCGCAGTTGAAGAACCATTTGTGCAGTTTCCTGACTTCGACGTTGGTGTCGGTCGCGGTGGTGGGGATGTCGTGGTTGAGGCTGGAGTTGAGCTGATCCTCAGTGACTTTGCTCCAGTTCCTTCGCGGAGGGCGCGGAGCAGGTTTGGGTGGCTTGGGTGTGTTGACGAGGAAGTGAACGCAGTGGTGGTCCATCCATGGGGTTGCATGGCGTGGCTGAAGTGGATGTTGTTTCCTCCTGCGAAGATGGGGTTGAGGGTGTGTCCTGCCTTGTGGGTCAGTGTGGTGACGAGCTGTTTCAGTCTGAAGTTAGCGAGGTTTTCCCAGAGGGTGGTGGAGTTGGGGTCACTGGGGTTGTCGAGGTGCACGTTCAGGTCGCCGATGAGTATGTAGTCCATGGAGGCGATGGCGTGGGGTGCGATGAGGTCTGTGATGGTGGTGGCGAATTGGGCATGGGGCTGGGAGGTCTGTAGACCAGGGTGCCACGGAGTGTGGTTCTAGGTCTGGACTGGATCTGGAAGTGCAGGTGTTCGGCGGCGGAGAAGGCGTCGCTCGAGGTGGAGCGACGGAGGGAACTTTTGTGTGCAATGGCGAGTCCTCCTCCTGGGTGGTTAGGCGGTCCTTCCTCTGGATCTTGTATCCGTCAGGGATGGCAATGGCATTGTCGGGGCGGAGGAAGCATTGGTCCAAGTTTCTGTAAAGAAGGCGACGTCTGGTGAGAGGGTGTCGAGGAGGTTCCAGATCTCTACGGCATGTCTGTGCAGGTACGCACGTTGAAGAGGATGCACCTCAGGGCATCGGCGGTGTTGGTGGTGAGGGCAGTGGTGAAGGTCTGGCAGCAGTGGCAGCAGGAGAACTGGCCGTGGGTGGTGTTTGGTGAGGATAGCTGGCAGTGGTTGTTCCTTCCGGGGTTGAGTACAAGGAGGGCAGCTGAGTCATAGCGGTGGACGGTCTGAGTTCCAGGGTCCCTGGTGCTGGTCGCAGGCAGGTCACGGACGGGTACAAACGGGCTTGCATATGGCATGCCTTTGGCATGCCAGCGGCGCGACCGCATAGCGGCCGCCAATAAATAGGGACGGGGCGGGCCGTGCAGCTGGGAGACGGGAACGGGACTCGGCTGGGGGTAGGGGCCACGGGGGCAGCAGCGGCAGGAAGGGGTGGCGAGAACCAACACTGAAAACAACAAACACAGAATCCAAGCAAATACCAATACGGGCACAGTAACCCAGAAAGCAGGTATGGTGTAATCCGGAGGTATAAAGTGCTGGTTCATTTTTATCATGGTTAAACTCTCCACATTTTGGGGTGAGAGACTGGTCCTTCTCACTGTCAGAATGGCACCAGCAGCACTGAAAACATGCTCAGCAGAGACACTTGCTACGGGGCAAGCCAGATAGGTTATCCCCAGCCTGCTGAGCACTGGCCATTGGCACCTTTTCCCATACCAATACAGCAATGGGTTTTGATCAAAGTAGACCTCTGTTGGGTCATCCAGAAAGACCTAGAACATCTGCTCAATGGCCTCCTTTGCCTTTGCCTCAGCACTGGACTTAAGCCCTGCCTGTAGAAACCATTCCTGAGCCGATTTTGAGGCTGATGCTCCTGTTCTTGTTGTTGTTGATGTTGTTCTTGGTGTTGTTGGTGTTTTTGGGTGCTGAGAGCCAACCACACTGCCCTCAGGCTCTGAAGTTGAACTGGAAGGCTGCCCTGCAGTACTTGTTGTGCCCTGGAGGATCTGGCCTTTGATTCCTGGACGTTCTTTTTCTAGATGACTGGCTTGAACAGCTATCCAAGTTGTGTAGCTGGCAACATCCCTGTCTGAAAAAGGAATGAAAGTGTGCAGTAATGGTTTGTACCGTGGATCAAGAATTGTGGCACAAATGTAATGATTGGATGAAACGATGCCTCTTTGCACCCTTGTATTTTCAGATAAGCGAAGGGTTAAGCTCTCCACCAACTCATATGCTTCTTTTATTTCCTCAACACCTGCATACATTACGGACACCTCCTTCAGCTGTTTCTGTAACATGAGCAACAATGGGATAGCTTGGCCCATAGGACAGTCCTCCTTGCTGACTTCACGTGTGAAGACCTCAAAAGGAAGCAGCATCTCTGTCAGGCATTTAACTAGGCCCCATTGGTCCACCTCGATGATCATGCCTTTCACAGTAGCATCCGCTCTTTGCATGACATATTTATTGATAGGTCTGTACTGCTCAAACAGACGTTCAAGCATGTAATAAGTTGAGTTCCAACATGTTGGCACCTCCTGGATGAGTGCTTTAACTATCATTACATTATCACGTTGAATGATCCTCAGCTCCTTCCAGGCTTTAAAAAAATGGCTGAAATGTGTACAGATTCTTCTGCAGGTGGTCAGTAAGTTGCTGACTCAGTCTTCTTTTTTCAGAAAGTCTTGAACAATGATGTTAATGCAGTGCGCCAAACACAGGACCCTGAAATAGCTACCATTGGCCATGGCTTGACTATATTACTGCCATTGCCTGTGGCAGCAAAACCAATGTTAAGCCCTCTTGGTTACAGCCATTCAAAGACCTTGTTGTCAAAGTCTTCCAAAATGTTTGCAGCAGTATGAGATTTCTCATGGCGAACATGGCTACAGTTGCATGTTTCTGAGCGGCATTAAAAATTTCAGCAGTGTCAACACCTACAGATATCTTTTCTCTAACCCCTCACAAAAGAGATCCAGTGTGCAGTGATGCACATGTAATCAGTGGCTTGGCAACTGGTGCACATGTCTGTTGTCAGGTGGATACTGTGAACAGCACTGTGCTGCAAAGCAAGCCAAGCAATTCCAGCACGTCGTGATGTAGTGCTGGAATAGCAACTCTGGATAAATAGGACCAGCTGGGAACCTTCCATTTCAGGCACATGGCTGCCACAAATTCCAGAAAACCCACCCCTTCCACAAAACAAAAAGGGAGGAGGTCCAGCGCTAACATTTTAGCCAGCTTCGCATTGTACAAACGTGCCGTTGGGTGGTTGCGTTCGTACTGTCCCTCCGACCTAAACATGCTGAGAATGGTAGCTTGGATTTTTTTCCTTTCTGGTGCCACTGATGCAGGTGACTTCTTGACACCAGATGTTAGGCTCAATGCGCGTTTTTTCGTTGCAGTACTCTCTGCTTTGGACCCCTTGGTGTCTCAGCCTGACTCTTGTGCCATTGCGATGTTGCTGATGATGATGTGGATGGTACCACTGCATTACTGGGGACAAGGCTGCTTTGTGTACCAGAGAAAATGTCTCCCTCTTGCTCACCTTCCACATTGATCGGATCTTCTTCATCCCCTCCACCAACAACACTTGCAGTTTTGTTGCCGCTAAGGTGCGCCTCCCAGTGGATCAAGTGGTGTTTTCTCAGATGGGTTGTTTGGCCTCCGGGATCATAGTTTGTACCAAGCTTACCCCGACTAACACCTCCTCCACAAATGGAGCATATAGCAATGTTCACCTCCATCCTGCTAACCGAAAAGAAGTCCCAAACTGGGGAGGTCAACTTTCTGATGCTGCTGGTGCCACTTGCAATGTCAGATGAACTGGTAGGTGGGTGTGACGTTTGACTCTCTGCAGTACCTACTTCTACTGAGGTGGTTGTTGTGGTGGATGTAGGTCGCTGCCGGGACTTTGTAAATATGGCTACTGTAGGTGGTGTTGGTGGTATCTGTGTAGGTGGTATCCATGCCACAACCCTCTCAGCAATTTGGGATGGGGTAATGTCAGTCTCCACTGGCTCGTGACTAATGTCCATGATGACTGGCTCATCATCATCATCCTCCTCTTCAACATCTATCTCAATAACTCTAAGGCTTTCTGGAACCTTCCTTTTCCCTAGCCTTTGCGTGGCGTGTCTCACTCTTAGACTGAGGTGGGTTCCAAGTGGCGTCTAGATCATCAGAAGGGGGCTTGCAGAAGAAGTTGATGGACTAACCCTCCTTTTCCTTGCTGGGGATCTGGAAGACAATGGATCTTCTGAAAGAGTAGCTTGCTCTTCTTCTTCCTCAGCAGGAAGCTCGATCTCCTGAACTGCCCCTACTTCGGGAGGAACAACTATTATTGGGGGTGGTTGCAGCTGCTGTTGCCCACTTATCTGAGTTTCCTGCAAATTTGATTGGGTACTACTTTGCGATAACGATAAGTCAATTTCAACATCCCTGCTCATCGGTGTTGTCGTTGTGATTAGACTGGCTGCCTCTGCGACAAAAGTGGGCTTGGGCCTAGGTTGGTGGGGTGGGTCCACTGATGCGGGGAAGCTGTTCCCTGCTTGCTCCCTGGACACTGTTGCTGCAGGCGCAATTTTTGGTTTCCCAAAAAGGTCTTGGGCGACAAACCGGTTGTGGTAAGTGGCAGTGCCTTCTTCTTCTCACTGTGTTGTAAAGAAACAAGGGGACCCTGTGAGTCTGAAGGGACCGAGGGTATACAATCGTTTTTAAGAAACAATGGTCCCTATCACATAAGAATAGGCAATGTTATACAGAACAACATAATGATCTGTGCAATTTTGCAATAAAAAACAGAATGATTTATTGGAAACAAGCAATCATAAAGGACAATTAATTCAACGAAATGCTGTGGGTATAAAAACGGGGTTGGAAATCATCAGATTTCCAGACCTCAGGCATTAATCATTAATGCAGTGACTTGACAGCATTTACATATATACATTAGTCACATTATAAAACATCTTGTGCTCCTCATAAATTAAGGCAAAAGCAATTGGAGTCAAGATGCAGTGTGTCAACTCAGGGAGCTGCAGCTGACAAATGTCAGTTGAAGCAATAAGCCAAGGGGAACAAACGGAAGACAGACATGCAGGCCTATATGGCAAAAGCCCACTAACTGCCTCCACAAAATGGCCACCAGCCTCAGGTCGGACAACAAGCAGGAGGCCTGGAAAACAATGAACTCAAGCAGGCCTATATGGTTGGACACAGACTTTACAACATGGCCCCTGGCCACAGGTTTGAGGCTGAGCCAAGGCAAATGATGGCCCACTATTACAAAAACACTCACACACTGGCCAGACAAAGGAGGTATGCTAAACAACACATCTTTATGCAACAAAGCCAAAAACGAAAATCCACAGGGCTAAAAAAAAGTTTGCAAGTTACACAACCACACACATCCAACAAAGGCATTTAACACACATAAATCTTTTTTTTAAAGTAAAATGCTCAAAAAAATAAACACGTTTTGTATTTCAATCCAATGCCATCCATGCCCTAAATGATGTTTAAATTCAACAGACGAATCACTGACATAATACCGAAAGTCACATTATCGAACTACAAATATTTCGACGCAAAAATATCGATATCAAAAATATCGATGTTGCATACTTAATTATAAAAATACACAAATATCGATACCACAATATTGTGATACAACTATATCGACAACACAAATATCGCACACATAAATATCGCAATACAAAATATCGACGTTTATAAATAAATATAGGACATGTCTAAAATATCGACTACAAAAATATAGACATCAATATTATCGTTTTTTTCAATATATCGACAACTCAATAATACATTAAAACAATTACTTTAAACACCATAAATACAGTAAATTGCATAAACATACATATCACATTAAATTGAACCAAAAACATAACTATCAAAATTATAACAACATAAATAAATGATAACATAATAAACACACTAATAATAATATTTTAAAATATATACTTGCAACATATTCTAACATTTTAATACATCTTATATATATTTTATTAAAATATAATTAGTTCAACGTCTCCTTCCTCACCCAAAAAAAAAATAATTACTCTTAATTAGCGTTTTCCATATAAGGAAAACAATTCCCAAACCAAGAAACAAAGTAAAAATTAACCAATAAAAATACAGAAGATCGAAATAAACCAATGAAATTCAACAAACAATTAAAAAGACACTATATAAACAAAGAAAAATCAGTCTTATTTTACACCTTAAACCAAAATAATTAAGGAAGGCGAAACTCTGCCGGATTTTGACCACAATCAAAGACTGCATCAAAATAAAGCCTACTACACTTAGGAAAAAGTAAGTAAATTACCATTTCTAAATAAGCAGTTAAATTAAAATGTAACACAGATTTCAATTGCTAACTAAAATAACTAACATATATTTTATCTCTTTATATTTCCACTACAGATATTACTCCAAAGAACGAGAAAAAATAATTTACCTCGCAAAAACAGCTCACTAACAAAGTAAGTATACTTTAAAAAGCCTTTGTAAAATCTCACTAAAATGCAACGAAACACCTAATATATCCTAGACCCCAAAACCACCCCATTTAGATTTTTAAACCTTTTAAAAGCCTTTGTAAAATCTAACAAAAACGTTAACGAAGCTATAGTCTATCCTAAACACAAATACCACCCCATGTAAAATTGTAAAACATCAAATAAAATATGCTTTATTTTCCTTTCACAGAAAACTTCGACCAAACAGCATTTATTGAACAAAGAACATCTCCATTTAAAGACAACTAAATAACACTTGGTAAGTATATGTAAAAAATGTTTTCTTTTTAACCATATAAACATGTATAATATGCTTTTTCATATATGTTCATATACATTTTTTATAGAATTTTCCACATCACAAGGACTGAAGGTGCCCAATTTATAGCATCTCAGAAAGGGAAATTCTTATTGTGTTACATGGGGTATGTCTACACACAAGAGAAGCAAACAGACCTTAAAGTTAACTGGAAATGTTCAAAATATTATTCAAATAAATGTTATGGTCGCGCTACCACCAGGGAAATGACTGTATTATACACTAGAGAACATAACCATCCACCGAATGTTTCTGAAATTGAAGTGAGAGCAACCCTTGATAATATAAAAGAATTAAGTACTAGCTCACAAACTCCTACACGTGTTATACTTAAAGGAATTTTACCTAAAGTACCCAAAGAAGCAACCGGTCAATTACCATCCATTGCTTCAATTAAAAGAACCATAGCTAGGACCAAAAAAGCAACAACAACCACAATACCTACGCCTAAAAATTTTGAAGATGTCATAATTCCCCCAGAACTAAGTATAACACACAGTGATGAACCTTTTATTTTCTTTGACAATAAAAATAAAGATAAAAGAATTATTATGTTTGCTACAGCAAACAATATAACTAAACTTCAACAATGCCAAACCTGGATGATGGATGGCACCTTCACAATATGCCCCAAACCATTCTACCAACTTTACAGAATCCATGGGCAATATCATACCAGTTGCATCCCCTTTATATATGTATTGTTACCAAATTAACAGAATGCAACATATACTGAAATGTTAGGTAAAATAAAGCAAGAAACAAATGACTTTTTTCCTCAAAGAATAATAATAGACTTTGAGCAAGCCATGATAAATTCTATCCTTAAATTGTATCCCCACACATCTATACAAGGATGTTACTTCCATTTCAACCAATGTTTATGGAGACATTTACAGAAATCTGCACTAAGGGGTCCATTACGATGACTGGCGGATGCACCTCCGCCATGCTGGCGGTGGGAGAAAACGCCATTTACTGCGCACCGGCAGCGGCCTTCACGCCCGCAATATTAGCATGTCTAGACAGAGCCATTTCCCGTCCGCTGCGGTGTGACGCCGACCGCCATCAAAGTGCGCCTGCCTGCGCGGCGGAGTGAGCCAATGAGCACTAACCGCCGTGCGGAATGACGTCCCGTCCGCCGAACAAATCACGATGCCGGAAAAAGGGCAGCACACCGAGGCGGAGCAACCGTATAGCCAAAGACGGCGGAGACACCACAGAGGAGCAAGAAAATAGACACCCGGACCACACCGTGATGGATCCAGCTCTACATGCCTTTCCAGTGCTGTATATGATACACCACCTGCAAGTCATTGACTGGCGCGGACGCCGCCGCAGGTACGTACACACACAACTGTGCATGCAACACAATACACAAGTCAAGGGTTTGAAAACGGTGCATGTCCACACCAGACACCCCTGTGGGGACAGGCACACAGCCATCACTGCATCCACACATGTCCCACCTGTCACAAAAACACCTCGCCACATCCTGGCCACCCATGTTCCGCGATCATGAACAAATGTCCCGGTGTCGTCACCGCCGCGGTCAGTGTGCAGGAAAACATGCACACAACGTAGAGGCCAGCGCCAGCCATGGCCACTGTACAAACAACACAAAACCACCACTCAAAACACAACACACTAGCCCTCTCCCTGAAGGTACATATCATGTGCCTGCCATGTGCCACTCCTGCACAACAACAACACAGGTGAATACACACCCTGCCCCACATCCCTAACAACTGCAAAGATAGCCACAGCAGGAGTTGTTGCACAGGAACACATACCGCAGAAGGCCAGACCCCAGCCAACACACACACCACAACAACACCACACACATGCCCAGAACACTGAGCTCCAGCACAAAATGTACACACACACACATATTGATGATCAAACAATTCACTGCACACACAGCCTACCAACTTACACAGACACACCCTACCCTGCCTCACATACACAGACCACATGCTAGCAGCAATGGAGGACAACATACATGAAAGCTAAAGTGATGTGCCCACAAAGGGAAGGACAAGGACACAACTATCAAGCATGTGTACATCACATGCAAGACAACAGACCTCTGAGAACACCCACAGCCCATCAAATCACACATGGCTGCCACAGTGAGTCAACCCAAAATACAAGCACCTCAATTCAACAACTCAGGGAGACAGCAAGGCCACCCATGTCAAGGCACAGGGATGAGAGGAAGGCCATGAAGTCAAATACTGAACAGACACACATAGGTATGCAATTACCTGACAAGAGCATCTCTGCACCACAACACACAGGCCCCATTCACACACTCCATGATTGAGAAGCACAAGTAGGATACGTCACACATCCCCCCTCTCACATCAGCAGCACACAACACTCCCATGTGCACCAAATCACAGTTGCAGGGCACAACAAGAACACATACACGCACACCACTCCAGGGTGACACATGGGTGTAGTTGACAATGCAGGTGCACACACACCAAGAGTCACCACAAAGTCACCCCCTTCACACCACACACTTCTCCACCACCAAAGTGTACACTCTGGAAGTAAGGCATGGGACCAGGATTACTGACCACCACAAGAGGACCGTACACAAACACTGCTGGGCACACAGTAAGTAAGCTCACACAGACACCATGACCCGTGCCAACCTGCATGAAAGCCTGTGCATAAACTCCCACCCTGTGCTGACATTGCCTCCAAACATGACATGTCTACACCATAGACAACATGGACAAAGAAGGATGATGACAACAAGAACATTTTCAAAAACCACCTTCACTGCACCCACAAGTATAAGAGTCAGGAAGAATTGAAATCCCTGTCACCCCTGCAAAAACATGGAAAGGTGAGACAACCCATTGCCAATATTGAAGTGCCATACTGAGCATGTGACACAGTAAACCATGCACACACAGAAACAGTTTTATTGAGAAATTACACTGACAGAACTGACAACAGGAACAACTGTCTTTATTCACACTTGTGCATAGATAGATAACAAATGTGGGCAACTGCAGGGCCAGTGGCCACTACAATGTACAGAGTAGTAACATTAGAAGCTGCACAGGCAGGGGCAAACAGTAGTGATCAACAAGGCAAGTACAATATGCAGAGTAGTCACATCAGAAGCTGTACAGGCAGGGGGCAAACAGTAGTGATCAACAAGGCAAGTACAATGTGCAGAGTAGTCACATCAGAAGCTGCACAGGCAGGGGGAAAACAGTAGTGAACAACAAGGCAAGTACAATGTGCAGAGTAGTCACATCAGAAGCTGCACAGGCAGGGGCCAGACAGTAGTGATCAACAAGGCAAGTACAATGTGCAGAGTAGTCACATCAGAAGCTGCACAGGCAGGGGGCAAACAGCAGTGAACCACAAGGCAAGTACAATGTGCAGAGTAGTCACATCAGAAGCTGCACAGGCAGGGGGCAAACAGTAGTGAGCAACAAGGCCAGTGGCCAGTCCAACGTGCAGGTGATGTCCATGAGAAACTGCAGAGGCAGGGGGCAAACAGCAGTGAACCACAAGGCAAGTACAATGTGCAGAGTAGTCACATCAGAAGCTGCACAGGCAGGGGGCAAACAGTAGTGAGCAACAAGTCCAGTGGCCAGTCCAATGTGCAGGTGAAGTCCATGAGAAGCTGCACAGGCAGGGGGCAAACAGCAGTGAACCACAAGGCAAGTACAATGTGCAGAGTAGTCACATCAGAAGCTGCACAGGCAGGGGGCAAACAGTAGTGAGCAACAAGGCCAGTGGCCAGTCCAATGTGCAGGTGAAGTCCATGAGAAGCTGCACAGGCAGGGTGCAAACAGCAGTGAACCACAAGGCAAGTACAATGTGCAGAGTAGTCACATCAGAAGCTGCACAGCTAATGTGTGCGAATATACCATGCCATGCTCAGCAACAGAGTCATGGGGATAACAATGGGCATCACAGACACCGCTGTGGACAGACAGGTGTGTGAGGGTGACTACCACTCAGATGTGGCTGTCTGTCGGACTTGGAGGTGACAGTGTGTCGCGGTCAGTAGGAGGACTGCCCCGGGAGTGTGAGGAACATCTGTGGAAGAGACATCTCTGGCTTGGGAAGCTGGAGGGCTGCTTGGACCAGGTGGGGTGGTGGCACGGGGAGGTGGACTGATGCTGTGGTGAGACACAGTGTGTGCAGGAGATTGTGGAGGGGTGCCTTTCCACTTTTTGGGGATCCTGAAAGGCTTCCCTGTGTGGGGACTAATGGGAACTGGTGTGGCCACAACAGGTAACCCCACCACCAAACCTGCTCCTAGTGCTGACTCTGGGGCCCCCTCTGGGGACATGCTGGATCCAGCTGTGCGCTTCCCTGGGGCTTGCCTCTGCCCTTCCAAACCCTTTCTACTATGTTTAGCCCCTACAGTGCCCCCTAGTGCCTGCTTCACAGGGCTCGGGATGGGAGTGGAGGTTGTGGGTGGATCAGCCATAGGGCCCTCATCCAGTTTAAGCCTTGCAGGTAACACCTCCTCAGTGGGCAGGGAAACTGCCTTCTTTGCTTTGCGAGTGGTCCTTGGGACAGGAGAGTCCTTTGCGGGGGATGACTCTGAGGCCTGTGACCCTGAGGCCTGTTTCTTGCCCCTCTGGCCCTTGGTGTCGCCTGACGGGCTTTTCTCTCTGTGCTCTGGGGTGGTCTTAGTTTTCTGTGGGGATGGTGTCTGCGGCCTGGACCGTTTGGGCTGTTGCTGCTGCTGTGTGCTGCGTGTGCTGTATCTGGACTTTGGGGTCTGTTGAGCATTGTCACTGTCGTCAGAGGTGCACAGTGACAGGGGGGTGGACAAAGGGACAGGAGCTGCTCCCTGAGAATGTGCCTGTTGCAGGGCTGCCGTCACTGTTGAGGACAATGACTGCACAGTCTGGTGTAGCCCACCCAAATCCGAATGTATGCCCTCCATGAAAGCTATCACCTGCCCAACTTTTTATCGTGGTCTAGGAAGGCATTGAGGAGAGCTGTCTGCCCCACACACAGCTGGCGCAATAGCTCTACTGACTCAGCACTGAGGGCTGCAGGGCTGACATGGGCCGGGGCAGCAGTGCCTGGGGCGAAGGACACTCTTCCCTTTCGACTTGTGCGAACACGGGCAGCACCAGTGGAAGTAGATGGGAGGCTGGGCACTGGACGCTGTGTGGCGGAAGAGGAGGCAGAGTCCCCGTTCCCGGTGGCCCCCAACATGGATGCGTCACCGCTGGCGTCAGATGACATAGAGCTTTGCGTCTCAGGTTGTGATTCCTCCAGCAGACTCCTGTCCCCCTCCTCGGCGCTGGTTGAGAGAAGTTGGCCTGGTATATGCTGACCACTAATTATAGTGGGCACCTTGCACCAGTCCAAGCAACCCCTTATTGGAGATAGGTTAAAGACAACCTTTATTGAAAGCTATCCTAGTGGTAGCTATGGAGAGCAGCCTTCAGGCTAAGTCTTGAAGGAATGTAAAGCAGCTTGTTTTACCAGTCTATAATCTCTTGAGTGCCCAAATGAAAGAGGACCACTCCAGGTATATATATAAAATATATGTATTTAGTCTTAAACACACCCCTCTAGTCTCTTTATGAGGCTAGAGTTCGAAGTACATAGTTTACAAGTCAAATATCAACAGTAATAGCACAAATACACGTTTGAGCCCTAGGGGCGTACCAAACCATATACCAAAAAAGTGGTATAAGTACCACGACTGAGCTAGACACAAGGCCTAGAGCCTGTAGAAGTGCTTGGACCCCAAGGAACCACCCAAGGTAGTGACACAGGGGACCCACGGGGGACGCGTGCAGTGTGAGAACACAGCCGCGAGCCACCGTTGACTTCTATGGGGAAAGTCGCGGTTGGATTTTTAAAAGGAAAGGACACTTAGAGGAGGACTTGGAGCAAACCCCTTTTGAACTAGGCAGTTCTAGAGTCAATACCCATGGGAGCACCGGAGTACTCGAGTTACCTCACCCAGGGAAGCCGGGTGCATAGGTGTCTTTTGGCGTCGGGTTTCGTCGTCGTTTTCAATGGCGATCTGCTGCAGCAGGCTGCTGGCGACCAAGTCAAAAGTGTCCGGGTGGATCCAAGAGTGGATCGAAGATCTGAAGGACCTGAAAGCAGAGGGGACAGAGTCTGGGTCACTAGCCAGTGACCAGGAAGGCGATGAGCAGATGCCCACCGATGTCGGGTGCTTCAGGTAGGTTGACGGTCATCTTGACTCTTCAGCTACGAGGTCCAGGAGGCATCGACGACAACCAGGAGCTGGATTCGAGCTGTCCCATGACGTCTGTCGATTGCTGCGGTGTCGGCGACCGGATTGGACCAAACAAGCCTTGGCAATGGCACGTCACGTGGAAACAAAGAAAGGACGTTGATGCAGACCAGCAAGGTCTGGGGGACTCACCCAGTGAGGGTAAGTCAGGGCATGTCTGGAGCAACCAGGAAAGCCCAAGCAGAAGAAAAGTTGCCTTCGGGAGGGCCCACGAGCCAACGGACTAGCGACCACAAAGGATCCTCGAGTGGACGCACTTGGAGCTGGCTCACAGGACACTCGTGGAGTGGAGGCCAGTGATCTTCGGTGCAGTCGGTGCTGGAGGAGGGGGCTATTCGGAGCCCAAAGCACAACTTTGCGGGAGACCAGGAAGAGGATGCACTTGCAAAAGTTCTCAGCATCCAGGGGTCACGGTTCCATGTTACCCACAACAGCTATGTGCCTCAGCTTCACTGGGGTCTCAGGGCAGCCTCGGGGAAGTCTGGAAATCCACCTCTGGTGTTGCAAAGACTTCGGCGTCCGGCGGGAGCTTCAGCGATGCAGACCGGACAATTGCTTCTTAAGTACCTGCCAAGCAGGGGAGTCACTCCTTGACCCCAAGGGAGATTCTTCAGTCCTCTAATCTTGAAGTAGAGCGCCGAAGGTCCAGGATTCGGCTTCAGAGCTTCGTCCAGGGTAATCTAAAGTCCTAAGGACTGGGGACCCATACTTATACTAAGTTAGGGGGTTGGACATACTCTGGGGACCCACCTATGGGAGGGTCAGGGAAGAGGGGTGGTTACACCCATTCCCTTTGTCCAGTTTCGCACCAGAGCAGGGGCAGGTAGCCCCTGAAACCGGTTTGAACTGGACTATGCACAGGGACACCAAATGCGCCCCCAGTGCAGGACTTCAAAGCACCAGAGAGTGCTCCCGCCCAGCCCCAATACACACTATCCAGTCTGGGGAGGTAGTTACACCTCCCTGTGACAGGAAACCTATTGTCCAGGCCTCCCCTGCCGGAGTTTCGGTCAGCAGCAGGAGGCCAGACCCGTGTCTGTGGCAGCGGCATCCATTTTGTGATGCCAGGGCTCTGAAAAGTTAATACCGGGCAGGCCGGTGTGTACATGTCTCTCCCTCTAGAAGGGTGGAATGCTACCCCCGCCGCCAGGACTGGCGGGGGGGGGGGTAGTAGTCCAAGGTGTTTGACACCAAACACGACATGTTTTGGTGCAGCCAGTCCAAAGTTAGCATTCTACTGCAAGGATATAATGCACTTAAGAGTATATGGTCAGGCTGTACCACAAACAGCACCAGAGGATTGACTCCGAACGCTGCAGAGGGGCTATGCTCATGCAGGGGCACCCTCTCACATAAAAACCAAGCACTCTGCCTTTAGGATTGGTAAGGCCTGCCATAGGAGTGACTTATAGGTTTATATGTGTGTGCAATGGTAGTGATATAGGTAGCCTATACCACAGTAAGGGGTGCATGCACCACCTTACCCAGGCTGCAGTAGCAGGCCTGTGGTGTCATTTTGGAGGGCCTCCCAGGGGTGGCATAATACATGCTTCAGCCCCTGGTGGGCCTCTGGTGTACCTATGCCCTGGGTACATAGTATACCATATACTAGGGACTTATAAGGGCACTCCAGAATCCAATCAGAGATGTACCTAAGGTACATGGAAACCACTTTAGAGAGGAAGTAGCTAGGCTGGGGTTCTGATTAGCAGGGCCCCAGCCAGACTAAAGTCGAAAAACAGTGAAGCATCAGCAAAAAGTGGGGGTATCCATGTGAAGCAGATCCTACTCTCCTACACAACCCCCCCCCAAACGCAGGGACATTAAACTAACCTTGACCAGTTGAGTCTTCATGTTCTAAGTGGAAGTACCTAGAGATTCCATATGCATTGGCATGGTTACTCCCAGGTCTATGTTCCACTGTAAAGTCCATCCCCTGTAGGGAAATGGACCACCTAAGCAGTTTGGGGTTTTCACCCTTCATTTGTTTTAGCCATAAGAGGGGCTTATGGTCTGTTTGAACAAGGAAGTGAGTACCAAACAGGTATGGCCTCAACTTCTTCAGAGCCCAGACCACAGCAAAGGCCTCCCTCTCAATGGCTGACCAACGTTTCTCTCTAGGGGTCAGCCTTCTGCTAATGAAAGCTACTGGCTGATCCTGACCTTCATCATTCAATTGTGACAGTACAGCCCCTACCCCCAATTCAGATGCATCTGTTTGGACAATGAACTTCTTGGAGTAATCAGGACTCTGTAGATTGGGAGCAGTGCACATGGCCTGCTTCAGGTTATCAAATGCCTTTTGACAGCTAGCTGTCCACTGAACCTTTTTGGGCATTTTCTTGGAAGTTAAGTCATTCAGGGGTGTCACTATTGATCCATACCCCTTGACAAATCTGCTATAGTACCCAGTCAGGCCTAAGAAGGCTCTCACTTGAGTCTGGGTAGTTGGAGCAACCCAGTCCATGATGGTCTGGATTTTGCTCTGCAGTGGTTGAACCTGGCTTCCACCTACAAGGTGGCCCAGGTACACAACCTGACTCTGCCCTATCTGGCACTTGATGGCCTTGATAGTGAGGCCTGCATTTTGCAGGGCCTCTAAAACATTCCTTAGGTGGACCAGGTGATTCTCCCAGGTGGAGCTAAAGACAGCAATATCATCTAGATATGCTGCACTATAGGCTTCCAGACTTGTGAGAACTGTATTCACCAACCTTTGGAAAGTGGCAGGTGCATTATTCAAACCAAAGGGCATTACCACAAATTGATAATGCCCACTAGGGGTTGAGAATGCTGTTTTTGGCTTTGCATCATCAGCTAGCCTGATCTGCCAGTAGCCAGCTGTTAGGTCAAATGTGCATAGATACTTGGCTGAGGCCAAAGTGTCTATTAGATCATCTGCCCTGGGTATTGGATGGGCATCAGTCCTAGTGACTGCATTGAGACCCCTGTAGTCCACACAAAACCTCATCTCTCTTTTCCCACCACTGGTGTGAGGTTTTGGCACAAGGACCACTGGACTAGCCCAAGGGCTATCTGAGGGTTCAATAACTCCCAAATCCAACATTTTCTGGACTTCTGTCCTGATACAGTCCCTGACATGGTCAGGTTGCCTATAAATCTTATTTTTAATAGGCAGACTGTCCCCAGTGTCCACTTCATGAGTGCACCAGGTGGTCTGACTTGGAGTCAGAGAGAACATATGCCTGAACTGATTGAGCACCTGTCTGCAATCAGTTTGCTGCTGGGCAGTGAGGCTACATGCCAAGGCTACACCATCCACTGACCCATCATCAGGGTTCTGTGAGAGCAGGTCAGGGAGTGGGTCACTCTCTTCCTCCTGTCCCTCATCAGTAGCCATGAGCAAGCCCATGTCTGCCCTGTCCACATATGGTTTCAATCTGTTGACATGGAGAACCCTGTGCGGACTCCTGGGTGTTCCTAGGTCTACCAAATAGGTAACCCCACCCTTCTGCTCAACAATGGTATGGGGTCCACTCCATTTGTCTTGGAGAGCTGCTGGGGCCACTGACTCCAACACCCACACCTTCTGCCCTGGCTGGTAAACAGTCAGTACAGCCTTTTGGTCATGCCAGGCTTTTTGTAGTTCCTGGCTAGCCTCAAGGTTTTTAGTTGCCTTTTTCATGTACTCAGCCATCCTGGAGCGGAGACCAAGTACATAGTCCACTATGTCCTGCTTTGGGGGCTTGAGAGGTAACTCCCATCCTTCCTTCACCAGGCACAATGAACCCCTGACAGGGTGACCAAACAAAAGTTCAAAAGGGCTGTAGCCAACCCCTTTTGAGGCACCTCCCTGTATGCAAATAAAAGGCAGGGCAAGAGTATGTCCCATCTTCGCCTAAGCTTCTCTGGGAGCCCTTTGATCATGCCCTTTAAGGTTTTGTTGAATCTCTCAACTAAACCATTGCATTGTGGGTGATAGGGTGTGGTGAACTTGTAAGTCACTCCACACTCCTTCCACATTGCTTTCAAGAGTCCAGACATAAAGTTAGCACCCCTGTCTGATACAAGCTCCTTAGGGAAGCCCACTCTTGAGAAAATTCCCAGGAGGGCTCTTGCCACCACAGGTGCTGTAGTGGTCCTAAGGGGAATAGCCTCTGGGTACCTGGTGGCATGGTCCACCACCACCAGGATAAACCTGTGCCCAGATGCTGTTTGGGGATCCATGGGACCAACAATGTTAATCTCCACCCTTTCAAAGGGAACCCCCACCACAGGTAGTGGTATCAGGGGGGCCTTTGTAGTGCCACCTGCCTTGCCACTGGCCTGGCAGGTTACACAGGAGCGACAAAACTCCTTGGTGTGTTCAGACATGTGGGGCCAGTGAAAGTGAGGGACAATTCTGTCCCAAGTCTTGTTCTGGCCCAGGTGACCTGCTAGAGGAATGTCATGGGCTAGGGTCAATAGGAAGCCCCTGAACTTCAGAGGTATAACCAACCTCCTGGTGGCACCAGGCTTGGGGTTTCTACACTCTGAGTACAAGAGTCCATCATCCCAATACACTTTATGGGGACCACTAGCATTCCCAGCAGCCTCAGCAGCAGCTTGCTGTCTGAGGGGTTCAAGAGAGGGGCAGTTCTGCTGCTCGTGGCTCAGATCTGCCCTGGAAGGGCCCCCTGTCCCTAAGAACTCAACCTGATCAGGCTCAAGCTCCTCTGGGACAGTTCCTTCCTCAGGACTGAGATCATCTCCCTCAAGAGACTGATCTTCCTTCTGAGCCAAGGGGGAAGGCACTGCCTTTACCCTACTCCTCCTCCTCTTGGATGGCACTTGGTCCATTGTTCCAGGATCCAAGGCCTGTTCAGTGTTAGACATTTTGGCCTGTGACCTGGTCACAGCAAACACATCTGCAGGGATCCCCAGCATTTCTGCATGGGTCTTGAGCTCCACTTCTGCCCAAGCTGAAGTTTCTAGATCATTGCGAAGCAAGCATTCAACTGGTAGGTCTGCACTCACCACAACCTTCTTAAGGCCAGTTACCCCTCCCCAGGAGAAGTTAACAACTGCCAGAATATGGTCTGTTCTGACATTGCTAGCATTGGTCACTTGGTACATTTCACCAAGTATAATCTGCCCAGGATCCACAAGATCTTGTGTCACCATGGTGACACTTGCTCCTGTGTCCCTGAATGCCAAAGCCTCTTTTCCATTTATTAATGGCTGTTGCCTGTACTTGCCCAGATTATTGGGACTCACAGAGGAGGTCACATCCATGCCTCCATCACAGACTAGGACAGCCTGAGTGAGTTCTCTGACTAGGCCAGATCCCATCTCATTACCCAGGGTCAACCCTACTAAACCCTTGGCTTGTGTACTCCCACCACCATTTGTAACTGCACTAGGGGGAACAGGTGCCTTAGGGGCATTGGTGGGTGCCGGAATAGAGTTGTTGGACTTGGTGCAATCACTGGTCCAGTGTGTCTTTTGCTTACAGACTTTGCACCATGGTTTCTTTTGGCCTTTTCCTTTGTTAGACTGTGAATCCCCACCTGAAGACGATTTTTGGGGGCCTTGTGAAGACTTCTGGTCTTTACCCTTCTCCCCACCCTTGTCAGAGTTCTTAGAATCTTGCTTCTTTGGGTCACCACCTTGGTTCTGTACCTTCTGCCTCACCCTGGTTCTGACCCATTTGTCTGCCTTCTTTCCCAATTATTGGGGAGAGGTCAGATCAGAGTCCACCAGGTACTGATGCAACAGCTGATTTTGACAGTTATTAAGAATCTGCTCCCTCATGATAAGATTGCACAATCCTTTGAAGTCACATACCTTACTGCCCACTAACCAACCTTCCAGAGCCTTAGCAGAACAATCAACAAAGTCCACCCAGTCTTGATTTTATGCCTTTTGGGTATCTCTGAACTTTAACCTGTATTGTTCAGTTGTTAGGCCAAACCCATCAATCAATGCACTTTTTAAGACTGGATAATTATCAGCATCCTCTTCTCTAACAGAGAGGAGCTTATCTCTACCTTTGTCTGCAAAGGAGAGCCACAAGATTGCTGCCCACTGCTCCTGAGGGACCCTCTGTACTTTAAAGGCCCTCTCCAGTGCAGTAATCCATTTGTGGATGTCATCCCCACTCTGGTAGGGAGGGACAATCTTGCTCAGGTTTCTATGGTCATAAGACCTTTCCCTACCACTAGGGAAGTTGCTGCCACCATGGGACTCTAGTCCCAACTTTCTTCTTTGTCTTTGAAGCTCTAGGGACTCCCTGTCTATAGCCAACTGCTCTCTTCTGATTCTCAACTGAGCTTCCTCATACTTGAGCAGTCTCTCTTTCCTCTCATGAGAGGATTCCCTCCTATGAGAGGAAACAGAGGTCCCTACTGAGGTGTCAGAGTGGTTAGACTCCTGAGAAGGAGATCTAGACCTTCTAGGCACACTCACAACTCTTCCAGGGGGGGCAAAGGGGAGGTCATTCTGATCCTCCTCCTCATCCTCAGGAGGAGCTGCATTGTCCAGGTCAGGATCATTGTCATCCTCCTGGCCAGTTTCAGAGGTCAGGTCCTGGGTATTTTCACCCCTGGCCCCTCCCTCATCTTCTGCCCCACCCTCTCTGCCTACCCTTGCAGACCCTATGGGTCTTCTAAGATCATCTAGCAGAAGCATCTCCAGGAGACGTTGGGTGTTGGCACTTTTGCCTGTCTTCAACTTCCTAATCTTGCACAACTCTCTCAATTCCAAGAATGGGAGGTTGTCATATTTGGATGGCAGGAGCCCACTGGTTCCTGGTAGTGAAGACATTACTAGTGAGGTGTGGTGTATGCACTACCTACTCTAGTGTGGCCTACTAAACTCTCTTGAGTTGTAGAAAGGGTGTGCTAGCCCTTAACACACAACTCTAAGTTCAGTAGAACTTACTGTATACTAAGCTTGTTTTATATGTACCTAAGGTACCCTTAGTGGTTTTCAGTTGATCAATTCAATTGAGATTATCTGGTAAAACAATAGCAAGCTGGAATCCCACTGCTGCACACCAATGTGAGAAGTTGGCCTGGTATATGCTGTCCACTAATTATAATGGGCACCTTGCACCAGTCCAAGCAACCCCTTATTGGAGATAGGTTAAAGACAACCTTTATTGAAAGCTATCCTAGTGGTAGCTATGGAGAGCAGCCTTCAGGCTAAGTCTTGAAGGAATGTAAAGCAGCTTGTTTTACCAGTCTATAATCTCTTGAGTGACCAAATTAAAGAGGACCACACCAGGTATATATATAAAATATATGTATTTAGTCTTAAACACACCCCTCTAGTCTCTTTGTGAGGCTAGAGTTCGAAGTACATAGTTTACAAGTCAAATATCAACAGTAATAGCACAAATACACGTTTGAGCCCTAGGGGCGTACCAAACCATATACCAAAAAAGTGGTATAAGAACCACGACTGAGCTAGACACAAGGCCTAGAGCCTGTAGAAGTGCTTGGACCCCAAGGAACCACCCAAGGTAGTGACACAGGGGACCCACGGGGGACGCATGCAGTGTGAGAACACAGCCGCGAGCCACCGTTGACTTCTATGGGGAAAGTCGCGGTTGGATTTTTAAAAGGAAAGGACACTTAGAGGAGGACTTGGAGCAAACCCTTTAGAAATAGGCAGTTCTAGAGTCAATACCCACAGGAGCACCGGAGTACTCGAGTTACCTCACCCAGGGAAGTCGGGTGCATAGGTGTCTTTTGGCGTCGGGTTTCGTCGTCGTTTTCAATGGCGATCTGCTGCAGCAGGCTGCTGGCGACCAAGTCGAAAGTGTCCGGGTGGATCCAAGAGTGGATCAAAGATCTGAAGGACCTGAAAGCAGAGGGGACAGAGTCTGGGTCACTAGCCAGTGACCAGGAAGGCGATGAGCAGATGCCCACCGATGGCGGGTGCTTCAGGTAGGTTGATGGTCATCTTGACTCTTCAGCTACGAGGTCCAGGAGGTGTTGACGACAACCAGGAGCTGGATTCGAGCTGTCCCACGACGTTTGTCGATTGCTGCGGTGTTGGTGACCGGATTAGACCCAACAATCCTTGGCAACGGCAAGTCACGTGGAAACAAAGAAAGGACATTGATGCAGACCAGCAAGGTCTGGGGGACTCACCCAGCAAGTCTAAGTCAGGGCACATCTGGAGCAACCAGGAAAGCCCAAGCAGAAGAAGAGTTGCCTTTGGGAGGGCCCACTAGCCAACAGACTAGCGACCACGAAGGAGTCTCGAGTGGACGCCCTTGGAGCTGGCTCACAGGACACTCGTGGAGTGGAGGCCAGTGATCTTCGATGCAGTCGGTGCTGGAGGCGGGGGCTACTTGGAGCCCAAAGCACAACTTCGTGGGTGACCAGGAAGAGGATGCACTTGCAAAAGTTCTTGGCGTCCAGGGGTCACGGTTTCACGTTATCCACGACAGCTACGTGCCTCAGCTTCACTGGGGTCTCAGGGCAGCCTCGGGGAAGTCTGGAAATCTACCTCTGGTGTTGCAAAGACTTCGGCGTCCGGCGGGAGCTTCAGCGATGCAGACCGGACAATTGCTTCTTAGGTGCGTGCCCAGCAGGGGAGTCACTCCTTGACCCCAAGGGAGATTCTTCAGTCCTCTAATCTTGAAGTTGAGCGTCGAAGGTCCAGGATTCGGCTTCAGAGTTTCGTCCAGGGTAATCTACAGTCCTAAGGACTGGGGCCCCATACTTATACTAAGTTAGGGGGTTGGACATACTCTGGGGACCCACCTATGGGAGGGTCAGGGAAGAGGGGTGGTTACACCCATTCCCTTTGTCCAGTTTCATGACAAAGCAGGGGCAGGTAGCCCCTGCAACCGGTTTGAAGTGGACTATGCACAGGGACACCAAATGCGCCCCCAGTGCAGGACTTCAAAGCACCAGAGAGTGCTCCCGCCCAGCCCCAATACACACTATCCTGTCTGGGGAGGTGATTACACCTCCCTGTGACAGGAAACCTATTGTCCAGGCCTCCCCTGCTGGAGTTTCGGTCAGCAGCAGGAGGCCAGACCTGTGTCTGTGGCAGCGGCATCCATTTTGTGATGCCAGGGCTCTGCAAAGTTAATACCGGGCAGGCCGGTGTGTACATGTCTCTCCCTCTAGAAGGGTGGAATGCTACCCCCGCCGCCAGGACTGGCGGGGGGGGGGTAGTATTCCAAGGTGTCTGACACCAAACACGACATGTTTTGGTGCAGCCAGTCCAAAGTTAGCATTCTACCGCGAGGATATAATGCACTTAAGAGTATATGGTCAGGCTGTACCACAAACAGCACCAGAGGATTGACTCCGAATGCTGCAGAGGGGCTCTGCTCATGCAGGGGCACCCTCTCACATAAAAACCAAGCACTCTGCCTTTAGGATTGGTAAGGCCTGCCATAGGAGTGACTTATAGGTTTATATGTGTGTGCAATGGTAGTGATATAGGTAGCCTATACCACAGTAAGGGGTGCATGCACCACCTTACCCAGGCTGCAGTAGCAGGCCTGTGGTGTCATTTTGGAGGGCCTCCCAGGGGTAACATAATACATGCTTCAGCCCCTGGTAGGCCTCTGGGGTACCTATGCCCTGGGTACATAGTATACCATATACCAGGGACTTATAAGTGCACTCCAGAATCCAATCAGAGATGTACCTAAGGTACATGGAAACCATTTTAGAGAGGAAGTAGCTAGGCTGGGGTTCTGATTAGCAGGGCCCCAGCCAGACTAAAGTCGAAAAACAGTGAAGCATCAGCAAAAAGTGGGGGTACCCATGTGAAGCAGATCCTACTCTCCTACACAGGTCACATCTGTGTCACTCTGCTCCGGTGCGGCTGTTGCACTATATGCCTCACCACTGGTGTCCGTCCCCTGTCCCTCAACGCACACGGGAGATGCTACATGGGAGAGAGATGTAGTGTTAGTGGAGTGGTACCAACTGAAGTAACATGTGCAAGTAAATCACCATTCAAGAAGATGTGTTATCCACGTTGCACATCACCCTGACTAAATATACATTGCCACCTCAATTATCAACCCAACAGTGCATTTAAAGAACAAATCCAGCCATAAGTGATCCCGGTGACTCACACAGCACACCATCCTGCCTGTGGCCCACTTCAGACACAGGCACAAAAATCTCTCTGACCACACAGGGTGCTGAGGATGGCAAGGATGAACACCACAACATGGTGTCAATTACGTACATGGATGGAGCAGTAGGGGAGCACACACACACAGACCACAACATAATAGCCCACAATGGCCATTAGCGCATGCCAGCCACCATGTTGCTTGCACGGGCACAAGTACTGTAGCACATTGTCCTCAGAAGTTGTAGCAGCTGAAATCTGCTGTCAGGCATTGCACGCATTGATTCAAACACACTCAGATTAGGCACACTCCCGTCACCAGCAATATGAATTCACACAGTACCCCACTGCACAAGGTACCTGAATGCCACAGCTTTGATTGCAATGTCAATGCACATTGTGCAGATCACATCAGTGAGTACAGGTGGGACAAATGCATGTCAGATGCACCCAGCACAGACTCCACTTACAATCCACTGCATCACACTACCAACTTCACATAGCTCAGAGTTTGTCCAATCTGCGGACACATGCAGCCACTCCCTGCCAAAGCCACCCGTCAACAAATACTCACCCCTAGCTTGCTGCTCATGCTCCTTCAATTGTGCATCCAACTCAGGCTGTGTTACAGCCAAGATGCAGGCCATTAGTGGTGTCATGGTGCGTCGGGCCAACCTGCCGCTCCGAGGGAGCAGCCCCAGCGTCATCTCGGCCACGTTCTTGCTCAGCCGGCAGATGTCATCCCACCTTTTATGACAGTGGCTGCGCCGTCGGTTTGACACACCCAGATCACGCACCTTGGAGGCAATGGCCCTCCACACGGCTTTACGCTGGTGGACTTTCAGCTGCAGGCATGAGAGACAAGAGGGGTAATACATCAGTGACACAGTGTATACTACCAAAATCTCTCAAAACAGTGGCACGATACTCACTCATCCCAAATCAACAGATATGTGTAACAGAGCCAAGAATGCATGGCACATGGTACAACGGCATTGGAGAACCACACGTGAACCCATGAAGGTGGGAGGGTGGACACAGTACCTCTACATCCTATTCACATGCAGGATGCCAGCACATCAAGCAATGTGTAGTCTGCCCACATCTACTGTCCGCTGTTAGCTAGAGCAACACATAGATTATAAAGCAACACATGGTTGTTGGTGGACTCACTGTGTCCAACACTGCGCAGCCCCCAATGTCCTAGCCCTGTGAATGGCTCACTGTCATGGAGCTCACATACAGTGACATCAACTCTCATACACACACCCTTGTCACAAGGCCTGTCGTGTGCATTCTACAGGGCTGAGATGGCTCTTTGATGAAGATGTGTGAACAAAAGACACATGGAACACACTGTACATGCAGTGATGTGTACTTGTGGGAATTGGGCGGCGAATGTGCAGGCCAGGTGGGCTGACACTGAGAGGGACATTTGGGACCCACACAGCCATTCACACAAGCAATCACTGGCCTGACTCCTGCATTACCAATTTGCTGATTCACTGTATGGCTGTCAGGACAATACATGTCCCTCAAATCTGGATGGGCATGCAGGGAAACGTGTGAAAGAGGCTACACAGCCCCTCCCCCTGGAGAAAACATGCTAGGCAGTACATGTCAGAGCCCCACACTCACTGACACATACTGCAGCACCTCCACCTCACGTGTGCCCCCCCTGCACTCTCACTCACACTGTTGGAGACTTACCATGACATTAGGGGCACCATAGAGCCTTGGGTACTGTGCAAGCACCCCGTCCACCAGGACCTCCAGCTCCTCGCTGGTAAAGGGACTGGCCCGGATCTTCTGTGTCCTCAACATCACTGTGGACAGGTGGCAGCAGCAGCAGGTGGAGTTCAGGGGTGGCAGGCAGCAGTCCCTGGAGACAGCAGCAGCAGGTGGAGGGTGGCAGGCAGCAGTCCCTGGAGGCAGCAGCATTAGGTGGAGGGTGGCAGGCAGCAGTCCCTGGAGGCAGCAGCAGCAGGTGGAGGGTGACAGGCAGCAGTCCCTGGAGGCAGCAGCAGCAGGTGGAGGGTGGCAGGCAGCAGTCCCTGGAGGCAGCAGCAGCAGGTGAAGGGTGGCAGGCAGCAGTCCCTGGAGGCAGCAGGTGGAGGGTGGCAGGCAGAAGTCCCTGGTAGCAGTGGAAATGTGGGGCACCCTCCCACACATATATAGGCCCCTGGGGCTGTGTCAGTGGTCCCACGCCGCTGCAATTGGTGTACCAGGTCTGCTATTTTTAAAATCATCCAATGTCCGCCTCCGCGGTGGCGGTGCATGCCTACCGCGATTTTCAAAGCCATATGAAGCAACCGCTACTGTGCGTCCCATTGGCTGCAAGGGCATGGACCATGGCGGTGACACACCGCAGGGGCCAGGCGCGCGCTACCGCGGTGGTGCATCTTTTGAATGCTTCCAATGACCAGCTATGCGGTTGCGGAACACGCCTACCGCTATCTTCAAAATTGCATCAGGCTACCGCGAGGGTGCTTCCCATTGGCTGCCAGGGCATGGTCCATGGCGGTGACAGTCCGCAGGGGCCAGGCGGTAGGGACCACCATATGGGTGCCATACAGTGCCTGTAGTGACCGTGAGCTGGGTAGCGGTGCATGCCAACCGCCATATACACATGTAGATATGGCTGAGACTACCGCGATCGTGTCTGGGGTATTGGCGGTGACAGTCCGCAGGGGCCAGGCGGTAGGCACCGCCATATGGGTGCCATACAGTGCCTGTAGTGACCGTGAGCTGGGTAGCGGTGCATGCCAACCGCCATATACACATGTAGATATGGCTGAGACTACCGCGATCATGTCTGGGGTATTGGCGGTGACAGTCTGCAGGGGCCAGGCGGTAGGCACCGCCATATGGGTGCCATACAGTGCCTGTAGTGACTGTCCATGGACTTGCGGAGCAGGTTTGCTGCACATATGGAGTCATCCATCTCTATCCATAGCCCAACATGAACAGTGCCCAGTGTCTCCAACATTGAAGGACCCTCATGAGGCCAACATAACGAATGGGACATTTAACTCCATGTCACCTACACATGCCATATATGTGTATGTGATAAATTGCATTGACACATACACACGCACATGTCACATGTGATGTGTAAGGGCATGTAGACTGTACAGTTTTTGTGTTGCATAGCATATGTAGCTAATGGTCAATGTGTGTAGGTGCAATGTAACGCACAATGCTGTCTCATTGTGTGAACTAGGGGCATCATTGACTGTCACATTGTCTACTGCACATGCACACACGTGTTCACCATGCTCAGGCTGTGGTCAGTGTGTACTTGATGTGTGCCATGTGCAACCTGTGTTGGGAGGTGTATCATGGACAGCAGCACGGTGTGCTAGGGTAGTATTGTAGTTTGACACATATGCTGGGGGTAATACTCACAGGTGTGTGCACACATGTGGTGCCATATCCCACTGTGCATTCCAATGAGCAGGAGGTGTGCACAGATCATTGCTGCGGGTAAGGGGACAAGTGTACGAGTAGTGTGCCTGATGTGTACCGACTTGTGCAGTGCTCTGTTGGTTGATGGTGCAGTCTGTAACATTTGGCAATGTGTCTGTAGAAATGTGAAATGTCCTGTACATCTTATGGTGTGTTTCATTGACATATGTGCACTTTCATCTGACCTAGGAGGAGGCCCAATATCCATCGTCCATTCACAGAGCTGGCTGACATGGAGAATGAAGAGATCATCCGCAAATTCAGGCTGGATAGAGTTTCCCTACAAAACCTATGTGCCATTTTGGAGCCCCACCTGCAGCCACGTCGCACATATCCAACAGCTTTCACTGCGACTTCAAAGGTGATGGCGTGCCTGCATTTCTTTGCGACAGGCTCATTCCAGCACACGGTAGCAAGCGCAGGTGGGATGTCACAACCGATGTTCAGCATGGTGCTGAGGGATGTACTGTCAGCTATGATGAACTATAAGGACAGATACATTCAATTCCCCAGGGGGCCAGAGTTGGTGGCTATGAAGGGAGATTTTTATGCCCTTGGACACATCCCCATGTTGTTGGTGCCATTGATTGCACACATGTTGGGCTTGTGCCACCACAGGCACGTGAGCAAGTTTACAGAAATGGGAAGCATTACCACTCAGTAAATGTTCAAGTGGTGTGCCAGGCGGACATGATCATCTCCCACGTGTGTGCCAGGTATCCCGGGTCAGCCCATGATTCGCACATCATGTGCAGCAGCATCGTCCCGCAGCTGATGGCCAATCTGCTTCCTGAGCGTGCATGGCTTGTGGGTGAGTATGCATAGTGGAGTAGCGTGGTGTGTGTGTGACATGCTGTCCTGTGGCATTGTGGAACATCAAGGTTAATCTGCGTTTCTCACACCCAGGTGACTCTGCATATCCTAACCATCCGTGGTTGCTGAGCCCACTGCGGAATCCTGTGACAGCAGCTGATGTGCGATATAATGATGCCCATGGGAGGACACGGCGTGTAATAGAGCGTACATTTGGTCTCCTAAAGTCACGCTTTCGCTGCCTGGACCGTACCGGAGGTGCCCTGATGTACTCGCCAAGGAAGGTGTGTCAGATAGTCGTGGCATGCTGCATGCTCCACAACCTGGCCATTCGCAAGGCAATACCCCTGATCCTGGATGATGATGAGCAGCCAAGGCCCCCGCCTGCAAACCAACCCGTGTCCAGTGACGAGGACAGTGGAGAGGAGGAAGGTGTTGACATGCGTCAATAGCTCATCAACCGCTACTTCACTTGAAGGTGAGTGACGATGTAGGAGGGATACATGGTCTGATGGTGTTGCAGTTGCTGTGAGGGTGTATGTGAGCTTGGTGACTGCAGCCTTGTGTTCACTCCTTGCTGGTTGGCAATGTTTGTGGGATAGGGTAGTTTGACACAGATACAGGATGTCTCCATGGCGACTGTTGCTCTGTGTAATGTGTGAAGATTGGAGTACCTTGTTGACAAGTGTTGTGTGAAGTGTGTGATGCCACACCAAAACAAGTGACTCTTGTTCTAATGTTTTTCCTAAGTCCCTTCAGCCTCTCCTTGCCTACCTACATTCCATTTCCCTGGGACATTTACATTACGGTGAAGGTTGCACATCCTGTATTAAAGACGGAGCAGACACAACAACATGTGTGTAAGGTGTATTTATTTACAATTGTGTCATTTGAGGGTCGAGAAAATGTACATGGGGGGAATTTGAAGAAATTAGTTGACGGTCATGGTAGATGAGATAATTGAGTAGTCACCACAGTGATGTGGAGACCCAGTCCAACAGACAGATGCCATTCACATGGCAGTGTGGGGAAGGATAGTCCAAAAGGTAAATGCAGTGGTGCAGTGGTCTGCCATCATGGCTGGCTCCGGGACTTGCCTTTGGCAGGTGCTTTGGCACGTAATGCCTCCTGGCCTTTCCTTGGATGGCCCCTTTTGCGCTTGACTGGAGGGGCCTGTGCTGCAGGGGCAGTGGTGTCTGAGGACTCACCCCCCTCTGTGGATGCAGGGGAGGATGATGAACTGCCATCCTGCTGCCCATCAGGGGGAGGCGGAGATGTTGAATGTTGCGCTGGCCTGTCCCTCAGAATCGCCACTTGCTGCCCAAAGAGGTCCACAATTTGTCCCATGCGGGTGTCCATGGACCTCATCAGCAGGAGGAGCTCCCGAGCATCTTGTTCAGACCGGCCCATTTGTCCCTGGGCCTGTTCGTATGCCCCAAGGACTCTGTTGATGTGGGACAGGGCTTCCGTCCCAGGCTCAGTTCCCCTCTGCATGACCCTGCCCCTCCCACCTACACTGCTGCCACGGGTCTGTTGGCTCCCCACATTGCTCCGCTGCATCCTCTCCCTGGCCTCCTCAGTAGATGTCGTGGGGTGCTCATCACCTGGGGCAGGGAGGGTGTTGCGGGCAGCTGTGGTGGTGGTGGTAGTGGTTGCCAAACAGGCCGTGACAACAGCTGTCTGGGGAAGGTCATGGGTTGCAGCAGATGTGGTTGTGGGGACAATGGGTGCCTGGGCCTGGTTGCGGCCTGCCACAACAGATGTGCTGGCTTGGGGCTCCTCATCCAAGGAATCCAGGGAGTATTCATCCAGTAGCCTCTGTTCTGGGGTGGGGGACTGGCTCTGCAGGTTGGTGGTGTCGTCCTCTGCAATGAGTTCTTGGTCACCTGTGGGTCAGATGAGAAAAGGTCATTGTGTTGCAACCAGCAAAGCTTCTGTTCGCACTGTTACATCAACTGTTTGTACATCCAGCAGTTGTTCACTCATCTAATTTGCAGTTACCGACATCCAGTGATGCTTTACAAGCTGTTGAGGTACATGCATTACTCGTCCATATTGGGAGTTGGCAAGACATGACATGCACAATTTACATTTTTTACATTGAGAGGTTTATGTTGGCATCTAGTGAGTGTTTAATTATATGTGATCCTGTTACGCATGTATGTCACTTGGTGTGCCCTTGCAGCCGTTTTCTCTGCACATTGGGGGAACATTGTAGTTGCATCCATACCTTTGGCATGTGGTGTACATATCTGTATTTGCACTTCCAGCCATGCTTTCTTTGTTTTCATTTGGTCCTTGCTGGTTTGGACCCCTGCCATTTTCAGATGGCATGCAGGGTTGTGCACTGAGTTACATCTACATGTGGATCTGAATGTCACACTTTGGTTGCTGTCATGGTTTCATTTGCTTAGGTGTGTGCACACTATAGTGGCCAATGCTATCTGGGTGTGTAGTTGTGCAATGTGAGGCCTGGTGTCCTATGCCACCATGCTTGTCGTGAGGCATATCTGGCTGCATGTAGTGGCTGGTGATATGTTCTGTTTGCTGTTTTGTGCTTGTATTTGTAAGACCTCTCTGTGTGTGTGTGAGGAAGGCTTCCATCTTGGTCCAGTGTGGGACAAGTCAGCATGATATGTCTACCTACCAGTGATTTGGAAGTGGACATTGCAATGACTGACACATGCATCTTAGTGCGAGGGTGTTATCAGTCTTGGGGGCTGGAGCTCATGTGGGCTTGTGTGAGTTGTTGTGCAAGCTTCCCACCCCCACACACCCCGACCTGTGAGATGCGGTTAGCTACCTGTTAGTTGAGTGGGTGGCATACAATGCCTGCCACATGATTCTGATTGGGGGTGGAGTGGCCCATCCTACTCAGGGGTGGGATAGCATGCATAGTGGGATTTGTGGGACAATTTGCCAACACCACAACACCGTCTCCGAGTGAAGATGGCTACCTACCGGTTGAGGTGAAGGTGAGCAATGACATGGCTATGTGACTTAAGAGTCATTCTTGGGAGGAACGTGCCTGTGGTGAGCAGAAGGTGTGTGTGGGTTTCAGTACCCAAACTTTTCACATCACATTAGGGCATGGGGTGTGGCCCCACCATCACTGTTGTCCCAACTATCTGGGTGTGGGGTTCACTCCCCCAACATTTGCAGGCAAAATAGGGCATGGGGTATAGGCTCCTATCACTGTGGTGACATACAGCAGGTTGAACATCTCACCCAGCAAACATTTCCACACTATCATGGTTTCATGGGATTTGTGGACCTGAGAACATGATCAAAGTACTGGTGATGCAGTTGTTCCGGTGCATCCATACACTTACATGTTGGCCTCAACAGTGGTGTGTTTGTAAGATACAGTCATCCATGTGCAGACAATGTGTGCTTTTGGGGCCAGACAATACCAGCACTGTTCAGACAGACAGTGTGAGATGTGACCATTGTCAATGCATACACACATTGCTGGTCCCAAGCAGACACATTTGTGCATTTTAGTCAGACAAGGTACTCTTGTTATGCAATTCAGTGCAGCACTGTGGCAGCTGGGTCTGTTGCAAGACAGTTGGGATGTGCATAGTTTAGCAGTGTGAGTCCCAGGTCCAGTGGAGTTTTTTGGTAATCTGCACTTCCACTGTTTACATTGCAACACTGTGGTATGACATGGGTGATTAGCACTTTGACAACCAACTTGCCAGACACTGCTGCAGGGAAGCATGATAGGTGTTAGTGTTGCAGTGTGTGATGCCTGGCACAGTAGACACAATGTGGGAAATTTTTGCAGTGAGACTTGTGCATGCTGAGTACAATACGACTGTTTAGCATAA
Organism: Calotriton arnoldi; assembly: GCA_963921515.1. Taxonomy (NCBI): domain Eukaryota; kingdom Metazoa; phylum Chordata; class Amphibia; order Caudata; family Salamandridae; genus Calotriton; species Calotriton arnoldi. The sequence continues at coordinate 260,688 of CAWUFW010008507.1, forward strand.
TTTGTGTAGGTGACTGTGGACAAAGTGGTATGGTGTGATGTGCGGGGGAACAAACGTAACATGCCTATGAGTGGGACAAGTGCTCCATCATGCTGATCTGTTGAAGAAATGGGCCTGTTGTGGGTTGTACTGCAGTGTCACCAATTCCACACACCACTCCCAGTTGAAATGGTTACCTACCAGTAAGTTTGAGGAGTCACATTCAATATCTGCCACATGGTTGTGGTTGTGGGGAGTGCTCCATCTTGCGCAGCTGTAGGACAAGGGGGCCTGGTGGGAGTTGTAGTGCAGACTTCCAGACCACACACACACCTCCCTGTGAGGATGGCTACCTACCTGTTAGGTTAAGGTGAGCAATGCAATGGCTGCCACATGGGGGGGGTTAGGGCTCCATCTTGCGCATCTGTAGGACAAGGGGGCCTGGTGGGAGTTGTAGTGCAGACTTCCAAAGCACACACACACACCTCCCTGTGAGGATGGCTACCTACCTGTTAGGTTAAGGTGAGCAATGCAATGGCTGCCACATGGGGGGGGTCAGGGCTCCATCTTGTGCATCTGTAGGAAAAGGGGGCCTGGTGGGAGTTGTAGTGCAGACTTCCAAAGCACACACACACACCTCCCTGTGAGGATGGCTACCTACCTGTTAGGTTAAGGTGAGCAATGCAATGGCTGCCATATGGGGGGGTTCAGGGCTCCATCTTGCCCATCTGTAGGACAAGGGGGCCTGGTGGGAGTTGTAGTGCAGACTTCCAGAGCACACACACACACCTCCCTGTGAGGATGGCTAACTACCTGTTAGGTTAAGGTGAGCAATGCAATGGCTGCCACATGTGGGGGGTGGGGGTTCAGGGCTACATCTTGCGCATCTGTAGGACAAGGGGGCCTGGTGGGAGTTGTAGTGCTGGCAGCATGTACACATGTACCCATGGTGATGTTTGCAGCTACCTTTGAGGTGAACCTGAGGGACTGTTGGATTAATGTGTGAGAGATGTGTTGGTGACAGTGTGGCGCTCATGACTGCATTTGTACCTGGGAGGTATAGCTTAGTAGTGGTGCAAGACAGTACATGTCAGTGTGATGTTAGGCATTTGTTTGTACTTACCAGCCTCCACTCCCCCGGGTATTCCTGTGAGACTCTCTGGATGCAGTATGCCAAGCACCTTCTCCTCCCATTTGGTTAATGTCTTGAGTGGAACGGGAGGGCCACTGCCTGTCCTGTTAGCCAGCTCATGGTTCTTGGCTCTCTTTTTCTTGACCACTGCCTTCAGATCGTGCCAGCGCCTCATGATTTCATTTCTATTGCGTGGCACGGTCCCTACTGCATTTACCTTATCTACTATCCTTCTCCACATTAGCGTTCTTGTGGCTACTGTTGTCTGTTGTACCAGGTTACCAAACAATTGGGGTTCTACCCTGATTATCTCATCTACCAGGACCCTCAACTCACTGTCAGTGAATTTGGGCTTTTTCTGTGGTGACATGGTGTGTGATATGCCAAGGTGTTTGAGGTGCAAGTGTTGAGGTGGTGGTGGTGATGTGTATGGTGTGTGATGTGCAAAGGGGTTAGAGGTGCAGGTGTAGAAGTGGTGGTGGTGGTGGTGATGTGTGTGTGTTGTGCAGATTTGCCTCTCCTGTCAGCTGTGGTGTATGTCCCTTCAGTTCTGGAGTTTTGCAAAGGATTGTGGTCTGGTAGGGGGCTGGATTTATACTGGGCTATGTGGGTGTGTCAGGATGGGGTATTGGTTGCAGGTGTGGTGTGTATGTCGTCCTGGGATTTGTAGTTTTTGAGTTTACCATGGGGGTGTGTCTTTGGGCTGTGTTAGGTGTTTTTGGGTGCATGACTTGTTTGCTTGATGCACTTTGTGGGCATGTTGTGTGTATTTTTTCCGACCGCCATTATTTTCACGGAGCGTACGCAGCGGTGGCTATGCTACGGCGCTTCCGCAGGCTCTCTCATTCCTCACTATTGTCGACCGCGGCGGTCGGAAACAGCGCTCTGCACCGCAGTCATGTCGGGGATATCATAATTTCCATGGCGGTGTCTCCGCTGTGGTTGCGGTGGCTTGTGATGTTTCCGCAGCGATTCCGACTGCCGCGGACGGGTTTTGGGCTTCTCCGCACGGGACGGGCGGTTTCTCGGGTCTCCTTTCCGCCGCGGTTGGATTTTTACCACCGAGGATCCTAATCTAGCCGTCGGTTTTCCCGCGGTAGCGGCGGGCGGTGAGTTTCCGCTACCATGGCGGTCGGGTAGCTTTTCCGTCCACCATCGTAATGACCCCCTTAGTGTGGAATATGCAACAAATATTACCTTTGCATACCAAATTAAAAATCTAATTGCCCTGGCCTATGTGCTAGTGACAGATGTGGCTGAGCATTATAACATTTTAATTGAAAGTCCATTTTACCAACAAAATGAACAAAAATTATCTCCCCTCCTAGATTATTTTGAGGATACCTGGGTGGGGAGATTACACTGATCAGGCCATAGGCGTCAACCTAAATTTCAAATTCCTTGGTGGAATGTGTATCTAACTACACTTAACCAAGAAGCTAAAACAAACAATGCAGTTGAGGGTTGGCATAATGCCTTCCTATCTTCTACAGGACGAAGCACTCCTACCCTACATAAACTATTACTTGCCATACAAAAAGAACAAAGCTTCCAAGAACTCAGAATGCAACAATCTGTCATCCAATTAAAACCAAAATATCTAGACAAACTAATCAAATGTATCAGTATCTCCAACAGCAAGTTCAGCTATACTCTTCCACAAGAGGCCTTGAGTACTTAAATATGATAGCTAAAACTCTACTCTAAAACATATAAACAATGTAAATATACTATTCTGAAGAAAAAAATGATTAGAATAAAAACAGTGCATTCTTTTAAATCAAAAAATTAATTAATTTGTCTAATATGTGTTATAAATTTATATATACATATATATAGACAAATTAATTAAACAGCAAAGCAACTAAACAGCAACTGCAATTAAATTAAAATCTTATCCCTCCCACAATTAAAATATTTAAAAACACTTACCTTTCCCGTTGCTCTAATACGAAAATGCCACATCTTCCAAAGTAATCCAGGTAGTTCACAATCCATAGATATTAAAAAGGAACCCCAATAAAATCTAAAAATACAACTGTATCAAAAATGTAATCCTCCAGCGAAAAATCGACAATCCAGTAACCATAAAAAACCGAAAAATAGTATAAAATTAAAAACCGCTCCATTAAAACCGAAAAATGAAGGAAGTATAAAATAATTATTAGTTAATATAACTAATACACACTTCCTTAAATAAAAAAAATTTGCAATGTTCCCTAATTCCAAACTTCTTCGTCGTAAAACCTACAAAACAAAAAAAAAACATTCCCACCCACACAAATGTACACATATTACACTTAAAAACATGACTACAAACATTATTCACACAGTATTAACGTAAAAACGACATAAATAGAAAAAATTTAACTAGGCCTCAAATACGGAACACAACGTTAACAATTAATAACTAAATAAAACACTAAACACACCATAACTTCGAAAACATAACTCCGCGCACACTAATTACAACATTCCTACCTTCAAAATACACTTAAAATAGTTTAATATTAAAGAAAATTACTCATACCTTCTCAGACGCTAAGCAGCTCCCAACCGCGAGCTTCTTTCTTCCCAAATGACCCAAAACAACAGCGAGCGGTTACTAAATTAAAGCCCCAAACAAAGGGGCCCATTACGATGACTGGCGGATGCACCTCCGCGATGCTGGCGGTGGGAGAAAACGCTCTTCTCCGCCCGCGAGTAGCAGTGCACACGTCCGCCATATTGCAATGGTCAAACACAGCCCATTTTCCGACCTCCGCGGTGCGACGTGAACCGCCATCAAAACGCGCCCGCCACCGCTGCGGAGTTAACCAATCCAGAGCCATCGCCGTGCGGAATGACGTCCCTCCCGCCGTAGAAATTAGGATGCGCCAAACAGCCAGGCACACCGCAGCAGAGAAACCGGCCAATCTGAGCAGGCGGAAGTACCACAGCCGAGCGCAAAAGTGAATACCGGAGACGACCGCCATGGACCCGGCACTACACGCCTTCCCGGCGCTGTACATGATACACCTTCAGCAAGCCATGGACCGTGGCGGACGCCGCCGCAGGTACGCGATCACACAACTCTGCACACAAACACAACCCACAACTCCATGGCTGATGTAAGGTTCCTGGCCCAACCAGACACCCTGGTGGGTACAGGAACACAACCCCAGGTGTAGCCACACATGTCCTACCTGCCACAGGTTCACCCCTCCTCATCCAGGTCACCATGTCCGCGATCTTGAAATAATGTTCAGTGCACATGACCGCAGCGGTGAATCCACGTAAAAAAATGCGCACAATGTAGTAGGCAGGGCCAGCGCAAGGCATGGGCAGTGCACAAAGTACACAGGGCAACACCTCCACACTCCACACACTAGGCCCACCCACAACATGAAGGGACATGCCATGTGACCCTCCTGTGCTCCCACATGCCCAATAACCAGCCAGGTGAACACACACACTGCACCACACAACAAACAACTAGGGAGACAGCCCCATCAGGTGTGGCTGCAGAGTAACACACAGCGTAGAAGCACAGGGCCAGGGGAACACACACACCACAACAACACCACACTCATGGCAAGTAAACTGAGTCCAAGCCCAAAACAAACACACACAGATAATGAACAAACACTCTAATGGACACACAGCCTGCCAAGTCACACAGACATACCCCACACTGACACACAGCAACAAACACAGACCACATGATAGCAGCAATGGAGGACAACAAATAGGAAAGCTAAAGTGAGGTGCACACAAATGGAATGGCAAGGAGCTGAACACCAAGCATGTGTACATCACATGCAAGGGAAGGAACATATAACAACAACAGCAGCCCAACAAATCACACATGGCAGTCACAGTGAGTGAAGTAAAACCACAGTCACCTCACTGCAACAACTCAGGGAGACAGCAAGGCAACCCATGTAAAGGCACAGGGATGAATGGAAGGGTATGAAGTCTAACACTGATCAGTCACACGTCTGTATCCAAATACATCACAGGAGTATGTCAGCAGCACAACACACAGGGCCCATTGCAACACTGCATGACTGTCAAACACAAGTATGAACCTTCACACAATCCCCACACCCATCACACCTGCAGCACACAACACCAGTGGCAAACACACAGAAGCTTGCCAATAATGTCCAGTCAATACACTGACAAGCAAACACACCCCCTGGGGGGTATCCACAAACATCACACACACACAGGGATGGCAGAACCACTGTATGCACAAAAACAACAGTCAAACACGGAACACAATCAAAACACACACACAGAACTACTACAATAACAGACAAGACCTGTGCAGTTAAACAGTGGAAATCCAATGGGAGTACACAACCTCATTAGTCAGGAAAAATGCACAGACAACATACCACAACACATATAAGAAGTGCATCCACACAAAACAATAATGGAGACAAACAGGGAGAAATGGGCCTACAATGACACACAGACAGACATACCACACCACCCATCAACTCAAAATGGTGTTATAGTGTACCACATGCCTGCACATGCACAAGAATGACAAGAGACACATCAAATATGAGAGGAGAAAAAACCAAGGATGCACCCAAAACAAGCATGGGAACTACAATTGACCTCAGTTCATGTGACAGACACACAGGTAAGGCACACCACAATGGCAACACACATCTGAATCAAACACAACAACAAAACACACACACTGACAGGCAAATAGAACACCACACACAGAGCAACAGTCAACTGCAAGAGAAAACACAACACAAACACTGCACACAGCCACATCAGACACAACACATGCACATGCAAAGATATCAATATTCTACAACAGCCAAACATCAGGTGGTGCACACCAGGAAAGGACAAGGCAACATACACTCACAGCACTGCATGCACACCAAGCAGTGTGTGCACAACAGACATACCAGTTACAAACAGAGATGAGTGACACACCATGAACACACACAACAACAATCTAAACATCACACAGACAACAACACACCCAGGAAGTTAAACAGTCCACAGCAAACACACCTACATCTAAGCCAACACACACAGATGCAAAAGTCTGGGACACCAAAGTTTAAACAACATGATCAGAGGAAACAAGACATCGGCAATGTTGAAGTGGCATATAGAGCATGTGTCACAGTAAACCATACCCACACAGTAACCCTTCATTAAGCAAGTACACTGACAAGGCAGACAACAGGAGTAATTCTTTTTTATTTACATTTTACACAGTTATGCAGCAAAATTCAGACGAGCAAGGCCAGTGACCAGTCCAATGTGCAGATGAGGTACATGAGAAGCTGCACAGGCAAGGTGCAAACAGCAGTGAACAGCAAGGCCAGTGACCAGTCCAAAGTGCAGATGAGGTACATGAGATCCTGCACAGGCAAGGGGCAAACAGCAGTGAACAGCAAGGCCAGTGACCAGTCCAAAGTGCAGATGAGGTACATGAGAAGCTGCACAGGCAAGGGGCAAACAGCAGTGAACAGCAAGGCCAGTGACCAGTCCATAGTGCAGATGAGGTACATGAGATCCTGCACAGGCAAGGGGCAAACAGCAGTGAACAGCAAGGCCAGTGACCAGTCCAAAGTGCAGATGAGGTACATGAGATCCTGCACAGGCAAGGGGCAAACAGCAGTGAACAGCAAGGCCAGTGACCAGTCCAAAGTGCAGATGAGGTACTTGAGAAGCTGCACAGGCAAGGGGCAAACAACAGTGAACAGCAAGGCCAGTGACCACTCCAAAGTGCAGATGAGGTACATGAGAAGCTGCACAGGCAAGTCTAGAACATCAGTCAACAACAAGGCCAGTGGCCAGGACACAGTGCAGGTGAGGTACATGAGAAGCTGCACAGGCAAGTCTAGAACATCAGTCAACAACAAGGCCAGTGGCCAGGACACAGTGCAGGTGAGGTACATGAGAAGCTGCACAAGCTGCCCCACTGTCGTTGTGCCCGTGATTTTGTCTGCTCCCCCTTGTTTTCCTTTCTGTGCCCCTCGCTGCCCCACTGTCGTTGTGCCCGTGATTTTGTCTGCTCTCCCCTTGTTTTCCTTTCTGTGCCCCTCGCTGCCCCACTGTCGTTGTGCCCGTGATTCTGTCTGCTCCCCCTTGTTTTCCTTTCTGTGCCCCCGCTGCCTCTCGCCATTCCCGCCGCTGCGTCCCTGCGGCCCCGCCCCCTGACTGCCCATTCGCTGCCCCTGCCTCCCGCCTCCCAGCTGCTCCTCCCTCCCACCTCCCCATAAATGGCGGCCGCTGCGCGGTGAGGAGAGCGACCCTTGACCTTGCCAGGTAGGTCGCTCCCCACCACACAGCTCCGCCTGTGTTGTCTGCCCGCTGCTTCTGCAGGTAAGATCGCCCTCCGCTTGTGGCCCCGGTGCCCGCTTTGTCTGCTTGTCTCCCCTTTTCCTTTCTGTGCCCCTCGCTGCCCCACTGTCGTTGTGCCCGTGATTTTGTCTACTCTCCCCTTGTTTTCCTTTCTGTGCCCCTCGCTGCCCCATTGTCGCTGTGCCCGTGATTTTGTCTGCTCTCCCCTTGTTTTCCTTTCTGTGCCCCTCGCTGCCCCATTGTCGCTGTGCCCGTGATTTTGTCTGCTCTCCCCTTGTTTTCCTTTCTGTGCCCCTCGCTGCCCCATTGTCGCTGTGCCCGTGATTTTGTCTGCTCTCCCCTTGTTTTCCTTTCTGTGCCCCTCGCTGCCCCATTGTCGCTGTGCCCGTGATTTTGTCTGCTCTCCCCTTGTTTTCCTTTCTGTGCCCCTCGCTGCCCCACTGTCGTTGTGCCCGTGATTTTGTCTGCTCCCCCTTGTTTTCCTTTCTGTGCCCCTCGCTGCCCCACTGTCGTTGTGCCCGTGATTTTGTCTGCTCTCCCCTTGTTTTCCTTTCTGTGCCCCTCGCTGCCCCACTGTCGTTGTGCCCGTGATTCTGTCTGTTCCCCCCTTGTTTTCCTTTCTGTGCCCCCGCTGCCTCTCGCCATTCCCGCCGCTGCGTCCCCTGCGGCGCCGCCCCCCTGACTGCCCATTCGCTGCCCCTGCCTCCCGCCTCCCAGCTGCTCCTCCCTCCCACCTCCCCATAAATGGCGGCCGCTGCGCGGCCGCGCCGCTGGCGCGCCGAAGGCGCGCCTAAGGCAAGCCCGTCTGCGCCCGTCCGCGACTGGACCGCGCCCAGCGCCAGAACCCCTGGATCCCACCAACGCAACACTACTCGACGGACCTACGACGCCGCCACACTCACCGCACTCAATGCCGGCCGGAACCCTGCCTGCTACCGAGCCTCACCGAGACGCACCCACGGACCCTTCACCTGCCAAACCTGCCGATTCACCTGCCCCCGGACGTGCACCACCTCCGCCAAGTCGAGCAACAGCAGCAACCACCTGAAATGCATCCTGCTGAACACCCGCTCCGTCCACAGGCACGCCGTGGAACTCTGGGACCTGCTCGACGCAACAGCACCGGACATCGCCTTCCTCACCGAAACCTGGATGAACGCCTCCTCAGCGCCCGACATCGCCATAGCCATCCCGGACGGATACAAGATCACCCGGAGGGACCGCGTCAACCAGACGGGAGGAGGCATCGCCATCGTACACAAGAACACCATCCGCATCTCGACTAACTCCGACGAGACCTTCTCCGCCGCCGAACACCTACACTTCCAGATACACACTGACCCCAAGACCACCCTCCGAGGCACCCTCATCTACAGACCCCCGGGACCACGCACACTATTCAGCGAAGACATCGCAGACTTCATCAGCCCGCACGCCATGCCCTCCGCCGACTACATCCTCCTAGGGGACCTCAACTTCCACCTGGAGAACAGCAACGACAGAAACACCACCGCCCTGCTGGACAACCTCGCCAACCTCGGACTCAAGCAACTGGTGAACACGCCCACCCACTACGCCGGCCACACGCTTGACCCCGTCTTCTCGTCCAGCAAGCACATCTCCTTCAGCCACGCCACCGGACTCCACTGGACCGACCACAGCTGCGTCCACTTCAGCTTCAGAAAGACTGCGACCCACCACCACCCGCAACAGGCTCCCCGCCGGAGCTGGAGCAAGATCACCGCCGAGCAGCTCACCGCCTCCCTCAGCCAGAACACACCCACCAACACAACGGACCCAAACGAAGCAGCCAGCAACCTCGCCAAGTGGCTGACCGCCTGCGCCGACGACCTCGCACCACAAAAAAACCCTCCCAGCAGACCCGGAAGCAAGAAAACCCCTTGGTTCACCAACGAACTCAAGGAATCCAAGAAGAACTGCCGCACTCTCGAGAAAACCTGGCGACTCGACCAGACCACAGACAACAGGACCGCCCTCAAGCACGCCACCCGCAAACACCACCAGCTGATCCGTGCCACCAAGAAGTCGGCACTCAAAGAACGACTGGACAACAACGCCCATGACAGCAAGGAACTTTTCAGCATCGTCAAAGAGTTCTCCAACCCCAGCGCCGGAAACAACGACATCACCCCCTCGCAAGACCTCTGCAACTCACTCTCCGCGTTCTTCCACCGCAAGATCACCGACATACACAACAGCTTCGACGCACAAACAACGCACCCTACCGCCGAACCAACGCCCGCCACCACCACCCTCTGCAACTGGACCCCGATCAGCACCGAAGACACCACCCGCACGATGAACTCCATCCACTCCGGATCACCAACCGACCCCTGCCCACACCACGTCTTCAACAAAGCCGACGCCACCATCGCACCCCATCTCCGGGACATCATCAACTCCTCCTTCCACACCGCCACCTTCCCGGAGAGCTGGAAGCACGCCGAGCTTACCGCCCTCCTGAAGAAGCCAACGGCGGACCCCACCGACCTCAAGAACTACCGTCCCATCTCGCTCCTTCCGTTTCCGGCCAAAGTCATCGAGAAGACCGTCAACAGACAGCTTGCCGCCTTCCTCGAGACGAATGGATCCCTCGACCCCTCGCAGTCCGGGTTTCGGGCCAACCACAGCACCGAGACCGCCCTTATCGCAGCCACCGACGACATCAGAACCCTAACCGACAACGGGGAAACAGCTGCCCTCATCCTCTTGGACCTCTCCGCGGCGTTCGACACCGTCTGCCACCGCACCCTAGTGAAGCGCCTCAGCAACATCGGAATCCGAGAGAAAGCACTGGAATGGATCATCTCGTTCCTCGCCGGAAGAACCCAGAGAGTCCGCCTCCCCCGTTCAGATCCGAAGCCACCGAAGTCATCTGCGGCGTTCCACAAGGATCCTCACTCAGCCCAACCCTCTTCAACGTCTACATGAGCCCCCTCGCAGCCATCGCACGCCGACACAACCTCAACATCATCTCCTACGCCGACGACACCCAGCTGATCCTCTCCCTCACCAACGACCCCACCACCGCCAGAGCCAACCTACACGACGGGATTAGAGACGTCGCCGACTGGATGAGGAACAGCCGCCTTAAACTGAACTCAGACAAGACGGAAGTCCTCATCCTGGGCTCATCACCCTCCGCCTGGGACGACTCCTGGTGGCCCCCGGCCCCTGGGCACCGCGCCCAAGCCAACGGACCACGCACGCAACCTGGGCTTCATCCTGGACTCCTCCCTGTCGATGACCAGACAAGTCAACGCCGTCTCATCTTCATGCTTCAACACCCTGCGCATGCTCCGCAAGATCTTCAGATGGATCCCCACTGAAACCAGGAAGACCGTCACCCAGGCACTCGTCACCAGCCGACTGGACTATGGGAACACCCTCTACGCCGGAACCACAGCCAAACTTCAAAAGAGACTCCAGCGCATCCAGAACGCCTCCGCACGACTCATCCTGGACATCCCCCGACACAGCCACATCACCGGACACCTGAAAGACCTGCACTGGCTCCCCGTCAGCAAGAGAATCACGTTCAGACTCCTCACCCACGCACACAAGGCCCTCCACGACCTGGGCCCAAAGTACCTCAACGACCGCATGACCTTCTACACGCCCACACGCCAGCTACGATCAACCAGCCACGCCCTCGCCACCGTACCACGCATCCGCAGAACCACCGCTGGAGGAAGATCCTTCTCCTACCTGGCAGCCAAGACCTGGAACTCCCTCCCCACTCACCTTCGGCGAACCCAGGACCATCTCTCCTTCAGGAAGCAGCTCAAGACCTGGCTGTTCGAGCAGTAACTTACCCCCTCCCCCAGCGCCTTGAGACCCTCCCGGGTGAGTAGCGCGCTCTATAAATGCCGTGATTGATTGATTGATTCACAGGCAAGGGGCAAACAGCAGTGAACATCAAAGCCAGTGACCAGTCCAAAGTGCAGATGAGGTACATGAGATCCTGCACAGGCAAGGGGCAAACAGCAGTGAACAGCAAGGCCAGTGACCACTCCAAAGTGCAGATGAGGTACATGAGATCCTGCACAGGCAAGGGGCAAACAGCAGTGAACAGCAAGGCCAGTGACCAGTCCAAAGTGCAGATGAGGTACATGAGAAGCTGCACAGGCAAGTCTAGAACATCAGTCAACAACAAGGCCAGTGGCCAGGACACAGTGCAGGTGAGGTACATGAGAAGCTGCACAGGCAAGTCCAGAACATCAGTCAACAACAAGGCCAAGGGCCAGTAAAAACTGCAGAGTGAGTACATAATATCCAGCACTGGGAATGGGTGGTACTGTACCCTGCCATGGTCAGCAACACAACCAGAGTGTCAAAAATGGTCAGTCCATGGAACCACTGTGGGAGAGACATGTGTGTGAGGGGGACTAACATTCAGACTTGGCTGGCAGTATGACTGGGAGGTGGCTGTCTGTCGGGGCCAGTTGGGGTACTGGCTCGGGAGAGAGAGGCCCAGCTGGGGTAGAGCCATCAGTGGTCTGGGAAGCCTGAGGGCTGCTAGGTCCAGGTGTGGTAGAGCCATCAGTGGTGTGTGAAGCCTGAGGGCTGCTAGGACCAGGTGGGGTGGTGGCACGTGGAGGTGGACTCATGCTTACATGAGACCCAGTGTGTGTGGGAGAATCTGGAGGGGTGCCCTTCCGCTTCTTGGGGATTTGATATGACTTGCCTGTACTGGGATTAATGCTAAGTGGGGTGTATACAACAGGCACACTCATCACAAAAGCAGGATCATGTGCAGATGCTGGTCCTCCCTCTGTGGACGTGCTGGATTCTGCGGGATGCTTGGCCCCGGATTGCCTCTGCCCCTGCATCACCTGTTTACCAGGTGTCCCCCCTACAGTGGCCTCCTTTCCCTGCTTCACAGGGCTCTGGATAGGAGTTGATGTTGTAGGTGAACTTTCCTTGGAGCTCTTCTTATGTGTCCCCTTAGCAGGCACCTGTTTGTCACTGGGCACGGAAACTGTGTGCTTATCTATGCGAGACACTTTTGGGACAGGTGAGTCCTTGGCTGGGGATGCCTCTGAGGCATGTGAGCCTGAGGCCTGCTTCTTGCCATCCTTGCCCTGGGTGTGGCCTGAAGGGATTTTGCCTCTGTGCTCTGGTGTGGGTTTACCTTTCTGTGGGGATGGTGTCTGCGCCCTGAACTGCTTGGGCTGCTGCTGCCGTGTGCTGTGTGTGCTGTATCTTTTCCTTGATGTCTAGGTTGTGTGGTCACTATCATCAGATGTGGCCGCTGGCAGGGTGGTGGGCCTAGGGACTGGAGCAGGACTATGGGATTGGGCAAGTTGAATGGCTACTGTCACTGCAGAGGACAGAGACTGTACAGTCCAGTGTAGCCCACCCACGTCGGAATGAACGCCCTCCATGTAAGCCACCACCTGTGCCAATTTTTTGTCATGGTCCAGGAAGGCATTGAGGAGAGCTGTCTGACCCACACACAGCTGGCGCAAAAGGTCCACAGACTCAGCACTGATGGCAGCAGGGGGCACAGGGGCAGGGGCAGTGGTGCCTGGGATGAAGGCCACTTTTTTGTGGTGCGAACACGGGCAGCAACAGTGGGAGTAGCAGGGAGGGTGGGCACTGAATGCTGTGTGGTGGACGAGGAGGCAGAGTCCCCGTTTCCTGTGGCCGAAAACATAGATGCGTCACCGCCGCCGTCAGATGACGTAGAGGTCTGCGTCTCTGGCTGTGAGTCCTCTAGAAGACTACGATCCCCCTCTGATGCGCTGGTGACATCCGTGTCACTATGCTGGTGTGCAGCAGTTGTGCTTGATGACTCACCACTGGTGTCCGTCCCCTGTCCTTCCGTGCCCATGTGAGATGCTGCATGAGAGAGAGAGAGAGGGAGGATCAGTACATTGGCATCAAGATTACAAATATCTGCAAGGAAAGCATCACTAATGATGAACAATCATCCATGTTGGACAACATCATGGGCAGTAACATTGTGCAACCTCAATCCAAACATCGAAATTACTGTGGCATAAAGCTAACTTGGCATAATTCACCCATGTGATGAACACACAGCCAATTAGCCTGTTGGTGGCTCCGTCTAACCAGACACACATATCCCTCTGTGCACACCTAGGGCCCTGAGGGGGTAAAAGATTCTACTCACAACATGTTGCCACTGTCACATCTTGAGCCAGCAGAAGTGTCCAACACAGAGACAGACTCCAACATATACGCCCACAATGGCCATGAGCACATGCCATCCACCATGTCGTATCTTGGGGCACAACTACAGTTGCACATTGGTGTTAGATGTGTAGTCAGCACAATTCTGATATCAGGCAATGCACACATTGATGATGGCACACTCAGATTATGCACTCTGCCGGACCCTGACATGGGATGTCCGTGACTACCCCAATGAAGATGATACCAGAAGGCCACAACTACAAATGTGAAGTCAAGGGCCATTACACCAATGACATGGGAAGGTACATGTAAGGGGAATGCATGACAACTGCACCCAACACCGCAGCCACTTACACGCCATTGCATCACACTAGCAACATCACAACCCTGCACTGGACCAGGCTTGGAGCACATGCAGCCAAACAACACCCAAAGTCACACTCACAGAATACTCACCACCAGCTTGCTGCTGATGCCCCTTCAGACGTGCATCCAGTTCAGGCTGTGTCACAGCTAAAATGCGTGCCTTTAGTGGTGTAATGCTGCGCCGCGCCAACCTGCCGGACCTAGGGATCAGCCCCAGTGTCATCTCGGCCACGTTCCTGCTCAGCCGGCAGATGTCATCCCACCTCTTGTGACAGTGGGAGCTCCGTTGGTTGGAGACACCCAGAGCACGCACCTTGCATGCAATGGCCCTCCACACGGCCTTGCACTGGTTGACTTTGAGCTGCAGACATGGGAGACAAGAGGGTGCAATAATCAGTGTAACCTACCACCATTTCCCAGGGCAGGAGCATGACACTGACTCTACCCAACTTCAGCCATAATTTCAGCAGAGACAATAAATCTGCGACATTCAAACATCATCATGTGTGAAACACACATTAATGCATGCAGGTATGAGGGTGGACACAGTACATGCCCATCTCATAGCCATGCAAGATGCCAGCAGAGAGCAAAATGTGTATGCTGACCACATCTACTGCAAATTTTTGGGAATACCAAGACATGCAGCATATTACTACATATGTTACTGTGAATACTCACTGTGCCCAACACTGCGCAGCCCTCAAAGCACTTGCCCTTAAACTGCCACACTGTGTCATGGAGGTCACATTGAGGGACATGACCTCACAAACGCAAACCCTCATCACAAGGCCTGTCGTGTGCAATCTACATGTCTGTAATGGCTCATTGATGGAGAGTCAAGAGGAAAAGCACAGATTTGACACTCTGTACATTCAGTGTTGTGTCACTGTCAGATTGGGCGGTGAATGTGCAGGCCAGTTGGGGTCACACAGAGGTCCAACGTGGGGCATCTGATATTTTAAATGGAGGGACAATTTGGAAACACAAACAGTGCCAACACATGCGAGTATGTGCACTTGCTGGTGGTGATGGAAAGGTCTGGGCACAAGAATGTTGAAATGTACAGTGTCATAGGTGATTGACCAACAAGAGTGTCACCCTGGGGGATTGAGGTCCTGAGCATAGTGCAGAACTAGAGATGAGGCACATATTGAGTCAGAAACAATTCCCTAACTACCCTCTGGACAACAACCCTAGCTAAGGCCACAGATGGGCCTGTGAAGGACAGCAGGGACACACACAGACATTCAGACTGGCAATCACTGTCCTGACTCCTAAATTGAGAAGTTGCAAACTCACTGTATGTCTGACAAGACATTACATTTCCCTCACATCTGGATGTGCAGGCAGGGAAACGTGTTGAATAGGCTAAACACACCTTCCCCCTGGAAACAGCATGCTAGGCAGTGCATGACCCAACCCCACACTCTCACGCACATACTGCAGCAGATCAACTTCATGTGTGCCCCCCCTACACTCTCACTCACACTCTGAGATACTTACCACGACATTTGGCGCACCATAAAGCCTTGGATACTGGGTGAGCACCTCGTCCACCAGGACCTCCAGCTCCTCGGTGGTGAAGGGAGTGGCACAGATCTTCTCAGTCCTCAACATCACTGTGGGCAGGAGACAGCAGCAGGGCAGTTGGTGGTGAGGGGTCTCAGGCAGCAGTCCCTGGAGGCAGCAGCAGAAGAGGGGTCTCAGGTAGCAGTCCCTGGAGGCAGCAGCAGGTGAGGGGTCTCAGGCAGCAGTCCCTGGAGGCAGCAGCAGGTGAAGGGTCTCAGGCAGCAGTCCCTGGAGGCAGCAGCAGGTGAGGGGTCTCAGGCATCAGTCCCTGATGGCAGCAGCAGGTGAGGGGTCTCAGGCAGCAGGCTCAGTGAGCTGTGGAAATGTGTGGCTCTCTCACACACATATATAGCCCCCAGGGCTCGTTTTTGTGGTTCTAAGCTGCTGCAATTGGTGTTCCAGGACTGCCTCATTCAAATACATCCAATGACCGCCTCCGCGGTGGCGGAGCACGCCTACCGCGATTATCAAACATGCATCATGTTACTGCGATTGCGCTTCCCATTGACTGGAAGGGCATGGTCCATGGCGGTGACACACCACAGTGGACAGGCGTGCGGTACCGCAGTGGTGCATCTTTCAAGTGCATCCAATGACCAGCCCGCGGTGGCGGAGCATGCCTACCGCGATTTTCAAACTTGCATCAGGCTACCACGATTGCGCTTCCCATTGGCTGGAAGGGCATGGTCCACGGCGGTGACACAGCGCACGGGACAGGCATGCGGTACCGCGGTGGTGCATCTTTCAAGTGCATCCAATGACCGGCCCCGCGGTGGCGGAGCACGCCTACCGCGATTTTCAAACTTGCATCCGGCTACCACGATTGTGCTTCCCATTGGCTGTCAATGCATGGGCCATGGCGGTGACACACCACTGGTGCCAGGCGGTAGCTACCGCGATTCCGGACACATGCATTGCTATGAGTGACCGTGATTTGTGTGGCGGGACATGCCAACTGCCATTTGATCATGTGTATATGCCTATCAACCCGCTATGGTGTCTTGGGCCATGGCGGTGACACACCGCTGGTGCCAGGCGGTAGCTACCGCGATTCCAGGCACATGCATTTCTATGAGTGACCGTGATTTGTGTGGCGGGACATGCCAACCGCCATTTGATCATGTGTATATGCCTATCAACCCCGCTATGGTGTCTTGGGCCATGGCGGTGACACACCGCTGGTGCCAGGCGGTAGCTACCGCGATTCCGGGCACATGCATTGCTATGAGTGACCGTGATTTGTGTGGCGGGACATGCCAACCGCCATTTGATCATGTGTATATGCCTATCAACCCCGCTATGGTGTCTTGGGCCATGGCGGTGACACACCGCTGCTGCCAGGCGGTAGCTACCGCGAGGGTGCAGCATGACATTGTTGACTATGGGCGTGATAGTGTTGTTTGAGCAAGTTTAAGGCACCAATGGACACATCGTGCTGTGTCAATGTCATGGGTCATATCTGTACTTCGAACAGTGGTCACTTACAAAATATCATGGCACTGGATGTAATTTGAATGGGCTATAGTTAGTAATGACAGCCTTAACTTCAAATCTAACACCAAATGCCACACTGAAAGAACTAATGGGGCACATCACTTCTACACAATTTCATATCTGAGACCACATTTACACACATTTTCATATCTGACCCCCAAATTGATCCCCAATTTCATATATGTCACCACATTTTAGCCCTATTTTTCATATCTGACCCCCAAATTGATCCCCAATTTCATATATGTCAACACATTTTAGGCCCAATTTCATATCTGACACCAAAATCTTACCCCAATTTCATATCTGATCCCAATATATAGAAACATATTCATATCTCACACAACATGTCACAATACATTACATGAGTTTACAAACATTTCAGCATAATTTTCATTACTCACCACATATGTCACACTGTTGTCTGTTTGGTAACACCTATTATTGCCTTCATGTAATGTTATTGTACACAGTAGCAAATCCAACAGTATATGTCCACATGGACATGTGTGTGCTCTACATACTCAAGGATGTTAATTACATCACCGGCACACTTGGCATTCTGTACATCCTTATTATTTTTCACTTGTTTCTATGCCTTTGAGTATGTTTTGTCTCCATATCTGCAAAATGTTATCACCATTACTTGTGTCATTGTGTCCGGTATGTGCTCATGTTGTTCAGCCTGTCATATGTGATTTTGTTACATGTATATTTCAACAGTTGTGAGTATGTTGATAGTGGATTTGATGTGTGTGGTGTGTTACGTTGGTACTCACCAAGGACAGGTGCATTGACCTTGTTCACATGAAGATTGTTGCCTTGGATGATGGACTGTAGCCAAATGTGGTGATGGTGCTCACTGACTGGTAACTTTGATATGGCATCTGTGAACAGTAGACGGTGTGCCACAATTGGCTGCACATTGATGTAATACGTGTGCTTTCATGTGCAGTAATTGTGTGCAGTGTTGGCAGGGTGCACACGTAGGACATGTGTTTAGTGAATTTAAACCAACACGAGTGGATAAGCCTGCTATGGCATAGTAGCCTTTCTGGGGCACAAGCTGTTCCTGCACAGTGTGGGTGAACTGAAGGTGCTGTTGAATCAAGCTAATGATGGCATCCAAGACAGGTGAGATATACCTTGATAGGGCTGGCTGTGACACTCATCCAATTCTAACTTTTGTTGTTTTGAAGGTACCAGAGGCCAACAAGTGATGCACAGCCAGCATCTTTGTCTGCGGAGGGATGTTGATAGTCCACTGTGTTGGTCCTGACAGCCTGTGGGGAATGTGGCTCAGGATGCTTTTGATGTTTGTCCTTTAGTACCTGTGTTGTGCAATGAAATCCGCTGGTGTTATGTGTATGAGGCTGTTGTGTTTTTGTTATGTACTCAGTATATTCATGCGCTGACTTGTAGGTATACTGGTGTGGGTTTGTCCTGGTGGTGTTGTAGGTTGTTTTTGTGGCACTGTTGTGTCTCCAAGCAGCTGGATGATTAGCTCCATGGCAACTGTTGTACTTCAGTTGTGTGTTTGGGCAGTGCTACCTTCATACTGCATGTCATAGTGCAACTTAAGTGCAGATTAACGTTTGTCTACAGTCCTTTTGGATCACGTACCTTGTCCACTTTTTGTGTGCCACATTTACAATCTGTTTACTTGTTGATGATATTGTGCAGTGGTGTCATTGTGTCTTGATCCACGGCGACACAGAATCTGCAAATGCTTTTCATTATTAGTCATTGACTGACTCTGAATTGTGATTAGCAGCATGTATGGCATGTCTACTGATGACAGTGGATATTAGCACAGGCTTGTGGATATGTATGTGAATGTCTCTAAACTTGTGTGGATTTGAAGTGGATCAAATTCCATAATGAGTCCTTCAGAACTAGACAAATTGTGTTGTTAATGTGTCCCCTGTCATGATTGCACAAGAATGTGTGGCAGGTACAGCAGCCACTTGGAAGCCAGCAGTGTTTCTGTGTCACACATGTCCTGTATCCTATACTGTCAGGGCTTTTTACACAAAAGTTTGAAATGTGACTATTAGCATTCACAGAGACAGTTTCCATGTTGGTTGTTCTCACTGTGCGAATACTGAACAAGTGTACAACAATGTTTTCTCAAGGTGTCACAACATTTGACTTGCACTGTCTGCTGCATTGTGATGCCAGTAAATGTTTGCGCTGTGTCAATCAAAAGCTACGGATTTGTGCACATCTCATGTTCTGTTGCAATGACGTGTCCCCTTTCATCTCACCTAGGAGGCGACCTAATGTGTATCGTCCAGTCACCCTGCTGGCTAACATTGAGGATGATGACGTAATACGCAGGTTCCGTCTGGCCGCACAAACATCCAAGACCTGTGTGCCATGTTGGAGCCACACCTGCGGGCTGGCAGGACATACCCAACAGCATTGACAACTGAATCGAAGGTGATGGCGGCACTGCATTTCCTGGCTAGTGGTTCGTTCCAGGAGACGGTGGGCATTGCAGGGGGGATGTCTCAGCCCACCTTCAGCATGGTGCTACGGGATTTCCTGTTGGCCATGATGCAATACAAAGACCGATACATACGTTTTCCAAGGAGGGCGGCTTTGGCGGCTGTGAAGGCAGATTTTTATGCCCTTGCTCACATCCCTAATGTTGTAGGTGCTATTGACTGCACACATGTTGGCCTGGTTCCACCACAGGCACGGGAACACATATATAGGAATCGTAAACATTCACATTCCATCAATGTGCAGGTGGTGTGCCAGGCCGATATGATCATATCGCATGTCTGTGCCAAGTTTCCCGACTCTGCACATGATTCCTACATCATGCGCAACAGCATTGTGCCCCAGCTGATGGCCAATCTACTTCCGGAGCGGGCATGGATTGTGGGTGAGTGGGCATAGTCAAGTTCTGTGCTGTGTGTGCCATGCTGTCCTCTGCCACAGTTGTATCACTTAATCTGTATGTGTTTTTCACACCTAGGTGACTCTGCATATCCCAACAGACCTTGGTTGCTGAGCCCACTACGCAATCCTAGGACACTGTCTGATGTCCGCTACAACATTGCCCATGGGAGAACACGTCGGGTGGTGGAGCGAACCTTTGGTCTCCTAAAATCGAGATTTCGCTGCCTGAACAGGACCGGAGGGGCTCTCATGTACTCACCCAAAAAGGTGTGTCAGATAGTGGTAGCATGCTGCATGCTGCACAACCTGGCCTTACGGAAACAAATCCCCCTGATCCAGGACGATGATGACCAGCCGAGGCCCCCACCTGCGATCCCACAAATGTCCAGTGACGAGGATAGTGGAGAGGAGAAAGGTGTTGACCAGCGTCAGCAGCTCATCAACCGCTACTTCACTTGAAGGTGAGTGACAATGTACAACTGGTCCATTGTCTGTTGATGTAGTTGTTTGCGTAAAGGTCTATGTGATCTTTGTGACTGCATCCTGTTGTTGACTCAGTGCTGGCTGGCTATGTGTTGGGTACAGGGTAGTTTGGCACAGCTACAGGATGTCTATGTTGGTACTGTTGCACATTGTAATGTGTGCATATTGGAGTACGTTGATGACGTGTTGTGTGATGGCTGTGATGCCACCACCTGACTAGTGACTTTTGTTCTGTTGTGTTTTGCTAGGTCCCTTATGCCTCTCCTTGCCTACAGAGAATCCATGCTCCTGTGACATTGTAACCATCGTAAACATTGCACATACTGTGATAAACATGGAGCAGACACAACTAAATTGGTGCGTTATTGTTTATTTTCAATGGGTATATGTGAGAGGGAAGTGGATATTTACATAAGTGTGAATGGTGAATCAATGAGTTGGCAGTGATGGTAAATGAGACACTCGAGTAGGCACCACATTGATGTGGTGACACAGTCCAACAGACGGATGCCATTACCATGGCAGTGTGGGTACGGACAGTGTACAAAGTCAATGGCAGGGTGTAGAGTGTTGCCAGCATGGCTGGCTCTTTGACTGGCGTTTGGCAGGTGCTTTGCCACGGGTGAGTCCCAAGTTTTTCTTTGGACGGCCCCTTCTTCTTTTGGCAGGGGGGGCATCGTCTGCTGGGCCAGTGGGGTCTGATGAGTCACCCCTCTCGGTGCCCGCAGGGGTGGATGATGAACTGTCATCCTGCGTGGAAATGGGGGGAGGTGGAGGTGTGGTATGTGGCACTGGCCTGTCCCTCTGTACCGCCAGAAACTGGCCCATGAGGTCCACGATTTGTCCCATACGGTTGTCCATGGACCTCAGCAGACGTTGGAGCTCCAGGGCATCTTCGTGGACCTGGCCCATTTGTACCTGTGTGTGTTCATAGGCACCAACAACTCTGGTGATGTTAGCCAGGGCTTCGGTCACATTGTCCTGTGGTGTTGGAGTCCCACTTGTCCTCCCACCTGCCCTGCTATCACTGACCTGTTGCCTCACCACTCTAGGCACACGTCTACTCTCCCTGCCCTCTGCAGTTGTTGGTGTGGGCTGGGCATCCTCTGGGGCAGGGCGAGTGTTGCAGGCAGCAGTGGTAGTGGTGGTGGTGGTGGCGGCACAGGTCATTCCAGCAGGGGTCAGTGTTGATGTTGTTGCTGAGGGTGGGGGGGCAGTAGGGTCATGTGACCGGTTGCGCCCTGGCATGCCAGATGGGCCGGCTTGGAGCTCCTCATCCAAAGAATCCAGGAACTCCGCATCAGAGTGTCCATGTTCCGGGGGAGGAGACTGGCTCTGCAGGTTGAGGTTGTCGTCCTCTGCAGTCAGTTGTTGGTCACCTGTGGGACAGAGGGTACATAGTCATTGACTTACACCCATCAGGATTGCAGTGTTTGATGTCTCTTATTTACATGTTATGCAACACACAGTTAAGTATTTCATTAATTGTATGTCTCCACAGTGATGTGCGTCATGACATGATGTGGAGGTACATACATATTTTTCCATGGTGTGACAAGTCAATGGATACCATGCCCCACGTGAAGCTCTTAGTATTAAAGTGAAAGGTTGTCATCTGACAACTGGCTGCTATCCAACTTGATGTGATGCATCTTTGCTGATTACTCTTCCTGGCAGATGTTACATATGCACTTGTACTAGCCATTGTACCATTGTTATCTCATGCATACCTTTGTAATGTTCTGTGCTTGGATTTCATTGTTCAACAGACCATGCCTGTTTATTGTTACCATGGTCCTTCATGCTCAGCACCCATGGAATTTACAGATAGCATTCGGTGCAGTGCATATATGGTCCCTGATTTGCTTACAAATGGGTTTAGTTGAGTCACAGTTCTGTTTCTGTCACAGTTACATACGCTTATCTGTCTGCATACTATCAATTGCTATTTTGTTGGGGTGTATTTTGTTGTGATGTGAGGCCTTGTGTTGTCATTAGCTCAATGCTTTTGTTGAGGAATGGTGGGGTGCATGCACTGTCTGATTACCTGTCCAGTTGTCCTTTTTAGGTGGACTTTCTGGCACATGACAGGGGTGGGACAGGGGTGGCTGGTGGGAGTTGTAGTGCAGGCCTCCTATTCCAAACACACCTCCCTGGAAAGATGGCTACCTACCTGTTAGGTGAGGGTGTAGCACACAATGGCAGACACATGGTTCTGGGTGGGGGGAGTAGTCCATCCTGCTCAGCTGTGGGACAAGGGGGCCTCTTGGGAGTTGTAGTGCAGGCCTCCCTATTCCAAACACACCTCCCTGGAAAGATGGCTACCTACATGTTAGGTGAGGGTGTAGCACACAATGGCTGAGACATGCTTCTGGGGGGGGCAGTGCTCCTCCTTCTGAAAGGTGGGACAGGGCTGGCTGGTGGGAGTTGTGGTGCAGGCCTCCCACCCCCAAACAGCCCTCATTGGGAAGATGGATACCTACCTGTCAGTTTGTTTGTGGTGCTACAATGTCTACCACATGCTTCTGGGTGGGAGGGAGTGCTCCATCCTGCTGAGGGATGGGTCAGGGTGTGCCTGGTGGGAGTTGTAGTGCAGGCCTCCCTATTCCAAACACGCCTCCCTGGAAAGATGGCTACCTACCTGTTAGGTGAGGGTGTAGCACACAATGGCTGCCACATGGTTCTGGGTGGGGGGAGTAGTCCATCCTGCTCAGCTGTGGGACAAGGGGGCCTGGTGGGAGTTGTAGTGCAGGCCTCCCTATTCCAAACACACCTCCCTGGAAAGTTGGCTACCTACCTGTTAGGTGAGGGTGAAGCACACAATGGCTGACACATGCTTCTGGGTGGGGGGAGTGCTCCTCCTTCTGAGAGGTGGGACAGGGGTGGCTGGTGGGAGTTGTAGTGCTGCTTGCCTGGACACATACAACACAGTTGATGTTGTGTACCTTTGTGATGATTCAGATGGGGTGAATGTTAAATCAGTGAGACCTGTGTTTGGTATTGGGGTGCAGATGAATGTACTTGTGCCTCAGAGATGTAGCTTTGTAGTTGTGCAAGACAGTACATGGCAGTTTCATGGTATACATTAGTTGGTACTTACCAGCCTCCACTCCCCCGGATATTCCTTCAAGACTCTCTGGATGCAGTATGGCAAGCACCTTCTCTTCCCACGCAGAGAATGGTTTTGGTGGAATGGGAGGGCCTCCACCAGTCGCATCAGCCAGCTCACGGTTCTTGGCCCTCTTCTTCTTGACAACACTCTTCAGGTCATGCCACCGCCTCTGGATTTCATGCTTGTTGCGGTACACGTTCCCTACTGCATTGACCTTGTCCACTGTCCTTACCCACATGTTTGTTCTTGTGGCTAATGGTGTCTGTTGGACCATGCTACCAAAGATTTGTGGTTCTACTCTAATTATCTCATCTACCATTACTGTCAACTCAGTGTCTGTGAATTTTGGCATTTTCTGTGGTGCCATGGTGTGTGCTGTGCTGATGTTTTGGGGTGCAGTTGTGAGGGTGGTATGGGTGGTGTAGGTGGTGTATGTGTGTGTGTTGTGGTGGTGGTGTGATGTGTGCAGGTTTGGCTCTCCTTAGTGCTCTGGTGTTGTTTCCTTCTGTTGAGTCGTTTTGCAAAGGATTGTGGTCAGGGAAGGGGCTGGTTTTATGCTCAGCTATGTGGGTGTGTCAAGATGGTGTAATGCTGTCAGGTGTGCTGTGTGGGTTGTCCTGTGAATTGTGTGTTTGAATTTGCCATGGGGGTGTGTAATTGGGATGTTTCAGGTTATTTTGGGGGCAGGGCTAGTTGCCTGTGTGCATTTGGTGGCCTTATTGTGTGTTTCTTTCCTTGGCCGCCATTTTGTTGACGGAGCATCCGCAGCGATGGCTATGCTGCAGGCCTTCCGCCGTATCTCACATTCATTACTGTTAGCGACCGCGGCGGTCGAATACAGTGGACCGTACCGCTGTGACATCAGAGATATCAATTTCATTGGCGGTGACTCCGCGTGCCTGGTGGGGGTTTGGGTGTTTACGCTGTGAAACCGACCGTCGCGGTTGGATTTTCCCCTTCTCCGCCGTCAACGGGCGGTGTTTCGATGCCTCCTACCGCCGCGGTTGGAATATTTTGGCGGTTGATCCTAATAGGGTCGGAGGTGTTTCCGCGGTACCTGCGGACGGTGATTTTCCGCTACCATGGCGGTTGGATTTTTTTCCGCCGGTCATCGTAATGACCCTCAAAGATGGCAACTATAAACATATTAAATAAATAGCTAAACTATTTATTTAATATTATACAATGGTTTAAAAATTACTGTTACATTCTAATAAAATACTTAAAAATGTACCTGATTTATTTATATTTATTTTCTCTTTTTTATATTATGTAAAATTATAATAATAAATATTATGAATTAATAATATTTAATATTATAATTAGAAAAATGTATATATGTCAAACAACAATTACTAAAACATTTTATAAATGTTGTTTTTTGTTAAAAAAATATCTGAGTTGTAAATAAAATGAACTGTTATTAAATGTAATAATTATTAATATTAATATTTTGTTATTATTATTAATATTTAAAATGTATTATGTTTGTATTACAAAATTAAACTGTGTTATTTTTATCTGAAATGTATTGTACAAATATTTTCAGTATATAATGTTAATACTTACCAAAATTTGTAACAGTTGTAAAAATGTTAAAAATGACAAACAATATTTAGCACTTATTAAAAATATATACTAATGTATAAAATGTGCATAAAAAAATTCAAATGCATCATGATATATTTCTAACATATAAACAATTGTGAAGTGCAATTTCTTTTATTGTTAAACCATTTTTTGTATTATTTACTTGTTAAAATATACATATTGGTAAACTGTATTTTTTATGTAATAAATACACTCTCCTGTATATATATATATATATATATATATATCCAACTGTCTCGCTGCTCCTTCCGAACCGCTTGAACCCATGGAAGGTGGCGCATACGCCAGACGACCGTGCTGGCGAAATAATACCAAAAGTAAATCCAAAGTAGATGCGCTCTCAGGAAATACAACCACACAATCCGATACGGTGTAATAACCAAGTTTTAATCACGACGCGTTTCGACTGCATCCGCAGCCTTGCTCACGTGAATAAAGTGCAACAAAATAAAAAAGTGTTAAATAACATCAGAATGGCGGTCATGAAAATGAAAAGAGGACAAACCAAATTGGAAGCCAGAAATGGCGGCCATCACATAGTGGTAAAATACAAAAGTGAAATAGCCAGAAGTAGCGGCCATCACATAGTGGTAAAGTAAAAAAGTAAAATAGAAATTCTAACGTAGTTTACAAATGGAAATTCCATTGAGCAAAAAATATTGCACATTATACAATAAAGTAAATGAAACATATGGACAATGCTTTTCAAATTACATATTTCGAGATCAGTTTGAGATTCAAACTGATACAATACAGCTCTGGAACATATTACATATTACAGACCCTACATGAGGTTCTTCCTCTGCCTAATAAGACGTAAGTGCAAAGAAAACCTGACACAATGATTCGCACAGTGCATAATCATACCAGGGAGTAATCTTGTCCCAATACTAAACATAATCACAGGGCTCACAGGGCTCACATCTGAGATCTGCACCAACGAGGTCACAATATGTTGCAAAGTGCCCTATTTAATTAAATGACCCTCAAAAAGTGCCTTACCGAGTATGTAAAATAAGAGAGAGTTATCACTTGTCCAATGCACTTATGTACTGAAATAGACATTTCCTACGAGCTTACATGTAAGATCTGCACCGACAAGATCAGAACAAATAAGTTGCAAAGTGCCCTATTTTTTCAAATGACCTTGTGTGAGTGCCTAACTAGGTACATATTTAAACCAATGCTCGTTCCACAAAAATGTGAGTATATATGCAATTAAAAATCATATTGCAAAATGACATCACAAAACAAAACTGTCCACTTTACCACCGGCTGGCAACTATCCTCACAGATATTTTCAAACTGATGCTGAAGTGTCGATACCATGTTGTCCCAAGTGATAACGAAGAGAAGGTTAGGTGACCCGTGTATAAATTGGGCCCCTTCCTTCCCTCCTACAAAGAAACAAAGAAAACAGAAAAAACAATGAAAAGTGAATACTAAAATATCATACCAAGGCACCATAGTGCCAGAGTGACATTAAAATCATTAATTTCTAATGCTTTGATTCATGTGGGATCCTCAGCTGGGGCGGCAAGAAATTACCACATAAGTAACTAAGCAGAAAACAAGAAATACTAAACTCAGTAATTTAAGTCAGAAATACTCAGATAACCCATAAGTAACACAATCAGTTACAATCTTTGTAGGAGGGAAGGAAGGGGCCCAATTTATACACGGGTCACCTAACCTTCTCTTCGTTATCACTTGGGACAACATGGTATCGACACTTCAGCATCAGTTTGAAAATATCTGTGAGGACAGTTGCCAGCCGGTGGTAAAGTGGACAGTTTTGTTTTGTGATGTCATTTTGCAATATGATTTTTAATTGCATATATACTCACATTTTTGTGGAACGAGCATTGGTTTAAATATGTACCTAGTTAGGCACTCACACAAGGTCATTTGAAAAAATAGGGCACTTTGCAACTTATTTGTTCTGATCTTGTCGGTGCAGATCTTACATGTAAGCTCGTAGGAAATGTCTATTTCAGTACATAAGTGCATTGGACAAGTGATAACTCCTCTTATTTTACATACTCGGTAAGGCACTTTTGAGGGTCATTTAATTAAATAGGGCACTTTGCAACATATTGTGACCTCGTTGGTGCAGATCTCAGATGTGAGCCCTGTGAGCCCTGTGATTATGTTTAGTATTGGGACAAAATTACTCCCTGGTATGATTATGCACTGTGCGAATCATTGTGTCAGGTTTTCTTTGCACTTACGTCTTATTAGGCAGAGGAAGAACCTCATGTAGGGTCTGTAATATGTAATATGTTCCAGAGCTGTATTGTATCAGTTTGAATCTCGAACTGATCTCGAAATATGTAATTTGAAAAGCATTGTCCATATATTTCATTTACTTTATTGTATAATGTGCAATATTTTTTGCTCAATGGAATTTCCATTTGTAAACCACGTTAGAATTTCTATTTTACTTTTTTACTTTACCACTATGTGATGGCCGCTACTTCTGGCTATTTCACTTTTGTATTTTACCACTATGTGATGGCCGCCATTTCTGGCTTCCAATTTGGTTTGTCCTCTTTTCATTTTCATGACCGCCATTCTGATGTTATTTAACACTTTTTTATTTTGTTGCACTTTATTCACGTGAGCAAGGCTGCGGATGCAGTCGAAACGCGTCGTGATTAAAACTTGGTTATTACACCGTATCGGATTGTGTGGTTGTATTTCCTGAGAGCGCATCTACTTTGGATTTACTTTTGATATATATATATATATATATTTTGTGATTAATTTTCTACTGTTTAATAAAAAAATTACATTTTGGATTTACCTGTCATTTTTATGTTTTATATAATACAAATTATTAATAAAAATGAGATTTCTATTTTTTGGCTACCTTTTCATTGCTATCACATTTAATGTAGATAATTAAATATTTTGTAAAAAATTATATATTATAAAATGCATAATTTTCATTGTGTAATATATATATGATATAGCTGTTATTGATGTAAATATAACTAATATGTTTTAACCCCTTTGCTGCGCGGCAAATTCCGCCGCGGTGCGAGGGGGGGTGGGGTTGGGCGTGGCGCTCGGGTGCCCAGGACGGCTCCCGGCCGTCATGAGTCACAGTAAATGTGTGCTCATGACGGCCGGGAGCCGTCCGAACTCTGCCCACTCTTTAATTCTCCCGCACAGGTGGGGAATTAACAAACGCGTGGGCGGAGCGGCAACGTTCGGACGGCTCCCTGCCGTCATGAGCACACGACTACCGTGACTCATGACGGCCGGGAGCCGTCATGAGCACGGAAAGAGGTTAACTAATTTTAACTCTAATAATATTATCATATATTTTAAAAACACTCACCTAAATTATGCTTACTACTCCACTCAACATAAATACACAATAATAATTTTCATTAAAATAACTTATTTTACTATTCCTACTCCACTCTGTATTTAATTGGGGTAGATGCTGGGCATTAAACTTAATTAATTTAATATTCCCACTCCAGCCAGTATTTATTTGGGGTAGGTGCTGGACACTAAGGGGCCGATTCCGATTCGGGCCGGAAATCTCTCCGACCGAGCCGGACCCGGAGAGATTTCCGACCGAATCGGACCCTAGCAGCCCGACCGAATGAGTACGATGCGCACGTATGCTATCGGACTCGAGTCGGTCGGACTCCCATTGAAGTCAATGGGAGCCGGTCGTACAACGCGTACGCGGGCTCGCATTGACTCAATGGGTGCGAGGTGAACAAGGGCGCCCCCTACAGCGGGTACGCCTCGAAGCGACTCGCCCCGTACATGCACAGGTAGGGGGGACCCATGGGTCCCCCCTGTGTGTGACTCGCGCGGCTACATGTACAGGGGGGTCCGACACAGATCCCCAAAGTACGGCTCCAACTGCTCTTTTGAGCCGGACGGCGCGAGTCGGTCGGACTGCTCGCGGTGCGCATTGTACTTACCCGGCCGGGGAACGTCTCCATTGCGCGGTGCGAGTTGTGTCCGTGCGAGTCGGTCGGAGCGGTCGGCTTTCGCGAATGAGTCGGTCGGTGCGGTTGGGTCTCGCGAACGATCGGAGATTTCGCATCGTACTCGCTCGCCCGGACGCACGTACGAATCGGTCGGGAAACAGGGCTCCGAATCGGATCCGGTAAAGCCAAATCCGATTCGAAGCCCTATCGGCCGAGATCGGAATCAGCCCCTAAATCTAATTTAATTACTATTCCTACTCCAGTCAGTATTTAATTGGTGTAGGTGCTGGACACTGAACCTTATTTAATTACTATTCCAACTCCAGCCTGTATTTAATTGGGGTAGGTGCTGGACACTGAAATTAATTAATTTACTATTCCCACTCCTCATGGACCGTGGGGGTCAAGGGATCTCTTAGTCCTAAATTTGGTATGAGAGCGCCTCGCAGGAAAATACCTAGTCGTCTCCCCACGGTCCATGAGGCATATATATGCTTCTTTAGAAATACTACGTCATAAAGTCTTGATCGTATGTATGGATTAACGCATGCTTTTTAGTTGCAGCGTTTATTTATTCATTGTTTAGATTGCCTTACTTTGGCTGATTAGGAGTGGCAAACACAGGGCTGGTCCCTGTGTGGTCCTGACGAAGAGCTTTGGGGAAGCTCGAAACATGTTGATGTATACTAAGGATTTCTAACTCATTATAGTTAGGTCTACTTGTATCACACCCCGTTTTTAGACATACCAAACTAGGAGCAACAATAAAGTATTTCGCCCACTAGCAAGGTATTTTTAACTCACTTTAGCCCACTCCACTACACTTTTGCACTACACATAGTCTTCCAAAAAAGTGCTCCTACGCAAATATCGCAAGTCGTAGCACGCCTCAGCTCGTAGAGAGCTGAGATGGCCCCTATGATGAAGCATGTCACCGTGGGAAAACCCTGGTGAGTGAGGGGACTCAAGAAAGAAATTCTTCTTTCCTGTTTGTTTCCGGATCTCATTGATTGGAAACCCTATCCCTGTCCAATGGCTAGGCCCTTTACCCGATACCTCGGGTTTTAGGTTCAGGATAGAATTCTCGTCAGCCCAGTCCTGGAGACGTTCTCCAGCAGGGAGATTGGTCTATAACATCCAGGATCATGCCTATCCCCCTTCTTGAAAATGGGCACAAGAGTAGACTCAACCCACGTGGGTAGGAAATCAGTGCTACAGCTGGCGTTGAGCACCTGCACCAGTAGGGGTCCCCATAGAGAGACATTTGATTTAAACATGTCCACGGGGACCCCGTCTGGACCAGGTGCCTTACCGCCTTTACTTGCATCCAGAGCTTGCTTTACTTCCTCTAGGGTAAATCTCAATTCCTTCTGATTTAAGCAATAATTTGGTCCCAACGCCCGACACGCTCGGGTGTCCTCGGTATCAAGATAACCCTCACCCTCAGGGTTATCCTCGCCCCTATACACTTGGGCAAAATGCCCAATCCACTGCTCTTCCGATATAGCTATCTCAATTGAGGGACCGGTCTCTATGGTCAGGAAAGGTGCCCGGATTACCTTCCAGAAGGCCGCAGAATCTCTGGATAGTGAGGCCGCGTGTAGAGCCTCCCAGGCTCAAGAAATTTTTTCTATCCCTTACTGCTTGTTTGTATGCCTCTCTCGCTGACCTTATTTCCAGAGTATTTTTCGGTATTTTGTGGAGTACCTTCTTTAACTGGGAGTACACTTTAGTACACCTTGTATCAAACCACCCTTTATGAGAGCTGTTACTCCTTTTGCGCCTTACGAGGGACTCTCTTATCGCAGTGGTTATTACCATGAATGAGCTTAAAATTATGTCATGGGGTGCTGTTTCAGTCAAACACGTCTCTATTTGTGATTTGCACTTGACCACCACTGCTTTAGTCACGGCAGCTTGATCAGCCATGGCCCAACAAAGGGAGTACCCGTTAGTGCTACCTATAGCTATATTTTCTAGCAACCAATCGTTATTGACATTAAGGGGCCGAATCCGATTCGGGGTGGAAAAAATACCGACCGACTCGGTACGGGATTATAGTCCGACCGACACGTACCGGCGTTGCCCGACCTGGAAAGTACGATGAAATGCATGTGAATCACGACCGACTCGTACGGAACTCAAGGCAAACGACCGACCCGGACGGAAACAAGCTATCTGGCCGGGAAACCACGCGAATCGAACCGACCGACACGCACCAGGAAGAAACCCAAACAAAACGTACCCGCGAACTCCGACCCGCGCAGTACGATGCAATGAGTGCAAAAGCAGACCGATTCGCACGGAGCGCAAGCCGTACGACCGACACGCATACAAAACCCAGCCGAACAAACACAATACACCGTGACCGACGTGTACGCCGCATATGAAACCGAGCTGAAACACAGCGGGAACGACTCAGAGAGGCGCGCACGAGATAACTGCAACGTCCTACTCGGTCAGAAGAACGACTCCAACATGCACAATAATCACAAATGAAAAAATACAAAAAAAGAGGGCCAAACAAGCAATGACAAAGCCAATAAATACAGGGGGGGAAAAAAATGGAACAAGAACACATCCCCAACTCCACCTACATAAAGGCCACAAATCCCTACCATGATCCTTTGCAAATTCCAATGACCTGCCAGCACAGAACAACAGCAGACAGCAGACACACACACAGCTCATCCAACACAAAAGCCACACACCATTAGCACCTCAACAAATAGCACCCTCACCCTCACACAGCAAAACCTACTCACACACACCCTCACCTGCACACACACACACATCAATCACCACCACCACCCATCACCATGCCCCTAAAGAAGAATCCAAAGTTCCTAGATAGTGAATTGGAAGTCATGGTAGACGAGATCCTGAGGGTAGAGCCACAGTTGTTTGGCACATTGGTCCAACAGACCCCCATGGCACAGAAAACCAAGATGTGGGCGAGGATCGTCAACAGGGTGAACGCACAATCACCATGTTTGCGCACAAAGGAAGACATCCAGAACAGGTGGTATGATGTGCGCAGGAGGGTCAGGGACCTACTGAAGAAGGATTACCTCCTGAGCCAGCACACCGGCAGTGGCCCTCCTGCAAAACCAGTATACCTCAGGCCCTGGGAGGAGAAGGTGCGGGCCATCCTACCACCAGTGAGCGTATATGGACTAACAAACATCCCAGAGCCTGGTGAGTACACAACTAATATATACAATATTGTGTGCCAATACACACACATCACTGTCAAGGGGATAGTCAAACAATGCACCCCTAGCAAATCAACAGCAACCAAAAGATAATCATCCCAAGAAGTGTATGTCAGTCAGATAAACACAATACATGCCATGTCATAGTGATATGTAACTGTGTCATGACATGTACAAACCCAATACCAAATAGAGCTAGGCAGTGGCACAAATCTAACTAACAAACACTGTCAGATATTTAGCCACCACTAGAACACCACCTCACAGGGAAGCTCACAGAAAGGAAGGAATCCTGTGTATGCTGGTGAAGTCAGTGTAGCCAAGAGCATGATGGGACTCGTAGTAACAGATAATGGGCAGCCTCACATTTGGACCATCAACACCACTCTGAACCATGCTCACAACACAGGGAGTGGATAAGGACTGACAATATGGCTGACACTGGGTACTGCTGTGGGGAGCACAAGGCCCTGCTGGGAACTGGGCACCAACAAACAACAGGACCACACTGTCAGCCATCTTGCCATTGCTGTCACACTCACACACAGTGAAGTCGACTCAAAAGGAAGGAAGTATGGGCATGCTGGGAAGGGGGGTGTAGGCAATAGCATGGTGGGAGTGGTAGTCACAGATATTGCTCACCCACACAATTGGCCCATCTACACCACTCTGAGCAATGCTCACATCACAGGGAGTGCATAAGGACTGACAAGATGGCTGACACTGGGTACTGCTGTGGGGAGCACAAGGCTCTGCTGGGAACTGTGCACCAACAAACAGCCGAACACCACTGCCTGACATCCTGAAAGCCAACTTGCACTCCCTGCAATGCAAGCACGTTGCATGGTGGGATATCTGGCTGGGTGGGAAGGAGGACTGACAGCACTGACCATAGTTACAAGCAGCTCTCCTCACACACCCTCTCAACACAAACTCCACATAACCCACCTGGGAGAATGCAATGCCTCACACACCAAATGAAGATCCCACAAAGAACCACCACCCTGGGTAATGCTGTGTGAAGTACAGGGACACTCTTGGGACTTGTAGCCAAACAAACGCAAGGACAACACTGTCAGTCTTCCTGTCAGCACAGGCACACTACCCCACAGGGAAGCAGAGTCAAAAGGAAGGAAGTACGGGCATGCTGGGAAGGGGGGTGTAGGCAATAGCATGATGGGAGTTGGAGTCACAGATATTGCTCACCCTCACAATTGGCCCATCAACACCACTCTGAACCATGCTCACATCACAGGGAGTGGATAAGGACTGACAAGATGGCTGAAACTGGGTACTGCTGTGGGGAGCACAAGGCCCTGCTGGGAACTGTGCACCAACAAACAACAGGACCACACTGTCAGCCATCTTGCCATTGCTGTCACACTCACGCACAGTGAAGTCCACTCAAAAGGAAGGAAGTATGGGCATGCTGGGAAGGGGGGTGTAGGCAATAGCATGATGGGAGTGGTAGTCACAGATATTGCTCACCCACACAATTGGCCCATCAACACCACTCTGAACCATGCTCACATCACAGGGAGTGGATAAGGACTGACAAGATGGCTGACACTGGGTACTGCTGTGGGGAGCACAAGGCCCTGCTGGGAACTGTGCACCAACAAACAGCAGAACACCACTGCCTGACATCCTGAAAGCCAACTTGCACTCCCTGCAATGCAAGCATGTTGCATGGTGGGATATCTGGCTGGGTGGGAAGGAGGACTGACAGCACTGACCATAGTTACAAGCAGCTCTCCTCACATAACCCCTCAACACAAACTCCACATAACCCACCTGGGAGAATGCAATGCCTCACACACCAAATGAAGATCCCACAAAGAACCACCACCCTGGGTAATTCTGTGTGAAGAACAGGGACACTCTTGGGACTTGTTGCCAAACAAACGCAAGGACAACACTGTCAGCCTTCCTGTCAGCACAGGCGCACTACCCCACAGGGAAGCAGAGTCAAAAGGAAGGAAGTACGGGCATGCTAGGAAGGGGGGTGTAGGCAATAGCATGATGGGAGTTCGAGTCACAGATATTGCTCACCCTCACAATTGGCCCATCAACACCACTCTGAACCATGCTCACATCACAGGGAGTGGATAAGGACTGACAAGATGGCTGACACTGGGTACTGCTGTGGGGAGCACAAGGCCCTGCTGGGAACTGTGCACCAACAAACAACAGGACCACACTGTCAGCCATCTTGCCATTGCTGTCACACTCACACACAGTGAAGTCCACTCAAAAGGAAGGAAGTATGGGCATGCTGGGAAGGGGGGTGTAGGCAATAGCATGATGGGAGTGGTAGTCACAGATATTGCTCACCCACACAATTGGCCCATCAACACCACTCAGAACCATACTCACATCACAGGGAGTGGATAAGGACTGACAAGATGGCTGACACTCGGTACTGCTGTGGGGAGCACAAGGCCCGGCTGGGAACTGTGCACCAACAAACAGCAGAACACCACTGCCTGACATCCTGAAAGCCAACTTGCACTCCCTGCAATGCAAGCACGTTGCATGGTGGGATATCTGGCTGGGCGGGAAGGAGGACTGACAGCACTGACCATAGTTACAAGCAGCTCTCCTCACACACCCCCTCAACACAAACTCCACATAACCCACCTGGGAGAATGCAATGCCTCACACACCAAATGAAGATCCCACAAAGAACCACCACCCTGGGTAATGCTGTGTGAAGCACAGGGACACTCTTGGGACTTGTAGCCAAACAAACGCAAGGACAACACTGTCAGCCTTCCTGTCAGCACAGGCACACTACCCCACAGGGAAGCAGAGTCAAAAGGAAGGAAGTACGGGCATGCTGGGAAGGGGGTGTAGGCAATAGCATGATGGGAGTTGGAGTCACAGATATTGCTCACCCTCACAATTGGCCCATCAACACCACTCTGAACCATGCTCACATCACAGGGAGTGGATAAGGTCTGACAAGATTGTTGTAATTTGGCAGCACTTAAGTTAAGCATTAGCCGAAGACATCCTGTATTCAGAGGCTAAATTGTCCGCTTTGTGGAATCCATTTTATATTTCTGGCAGCCATTTTGGTTGCCATGTGCTGCCATGTGCTCACCATGTGCTCTGTCCTACCTTCCTGTTAACTGCTCTTGAAATCTGCCTAGAGACGAGTAATATTTAGTTTCTTTTGCTTTGCACATGCTCAGTTGAGCTCGTAGCTGTCCATGCAGCTGTTCCGAGTTTATAAATGTTAGGATGTGTCTACTAGAAGTAGAAACTGTTAGCTCCACCCACTTGTCGACTGTGCATTTCTTGTATGACCTAATATGTATCTAAAACCAGCATTTGTGTTTGTACCGCCTTCATTTGAGCCCCTGTGTGGGTATAAAAGGACCAAGGTCCTTCCATTCAGTGTGCTACTTCATGCATTACCGAAGGGTGCTGTGTGAATGTAGCTCCACCTCATGAGGTTTAATAAACTCTGTCTTTTCTATTCCAGTTTCTGTGCCAACTTCTTGCTATTGGTCTGAGGACTCTGTGCAATGAAGGGAGAACCCCTAAGCACTGGTAGGCCTTGTTGAGGCTCACCACTACAAATTGGCGCTTCCAACGCGGGGCTCATCGGCGACTCGGATGCCCGAAGGACTGGTCGAGACGAAGGATTGGAATCTCGCTTTTGGACGCGATCGCTGCCTGAGGAGACCCGAGTCTTGGCACCCAAGGTGTTTTTCCTTTCTTTCTGATCTGACCATCCCGGCGGCGCCTGTCCTCGACTGAGATCTCTTCTGTTGATTCGCCGTGCAGTGACCATTTGGTCAATTTGAGAACTTGGCAGTTGGAACCTGGACACCATTTGATTGGTAAGAGCCATTTTGCGGCACTTGCTGTTGGTTTGATGCCTTTGATTGGTAAGGTAGTTTAGTAACACTTACTGTGGCTTTGTTTGTATGATTGGCCAATTTTGGAATCTGTTTTGTAATTATATATGTATTGCAATACATATAGGCAGGTAATGAGGAGATTTTTCTCTAACTTTGAAAACTTGAACGGCACACATTGTGTTAAGTGTCACTTGGAGTATAATATTATATATGCTATAATATTTTTGGCATGCCTGCTTCTAGCACACTTCGTAGAAAGTGTTGCTGTTTTGGAGGTACCAATATGGATTTAGTAAGTACTCAGTTGACTCCCTCAGAGGGGATACCTAAATAGGTTTAGGTATTGTAAAAAGATATTTCTTTCTTGGTGACTAAGTACCCCATGGAACTAAATATGTACATAAAATGGATCCTGATCTGTGCACTTAGTAACATTCATAAGTGGTGATATGCAGAGCGCTTTTTGAGTGTTCTACCAGCCAAAACTGGCGAATTTGGTGTATTTTGGCTTGTTGAACATGGAGCAGACTTTTGGACTACTTTTGAGAGCTCTTCTTGTAAATATGACTTACAATTAGTATTTACAAATAGTTTGGTTTTGCGTACAGTCTGTAGGCTGTCTCTTGTTTTTGCCCTAAGTGTTGATTTGTGGGTTAATTGTTTTTTTGTTGTTCTGGACTGACATGCTTGAAAGTACTTGTTTCAGTAAAGTAGACTATGTTTTTGTGTAAGAATGGCTAGCCTTAAGCGCGCTGTGTTGTGTGTTATGAGTGTATGACCCCCTTCTGAAAATGTCTGGAATGAGCTAAAATTGGTTTTTGTTGTCAATCTGTTATGCAAATGTCATTTAAAAAACTACATTTTTTTTAAATTCAGGGAATGAATAATGTAACATATGCTAAATAGCTGCACGCTACCATTAAAATTGATAAAGTAAGAAATTATAGATATGTGCAAATTGCCATACTGGTACAGATAAATCAGAATTTACATTCAATAGGAATAAAATAGGCCTCATAGAAAGGTAGGAAAAAACGAATGTGTGTGCTTTCACACAATTAGGACTAAAATGAAAAATGTTACA
Source organism: Calotriton arnoldi (assembly GCA_963921515.1). Lineage (NCBI taxonomy): Eukaryota > Metazoa > Chordata > Amphibia > Caudata > Salamandridae > Calotriton > Calotriton arnoldi. The sequence continues at coordinate 297,990 of CAWUFW010008507.1, forward strand.
GTATTATCCTTATATATTAATATTGAAAAGCATTCATATCATCTGAGTGAATTGGTTGTTGCTGAAATAAACACCACATTACAGAACAATAGATTTGTGCTGGCTTGAAAAGCGTGAGATGTTGACGCCTGCTGGTCAGAACACAGCTGTGTCAACAACACATGGCTATTCTTGGTCCCAAGCCATGAGGAAACTGCCGAGTCGACTAGATTTTCAGTTAGTGCAAACACGGTATAAAGGCGTGCATTAAAAACTGCTGATTTTATAAGTCAGAAAAGACAGTTTCATTATTTTGGATAACAGAGAAAAGTTTAAAAGGATTTCCTTTCTTAATGCCTTTTTAACAAGCACATCCGTGGTTCTGATGTTAAATGATTACTGTCCTTTAAAAGTGACGCAGACTTTTCATGTTTCAAGTAAGGCTTCTGTGCTTAGAGTTATAAATGAATGCATTTAAAGGTGATAGGAAAGGAATGAGGCTTGCTTTTCATATGTGGAACCATCAAAAGGGTTTGTGATCATTATTAAAAAAAAAAAGGAGAATTTTGATTATATGAAGAAAAAAATGTTTATTAAAAATAATTGCCCTAAAATTGTTTTTGATCTTTTGTAATGTCTGATAATCATACTGTGAATAATATATAGCTCCTAGCATCAAAGTTGGATTTAAGTAGCACTTTACCATAATGTGGGGAGTGCAATGTGAAATTTCACTTTATCCAGGCATATAAAAACGTTTTTTTTAAGGGTGTACCTTATACATTTCTGATCCCCCATCTCTGGGATATCTAGAGGACACCCTGGGGATCCCTAATATGCCAAAATATTGTAGGTTATTCATTTTTAAGTGCCCCTACCACCAAAGTCGAAATTGGGAAAATTCACTATTTAAAAGTAGTTTTGCCAAGCAGAGCAGCTTTCACACTGCTCTTAGGCTTCAGTAAATGCACACATTTAAGTATAACACAAATAGCTGACCTCTAACCTGCTAGAATGCACACCATACACTGCACACAGATAGAGACAAGTATTGAACAAAAAACACAGCAGAAGTTAGATCCTATCTTTAAAATTATTAGACGGACAGGACTGACTTTCAGCTGTGATTCTCCAGAGTTGCTTTGAATTGCAAAGACCGCATGGAAAGCCTTGCACAAAAATGGACAGCTGGTGAAAGGGTTAAAGGTCGGAGTTCTGCATTTAGCTACCTAGCAAGGCTAAGGGGAAGGTTTGCTTGGACACTTCGACCTCCGAACAGTTTTTGTAAGAAGAGATGACAGTGCAGAGAGAGGAAGAGAAGCTTTGATTCCTATTTTTGGCAAACGCAAGTTTTGCGCAGTCATCTGAAAAGAAGGAAAAGCCCTGAGTAGAGCATAGCTCTGCCATGTATATAAAAATAATGGTTTTAGTTTAAAGATTACTGTGCAGGGGCTGAGATAAGGAGGCAATGGGATTTTAGTTTGCATACATGCGCCCTCATGTTAATCTAGTACAATTGCTCAAAGAATTGGTAAATTGGTTATTAACGCTTTCTAAAGTTAACTCAATGTGCTTGTGTTAGGCTGAATCAGAAAATAGCCACTTTCTAAGATATCTCCTACAAGTTTGTTTGTGCCCAGTTGCCACAAATAGGGGTAAAAGTGTTGACAGAAGGTAAACCTGTTTTCAGGTTTTCCTACTGTCAAAATGGGGGAAGGAGGTTAGCTCCTGGGCAAATTAAGGGTAGGCAAATTTATGTTTTCTCTCTTCTTTTTCTCACTCTCTCTTGAGTCTGTCTAAGCTGTCTAGGAAATGGCCATGAGACATTTAATTGGCTATTCAGTAATACTGTTTTAACATTGTTAGAATTAATAAAATGATGAAAAATATACTATGTTACTGCCCATCCTGTATGAAAGAATGAGTAGAACAGATTGATGTTCCCTTATTTGACCTTTAAAGGGAACTGTATAGTGGGGGTTTCTGTTTACAAATCTCAGGTGGCAATACCATTATTGTTTATGTTATTCTCATGTTCTATACAGTTTTGCAAGGGCATTGCTAGTCTTTTATTAGCTAGTCTGTGTAATTGAGCTGACAGCCCTTATTACAGCTGGAGATAGGGTTTTTTCCTTTTGAAAATGATGTTGCATAGTCCGGATCGTGAAAAGTAGAATGCAGGAAAGACGCCCATGTGATCCTTAGCAAACATTTTGAAGGAAAATATTGTTTTATATGAGTTTGTTTGTCACAACATGTTCTGCTGGAGAAATTTATGTACCCACTATGTTGAGTTTTTTTTTAGTTCTTTATGAAATAAGAATCCCTGTTAAATTAGCAGTTTTAGATTTGTCTGCTGCGCCAATAACATGAAAGCATGGTCCTAAGCATAAAATGTAGGTGCTTTTATTAAGAGAAATTATTTTAGAAGTGTCTGCAGTCCTGCACAAGTAATGCAAGGTTCATAAGTAGAAGTGTAGAAAAGTTCCTTTTTCTTGAGGTTCTTCAGATGAATAATATAGGAATGCACAAATGTAAGGATTTGGAGTATGTCTGTATTGTTTTTCTTTTTCCTCAGAATTTAGTAAATGAACACAGACTTCCTTGGTTGCTTGGGATTGGGTGACGTATTACTCTTGTCAGTTCACCAAAAGTTCCTTTTATACTTGCCAATAGGTCTAGGGTGTTTTTTTTTACTCTCAGATAGATGAAGTGGTTCTTGGGTGCCTTGCTAATGAATGGGGCATCCCAAGACTAAGGAAGTATTCTGAGACTATCCTCTCTGTTGATAGATTATTTTTGTGCCTTGTCTAAAGACCTTTTGTTCTGCCCACCAATAGATATTTGCTGCCCTACAACCATTGCCAGAGGGGCCCGGACATCAGATCCAGCCTGGGAGTCAGCACCAGTCCAGCTTGGAGTCAAGATAAAGGGAACCAGCACAGGCGTTGCTGGCAACTAGGACCTCAGTGAAGGCCGGAAGCACTGGGACGTGAAGTGTGTACCCCTGCCACTGTCTTGGGCGAAAGACGGGGTCACAAATCAGGATGAAGAAATCTTTCTGTGGATCCAGTTTTTGATGCCCAGCTGAGAGAGTCACAGACCGATAAGGACGACAAGGAGGCTTTTGCTTGAGGTGACCCCCTTTGAAACAAGGGTTGCTTCACATATCCCAGCATCAGGCCTTTTGAGTCCTGGTCCCCAAGTGAATGCAAGTCTGCGCCTTTGTTTGTTGATCAAGGGATGCCTGAGCATATTGGCTACAATCAGTGGCCCCAACAAAAGAGCAGTGCGCCAGCGGAGCAATACAGGAGTTAAGGAAGGACTTGAGTTTAGGGTACAGGTGCTGTGCCCTTGGTGCCTGTTAGATTAAAGTGAAGAAAACTGGTGCACTGCCTGAGACACTGGACAGGATTGTTGAAAGACCTTTTTCTTCTCAAACTGGGCCGTGATTCTTGAGTTGCGAGTTGTGCAGCTCCACCGTGGGAACAACAAGAGCCTGCCTGTGAGGCTCAAACGGACACAGGGAGAAGACTCCCCTCTGGCTGGTTGTACAGCGGCTACAATTTCCCAAGGACTCTTTTTTTTGTTAGTAATGTACCCCTTTGATCGTCCCATTTTTGAGGGGATCAACTTAATAAAGTGTGTTATCAAAATAAAGAAGGTTATCCACAAGCCAAAGGGACTAAATGGGAATGTGAAAAGTGACAATATTTCAACACCATATGTCTTCACAAATGTGAGAATAATAAAGAACATTGGACCTTTTGTGATTTCTGTGACAAAAGCTAAAGCAGATTTGTGTATTTGTAGCGTTGGAAGAATTCCAGTGGGGAGGAGTGAGTGTACTGTAATCCTGACCATTGAAGGTGCCAATAACAGCACTTTCACAGCCTCGCATAATACGTATTTTGTGTGTGGAAATAACGGATATTATCAATTACCTGTTGGGTGGTCAGGAATCTGCTACCGGATCACTCACCTTCAGTATATGGCGCAATATCAGAACTGCATAAGATTGCTGCAGAAATTCATCCAGAGACTGGTACTTGGACTTTTACTGGATGGTTTTGGACTCTTGTTTCTGCTTGGGGCTGGAAGCTACTGACTATCCTGTGTGTAATGATTAGGATACTTTTTACATGCTGTGTATGTATCCAATATGGGTCAATGCTTTGCTCCATTTGCATCTCTGCTTGTATACCTGCCAAAGGGAACGTTGCTGAAACAAAGGCCCAACAAATGTTGAATAAAGAGGTGGCCGAAATAATGTTAATAGATGTACGGGATGAATATTTAGATTACCCCAGATAAACGAATGTCTTCAGTTAATGCTGAAAGGGTCGTCTGTTGTAATTTGGCAGCACTTAAGTTAAGCATTAGCCGAAGACATCCTGTATTCAGAGGCTAAATTGTCCGCTTTGTGGAATCCATTTTGTATTTCTGGCAGCCATTTTGGTTGCCATGTGCTGCCATGTGCTCGCCATGTGCTCTGTCCTACCTTCCTGTTAACTGCTCTTGAAATCTGCCTAGAGACGAGTTATATTTAGTTTCTTTTGCTTTGCACATGCTCAGTTGAGCTCGTAGCTGTCCATGCAGCTGTTCCGAGTTTATAAATGTCAGGATGTGTCTACTAGAAGTAGAAACTGTTAGCTCCACCCACTTGTCGACTGTGCATTTCTTGTATGACCTTATATGTATCTAAAACCAGCATTTGTGTTTGTACCGCCTTCATTTGAGCCCCTGTGTGGGTATAAAAGGACCAAGGTCCTTCCATTCAGTGTGCTACTTCATGCATTACCGAAGGGTGCTGTGTGAATGTAGCTCCACCTCATGAGGTTTAATAAACTCTGTCTTTTCTATTCCAGTTTCTGTGCCAACTTCTTGCTATTGGTCTGAGGACTCTGTGCAATGAAGGGAGAACCCCTAAGCACTGGTAGGCCTTGTTGAGGCTCACCACTACAAATTGGCGCTTCCAACGCGGGGCTCATCGGCGACTCGGATGCCCGAAGGACTGGTCGAGACGAAGGATTGGAATCTCGCTTTTGGACGCGATCGCTGCCTGAGGAGACCCGAGTCTTGGCACCCAAGGTGTTTTTCCTTTCTTTCTGATCTGACCATCCCGGCGGCGCCTGTCCTCGACTGAGATCTCTTCTGTTGATTCGCCGTGCAGTGACCATTTGGTCAATTTGAGAACTTGGCAGTTGGAACCTGGACACCATTTGATTGGTAAGAGCCGTTTTGCGGCACTTGCTGTTGGTTTGATGCCTTTGATTGGTAAGGTAGTTTAGTAACACTTACTGTGGCTTTGTTTGTATGATTGGCCAATTTTGGAATCTGTTTTGTAATTATATATGTATTGCAATACATATAGGCAGGTAATGAGGAGATTTTTCTCTAACTTTGAAAACTTGAACGGCACACATTGTGTTAAGTGTCACTTGGAGTATAATATTATATATGCTATAATATTTTTGGCATGCCTGCTTCTAGCACACTTCGTAGAAAGTGTTGCTGTTTTGGAGGTACCAATATGGATTTAGTAAGTACTCAGTTGACTCCCCTCAGAGGGGATACCTAAATAGGTTTAGGTATTGTAAAAAGATATTTCTTTCTTGGTGACTAAGTACCCCATGGAACTAAATATGTACATAAAATGGATCCTGATCTGTGCACTTAGTAACATTCATAAGTGGTGATATGCAGAGCGCTTTTGAGTGTTCTACCAGCCAAAACTGGCGAATTTGGTGTATTTTGGCTTGTTGAACATGGAGCAGACTTTTGGACTACTTTTGAGAGCTCTTCTTGTAAATATGACTTACAATTAGTATTTACAAATAGTTTGGTTTTGCGTACAGTCTGTAGGCTGTCTCTTGTTTTTGCCCTAAGTGTTGATTTGTGGGTTAATTGTTTTTTTGTTGTTCTGGACTGACATGCTTGAAAGTACTTGTTTCAGTAAAGTAGACTATGTTTTTGTGTAAGAATGGCTAGCCTTAAGCGCGCTGTGTTGTGTGTTATGAGTGTATGACCCCCTTCTGAAAATGTCTGGAATGAGCTAAAATTGGTTTTTGTTGTCAATCTGTTATGCAAATGTCATTTAAAAAACTACATTTTTTTTAAATTCAGGGAATGAATAATGTAACATATGCTAAATAGCTGCACGCTACCATTAAAATTGATAAAGTAAGAAATTATAGATATGTGCAAATTGCCATACTGGTACAGATAAATCAGAATTTACATTCAATAGGAATAAAATAGGCCTCATAGAAAGGTAGGAAAAAACGAATTTGTGTGCTTTCACACAATTAGGACTAAAATGAAAAATGTTACAGTATTATCCTTATATATTAATATTGAAAAGCATTCATATCATCTGAGTGAATTGGTTGTTGCTGAAATAAACACCACATTACAGAACAATAGATTTGTGCTGGCTTGAAAAGCGTGAGATGTTGACGCCTGCTGGTCAGAACACAGCTGTGTCAACAACACATGGCTATTCTTGGTCCCAAGCCATGAGGAAACTGCCGAGTCGACTAGATTTTCAGTTAGTGCAAACACGGTATAAAGGCGTGCATTAAAAACTGCTGATTTTATAAGTCAGAAAAGACAGTTTCATTATTTTGGATAACAGAGAAAAGTTTAAAAAGGATTTCCTTTCTTAATGCCTTTTTAACAAGCACATCCGTGGTTCTGATGTTAAATGATTACTGTCCTTTAAAAGTGACGCAGACTTTTCATGTTTCAAGTAAGGCTTCTGTGCTTAGAGTTATAAATGAATGCATTTAAAGGTGATAGGAAAGGAATGAGGCTTGCTTTTCATATGTGGAACCATCAAAAGGGTTTGTGATCATTATTAAAAAAAAAAAAAGGAGAATTTTGATTATATGAAGAAAAAAATGTTTATTAAAAATAATTGCCCTAAAATTGTTTTTGATCTTTTGTAATGTCTGATAATCATACTGTGAATAATATATAGCTCCTAGCATCAAAGTTGGATTTAAGTAGCACTTTACCATAATGTGGGGAGTGCAATGTGAAATTTCACTTTATCCAGGCATATAAAAACGTTTTTTTTAAGGGTGTACCTTATACATTTCTGATCCCCCATCTCTGGGATATCTAGAGGACACCCTGGGGATCCCTAATATGCCAAAATATTGTAGGTTATTCATTTTTAAGTGCCCCTACCACCAAAGTCGAAATTGGGAAAATTCACTATTTAAAAGTAGTTTTGCCAAGCAGAGCAGCTTTCACACTGCTCTTAGGCTTCAGTAAATGCACACATTTAAGTATAACACAAATAGCTGACCTCTAACCTGCTAGAATGCACACCATACACTGCACACAGATAGAGACAAGTATTGAACAAAAAACACAGCAGAAGTTAGATCCTATCTTTAAAATTATTAGACGGACAGGACTGACTTTCAGCTGTGATTCTCCAGAGTTGCTTTGAATTGCAAAGACCGCATGGAAAGCCTTGCACAAAAATGGACAGCTGGAGAAAGGGTTAAAGGTCGGAGTTCTGCATTTAGCTACCTAGCAAGGCTAAGGGGAAGGTTTGCTTGGACACTTCGACCTCCGAACAGTTTTTGTAAGAAGAGATGACAGTGCAGAGAGAGGAAGAGAAGCTTTGATTCCTATTTTTGGCAAACGCAAGTTTTGCGCAGTCATCTGAAAAGAAGGAAAAGCCCTGAGTAGAGCATAGCTCTGCCATGTATATAAAAATAATGGTTTTAGTTTAAAGATTACTGTGCAGGGGCTGAGATAAGGAGGCAATGGGATTTTAGTTTGCATACATGCGCCCTCATGTTAATCTAGTACAATTGCTCAAGGAATTGGTAAATTGGTTATTAACGCTTTCTAAAGTTAACTCAATGTGCTTGTGTTAGGCTGAATCAGAAAATAGCCACTTTCTAAGATATCTCCTACAAGTTTGTTTGTGCCCAGTTGCCACAAATAGGGGTAAAAGTGTTGACAGAAGGTAAACCTGTTTTCAGGTTTTCCTACTGTCAAAATGGGGGAAGGAGGTTAGCTCCTGGGCAAATTAAGGGTAGGCAAATTTATGTTTTCTCTCTTCTTTTTCTCACTCTCTCTTGAGTCTGTCTAAGCTGTCTAGGAAATGGCCATGAGACATTTAATTGGCTATTCAGTAATACTGTTTTAACATTGTTAGAATTAATAAAATGATGAAAAATATACTATGTTACTGCCCATCCTGTATGAAAGAATGAGTAGAACAGATTGATGTTCCCTTATTTGACCTTTAAAGGGAACTGTATAGTGGGGGTTTCTGTTTACAAATCTCAGGTGGCAATACCATTATTGTTTATGTTATTCTCATGTTCTATACAGTTTTGCAAGGGCATTGCTAGTCTTTTATTAGCTAGTCTGTGTAATTGAGCTGACAGCCCTTATTACAGCTGGAGATAGGGTTTTTTTCCTTTTGAAAATGATGTTGCATAGTCCGGATCGTGAAAAGTAGAATGCAGGAAAGACGCCCATGTGATCCTTAGCAAACATTTTGAAGGAAAATATTGTTTTATAGGAGTTTGTTTGTCACAACATGTTCTGCTGGAGAAATTTATGTACCCACTATGTTGAGTTTATTTTAGTTCTTTATGAAATAAGAATCCCTGTTAAATTAGCAGTTTTAGATTTGTCTGCTGCGCCAATAACATGAAAGCATGGTCCTAAGCATAAAATGTAGGTGCTTTTATTAAGAGAAATTATTTTAGAAGTGTCTGCAGTCCTGCACAAGTAATGCAAGGTTCATAAGTAGAAGTGTAGAAAAGTTCCTTTTTCTTGAGGTTCTTCAGATGAATAATATAGGAATGCACAAATGTAAGGATTTGGAGTATGTCTGTATTGTTTTTCTTTTTCCTCAGAATTTAGTAAATGAACACAGACTTCCTTGGTTGCTTGGGATTGGGTGACGTATTACTCTTGTCAGTTCACCAAAAAGTTCCTTTTATACTTGCCAATAGGTCTAGGGTGTTTTTTTTACTCTCAGATAGATGAAGTGGTTCTTGGGTGCCTTGCTAATGAATGGGGCATCCCAAGACTAAGGAAGTATTCTGAGACTATCCTCTCTGTTGATAGATTATTTTTGTGCCTTGTCTAAAGACCTTTTGTTCTGCCCACCAATAGATATTTGCTGCCCTACAACCATTGCCAGAGGGGCCCGGACATCAGATCCAGCCTGGGAGTCAGCACCAGTCCAGCTTGGAGTCAAGATAAAGGGACCAGCACAGGCGTTGCTGGCAACTAGGACCTCAGTGAAGGCCGGAAGCACTGGGACGTGAAGTGTGTACCCCTGCCACTGTCTTGGGCGAAAGACGGGGTCACAAATCAGGATGAAGAAATCTTTCTGTGGATCCAGTTTTTGATGCCCAGCTGAGAGAGTCACAGACCGATAAGGACGACAAGGAGGCTTTTGCTTGAGGTGACCCCCTTTGAAACAAGGGTTGCTTCACATATCCCAGCATCAGGCCTTTTGAGTCCTGGTCCCCAAGTGAATGCAAGTCTGCGCCTTTGTTTGTTGATCAAGGGATGCCTGAGCATATTGGCTACAATCAGTGGCCCCAACAAAAGAGCAGTGCGCCAGCGGAGCAATACAGGAGTTAAGGAAGGACTTGAGTTTAGGGTACAGGTGCTGTGCCCTTGGTGCCTGTTAGATTAAAGTGAAGAAAACTGGTGCACTGCCTGAGACACTGGACAGGATTGTTGAAAGACCTTTTTCTTCTCAAACTGGGCCGTGATTCTTGAGTTGCGAGTTGTGCAGCTCCACCGTGGGAACAACAAGAGCCTGCCTGTGAGGCTCAAACGGACACAGGGAGAAGACTCCCCTCTGGCTGGTTGTACAGCGGCTACAATTTCCCAAGGACTCTTTTTTTTGTTAGTAATGTACCCCTTTGATCGTCCCATTTTTGAGGGGGATCAACTTAATAAAGTGTGTTATCAAAATAAAGAAGGTTATCCACAAGCCAAAGGGACTAAATGGGAATGTGAAAAGTGACAATATTTCAACACCATATGTCTTCACAAATGTGAGAATAATAAAGAACATTGGACCTTTTGTGATTTCTGTGACAAAAGCTAAAGCAGATTTGTGTATTTGTAGCGTTGGAAGAATTCCAGTGGGGAGGAGTGAGTGTACTGTAATCCTGACCATTGAAGGTGCCAATAACAGCACTTTCACAGCCTCGCATAATACGTATTTTGTGTGTGGAAATAACGGATATTATCAATTACCTGTTGGGTGGTCAGGAATCTGCTACCGGATCACTCACCTTCAGTATATAGCGCAATATCAGAACTGCATAAGATTGCTGCAGAAATTCATCCAGAGACTGGTACTTGGACTTTTACTGGATGGTTTTGGACTCTTGTTTCTGCTTGGGGCTGGAAGCTACTGACTATCCTGTGTGTAATGATTAGGATACTTTTTACATGCTGTGTATGTATCCAATGTGGGTCAATGCTTTGCTCCATTTGCATCTCTGCTTGTATACCTGCCAAAGGGAACGTTGCTGAAACAAAGGCCCAACAAATGTTGAATAAAGAGGTGGCCAAAATAATGTTAATAGATGTACGGGATGAATATTTAGATTACCCCAGATAAACGAATGTCTTCAGTTAATGCTGAAAGGGTCGTCTGTTGTAATTTGGCAGCACTTAAGTTAAGCATTAGCCGAAGACATCCTGTATTCAGAGGCTAAATTGTCCGCTTTGTGGAATCCATTTTGTATTTCTGGCAGCCATTTTGGTTGCCATGTGCTGCCATGTGCTCGCCATGTGCTCTGTCCTACCTTCCTGTTAACTGCTCTTGAAATCTGCCTAGAGACGAGTTATATTTAGTTTCTTTTGCTTTGCACATGCTCAGTTGAGCTCGTAGCTGTCCATGCAGCTGTTCCGAGTTTATAAATGTCAGGATGTGTCTACTAGAAGTAGAAACTGTTAGCTCCACCCACTTGTCGACTGTGCATTTCTTGTATGACCTTATATGTATCTAAAACCAGCATTTGTGTTTGTACCGCCTTCATTTGAGCCCCTGTGTGGGTATAAAAAGACCAAGGTCCTTCCATTCAGTGTGCTACTTCATGCATTACCGAAGGGTGCTGTGTGAATGTAGCTCCACCTCATGAGGTTTAATAAACTCTGTCTTTTCTATTCCAGTTTCTGTGCCAACTTCTTGCTATTGGTCTGAGGACTCTGTGCAATGAAGGGAGAACCCCTAAGCACTGATAGGCCTTGTTGAGGCTCACCACTACAAGATGACTGACACTGGGTACTGCTGTGGGGAGCACAAGGCCCTGCTGGGAACTGTGCACCAACAAACAACAGGACCACACTGTCAGCCATCTTGCCATTGCTGTCACACTCACACACAGTGAAGTCCACTCAAAAGGAAGGAAGTATGGACATGCTGGGAAGGGGGGGGTAGGCAATAGCATGATGGGAGTGGTAGTCACAGATATTGCTCACCTACACAATTGGCCCATCAACACCACTCTGAACCATGCTCACATCACAGGGAGTGGATAAGGACTGACAAGATGGCTGACACTGGGTACTGCTGTGGGGAGCACAAGGCCCTGCTGGGAAATGTGCACCAACAAACAGCAGAACACCACTGCCTGACATCCTGAAAGCCAACTTGCACTCCCTACAATGCAAACACGTTGCATGGTGGGATATCTGGCTGGGTGGGAAGGAGGACTGACAGCACTGACCATAGTTACAAGCAGCTCTCCTCACACACCCCTCAACACAAACTCCACATAACCCACCTGGGAGAATGCAATGCCTCACACACCAAATGAAGATCCCACAAAGAACCACCACCCTGGGTAATGCTGTGTGAAGCACAGGGACACTCTTGGGACTTGTAGCCAAACAAACGCAAGGACAACACTGTCAGCCTTCCTGTCAGCACAGGCACACTACCCCACAGGGAAGCAGAGTCAAAAGGAAGGAAGTATGGGCATGCTGGGAAGGGGGTGTAGGCAATAGCATGATGGGAGTTGTAGTCACAGATATTGCTCACCCTCACAATTGGCCCATCAACACCACTCTGAACCATGCTCACATCACAGGGAGTGGATAAGGACTGACAAGATGGCTGTCGGTTACTGGGTGGGGAGCACAAGGCCCTGCTGGAAACTGTGCACCAACATACAGCAGAACACCACTGAATGACATCCTGAGAGTCAACCTGAACCCACTGCAAGGGTGGCATGCTTCATGGTGGGATAACTGGGCTAGGTGGAGAAGGATGGCCGGATGTCCACCAAATACAACCAATGCTGGCCATGCACATCCCTCAACATTCACATTGAAATGCCCCAGGTATGCAGGACAATGTGCTACACCAATATCAACCTCTTACTGTGACAACTTAGGACAATGCAATGTACATGCCCGCATCCAGAGGTACAGTCACAACTGTCAGGTGTGTGAACCATTGATGCCTGTAGAAACATAACATACAATGTGTGTCTCATCCAAATACAGGTGATGATGATGGGGACACAGCAGCAGGCGAGGAGGAGTCCCTGTCCCAGGCTCCAGGGGACACTGAGCTCACTGGTGTGGAACAGCCTCTGCCCTCCTCGGATGGCAATGACCTACCTGGCACCTCCGGTGTGAGTCATCATGCAGCACCAGCAGGACCAACATCTGCACCCCCTGCACCCACCCCTACAACAACTGCCAACACACAGACCACCCCCGCCGACACGGACAGACCAAGGACCACCGATGATAACAGCACAGGGTCCCAGGCCCACCGTGGAGCAATGGACAACAACACCACTAACAACCCCCAAGGGGGCCTTGGGTCACCTGTGCATGCCACCGCAGGTCCTGCACGTGTCGCCAGGGGTGGTGGGAGGGGTGGTAGACATAGGTCGCTGCTTGCAGAGGGGTCTGGACTGCATGATGACCCACAACTGGCACGCATCGCTGATGCGTACCAGGATAGCACTGGAGAGGTCAGACAGGTAGTGGGGATCCTCAAGGACATACAACAGCAGCAGGCTGCCCATCATGCCCGCTTGGACTCCCACATGTCCCATGTGGAGACACACATGTCTCGCATGGAGTCCAAGTGGGACACATTGCAAGAACTCACAGCGGTGCATAGGGACATATTGACATGCCTCCGCCAGATTAGCACCAACATGGCCACACCTCCCTGTGTGCCCACAACATCTGGTGCTGCAACAACTGACACTGCCACAGGGAGGGAGGAGGACTCTGGCGGAGACTCCCCTGCACCGCCGCAGCCTGCACGTGAGGGTCCCCCCCCCCAAAGAAGAGGGGTCATCCGAGGAAGGAAAACTGAGAGGTTGATGGCCATGTACATCCCCCAGGAAGCCAACACCTGTTCCGGAAAATCTCCTTTGTGTGCAAACTTTTTACCCTGTCGAATGCAACACAACTCTCCCACATGACATGGGGAGTTCAAGTTGGACTAATGTATCATATGACTGTGGACTACACTCAGGACATTTCTGCTACCAAGACTTCCAACTCATCTGGGAACTTTGGATCACAATCCCAATGTACAGCACCCACCATCCTGTGCACTATACACACACACATTTCTGTAAATAAAATCACTAGTACACCATACTTGCCTCTGTTGTTATTCAAATGTGGATACTGTTATGGTGATGATGATCTGCTAAATTACACTGTGTATGCTAACTGCTACAGCAAGTATAACACCGTCATGTGAGTCATGGTGACGTGACACATATGAGGGAGACACACCACTAGGGCTACACAACAGAGACACCAGGGCCATCGGACTCATTGCCTACAGTGATGTTGCCAGGAAATACTGTGGAATGCACAGACACCACACCTACTCAGAGTCTGTGTCAACTAGCCCACAGGTGCAGTAAGCAAATGTCAGTCAGATGTGTGACCACAGACAACGCACATCCCAAAGTGAAGCACAGGTTTATTACACATTTGCAACATGTTGTTTCCACTACAAATGCAAGGTTTACCCACGTGGCAGTGGCCACACAGTCAACAAGTGCAGAAGATATTAAGTCCAGGGGTGTGTGGCACATCACCTGTAGGGAAACTACTGCTGCCACCCTGAAAGCTGAATCATGGTGTCGGGGGATCCAAGTTGACCAAAGTACTCAGTAAGCACCCTGTGGAGGACAGACATGACACACAGTTAAAACCACTGAAGAACAGGACAGAACTGCAATACTCATGCCCAATACATGTCACAAGACAAGTACACAAAACCAAGTTAGCATGTCAAAACTGTTGGGGAGTACATACTACCTGTAAGGACACATTGCTGCAAGCATCCAGTCAAGTAGCACATGGCCACACTCAAACAGCACCAGAGCACCACCCACACATATCATGCAAACTCACATCATTCACATTACATCTCCCTGGATACTCACATTCAGCTGAAGAAGTTGGTGATGACCTGTGTGCGGACATCACCATCATCATCATCATCATCATCACTGGCATCGTGGTCCAGGCCAGGATCCTCCACAGGTGGCGGACGTTGGTCATCGTCATCCAGGATGAGAGGCAACTCCTTCCGCACTGCCAGGTTGTGTAGCATGCAGCAGACGATGACAATCTTGCACACCTTTGCTGGGGCATATGGGAGGGCCCCTCCTGTCTTGTCCAGGCAGCGGAAGCGGCTCTTCAGGAGACCAAAGGTCCGCTCAATCACTCTCCTGGTCCGACCATGTGCCTCATTGTAGCGCATCTGGGCTGGTGTCACAGGGTTCCTGAGGGGTGTCAGCAACCACGGCATGTTGGGGTATCCGGAGTCACCTACGACAGACAAGTGCACATTAGCTGAGTAGGAAAAGTGGGCGGTATACTACAGAGCAGAACACACACAATGGTACAAAGTCAGTACACACAAACAAGCCAGGCACGCTGGTTCTGCATCTGTGCCATCATCCTCGGGATGCGACTACTCCTCATCACGTAGGCATCGTATGCTGAACCAGGGAAACGGGCACACACATGTGTGATGGTCATATCTGCAAGACATACCACCAGAGCATTGATCGAATGGTAATGTTTCCGGTTCCGGTATGCCTGCTCATGTGCCTGTGGTGGTACCAAAGCCACATGTGTCCCATCAATGGAAACAATGACATGTGGCATCCTCCCCAGGGCATAGAAGTCACTCTTGACGTCAGTGAGTTGTTGCCGTGTAGGGAAATAGATGTATTGGTTCAGGCATCTCAACATTGCCTCCAAAACATCGCGTAGCACACGGCTGAACATAGTCTGTGACATCCCACCGGCAGTCGCCACGGTGTGTTGAAAGGTACCGGTGGCAAAGAAGTGTAGGGCTGTCATTACCTTCACCTTGGGGGTCAGCGCCGTAGGGTACGGCCGGCCAGGTTGCAAATGTGGTGCCAAGCGCACTGCCAAATCCTCAATCAGCTGCCTGGTGAAGCGGTACCGTCGGATGCTGTCACGTTCCACCATCGTTGCCAGGTCAGGGAATGGTCTATGGACAGCTGGAGCCCTGCAGTGCATAGGTTGTGGAAAGAAAGAATGTCAGTCACCCCACATATGTGCCATTCACCATACTCAATTTCACATGATACATCATTACGAGACACAAGTACTTGATGTGTGTGCCGTTCTGTTCGCACATAACTCGCACCTACATGGCCATCATCTGACTACTCAGTACAACATGTGTGGACAACAGGTTCCAGGTTGTGCTATGGGAAACCATTAGGCTGTGTCACAGTACCCATTTACTGCTGTCACGTTCCACACACACCACAGTGACATGTCTGGACAGATGCGCCACAGGCATCACAGCTCATTGACAGGTAGATTCCCAGTGACCATGTCTTGCCACATGGACACTGGCATTACATGGTGTATCATGTACACGTCAGAAAAACAAACATGACTCCCACAGGTAGTGGCCCCTGTCGCCTACGCAGGACAGACATGGACGCCAGTGACGCACAACATCAAAGTCCATGCACAAACAACGTTGATGTGGAGACTGTCTCCCATCGTGCACATGGAATCAGAGACATCGGAAACACATCATGCACACAGACTGTGGAGGGACATCACTATTGTGGCAATGGGTCACCCTGTGATGTACATGCCTTCCCCCATGGGACCCAGGGGTATGTGACATGTCACACACATACACAACCTGGAAATGTGACCATGCCACATGCTCCGAAATGAACTGTTGCACATCACAGTGGTCATGTGCACAACACACAAAGGACCCTGTCCCCATTAACACATGCACAGCCTGGGTGTGGCTGCCCACAAGTGCCACCACAGAAACCACATGTTAACCCCCATACACAGAAAAGGTAATGCAGCCTTACATGCCTTAGGAAACAGTGTGGACTGGGTGTGGTGTTGTAGGTGTGCCCCAGGGTCTCTGGCAGTTATATGTGGCTGGCATACGTTCACCAGTGACAAGCATGGTGACATATGCGACTGACCTGTACAGGTACGGCGTTAGTACAGCAATGGACCGATCGGTGTGCCCGGCCGGCCCATTGCATCTGTTGTGAGCGAGTGCAGCGTTGTATCCCGAAATACGCGTTGTACAGCAATGGACCGATCGGTGTGCCTGGCCGGCCCATTGCATCTGTTGTGTGCGGGTACGCGTTGTACCCGGAAAACGCATTGTACAGCAATGGACCGATCGGTGTGCACGCACTGGCCATTGCATCTGTTGTGTGCGGGTACGCGTTGTACCCGGAATACGCGTTGTACAGCAATGGACCGATCGGTGTGCACGCACTGGCCATTGAATCTGTTGTGTGCGGGTACACGTTGTACAGCAAAGGACCGATCGGTGTGCCCGGCCGGACCATTGCATCTGTTATGAGCGGGTACGCGTTGTACCCAGAATACGCATTGTACAGCAATGGACCGATCGGTGTGCACGCACTGGCCATTGCATCTGTTGTGTGCGGGTACGCGTTGTACCCGGAATACGCGTTGTACAGCAATGGACCGATCGGTGTGCACCCACTGGCCATTGAATCTGTTGTGAGCGGGTACACGTTGTACAGCAATGGACCGATCGGTGTGCCCGGCCGGACCATTGCATCTGTTATGAGCGGGTACGCGTTGTACCCAGAATACGCATTGTACAGCAATGGACCGATCGGTGTGCACGCACTGGCCATTGCATCTGTTGTGTGCGGGTACGCGTTGTACCCGGAATACGCGTTGTACAGCAATGGACCGATCGGTGTGCACCCACTGGCCATTGAATCTGTTGTGAGCGGGTACACGTTGTACAGCAATGGACCGATCGGTGTGCACGCACTGGCCATTGAATCTGTTGTGTGCGGGTACGCGTTGTACAGCAATGGACCGATCGGTGTGCCCGGCCGGACCATTGCATCTGTTGTGAGCGGGTACGCGTTGTACAGCAATGGACCGATCGGTGTGCCCGGCCGGACCATTGCATCTGTTGTGAGCGGGTACGCGTTGTATCCCGAAATACGCGTTGTACAGCAATGGATCGATCGGTGTGCCCGGCCGGCCCATTGCATCTGTTGTGTGCGGGTACGCGTTGTACCCGGAATACGCGTTGTACAGCAATGGACCGATCGGTGTGCACGCACTGGCCATTGCATCTGTTGTGTGCGTGTACGCGTTGTACCCGGAATACGCGTTGTACAGCAATGGACCGATCGGTGTGCACACACTGGCCATTGAATCTGTTGTGTGCGGGTACGCGTTGTACAGCAATGGACAGATCGGTGTGCCCGGCCAGACCATTGCATCTGTTGTGAGCGGGTACGCGTTGTACAGCAATGGACCGATCGGTGTGCCCGGCCGGACCATTGCATCTGTTGTGAGCGGGTACGCGTTGTATTCCGAAATACGCGTTGTACAGCAATGGACCGATCGGTGTGCCCGGCCGGCCCATTGCATCTGTTGTGAGCGGGTACGCGTTGTATCCCGAAATATGCGTTGTACAGCAATGGACCGATCGGTGCGCACGCATTGGCTATGGCCTGGCATGGCAACGGACGCGTTTTCGAAAGTTTAACGAGTCTGATGCTGTGAATTCAGTTGGCCACCCACAACAATGTTGCAAATGCATGGGTGTCATGAAGTTGAACTTTTGAAGGATGCTGTGGGCGTGTGTAAGTGGTGCAATTCCATGGATTGGCCAGATTCAGAAGATGCAAACGACTTGGACCTATCACTTTGGACACATGGGACGGTATCTGCCTCAGCAGCACACATATAATGCTGGCTGTTCCCCTGAGAGCTCACTTGCCTGCACTACATGCTCCAGGACGACATCTGCCACCACCACTGCTGCTGTCTCTGCATCCTCTGGATCCTGCAATGGCATGTACTGTGGAGAGAGCCCCAGCCTTCAGCACTGAGGAGAACCAGGCCCTGCTGGACAGCCTCCTTCCACAGTACAGCAAGCTGTAAGGGAAACCAGGGGAGCAGGTGAGTGTGCTGTCCACTGCCTTACAAATGTGCATGTTGTCTGACTAGCCAGACTTACAGTCTGCACGCCACTGGCTAGCAGGCTCACTGAGTAGTTCTCACCCCCATAGTGTGTAGTTACATGCACTGAACAGGTATAGTGCAGTAACAGTGCATTTAAACAAGGTTTGACTTCCCAGGCAATGATACCATGTAGTAACTGCTGGCAAACTGTTCATAGCCATCCTTGCACTGCCCGTGTACAACATGTGCCCCTGTGATTGAGACATGTATATCCAAATGTGTGATGCACGGATTTGTTGCATGTGTAGTAATGGCCTTTACACTTTGTCATCCTCACAGGTTGATGCCCACCAGAAGCAGGAAATATGGCTGGACATCGCCCGGGCAGTAAGGTCTGTGGGGGTCTACAAGCGCCGGATCCGCAACTGCCAGAAGAAGTGGCAGGACCTTCGGGGCTGGACCCGGAGGATCGCAAGGGTCCAGCTGAAGCTGTCGCCTCCTCGCAGGAGGGGCGGACACCGGACCCTGACCCCCACATGCTCAGGATCCTGGCGGTGGTCTTCCCTGATCTGGATGGCCAGCTGAAGGGCAGACAGCAGCAAGGAGGGGGTGAGTCCATGACTGCACTGTGAGCTTTGTCTGACATGCTATGTGCCCTCCTCTGGCCTGGTTAAACTTCAACAGTACATCAGTTATGTGGTCCAGGACCCATGTCCCTCAATTGTGCACTGCCCACTCCTCATCTGATACCCAGGTGTGGCCCTTACAGTCAGGAAATTGTGTCACTTGGGTACTGTGTCCTTGCATATTGCTTAGCTCAAGGTGGGGACAGCATTTGTACCCGTAACTCTGGGGTGGGCTTCATGGGTGGGTCCATTGCTTACACTATGCCTGGGTTCTGACATGTAATCTGCGTGTTACTTTGATATGTGGTCCAATTGCTGATCTGATTCACCACATGTGCCTGGGGTATTTGGCACACACCCATGCTGCGGTTGTGAACAATGTTTGGGCCTCAGGAGTATGTATATCAAGTGTGTCACACATGCTTAGCCACCTGCCTACTGTCCAGGGCTCATCCCTCTTTCACGTGGAGCAGGACAGTCATGCCTACTCCAGGCCATACAATACACTCTGTACTCCCACTCCCGTGTATCAGCTGACACGTTGTGCTCAGTGAAATGTTCCCTCAGGTGTCTGCCTCTGTGTCATTGTGCTGTGGCTTTGTTGTCAGGACTACTGGTGTGTTTATCGGTTAGGGCTCAGCATGCCACCGGAGATGTGACCATAGGAGACGATACTTGTGTGACATATAGGTGTTTGATCACTTGACCGTGCATACTGGGGTATGTGACTGTGCAGTTCAGGCAGCTGTTTCCCATTCACAGCAGATTGTGAGGTGCTCATGTTCCGAGGATTGTGTTTCATGTCTCCCATATGTCCAATTGGTATGACGTGGACAAATGAGAGTTCAGATGATGTGGTTTGTGGGGGATGGACATGTGCACTTGTCAGCTACTGGACTTGCATTCCCCATGACCTAGGATTGTGACACAGTGCAGACTGTTGTTGTCTGGCTGCCCTGCCCATGTGACTGGAGACAGTGATGTATGACTTTGCAGGCATGCCTGTGCCATGGCGTTAAACTTCCTAAGAGTGATCCTGCAGGGGAGTGACATGTGCTACATGCACCCCATTGTGGCATTGACTATCAGGACATGGGTGCATCATGGTGTCTGGTGCTGGTATGCATCACATGCATTTCAAAATAGACTCTGGCCATCCCTTTATCCGGACACCTGTACTGACTCAGTGGCAAAAGTTGTGATGTGTGCATGTTCACATACTTCACCGTGTTCTCTGCACTGTCCAACTACTGTGTAGGTGGTGCATGTGTCCACACTGGTGTATTGCCATCCGACAGACACCAGACCGATGGGTGCAAGGCCAGGAGGGATGTGAGTGCCATGGTTGACCATCAGACTGACAATTGGCTTCTCCTAATCTGTGTGAGCACTTTTGGCAATGTTCAACTAAGGATGCCAGGGCTTGCTCTGTAATGTGCTGTACTTACTGTGGTGTGTGCGGTCAGTGCAGGTGACTGATGTTTGTCTGTTTCCCTAATTGTTTGCAGATACATCCACGGCCACAGGAGGGGACAGCTCCACGGACCAGGAGGAGCCACTGAGCCAGACTGGATCAGCAGCCGATGAGTGGTCGGAGGGACCCAGTGGCACGGAGGGCGAGGGGAGCCACACCGAGGAGTCCTCAGCACCATCCACCTCAGCTGAGGACCACAGCAGCTCAGAGGATGACTCCCTTGTGGAGGCGGGTGTCAGAAGCCACCACACCCCAGCTACTATTGCTGTCCCCGCCACCACCACCACCACCACCACCGCCCTCCCATCGGCTCCCATTCCAGAGGTCCGTGGAGGCTCCCATGTTCGGGAGCGTGTCTCCTTCATGCCAGGCACCGCAGCCCCTGCCCCTGTGTCCCCTGCTGCCCTGAGTGAGGAGTCTGTGTACCTCCTTCGCCAGCTCCATGTAGGGCAGACAGCAATGCTGAGTGTCCTCCATGCCCACACCACTCTGTTGACTCAGCTGGTGTTGTTTATGGAGGGCATCTCATCGGGCATGTCTGCCCTACAGAGGAGCAATAGGTCCATGGACTCCTCCCTGACGGCAGCAGTGTCCCTCCTCCAACAGTCCCTCACCCCTCCTACATCTGCCCCATCCACACTTCCTGGCACCCTACCTGTCCCAAGCACATGCACACCTGCACATTCACCCAAACACACAGACACGAGCAGCACAAACACACCCACTACAAAAACAAGACGTGCACGCAGGCATCCTCAGGGGACTGATACCACACCCACAGGGGATGGGGTACATACACACACCCAGGCATCCACAGTCACTCCGCAGTCCTCCGATACCTCTCCCTCCAAGGCCCCTTCCCCTGCCTCACCTGCAACCCCACCTACACAGTAGATCTTCCTCTGTGACCTCGGCCTCTTCCCCTCCAATCCAGCTGATCCAGCATACAGGGGGAAGAGGAAGTCCACCCACACAGAGGGGAGTGCCCTTCACCCCCGGACACCCTCCCCCAGGCGCAGACAGACTGAGGCCCCCATCCGCAAGTCCCCCGGACCCGGAAGAGCAAGACCCCGCCGCCACCCTGCAGCTCAACCACCAAGTCTCCTTCCTCCATCCCTCAGGCCCCCACTCCACAGGTTCCCCCACCACACCCTGCCCCAGGTTCCCCCACCCACAGATACACCATCCCCAAAATGATCTGGCCTTCTCCCCCTACAACTTGCTCTTCCAGCACCACACCCCCGCTGCGCTTGTTTGTGCCACTGGTGTGGAGAGCGTGTCCTCCCCTCTGTCCTGCCCACCTTACCTGAACCCCATTCTACTCCCCTGGAGAGAGGCACTGCAGTGGAGTCCACTACCACCCTGTCTGACTTGGGCACTGCAGTGGGGAACCTGTCCACTCCATCTGCATGGCCCACTGCAGTCGTGCCGGCACCCACACCATCTGACTCAAGCCCCCAGTTGTGCCGGCACACACCATGTCAGACACCTCCACTGCAGTTGTCAGTGACTCTCCAGCACCCACCACCCCTTCCCTGCCTCCTTCTGGTGAGCCCTGATCCTGTCCCTGCGGTGCCTGGCCTGCCCCCCCGTATGCCCCTCCGAGGGGAATGTCCCTGATGTGTAGCTGTGCAGGCATGCAAAGGGTGACATCTGGCACTGTCACCCTGTTTGGACTCTTGTTATGGACTGGCCATTGGCTTTTGTTATATTTCTGGACTTTCACTTCTTCACACACAAATGCTGAATAAAGCTACGTTCTGTTCTCTGGTGGTTTTGCTTCTGATGTACATGATGTTGATGTTGCTAACCGTGCCCTTGCTGCACTGATGGTGATTTTTGATATCAGGGAAATGAAGTGTTACTGTGCAGGACCCCATGTGGTCCAGGGGGAATGTGTCCTATCCTGGTGTGTATCCATGTCATCCTTTGCAGCAATATGAGGGTGTCATGTTTTCAATATTTGGCAATGGGATTTCCTACTTTTATTTGCAATATCACATCTGTGGCTTACACCCCTGCACATCTGTTGTGCTTGCCATTGTTCAATTTGTCTATTTCCCTGACCGTGTGACCATCTCCACTGGACATGCAAGTTTGGGCATCAATGGGGAAGGACTCAGCTGTGTGATCAGTGCAACTTGCTATACATGTGTGTTGGATCTGTGCAGATGGTGTCGGTGACACTCCCATGACCAGGCTGATGTGACGAGAGCCTTCATTTTGTGCTAATTGTTGACTGAGTGACCAAGTGTACTGCTGATATGATAGGGCCCTGCAGAGACAACGTATGGCACAGCTTTCCTTACACAGGAGTGGAGTGCCCTCATGGCAGTGTGTAATTCCGTGACATTGCCTGAGCCCAAGGTGTGTGTTGTGTGAGCATGTCTGTGTGTGTTCACTTCCGTTTTGCAACACAGGCTGGGATCCCTAGTGATGTTCCTGTTTGTGATGCTTGCTGAGTTGACCTATGTACCACCCAAATCTTCGCACTGGGTTCTCTGGGATGTGGGTGCATGGCACATTACTGGTCATCAGGGTGTCATCCATAGGTGTGTTTGCTGTCAGGGCTGAGTTTGTGGGCAAATGCAGATGAGACACAGTCAGGATTCCCCTTGGCACTTGTTGGTTACACAAGTCATGTAATTTACAGTTTGTGTAAGCTTTCAGTGATTGTGACACGTTGTGTGTGTGACTGCTGCCACTCCTCTGGGTCAGAGCTGCAATGTTGGAAGTTGTCTATGTGTGTTCTTTGTGGGTGACCTTGACTTCTTCATTGGTGTGTGACTGTGTCCGGGATCACATTGATTGTGTTGGATTTCACGTCATGCCCATGTACAGCGTACTGTGCAGTGTGTCAGACATTCACGAGTCTTGTTGACTGGCCAGGTGTGATTGGTTTCTGCACCTTAGTTCCCACAACCACCCCTGGGATTGTCATGGGTGCATGTGCAATGTCACCAGTCCATGTGAGCTTCACTGCTGCACATTGGTGGAGATCAAGGTGTGTGGTGTTGAGTGTGTGCAAATGAGAGTTGTTGCACGGCTAGACCCCTACCTCCATGTTGGCCTTGGCTGACAGGCCGTGCTGATTGATTTGTGCTTGTGTAGGTGTGATGGTAGTTTGTTTCTCAGGACACATGACTGTGGTTCACAGTGTGAACGACATCTAGCTTTGTCATCACAGTGGGATTATCATGCAGGCCACGGTCAACACGATGTGGGGTCCCTGGGGGTAGTGCTGTGGTGGGTCTGTCTCTTGCTGTGTTATTTGCTGTTCCGACAAGCTTGTGTGACATGTGTAATTTGGGCTCCCTCTCATCAAACAATGCCTGTTTGCCCACATAGGGAATCCGATCCATGAGTTACTTTTGTGTGGCACTGTATACACATCTGTGTAATTGTGATTCAGGCCTCCTCATGTGTTGTGTGGTTGCCTGGGGACACTGGCACACCCCCCATCAACTGTTGTGTTTGATCTGCAGTGTGAGGCTGCCTGTTTGTGTTTGTGCATCTGCACCACTGCATTGGCATATCTTTAGTGTGCCATTGGCTGTATGTTGTTTGTTGGCTTTCCCCTGCAGTCCCTGGGACTCCTAGGTCATTAGTCAGCACAATGATCATGGTTTGTATGTCTCTTTGCTGCCATGGTATGGTATTTGTTCACCTGACATCTACAGTCTCCAAAGGATATCTACATTTGTGTGTCCATTGGTGCAGATATGTGGGGCTGCATTATGATGGTCACTTCTGTCATTGTGTTATTGAGGAATGTTGCCAATGTCAGCCCCCATGGGTGATGTTTGTCTGCACATGGCCAAAGGTATATCTTATTGGCACTGCACTGTTTGCCTCACCCAATGTATGTTGCTGTGGGACACAAGCACTACTTTGCCACTGATGTATTTGTTGTTCTGTGACCAGGGATCACCCATGCTGTTTGGCAGTTGCAGCTTATTCCATGACAACACTTACCTTTTGGTCACTGTGATGATGGGGGTTTAGACCCCATTGCCACAGTGTTCAAACTGTGCTTCAGCTATGAACCCCACACTTACCTTTTGGTCACTGTGATGATGGAGGTTTAGACCCCATTGCCACAGTGTTCAAAATGTGCTTCAGCTATGGACCCCACACTTACATTTTGGTCACTGTGATGATGGGGGTTTAGACCCCATTGCCACAGTGTTCAAAATGTGCTTCAGCTATGGACCCCACACTTACATTTTGGTCACTGTGATGATGGGGGTTTAGATCCCATTGCCACAGTGTTCAAAATGTGCTTCAGCTATGGACCCCACACTTACATTGTGGTCACTGTGATGATGGGGGTTTAGATCCCATTGCCACAGTGTTCAAAATGTGCTTCAGCTATGGACCCCACACTTACCTTTTGGTCACTTTGATGATGGGGGTTTAGACCCCATTGCCACAATGTTCAAAATGTGCTTCAGCTATGGACCCCACACTTACCTTTTGGTCACTGTGATGATGGGGGTTTAGACCCCATTGCCAAAATGTTCAAAATGTGCTTCAGCTATGGACCCCACACTTACCTTTTGGTCACTGTGATGATGGGAGTTTAGACCCCATTGCCACAGTGTTCAAACTGTGCTTCAGCTATGGACCCCACACTTACCTTTTGGTCACTGTGATGATGGGGGTTTAGACCACATTGCCACAGTGTTCAAAATGTGCTTCAGCTATGGACCCCACACTTACCTTTTGGTCATTGTGATGATGGGGGTTTAGACCCCATTGCCACAGTGGTCATGGTCTGCTTGCATTGTGGAGCCCACACACATTTATGTGTGACACATGTGATAGGGGGTCACATTGTATGCTCAATGACATGTTCAGTGTACACACGCTTGTCATGGTGTTGGTGGGATGTATTTTCAGACATTCCTTATGTTGGAGTATGCTGGTTGTGTCATGCATTTCCCGTCCTATGTTTAGGGGTGGTGTGGGTGGTAGGCATTCATCCCCCTATGAGTGGGGATGGTGGTAGTGGTAGGCATCCAGGCCCCCCTGAGTAGGGGTGGTGGTAGTGGTAGGCATCCATCCCCCTATTAGTGGGGATGGTAGTAGTGACAGGCATCCAGGCCCCCTGAGTAGGGGTGGTGGTAGTGGTAGGCATCCAGGCCCCCTGAGTAGGGGTGGTGGTAGTGGCAGGCATCCATCCCCCTAAGGGTGGGGATGGTAGTAGTGACAGGCATCCAGGCCCCCTGAGTAGGGGTGGTGGTAGTGGTAGGCATCCATCCCCCCATGAGTGGGGATGGTAGTAGTGACAGGCATCCAGGCCCCCCTGAGTAGGGGTAGTGGTAGTGGTAGGCATACAGGCCCCCCTGAGTAGGAGTGGTGGTGGTGGCAGGCATCCAGCCCCCCCTGAGTAGGGGTGGTGGTAGTAGTAGGCATCCATCCCCCCATGAGTGGGGATGGTAGTAGTGACAGGCATCCAGGCCCCCCTGTGTAGGGGTGGTGGTAGTGGTAGGCATCCAGGCCCCCCTGAGTAGGGGTGGTGGTGGTGGCAGGCATCCAGCCCCCCCTGAGTAGGGGTGGTGGTAGTAGTAGGCATCCAGGCCCCCCTGAGTAGGGGTGGTGGTGGTGGTAGGCATCCAGCCCCCCCTGAGTAGGGGTGGTGGTAGTGGTAGGCATCCATCCCCCTATTAGTGGGGATGGTAGTAGTGACAGGCATCCAGGCCCCCCTGAGTAGGGGTGGTGGTAGTGGTAGGCATCCAGGCCCCCCTGAGTAGGGGTGGTGGTAGTGGTAGGCATCCATCCCCCTAAGGGTGGGGATGGTAGTAGTGACAGGCATCCAGCCCCCCCTGAGTGGGGTGGTGGTAGTAGCAGGCATCCAGCCCCCTATGGGTGTGTATGACATTGGTGATGGCCATCCCACCCCTATGGTTCTGATGTTGCTAGTGTACGTCATTTGTGCATCCCTATGTGTGTGTGACATATTTCGGGTACGTGTCGTTTGTTTGTGTTGTTGGTGTTTGACTTACCGTCTGCGCCGTATGCGTCTGTGCCGGTCCTGGTAATAGATGTAGAGTATAGGTAGGACCTGCACAATGGGATTCATGCTTGGATCGTCTCGTTCGGGTTTCTCGTGTCTTCGACTCGTACTCGTCGCTGGCTCGTTCGTCTCGTAGCAGTGGATCGTCTTGTGGCGCGAAACGGAGCTTATGTACGGCTCGCCCGTATGCTCAAACGTCCCGGACGTAGCGACGGGTTCGGCGCGTACGGAGTGCGCATCGTACTCGTCCGGCCGGAAGGTGCTGTGTATTTACTTCCGTACGACTCGATTCGGCGTTTACGGATCCGGCTCGGGCGGGGAACAGGAGCTGAATTGGGTAAGTACGGCTCTCTCGGAAACTGGGTTGTTATACACATCGTACTTGTTCGTCCGGACAAATGCTCGAGTCGGTCGGGAAACACGCATTCGGCTGTTTTTTTTTCCGGACGAATACTGTTAGGTGCGCTTCCGACCAAGATCGGAATCGGCCCCGTAGTCTAAAAATTTTGCTAGAGGATAGCCTAATGGTCAAACAAAGGGGAAAATGATCACTCAATCAGTTCTCTGAAACACAAAAGGAAAGTAAGCTTTGTTCGTGTTTGTTTGATACTAAAATAAAATCTATAGTGGAGCAAAGACCTCTACCGTTTAATGTCCATGGCATTGGGGTTGGTGTAGGGCAAATTTCATTAGCAAACCCCAGATCAAAGCTAAAAATAAATTCATTTAGCATCTCCCCCAAACTGGTATGTCTAAAGTGAGATGAACGTGCACCTACCTCTCGTAATCCCCCACACAAATTATCATCAGCATTTTCACATTACGCACAGTTAAAATCCCCAGCTAATATATATGTTATATCTTTGCCCATGGTTTTACCTGCTGATCTCAGTTCAGTGGACATCTTTCTTACAACAGTGCCCGCTTCCCCAAGGGGGATGTTATTATAAAAGTTGACCAAAACTATGGATGATGATTTGTTAAGATCCAATCTAATTAAATGATAATAATCATCGCTAGCAAGCATTGTGATGTTTCTTATGTTTAGGCCACTAGATATATACGTACATAAGCCACCCTTGGCCCGTCCACTCTGGACGTTCACAGCTGGGGTGTGGTAGGTCCTATATCCATTCAGATGAATCACGTCCGTAGACCAAGTCTCCTGAAGGCACAGGACCTCAAATTATAGGATAAAATCCCATCACAATTGAACGTTCAACTTTGAGCGAATCCCCGCAATATTCCATGACACTATGTTGCAAAGGGGAAGTTTGACGTCAGGGGGGCTATTACAAAAATGTGTAGCAGGACTGGAAAGGTCCTCGTTTACAAGTATGGGTGGAGAAGGGACAGTTAAAATGCCCTGTACATTAATTTGGTCCTCTGTCTGTAGGCCCGTGGGTCCATGTACCTCAGGTCTACTGTTAACAGTCTGACAGTCATTTAAGTCACTAATTGAAAAAGGGACATTTAGAATATCACAACGATCACCCTGTATCTCCACAATCGTTTCCAAGGACCCAAGAGCCAGACCACTATCCTTGTTAACATGATGATCACATATAGGGTCGTCATTTCTCATTAAAATTGACCTGCAATGTCTCCTATGCTCTGAGCTGCTAGACTGATAATTATTTAATACATGAATTCTGGACTCCAGTCAATCGATATCTTCCATAAAATTCAGGGGATCAAAACAATTATGAACTGGAACAGAATAACTAGGCTGTCTTAGTCTAGGATAATTATCTCTCTCAGTGGGAAAACCCTGTTGAATTGGTGAGTATAAGGAGCGATAAAAATATCCCAATGGTACTATGTTTATGTTATTGGGATCAGAAGGTCCCCTATTGCCCCTTTCTAGTATTGTATGCACCAATAAAGGTGATTTAAATGTTAGTACAACGCAGTCCCCACAAGAAGATTTAACTGAGGGCCAACCCACGCAATTCTGCGCGCCATTTTAAAATCATTGAAAAGGGGCTTGCTTAAGCCCGTTCTTCTGGCTAAAAAATGGAGTGACTTGTTTTTTAAGGACGACCAGTGCTCAAAAGCATTGTTAATTAATGGTGGAACATTCACCAGAACTACCGTATACGGAGTCAATTCTGGGGGCAGATGTAGGTTAGATGGAGGGCAATGAAACTGATCTTTTTGTTCTTGTAGTTCTCTGCCCTTCCTAGTTACCCTATTCCCATCTATCATCCCTTCAGTCTGCATACTCCTGTCTGGGCCGGCAGGGTTACTAGAAACTATTATAGCGGGTCTGCCTGTACTAGGGTGCTGAACAGCACGTGCCAATGAGTTGTCTGTGTTAGAGGTGATCGTATAGGGAGTATTACTCCTATTTGATGTTAATGCAGTAGCTTTGGGAATGGTGATAGAAGCAACAACCGTGTCCACCCCCCTGTTTAATGGGTTAACTTCGTTTACTTTAGTGTTATCTATCGATTTTACTGATAGTGTACTGCCGACAAGCTCCTCTATTTTTAAAAGTCTAGCTTCCACTGAAGTTACCTTTAGCATGATAGGTTCTAAAAAGGTTGATAGCATTATCTCAAGTCTGCCCCAAAAATTCCTGTCAAAGACATTATCATCAGATTTGACAGCCTCGCTCAAATTTGCAATGGTCGGGGGGACTTTATTGGATTCTCCCGTATCAGCAACTGGTTTTACCTTGCTCTCCTTCACCTTTTGGGCAGGTTTGCTCTGTTTTGGAATAGTTTTACCTTTCCTTTTATTTCGGACAGGATCAGTAGTATGATTTAGCTTGCGTATGGCCTTTTTTCCTCTAGTAGTAACTTTTAAGCTAACAGGGCTTAAACCACGACCCGAGGGAGAAATAAGAACAGAGTCAGATGTCATATCTATTGTTGTTTGAGCCGGAGTACTATGCAATGAAGGTAATGACTCGTTGTTAATAATCGTTGCTGGGTCCGTGAGTACAGGTGTAGTAGAAAGTCTGCTCCGAGAGGGTTGCGGTGTTAAAGAAAGTCTTTGTTCAGTCAATTTTATTTCATTTATCAGGCATGATTCTGCCCTTTGGAGGAATGAATCTATTGTCCCGGTAACATTTGGGCCTTTACCATACTTTATCTTATTCATATTAGACAGACACTGGCCACAATAATAAAAATTAACAGGTTAATAACATTAGATACAGCCTTTGTCCCGTTTTAAACGAAATAACAAGAAAAGATGGAAAATCTTAGGGGAGTGGCCCAGCCCAGCCTCTTACTGTCTCGGACGGGCTCAGACGGACCCGCCCTTGGTCCGGGCTTCGTCCGCGCGCACGACCCGCGCTGCGGGAGTCTGCGCTCGTTCTTATAGCGCTGCTGCCCCAATTGGCTGCAGCTGTGTCCCCCAAGCGTGGAGCAGGCTGGATGGTGTAGTCCTCCGGGACCACACGGAAGGAATGAATGGCAGCGAAAATGAAGAGGAAAGGAACCCGCGCTGCGGGAGTCTGCGCTGGTTCTTATAGCGCTGCTGCCCCAATTGGCTGCAGCTGTGTCCCCCAAGCGTGGAGCAGGCTGGATGGTGAAGTCCTCCGGGACCACACGGAAGGAATGAATGGCAGCGAAAACGAATTCTTATGTTCAATTGATTCAGGGGCAATGGTGATTGTGGGGGGTGATTTTAATTGCAAATTTGAGCCGGCTGTAGGACTTGAAAATATCTTCGAGGAAGAAGATATGGCAAATATTATTCCCCCATTGGAAAGTAGTCCAGTAGTACCCTGCACAGTCGCTGTTGCGCAATTAATAAGATTAGTCTCAGGGCATGGACTCCGAGCCTGCAATGGCCGATTGCCCTCTGATAGTCCGAATGCTGCCACATTTAGTAGGAGTAACTGCAAGAGTAGTATTGATTATATATTGGTATCTATTGGACTTTGGCCAATTTTGCTTGATATGGTAGTAGAGGATAGAACTGATAGTGACCATTTTCCCCTATGCTTGACACTATCAGCTCATTTCTTTGATCCAATATCCTTGAATAATGAAGACACTAATTCTAGTGTCATTGAACCATTATCAAGCAATAATCGTAGGGCCTTAAAATGGCCTTCAATAGGGGGAAATGATGAGGCCATGAAGCAGATTTATGATACCTTTGAGATACTATTCTTCCGTACATAGATTTGCCAGTATCCGAGTTCCCAATCATGAACATACATCACACATTGGTAGATGCACTGACTCCTATTTTGAGTAGGATTCCTAAAGAACGTAAAAAGGCGAAAACCGAAATAAATAATCTAGAGACTGCCTGGTATAATAAAGAGTGCTGTGAGGCAAAAAAAGAACTCATTTTGGCTACAAAAACTAGAAATGTAGAGACCCTAAGGGAGAAAAGAAATAAGTATAAGAGATTACTATTACAAACTAAGAAAAATTGGGATGATAACTTATGGACTGAATTGATTAGTGCAGCCAAAGCCAAGGATCACTCTGGTTTTTGGCGACTGATCTCAAAGGGTAATAAGGCGGGAAGATGTAGCAAGGACCTTTTCTTGGATGCTAAAACTTGGGTCAGCCACTTTTCCCGCCTTTACTCAACATCTATGAGTGACATAGAATTTAATATACAAGATTATGTATTAATCCCAACTACAGCTCCTTTACATTTTAGCTTAGAAGACACTCTGGTAGCAATGGATGCAGTTAAACCGGGAAAAGCACCAGGCCCAGATAAGATAACAGGAGATCTATTGAGGCACGATAAAGAGGTTTGGGGCCCTTATATTAATTTTTTGTGTAATTCAGTCGCCGCTGGTGCACCAATACCAGGATCATGGAAAGGGGCTGAAATTACAACAATTTTTAAGAAAGGAAATCGCCAAGACCCTTCTCATTATAGACCGATTAGCTTAATAGATGTTTTACAAAAAATATGAAATTAAATGATTGGATTGAGGAGAATAGTTTTTATCAAAAAACCAGGCTGGCTTTAGAGCAAAAACTAGCACAATTGACCAAGTCTTTAGATTCCTTTGCATGAGTTGGAAGTACACTGTCCTTAAGCAGGGACATCCGTATATCGCCTTTGTAGACTTGAAGGCCGCCTTCGACCTCATCCCTAGAAATCTTCTCTGGAAATCCCTACAAAATCAATGGGTACCGGGGGAAATACTCATGCAAATAATAAGATTGCATGAGGAAAATTTTGCAAAGGTTAGGTGGGGTCCGAAGGGTGAGCTCACGGAGCCAATTCAAGTAAACAGGAGCGTAAGGCAGGGATGTGTGCTGGCGCCCACCCTATTTTCACTGTATGTGAATGACATACCGGAATATCTATTGGGCTGCGAACATGATTCTCCCAAGTTAGGGGGGCACCAGTACCTGCACTTTTATTTGCAGATGATACTATCTTAATATCCCAAACTCCAAAAGGTTTACAATGTTTAATAGACACTTTTGATACATATTGTGAAACTAAAGGCCTGGAAATAAATTCTAGCAAAACAAAATATATGGCAGTGAATCCCCATAAGTCTTTTAAAAAGAATCTAACAGTAAAAAATCAGAAGCTAGAATACGTGCATAATTTTAACTATTTAGGTATAACCCTGGACACTAAAATGACCTGGAAACCGCAACTGGAGAAAAGTAAAATTATTTTACTCCAAAACTCTCTACCGATAGCAAAGAAACATGAGATTAGTATGTCTAAAGCGATATCCCCTGCCCTTGAGGTATACAAGTATAGGGCACAATCAGCATCTCTTTATGGGGCGGAGTTATGGAGGCCTTCAAGCAATAATACTTTTATGGAATGAGAAAATAAGTTTTTTAGGCAATTATTACGCCTTCTAATGCGTACACCACTATTACCTATTGTGATGGATCTAAATGTGCGCCGTATGGATCACCAGGTAACCCTAAAACCATTATTATTTTGGGTGCGTCTCTGGTCCACAGTAGAGCTCGCACATTATAAAGAAGGGCTTGAGGAAAATTTAAGACTCAATCACGCAACAGGTTTGCCGTGGCTCAAGCATGTTAAGTGTTGGTTCCATAAACTAGGGTTGAGTCACTTTTGGGAGGAGCCAGCTCAACTGCCTTTGGCCTCTAAGAAAATATTTAAAAAAACTTTCTGGGCCTATATCCAAGATAGTGTGTCCCTTAACTCAGCTACCAGCACATTAACAACTCGGTTTCTTTTAATGAAGTCAATATGGAGTTTTGAGCCATTTTTGGATGAGGTGCAGCCACAGCTTGCAAAATCGTTATATATGAAATTTCAATATGGTGTTTTGCAAATTAATTCAAACACATCGAAGTGGGCCCGCAAGCAAGGGGACGAAAATGTTGAGCAGTGTGTATTGTGTCAATCTGGTGCAAAAGAAAATGACTCACATTTGTTATTTTTTTGTCCTGCTAATGCAAAATTTAGGACAAAATGGATTAAACCCATTTGTCGGTTATTGGGTATTAGGTCTTGCCTTGAAGCAGAAAGAATATTAAGAACCGATACTTCACAAAAGGTCGTTTTTAGTGTTAGTAGGTATTTATTTGATGTAGGCTTAGTAAGAGCAAAGGAAGGCTTGAAATTTTAGTGTACTATACTTGGAATGTTGATATTATATTAGTTTTGCACTTGCACTTTATGTACTATATTTGGAGTATAGCTATCATAATTGTTTTGCATTTGCACTTTACTAATTAATAAGAAAATATGTGGAAGGCCATACCAAGCATACACACGTTGCACTTTAAGTATTTGCACTTTCTAACGAGTGATTCCTAATTAGAAAGTTTTAATTAAAAGTTGCTTGATAGATTCTTTTTATGTCCGTGGTTAATACAATGTATCTTGTTTTAATCCCTCAATATGTTTTTATTATTTAAATTATTTAAATTTTAACTGCATTTATTTTTTAATGGGTGAGAAAGGTCAGTACTGAAAAAACTTATTTCATTACTTGTGCGATGGTCTAGCGATACCTTTGGAATGTTTTAGTATTTTGCTGTGTAAATTGTACTGTGTATCTTTTATGGTTTTTTAAACCGAAATAAAGATTAATTGAATTGAATTGAAATTAGGTTTAGTGTCCAGCAGCTACCCCAATTAAATATTCACTGGAGTGGGAATAGTAATTAAATTAGGTTTAGTGTCCAGCACCTACCCCAATTAAATACTGACCGGAGTGGGAAAAGTAATTAAATTAGGTTTAGTGTCCAGCACCTACCCCAATTAAATACTGACTGGAGTGGGAATAGTAAATTAATTAAGTTTAGTGTCCAGCACCTACCCCAATTAAATACTGGTTGGAGTGGGAACAGTAAATTAATTAAGTTTAGTGTCCAGCACCTACCCCAATTAAATATTGACTGGAGTGGGAATAGTAATTAAATTAGGTTTAGTGTCCAGCACCTACCCCAATTAAATACTGACTGGAGTGGGAATAGTAAATTAATTAAGTTTAGTGTCCAGCACCTAGCCAAATTAAATATTGACTGGAGTGGGAATAGGCATTTCAGAGCAGCTGGTCAAATATATTTCTAAAGCCTGGGGTGGCAGCGCCCGGTCATTTAAAGGCCGCAGATTCTCCATTGAAATCGACACTATGTTTGCACAGACAGTTGACTGATTAATATTTCGGAAGAAGACTCCTTCATTTTTAATATGCTGATGAATAAAGCCTTTTGAACATTGCCGCAGCGCTTTGCCTGCCGTCTTGCCGTCTTTACTCTGCCCTGCTGGATTCCTGACTCCTGATTGCCGGTTGACGGTAACGGAAGCTGTGGGACTAAACATCCCTGCACCCCTTGCGGCGCGCACACCGCGGATCTTGAGAAGAGCGCCAGGAGGTGCTTAAATTACGGCCAGGGCTCCCGCAGTGTGGGACGCGCCCGGGCCAAAGGTGGGCCCATCTGCACCCGTCAGAGCCCGGAGGAGGCTGGGCTGGGCCACCCTTCTGATATTTGGTCGTTCGCATTGTTACAAGTTGCAGCATGCAGGTACTATAGTGCATTTGTGACTTAAAAAAATTGTATCTGTGTTTACTTGTGTGGTTCCGTGCAAGAACTAGCGTTCTAAAGTTTTATCATGAGCAAACAGAAAGGAGTTGTGGGAACTCTGGACGCATTTTTAGTTAGGGCAGATTCACTACTGACCCACGAAATTGAAATAACTGAACGGCGCCTTTCTTTGGATCCAGTCACTTTGCAGAGACGTTCTTCATTGGGTATCCTTGACCAAAATTTGGGGGGTGTCGTACAAATATGTTCGCCTGTAACGTCTATAACGCCCCCAAATGTGCCACATGCCTCTCCTGTGTTAGTTTCGGACCCACCACCATGCGAGGATCCACTAGGACCTTGCATAGTTACTAGAGCATGGGTTTCAAAACCTCTTGAAGTAAGAAAGGCGATGGAACCGCCAGGAAAACGAAAGAGGGGTGCTGGTGCTCAAAAAGTCAAGAATATAAAGGGTCCCCATCCTGCTAACCGTAATAATAATGCAAATGTCCTTGGTTCATCTGAAACCAACTCAGTTGGCACGCACACTGATGTGGTTCCTCTATTTCCCACATCAACAACTGACAATATTGTGGATGCTAATACTACTACCCATGCTACCCATGCTATTACTGAGGATCTTGTTTTGGGAAATGTGCTAACTCGTGTGCATGAACTAATTGACAAGAAATTGACCCTTTTATGGGAAAAATTGGATCGGATGGACATTGCCATAAATAATTTAATTAGTACAAATGTCATTCAGCAACCTACCGTTGCAGAGGGCGTGGGTTCAAAAACAGTAGCAAATGGCAATTTAAACGTTAAAACAAATTGAGATGGTAATGCCAAGGATTACTCTATGAAGATGAATACTAATGCTAGGATAGATAAAATGCAGGAAGTATCCAAAAGCCTAAGCACGAATTCCGTAGGTCTGCATAATGTTCCTTTGGAAATGTAGATCTAGGAAGTGCATTAAGTACTTTGACTAACAACCAACTGAAGGCCAATACTGATGTCTTGAGCCTACCTCCAGCCACATGTTCATACGTTTTAGTTTTGGCTGCTGTCCCTGTTCTCAAGGAGGGCCAGAGGGAGACGTGGTTTGATTTACGCAATAAAACCTGGGATTGGCTAACAAAATATGGAAGACTCCATCCGTCTGCTATAAAGGAGATTTTGATGGTTCGCAGAGTCGGGTGGGTTGGCCCATCTCCTAAAGGCATTAATGGTGATTGCATCGTGGTTAATTTTCGTAGGCCACAGATGATTCGTTGGCTATTAAATTCTTGTGAGTCAACTTATCCTCAAAGTACTAGTATTTGTGCCCTTCCCTTGGGATACTTTTATAAACCTCCACTGGGGTCTGTTGTAAATAAATTTGTTCCAATCTCTCTGTGTAATAGATTTCAGGCCCTTACAGATTTAGATGCTCAAGACTGACAACTACCTGTACCACAATATAATTTGTTTTCCTTGGATGGTCCTCAGGCTTCTCCATTTACTTTCTTAATTGATGGTCAAGATGGTCGATTAGTCTTGGATAAGGCTAAAGTGGACATTGATTTAAGCACTTTTAACAAAAATATAGGAGGAGTTCAATCTAGTATTGGTAATCAGGATGGGATACGTTTGGTAAATGAAATAGAAATAGATACGTTCCTCGATACATTAAATATACCACCTGTGCTTCTACCTGGTGATAATGCGGCTATAGTTGAGGTGAGCCAGACACTGCAATATTATGGAAAAGATCTTTTGAATTATAACCCCAACTGCGATAATGATCGCCAACATACTATAGGGCAAAGAAATGAGATGGATATAGCTAAATCTCAGGAAACTTTAGGGCAAAGGAACACAACGGAAGTAGCATTTAATCAGCAATATAGGGAGAAAAATCAACCCGCAATACGACTGACTTCATGGAACATAGCAGGGTTAAAAAGAAATGTAAGGGATGGGGAGTGGCAGGAGTACATCGGGGAAAGTGACATAGTTCTTTTGCAGGAAACTTGGGCTCTGGAAACCCCCTATAAGGTAGGATTTAAAACATACAGGGGTCGATTCCAATCTCGGCCGGTAGGGCACCGAATCGTATTCGGCTTTACCGGATCCGATTCGGAGCCCTCATTCCCGACCGATTCGGACGTGCGTCCGGGCGAGCGAGTACGATGCGAGCGCTCACGAAATCGCCGACCGACTCGTTCGCGGGACCCAACCGCTGCGACCGACTCGCACGGACACGACTCGCACCGCGCAATGGAGACGTTTCCCGGCCGGGTAAGTACGATGCGCGCCTCGAGCAGTCCGACCGACTCGCGCAGTCCGGCTCCAAAGAGCAGTCGGAGCCGCACTTTGGGGGTCTGTGTCGGACCCCCCTGTACGCGTAGCCGCGCGAGTCGCAAACAGGGGGGACCCATGGGTCCCCACTACCTGTGCATGTACGGCGCGAGTCGCTTCGACGTGTACCCGCTGTAGGGGGCGCCCTTGTTCGCCTCGCACCCATTGAGTCAATGGGAGCCCGCGTACGCGTTGTATGACCGGCTCCCATTGACTTCAATGGGAGTCCGACCGAATCGAGTCCGATTGCATGCGAACGCATCGTACTCGTTCGGTCGGAATGCTAGGGTCCGATTCGGTCGGAAATCTCTCCGGGTCCGGCTCGGTCGGGGAGATTTCCGGCCTGAATCGGAATCGGTCCCACAGTGTTAATACCCCTTCGGTTAGAGGGAGGCCCTCGGGAGGTCTTGTTATTTGGGTAAAAATTAACCTTTGCATTGACATAATTCAGTTGGATTTTCTATCCCAGGATATAGTTGGAGTTAAGTTCCGATTACAGGAAAAACTGAACTATTTATAGTAAATATTTATAGCAGACCAAGGGTAGCTAGCAAAGAATAGTTGGTGATAGAACATTTAGATCAAGTCAAGTCAAAGAAGGCTTTATTCGATTGAATAAACAAACAATCATAAAAGCAGTAGATAAAACAATCTTACAATTCATGCAGACAAAATTCATTATTAAGTATGTACATGAGATTAAAAAATATTAAATTTACAGGCCTTCATACAGACAATTTAAAAATCCATTTCTCATTGAGACAGTAGTGTACATCTATGTTTCCTTATACTCAAAACCTTTTTCAGAAAAATTATTACTCTAAAAACACAGTACTCATTTTCCAAAAATTAAAGAGCCAGGAAAGCAGGACGACATTGACGTAACCCCCATTGTTTTAAAATAGGAACAAGGAGGGCTCTCCTAGGTACAGAATAAAAACTACAAAACAAAGCAACATGTATCATAGATTGAGGGGACATGTTATCACAGGGACATAATTGGAGATTTTGAGACCAATCATTCTCAGTGGGGAAAGTTACCAGCCTATAGAAAATCCCCAGCCTAAAACGAGTTAATAAAAACCTATCATAGGCACTAGGTACAAAAGTCAAGTAGGGTTGAACATTAAAAGAAGTTAAAACCAACTGATTGCGCAGGACTGTGGGTTTTAATATCTCCGATGACATTCTAATCATATCCAAATGGAGAATACCCTCATGCTTTAATTACTTCCTTGTTATTGCCCTGATTGTGGTAGGATTAGTGAAATAGTCTAAATGGCCAAGATCCTTTAAAAAATTTCGGACATATTTTATCCAAGGGATGCTCACGGCACCTTCCAATTTCAGGATGTCAATAAGGATATCTCTATTCAGTTTAGCCTCTTCTTTGGTCCAGAGCCTGTGCCATAACAGGACAGGCTCCAGCCTAATTAAATCTGATATAAAAGGTAGTCCTAACTCAGCATGACATATGCATGCTGAGGTACTACTCGGGACCGAAAGGATATACCTTAGGAAGGAGTTCTCTACTCTCTGGATTGGTAGCGGGTCGGCATGCCCCCAAACCCCGCTCCCATATACTGCAGCTGAAACACATTTAGCCTTATAAATTTTAATAAGCTCCACTGGGGGTTTTTTGCCTAATTTTCTTGCAAAAGAAGTAAGAGCGGAGGTAGTGCGTAAAAGTGTCAATTTTTTTGCTGCAGTAGCTTGCACCCAGGTATCGTTATGGGCAAAAAGAATGCCCAAGTAAGAGAAAGTCTTTGAAATCCCAATCTTTTGTCCTGCCACATACATATCTTTATGCTTCTTTATTCTGGAGCCACACCGCATAACAAAAGTTTTGGAAGAGTTTACCCGTAAACCTAGGTCTTGCATAAAAAGGGAAAAACTATCCAAAACACGCTGTAAACCTACTTGTGTGTGGGACATCAGCACCGCGTCATCTGCGTACAGAAGGGCTGGAATAGAGCGGCCGGCCACCTGAGAGAAGTCCTGATTATCTTTGGTAAGGGCCTCCCCCAATCCATTTATATACAAATTAAACAGGAACGGAGCCAGGACACAACCCTGCCTGACTCCTCTCCTGATTGGGAATGTGGTCGTGCGCTTGCCCTTCAACCCGCCGCGGACGCGGGCTTTGGCATCACTATAAAAACATTTAAGAAAATAAATAATATTTACATCAACCCCCATGACTTCTAATATTGACCATAACTTAGTATGACGCACGCAATCAAATGCGGCTGTGAGGTCAACAAATACTAAAAAGAGGTTCCCTTGTTTTGCTCTGGTGTACTTCCCCACTAAAAGAGAAAGGTTTATACCCTGTTCAACAGTCCCCACACCAATCCGGAAGCCATACTGAAGGTCTGACAGGATAGAATTCTCAGAACAAAAAATAGGGGGTGAGGTAGAGGTTTTTTTGAGCTAGGTCCACCCTCCTTTATCGACACTGAACTTAATTAATTTACTATTCCCACTGCAATCAGTATTTAATTGGGGTAGGTGCTGGACACTAAACCTAATTTAATTACTATTCCCACTCCAGTCAGTATTTAATTGGGGTAGGTGCTGGACACTAAACCTAATTTAATTACTATTCCCACTCCAGTCAATATTTAATTGGGGTAGGTGCTGGACACTAAACTTAATTAATTTACTATTCCCACTCCAGTCAGTATTTAATAGCGGTAGGTGCTGGACACTAAACTTAATTAATTTACTATTCCCACTCCAGTCAGTATTTAATTGGGGTAGCTGCTGGACACTGAATTTAATTTAATTACTATTCCTACTCCACTCTGTATTTAATTAGGGTAAGTGCTGGACACTAAACTTAATTAATTTACTATTCCCACTATAGTCACTATTTAATTAACACATGTTCACACTACTACATATATTGTATAACATTATAATTAATTTTTTTAAATGATATTTTTCAATTTTTTAAATGTTTTAATATCACAATATTTTTTTAAATTTCCCTACATTTTTTAAAATTGTAAATGTTTATACTATACATATAAAAAATATTTTTGATCCTAACATTTAAATTTGGTTTATTTTCTCAAATAA
This sequence comes from Calotriton arnoldi, assembly GCA_963921515.1. Lineage (NCBI taxonomy): Eukaryota > Metazoa > Chordata > Amphibia > Caudata > Salamandridae > Calotriton > Calotriton arnoldi. The sequence continues at coordinate 337,983 of CAWUFW010008507.1, forward strand.
CCACCCTTATCTCCTATAAATCCAACATCACGCTCATAATTTTTACTTTGAAATCCGAAAATAATTTTAAAATAAATATTTTATTTTTTACAATTTATACAAATTAAAATAATATTTTTTAAAACACTCCCCACCCTTATCCCCTATAAACCCAACATCCCGCTCCTAAAATGTAATTTGAAATTCGAAATTTAATTAAAAATTCATACTTTAAATTTTCAATTTTATACAAATTAAATTAATTTTTTTTAAAACACTCCCTACCTTTATCCCCTATAAACCCAACATTCCGTTACCTAAATTTTAATTTAAAATTCGAAATTAAATTATAAATTCATGCTTAAAATTTAAAAATGTAAAGAAATTAAATTATTTATTTTTAATACGCTCCGCACCCTTATCCCCTATAACCAACATCCCGCTCCTAAAACAATATAAAAAAATACTTTTAGTTTATAAAATTTTAAAAAATGTACTACTTAACATTAACTCTAAAATATTTGAAAAAACATACAAAAACGATATTTTGACATGTCGATATTTTTACTATCGATATTACTAACACCGGTATTTACCAACACACCTCAAAACGATATTAACTACATCGATATACAGAACATCGATATTTCATACTCTAGATATTATGAACTCGATATTTCTCTACATCAATATAAAAAATTCGCTATTTTGACTGTGCACCTCAACAGACACCATAGAAATAGTTGTTTCATGCACCCTACTGGCTGAAGGGTCTATTGGCAGACTACTGGGCTACATAGTGAATTAAATAAATATTGCAAATTGATTTCAAAAGTTGAACTGTGCAACATGTTTCCTTTATAAAAGAAGAACAATTACTTACAAAGAAACAACTAGGCCCCTACTGAAACTACAGGCCACCCACCACAATAAATTTAAATAAAACGATGGAAAGTGCAAATAAATTAGGTGCATGACCCCAATCAAACAAACACCAATTTTCCAATGTACTTGTGAAATCTCAAATTCAATAGTCCTCAATCAAATCCAATGATATATGATGCAGCACACACAAAGAGTGATCCTTCCAGCTCCAAATCCAAATGAAAAGTGACCAGGAGATGGACAAACCACTGGGAGGAACCTGCTGAACAGGAACAGGAAGTTGGAGACTCTGGGGCACTTCCTTCCTCTTCAAAAAAAAAAGAAAAAGGACTCCTTGCACAAAAAAGTACAGCCAAATGTAAATTTGATGTTTTTTTTAATGCAAATAGTCATATCGAGAAGGTTTTGATGCTGCTCGGAGAGAGAACCTTCTTCAGATTGCAGTTGCGGTAGATTCAGCATGTTCGGGATTGCGTTCTTCACAAAACTTCCACCGGAAGTCGAATGGGATGCCCAAATGACATGTTCACGATCGCAAACTCTAGCGGGACCATGGGGCCACCTAGCAAATCTTGTGGTGCTCGCGAACGGCTCAGGAAATCTCGTCTGAGATCTCAGGCACCCGGTAAGTCGCTCCTGTGTGCGCAAAAACGCATTTCGGGCACACAAACAAAAAAAACTCTGCTCCGTTGCGGAGTATGGAGTTTTTCGGCAACTCTACGTTCTACGCAGAAGCGTAGATGCCAAAACTCCGCAAACTCCGCAAGCGGAGCAGAGTTTTATGCCCAGGGTTACAAGGGACCCATGACTGAGCATACCCTGCCAATTTAGGGCGAACAAAGCAAACACAAGGAGATGATGGACGGAGTGCTGAAACTTTTCAGACACTCACCTCCAGTCAAAGATCTGGGTTGAATCCATCATCGTTCTTTAGCTCACTTCGCCACCCCAGTTCAGGCCCAGTTATATGCAAATCAGTCTTGACCCTGTGCCTCATGGGTACAGTCCAGCCTGAACTGCCAAGCCAGGTCTTCCCTGGACTGGAAACAAGCATTCTGGGACCGGTTTCAGGGTAACACCCGTCATCAGGCAGGCTAGCTTGAATCCAGTGGCAAAGTGAGCAAAGGACCCACGTCTAGGCATACCCTGCCAACTTTGGGCAAACAAAACAAAGGAGTTGATGACAATGTGGCACTGGCTGGCAGACATTTTGTGCCTCCAGCCAGTGTGGCCCTTTGCCATAGACTGCATGGATGGTTGAGCAATGAGAAAGAAGTGTGATAACTTATATCTTTGAGGATAACTTCACTTATGTTTAATTTTTTTATTTTTATTTTTTCCATTTTTTTATTAAATGGTAAATTATATTTTGTATTTTTTCATTTTTTTTTAAAAATTGTAAATATATATATTTTTTTGTTCATACCATTCTCCACTACATATGGCATCAATCAACCCCATGTCTGCTATAGGTGCACAACAGAATTCATTGTCTAGGGATTTATCCTGCCATTGTCATTTCTCAGCTGCACATCTCTTCAACTTATGAAGCTAAGTGCCACTGCTAACTGACAGCTTCAAGATGGCCCCAAAGAAAGGTGCTACCTGAAGGTGGCCAGTGAGAAGAAGGAGCTTACCACCACCACCACTTGTATGTCGTTGTTGCCCCAGATTTTTTTGGGGAGAAAAGAACTGTGCCTCCCGCACTGGCCCTTGGGGCGCAAGCTGGGAGCAGCACCCTTAAATCAGTGGACCAACCCCAATTGAGGCCCAAGTCCATGTCTATCACTGAGGCAGCCAGTCTAATCAGGGAAACGCCGATGAGCAGTGATGTTGAAATTTACTTATCTCTTTTGCAAAGTAGTATCCAATCATTGCAGGAAACTCAGAGAAGTGGACAACAACAATAACAACAGCCACAACCGCCAATAGTAGTTCCTACCGAAGTAGGAGCAGTTCACGAGATTGAGCTTCATGCTGAGGAAGTAGAGCAATCTGCTCCAGAAGATCCATTGTCTTCCAGATCTCCAGCTAGAAAAAGGAGGGTTAGTGGGGCACCATCTTCTTCTTCAATTCCCCCTTCTGATGATCTAGACACCACTTGGATCCCACCTCAGTCCAAGAGTGAGACACACCACGAGTCGAGGGTAGGGAAAAGGAAGGTTCCAGAAAGCTTTAGAGTTATGGAGGCAGATGTAGAAGAGGAGGATGACGATGAGACAGTCATCATGGATGTTAGCCCAGCCCCAGTGGAGGCCAATGTTACCCCATCTGAACTTCCTGGGGGGGGTGTGGCAGTGGCACCACAGATCCAACTACTGCCAGCTGCCATATTTGCAAAGTCCCGGCAGCGACCTATATCCACAACCACCTCAGTAGAAGTAGGTACTGCAGAGAGTCAAACATCAAAACACCCGCCTACCGCCAGTTCATTCAACATTGGCAGTGGCAACAGCGTCAGAAAGTTGAGCTCCCCAGTTTGGGACTTCTTTTTGGTTAGTCAGAAGGAGGCGAACATTGCAATATGCTCCCTTTGCGGAGCAAGTGTTAGTCGGGATAAGCTTGGTACAAACTAGGGTATGGGGAGCCAGACAACCCATTTGAGAAAGCACCATACAATCCGTTGGGAGGCACACCTTAGCGGCCAAAAAAGTGAAGGTGATGTTAGTGAAGGGGGTGAAAGCTGGCTGAGCAGGGAATCTGAATCAGATCCAATCACGTTGGAAGGTGAATAAGAGGAAGACATCTTTGTTACTGAAAGCAGCCCTCTCCTCAGCAGTGCAGTAGTATCAGCAACATCGCAATGTCACAAGACCCAGGTCGAGACACCAAGGCAACAGAGGACAGTGACTGCCCTGCTGAAAAGCACATTGATCCTACCACCACCTGCTCTCAAGAAGTCAACTGCATCAGTAGCATCAGAAAAGAAAAAAATTCAGGCTACTATTCCTGTTATGTTTATGTCGGAGGGACAGTATGAAAGCAAACACCCAAAGGCACGTATGTACAATGCGAAGCTGGCTAAAATGTTAGCCCTGGACCTCCTCCCTATTTCTTTTAAAGAAGGGGTGGGTTTTCTTGAATTTGTGGCAGCCATCTGCCCGGAATGGAAGGTTCCAGTCAGTCCTATTTTGCCAGAGTTGCTGTTTCAGCACTACATCACGATGTGCTGGAATTGCTTGGACAAGCTTTGTAGCAGAGGGCTGTTCAGAGTAACCACCTGACAACAGATATGTCGACCAGTTGCCAAGCCACTGATTACATGTGCATCATTGTACAATGGTTCTCTTTTGTGGGGGTTAGAGAAAAATTATCTGCAGGTGTTGACAATGCTGAGATTTGTAATGCTGTTCGGAAGCATGCAACAATAGCCATGTTCGCCATGGAGAAATCCCATACAACTGCAAACATTTTGGAAGACTTTAACTTTAACAACAAGGTCTTTGAATGGATGGCTGTGACCAAGAGGGCTTAAGTTTGGATTTGTTGCCACAGACAATGGCAGTAATATAGTTCAGGCCATGGCCGATGTTGGTTATTTCAGGGTCCTATGTTTGGCACACTGCATCAACATCATTGTACATGACTTTCTCAAAAAAGTAGACCAAGTAAGCAACTTAGTGTGCTGCAGAAGAATCTGCACTAATTTCAGTGATTCATTTAAAGCCCATAAACAGATGAGGGTCATACAGCGTGGTATGAGAATGCCAGTTAAAGCAGTCATACAGGAGGTGCCAACACGCTGGAGCTCAACTTATTACATGCTTGAACGTCTGTTTGAGCAGTACAGACCTATCAATGAATATATGTCATGCAAAGAGGGGATGCAGCTTTGAAAGGCATGATCATTGAGATGGACCAATGGGGCCTAGTCAAATGCCTGAAAGAGTTGCTGCTTCCTTTTGAGGTGTTCACATGGAAAGTCAGCAAAGAGGACAGTACCATGGGCCAAGCTATCCCATTGTTGTACATGCTCCAGGAACAGCTAAAGGAGGTGTCCGCAATGTACACAGGTGTGGAGGAAAAAAATGATGCGTATGACTTGGTGGAGAGCTTAATCCTTTGCTTGTCTGCTAATACTAGGGTGCAAAGAGACATTGTGTCATCCAAACATTACATCTGTGCCACAATTCTTGATCTATGGTACAAACCATTATTGTCCACTTTCATTCCTTTTTCATACAAGGATGTTAGAAAATGCAAAACATGGATAGCTGAGCAAGGCAGTGAGCTAGAAAAAGAACTGAAAGGAATCAGAGGCCCACTCCTCCAGGGCACAAGTCCAGCGGGGCAGCCTTCAAGTTCAGAGCCTGACAGCAGTGCTGTTGGCTGACAGCAGCCAAAACCAACAACATGAACGCCATCAACAACAAGACCAGGAGCATCAGCCCCAAAATCCAAAACTGAGTGGTTTCTACTGGCAGGGCTTAAGTCCAGTGCAGACGCGAAGGCAAAAGAGGTTGAGCAAAGTGCAGCACCTGCAATGAATATTGAGCGAATGGTCTAAGCCTATCTGGATGATGCAACAGAGGTCCACCTTGATCAAAACCCATTGGTGTATTGGTATTGGAAGAGGCGCCAATGACGAGTGCTTAGTAGTCTCGCAATAAACTACCTGGCTTGCCCGGTAGCCACAGTCTCCGCTAAGTGTGTTTTCAGTGCTGCTGGTGCCGTTGTCACAGTGAAAAGGACCAGTCTCTCACCCCAAAATGTGGAGAGATTAACCATGATCAAAATGAATCAGCACTTTATACCACGGGATTACTCTATACCTGAAGTACCACAGGAGGAAGATGAGGGAGACTCAGGTCATGGAAGTAGTGTGTCAGATGACCTACTTCTGGGTGAACCACCAGAGTTTGAGGACAATTTTTACTTCCCTGCATACTAGGCCTGGGCCAACAACCATACAACTTTCTCGCTCAGTCTCTATTCTATTGATGATCCAGTTTCTTTCTTTCTTTGATGCCCAAAAACAAAAAAAAAGATATAGCTACTAGGGAACATTATTATTTACTTTTATTTTTTTGTGTCTGGTTGACTAATGCATCCCACCGTCTTACTCTTAGACACATTTTATTGCCAGATTGGAGTTGCAACTCCGTGCAGTGAAAAATTCCCAACTCCCCCCACACCCATTTTCCTCAAGAGCATTGGATCATTGGATGAAGAACAGAATAAAAAACAAATGTGTGCCTGCCTCCAACCCTGGGCCTCTATTATCTATCCTTTTCTACCCTAGAGGTACTGCCCCACATGTGAAATTATAATTCGATTTACACTGGCAATTCTCTGGTTCATGAACAAATGGATCTGCATTCTACAATGTACCACAAATCGATCACGGTGAGCACGCCAGAAGAACAGGTAAATGACATGCATTGCATGCTGAGTGATTGTTGTTTTTTGTGAACTTGTGATACGTGTTGAGAGATGATCCATGTGGTGACAGGCAGTGTGTCACTGGGTGTTTGTTTATCTGTAACTATTGTGCTTAAAATGAGTTTGTAATGATTTACAATGTTGGTGGCCTGCCGACGGCTGATCAATTTTCCCCTGAAAGTTTTTTTTTTCCTTCCCCTTTGAGAGATAGTGAGATTCCTTCACCGGGTCCATTCCACAGTCCACACTGCTTTGTTTTATTGGTTTCTGCTTTATACTCCTCAAAGAGTCAGACCCGACTAGTCTCTTTGATAACGCAAATACACATCTAGTATACACAAAAATAACTCAATCTTTCTCTTATTGTTTCGCAATAACAAAATTCTATAACAGGCTGATCTATTGCATTTGAATTGGGGCAGTCAGGACACAGTTGGCACAGAGTTGGACACAATACTCGGAGTCAGACCCATGAGGATCAGAGATGATGGAATGACTCAGGGCGTGGCCGTGACGACTTCCACCAGAAGACGATGGAAGTTTTCAAATTCCTTGAATCTAACTGATTTGGTGATGACTATGAAGTGGCCTAAAGGTAAACAACAGACCTACACAACTCTGTGTAGTGGTGGTGAGTGGTAATGAGTGACAGCGGTACCTTGATTTTACTTGATTGGGAAAATGCTATGTTGCTGGGTGTGTGTGTGCTCGGTGGTGTCTGACTCAAATTCAAAGTTAAGTGGTGGTTAGGTGGGGGAGCCTGTTGTTGAAGGTAACTGAAAACAGACATTTAGCCATGCTGCCTCTGAGTTTTCTTGGTGCACTCCTTATGCAGTTTACCTTTTTTCTCCTTGATTCTTCAATATCAATTTTGTTTTTAAATCTTTTAGACCCTCTTACCCTGAGCCATACTGGAAAAATAACATACTCACACTTACCTAACTGAACCTCATCTGCCAGGTACCCAAGATTGACGGACAGTCCAAGAGGAATGCAGCTACAACTCCCAATTTGCAATACAGTATAATTTTTTCTTTTTAATCATTAGAACTGTGTGTGCTGTTTATGTTTAGTGTTTACTTGACTCCTACAGATATTTAAATTGTATTTGCTATCTTTCAAAGCTCGGTACCACAGAACATAATGTAATTTGGGTCTCTCTGGGGGCAGACAGACAATTTGATTTGGTTTACCTGTACTACTCATCATCATTCCTCCATTTCGTTTTCCTCCCATAACAGATTTATGATGGTCAGCTGCCAAAATGAGTGTTGTCCTTGTGTAGTGTTTGTCTTTGTCAAACCTTTCCCTCAAATCCCCCTTCCCATCCATTCATCGAACCACTAACCCTCTTCCCCTGGGCTGTGTGATTTATTGAGGTGTGACTAAATTACATTTCCACCATTAATTGATCACATACTTGGTGGGGCAGATGTGGTGAAAGCAACACTCAGTGCAGGGCGAGGATCTTCTGCAGCTCTAACTTTAGCCGACACTGGCAGTATTATATTTAGATTAGCCACCCATGCACAGTATTCGTTATTTAAATTTTTTTCAGAGGAACATAATTGCCAGCATCATCCTCCAGGCACTGTATTGAGTCTAAGGTTACGCTTCTCCACTTCGTAGCTTGAGTTGACTTTATTTTGTATCTTTTACTAGCTCACCATTCTGATTATTTTAATTTAGCATTGCTTATCATATTTTCTCCATTGTCTCTCTCCTTCTTGTCTACTAGTAGTCTAGTCTCTGGTGGCTTTTTTATAAAGCTTGCATATAATAGCGGCATTAACTCAGTTTTTATTTCAATTTAATGAGTTCCCTGCGATGAATATTCCTTATCCTACAGTTTGAGTTCAGCTCGGAGGGAGTGGGACCTCGCTTCTGAATCTGGTGCTTTCACTATTCGACTAGTGCGCTAGCATGCTGCTACTGTGTCTACTACCACCAGCATGGCACCTTAGGAAACCATGCAGCCATCGTTTCATATAATCAGGTAAGAGAAGAACTGTGGGGGATTCATTGTTGAACTGCAATAATCGATATACAATAGAAATTCACACACCTATCTCCTCCGAGTCCTTAGGTGTTAATATAGTTGCAGAATGCAGAGACTAGGAGGAGAGAGTAGTAGGACAAGTGAGGGTATCGTATAGCTATTTTTTTGTTGTTACACTATCAGCAGATTTTAAAAACTGGCTGCGGGCCTGCGGCGAAGGCAGCAGTGCGAAGTAAAACAGTAACCCCACAAAAAAGATTTAAATCATATGTACAACCATAAACATTTTATTTACCTAACAAATATAAACTAGTAAACCCACAGCACCTGGCTCACCCATCTCCCTAACCCCAACCAATGTCCAAACCTTAGTCGAAAGTAAAAGTCCAAAAACGTAATTGTCCATAAAGAAGAAATAAGAAAATCCCCAAAATACCCTGACTCCCACATCCCTACCCTCTCCCCAACAAGTCCCACCCACCAAACAAAAGGTTAAAAAAGGGGCAAGAGAGGCCAAGCGGTTGGCTAGGAGCTTCCTCTTTAATTTGTCCAAACACTCCTCCATCCTAGCTTCCAGGTGCTTCATCCTCTGGAGCATGCGTCGCTGAAATGCTCCAAACTAGGGGGGAGCAGCAGCGGTGTAATGGTGGTGGGCGGCTGCCTTGTGACCACAGCACTGGACTACTGGAGGCACTGGGGCCTGGCTTGAGCCCAGGGCCCAGTGAAATTGTGGCTGCAAGTGCTGCCACCTCTTCCTCCTCCTCGGCCACCAGCTGCTGGTATTCAGCCCTGATGGCCTCCAGCTTCCTTTGCCGGGTCCTGGCTGCTACCTTCTGCCTGTTGGTTTGTTGTGTTGTATTGGCAGGAGTATCTATATCAATAAAGAAAGAATACAAATTGTAACCAATAATCTTAGCAAAACACATAAAACGATATAGTGGCACAGTAGAACTAGCAGTACATAACATTTGCTGGTATCCTCGATTCCTCTGGCCATTCGATTTTGAAGTGATTAGAGGTTCAGGCCTTCAGCACTATGGAGTATACAAGTATTCTTCTCTCTTTTATTGAGCTAAATGATTGTAGGCATGCCAGCTCAGCTCGCGTCCTAGACAGACATACTTGTGTCGCTTTACTTTGCTGCTGTCATTGCTAGACAATTATCTCTTTTCCTATCATGGCCATGCTCTGTGAAATGCATCAATTCAACCCTGACTACAACAAGGCAGAATAATAGTTACTATGAATGATATACGTAACGTGAGGAACTACTAACTAATTATAAAGACGACCAGTATGCAGACAGACATCCTCTTGTCTGTCCATGAGAAAAGCAATGCACTACAGTACAGGGAAAGGATTAAGGAACATGATATTGTATTTGGCACTTTCATGACAGACTATCCCATCCACAAAATGCAAAGTCACCTACTCTTTATTCCCACTTTAATCTCTGGCCTCACCCTCCGTCACCACATTTGACATTATTTGTTCCCAACAAAATAGATTTGCTTTGCAGAGAGGAAAATATTTATTAACTTAGTCGACTGCAGGTAAGTATGAATAGGCTGGATAGGTAGACGTTTCACTGATCATCATCATCCTCATCAAGTGCCTAAGCTTTTGCAAGTAGTGAGTCACTTTGCTCGACAATTGTTGACATGGAAAAATTAGAACTGACGTAATACTTTATTGAAGCAATAATAAAATATATCACTTGGCCAGAGAAAAGTGGTGCATACAAAGAATGTTTTTTCCAAATTTTATGGAAGGTTGGGACAGAACAAGGACGTTAGGAAAGGACTGGAGTTACTTACGTACTAGGAAGTGAATGAGTGTGCACTGGGAGTGAAAGGAAACATAACTATTTATTTTTCACATTGCCATTATTAAGGGGCCTACACATTAACTGAGGCAGACGCACATTGCACAGCCAACAACGCAGTGCTGCCGATATAATCATGCAGCTGATAGGTCACCCATGGCTGTCACTGGCAAAATACCATGGGAAGGGACTCGGAGGGAGTTGATTGATGATGATGGGTGAGTACTATAAAGGATGCATAACATATGTTGCGCTTGAAAACTACTGTCAAGGAAGTAGTCTGAAATGCCACCTCAACCCTTTGAATCAAAAACCTTGATAAAAAAATACATTCCTTGTTAACTCTTCTTCCCAGGGATTTTTCCATTCATCGTTGCATTGTTCTTCTAGTATTTTTTATTCTTCACCCTTGGCTTTGCTACTCAGTCACCACTTACGTTTTTCATTCTAACCATCCAGTCTTTACCTATGAATACCATCCATCCATCTATATATCCATCCATCCAAACATGGCTCTCATTCTCCACAAACCTTTAACCAACATAAATTTGTAATTTAACCACCCATGCGTTCTTGCTTTGACCTATCAAACCCCCGCAGAGGATTCCTTTCACCCAAAGACCTTCACCAATCTAGGCAGGCATCCTGTCACATTTCATCCATCCTTCACCCACCCATGCATCCTATCAGCCACCTACAGTATATGCATGCTTTCACCCACGCATCCTTCTCTTCCAGTCATATTACATTACCTTCCTCCTTCTATCCTTCTTTCCCTTTTCCATCAACCCATCAAGGTCTGACTCTTCATGAAACTTTCTCTGCTGAGTTGAAGACATAAGAGACCATTACTTACTCAACTCCCGCTGTATAAGCTAAGTAAAGAGGGGTGTGTTCAACTGTTCACAAGTTTCAACAGTACAGTGTACACCCTTGCAGAGAGTATATAAATAATTGTTAATAAGCAAGCAATATGACTTACCACCGCCTGCCACTGCTGCTGGCTCACCCCCTACAGCTGCTGCATCTGCTTCCTGGCTGCTGCCGCTGTTCCTGCTGGCCCCGGCACTGGTGTTCGGTGTGGCTAGAAAAAACATTACATATTTTTTGGATGCCATATACACCTCACCACACACATCACTACAATTTGGAAACAGACAGTATTTTCTATCAAAAATATCCGGTTGGGCATTTTGTTGGTAGCAATTTTTGAAAAGCCTCTCAAGAAGACAACCTGTAAAGGACTGGAGTGGCTAGAGCTATTGATGAATCTGAGTTTTTGAAAAGAAATATGAGTGGACAACTGGACATAAGGTCTTGGTTGGCAAATGCAATGGGGCTGTCCTCCTCATACTTCCTTCCAGCCATGGTGCACAGTAATCAGTTCACCATCAACTGCTGCTTATAATACTAGGCCTAGATACGAAGAAGACACAACTTTGGGGTGTCCAACGTGACCATGGCCACTCTCTTGTTTTACTGACTGAGCAATGACATGAGAAAGTAAAAGAAAGCCTTGTCATCTCAACAAACATGCGTAGAATACTTTACTTGGATATTCAATCTGCACGGCAGAGTAGTAGTACTAGTCCTAGTAGTAGTAAGTGATCATGACCAATGGCTTCTCTGAGTCTGACGTTACCAATACTAGGCAGTCCACAAAATATATAAGGGGAGAGGGAAATGACTTGCGGCACCGGGCTGCGTTAGTTTCTTGTAGATCTGCCCCAATGTATGCAGAGGGGGGGGCGTTCCGACGCAAGAAAGAGTCGTGGAAGTGATGCAGTGAAATCTATAAGATTTCACTGCGCCACTTCTAGGACGCAAATGCGTCAAAGTCTTACGCCTGCCTCATGGCAGGCGTAAGACTGATGCAGGAACATTTAAAATGGGACTTGCCCATGTGTAATGACCCATTGCTGGAGTTGTGCCACTTTTGTGACACACTCCAGCAATGCGTCATTTTTGCGCCTACAGATACGTCAGAAATACTGATGTATTTGTAAATCCTTGCGTAATGATGCATCATACTGTAAATGTGACACATCATTGGTCTCGCAAGGAGGGCGTAATGAAAAGTGATGCATCGCTGTTTTCTCACAGCGATGCGTCACTTTTCATAAATGAGGCCCTCTGTTTAAAGATTTTCTGATGTGCATTCTAACATTTCTGCAGTATTGTCTGTTTCCATCCACACGATAGTTTGCACCCTTGCACTAAGATTATTGTTTTAATAATCATGACTGTCAAGATTGTAGATACACTTGTGTATGCAGCACAAGAGGTTTATTTCATTCATACTTCGATGTACTTAGAAAACCAATAGTCAGTTGAACAATATTTAAGCAGCCAGCAAACACCGGATATACACTCATATTGCTAAGAATCGTTAATGTTAATGACCAAATATTCATATGTTTATAATTTTTAATGTTGCATTTGCATTGTCTGGTTTTTAGATTGGATTTATTGCTCATGTCACAAGGTTTTGTTCCTGTTTCGTTTATTTTCCAAAGTTATTTAGGTGTTGTCATTTTTATTCAGCAACGTTTATGAGTATGCATTCACTTCATGTTACAATGTACATGTATAGAGTATTTTCTTTCTTTCTTTTTCACCAGGCAGGCTTTACATCATGTGGGACGCACTAACATCACAGCATTATTTAAGAATATTTGACATAGTTGTGTGCATCAATAGAGCACTCGTTGAATTTTGGTGCAATTCAATTCAGTTATATTATTAGTTTTAAACACTTCTGTGTCACGGTTCAAGTAACCGTTTGATTTTATGGTATTGATAAGCACGTTTCGAGTTTTATTTTATGGGATGTTTGGGACACAGAGCATGTTTTTTTTGTACATGGCACGAACACGAGGGCACATTGTTTGATTCATAGTTTTGATTTCTGTTATAATTGATTTGCTACTAATTAATTTAGGCTAATTCACTGTAGTGGCGGGTGCTACTGGACGGGGATGGTGCATAGGGGAGGGTGGGGGAATGAAATGGATAAAAAAAAAAACACTTACCTGAGGACGACTGGACGGCTGGCTGCTGCCTCTCCTCTGTCCTCTTCATCTTCATCCTGGAGTCTGCAGCAGGAAGCACCTGGGCTCCCAGGCTCCCCTTAACCAATCACAATGCTGCTGATTGGTCCAGTAGCGGCTGGCATGGCTGGCAGGTGGGGGGGTTGCGCGGGGAAGGGGGGGTTGCGCGGGCAGTCATAATTAAAAATAAATAAATAAAAAACGACCTTTCCGCCGGGTCCCGCATCTTCACTGCTCCTGCTCCCCTGCCTCCGACCGGACCTTGAAGCAGGCAGCCTGGCTCCCTCCCCTAAGCCAATCACAATGCTGCATGCAGCTCTGTAATTGATCTCCAGCCAGGGGCTAGAGGGGTGGCATTTTCTTCATGCAGGCTGCAATGCAGCCTGCATCGAGAAGGGCAAAGTCCGCATGACTGGTTTGGGTGGCCCAAAAGGGCCGGCCAAACAGTCTTTGCGCACTCAGGAGAGGGCATACCACTCCTCCCCTGCCGTGCTCGGAGTGCAGATCAGCCCCGCCCACCCGCAAAGTAAACATAAAATGGTAATAACTAAAAGTTATTACCGTTTTATGTTTTGGCTTCTCGCACTGGGAGAAAGCAGTGGGGCGACGCTCCTCCGCCATACTGGAGGATCCGCCCCTGGATTGGTCTGAGCGCTGTGGTTCGGCACTCAGCCAGGGCTGGGAGCCTGGGCATGCTCTCCACCCAGGCTGTAGTGCAGCCTGGGTGGAGAACATGCCAAGTGCGCATGACTGTTTGGTCGGCCCAAGATGGCCGACTAAACTGTCCTGTGCACTTGGAGGGTGCCACCACTCCTTCCCCCTGCAGTGCTCTGGCATCACGGAGCCCAGCCCCACCTGCAAGAAACAACTGAGCCACGGCAGTAGGAAAAATAAAATGATAATAACACTGCGTTAATATAATTTTATTTTTCCTTTGTTCTCTACTCGGAGAGCAGTGGGGCGATGCTCCTCCAACTTAGCAGAGAAGCCACCCCTGATGCATTGAATTGTTTGTTTATAGTATTCATGCATGTCAAATCAATTGGTAGAGGCACATTTTCATAGCTATTGCATTCTTTGGATGTGTTCAATGGGAGGGTTTATATTGCACAATGTAGTTATCATATCAATACATGCGTATGCTTGATTATATGAAGGTTAATTTTGGCTTTGACATGATTTTTTATATCAAGGTTACCCCTGACGAAGGGCAGTAACCCAAAATGCATTGGGTATATATCATCTATGTTGATTTATGAGGATTATTAAACCCCCATGTCCTGCTGAGAAAAGTCTAGATTGGCATTTCTTTGAACCTATTACTTGAAATATTGGAGTAACAAAATTTAGGATTAAAAGTGATTACTTGGACTAAAGAGGAAACAACATTTAAACTGGATTAAGACTTCTGTATTTTCTCACTTGTTGGCTGTGCATCCTATTGGGGTGACCTGAAGAGGCTCCAGTCTTCACCCAATTATAACACACGCATCGATGGAGTGCGCACCAGGGTTGCACTCCAAATTTTTGCAGCCAAGCACCAAAAACTTTTTGAAGATTTTTTTGAGTGCATTCTAACTTTTATAAAGTAAACTGGGAATTCCCCATACCTCATCCTCCTCCTCGGTTACATTTGAGATTACTTCAAGGGGTTCATAAGTAGTGTTCAAATCCCATACAAGTAATAGGTAATTAACATCCTTAACAAATTCCAAGAAATCCTCGGGGGCTGTGATAATAGGGGGTCCAGATTCTGGGAAGAGATTCTGTTGTAAATATTAAACAGGAGAACAGGTTGCTTTATATTTGGACTTTTCAGGCTCACAGTTGTTATGTCTCTGAAGTTTATGTCATGTATTTTAGGAGTGCAATTCAGGCGTATGGTGACCAAAATAATAAGTCCCCCTCATGGGCGACCAGAACGCGACGAAGAGACTTCTACACTAAAGTTAGTAAACCCCACCGTAGGTACCATCTCAGTAGCCCATATCTCTTGTAAGACACAAATGTCAAAACTATTCCTAAAATCTCCCCATTCCTCACTGATCAATTTGACTTTGAGGCAGGCCATGTTCCCGGACAATACCCTCAGTTTTTGGACATCCCCTGTAATTGTAAAAGCCTCTGTGGTAACAATGCCTGGGGTAACATACTGCAGGCTATTCACAGGGAGTCAGTTCTGAACATTCAGGTTGCTGCAACAATTCTGTTGTGTTCTCCTCCTCCAGTCAATTTCAGTTTGCCAGAGATATCAGTCATTAGACTGGAGGCAAGATTGTTTGTTGGTGAGTGGATGGATTCCAACCATACCATGGAAGAGATGTGGATTCTGTACAGGAGCGTCCATCCTAAAGGGTCTATAAAAGTAACACAATGGAACAATCATAATGGACTTAGACAAAATGGGGAAATAAGGGCAGGCTCGCGGAAGTTGATCACAATGCAATCCCTGTCCCATGACTTATCTCCTCCACCCACTCACCTAATTAACCTGTCTAACCATGATCACGTTTTGATATAAATCATTGGTCATGCCAATCCTGCACCCCAATTAAAGTACACATTTGTTTTTAGGCTCGCTCCATGATTGAGACTTATTTCCTTGTGGGGGGAGCCTACCATTACTAATACATACAGGGCTGAGTCAGGAGGTAAGTCCAGGTTAACCACAGGAGATTTAATGTGATCATCTGACTGGGATCAGGAAGTAATTGACCCCTTGCTATGAGATGTCTGTATGCCTAAACTAAGCCCAACCGGGAACCCTTATCCAAACTTCAGTGAAGGTATTATGGCAATGGCTTGTGTCTCACTTGACCCCCAAATCCCTGACCCCTCCCTCTGATTGGGTTGTAGATGAAGCTGGATACTTGCAATACTTGCAACATTTGCATGACTGCGATTGTGGCTGAGACTGTGGCTGTGGCTGGGCTAAATGCCTAGACGGGCCCAAGAGAATTTCTACAAAACATAAGGCCGCTGTGATTCATAATGAGTGTATGGGCTAGGAAGTAAGTCCACCTACTATAAAGGAGGGTCTGGGAGAGGGGTACAAGGTATTGCCTTCTTTATCTCCTTCTGGACCTCAAAATGGGAATGGGACTTCATGGCACCCTTTAATATCATCGACTTCTCAATTTTCCCTTCCAAGGTTAATGCAGTCTGTTTCAGGGCCCTAACCTCACTTCTCTGCCCCTCACCCCTATAAGTTTCCCAATATTATTTGATTCACTGGCCTGAGTAACTAGGTCAGTAGATTTTCTCTCATTCCCCACAGCCTGCCTTTGTCCAGAGAACAGAGAACGGAGAACCTGTTCCCGCATAATATATCAAGGTTGACCATTCCCAGGACATCCGGTTTGTTGCATTGAGCATTTGTGCTGATATTCAAAAAACACCCTGCATGGTTATGTGAGGGGGAGTGACCAAGTTCTTTTACATCATAAACATGTCCGGCACCCTCTTCTTCTGGCTTTTTTTCCTTGTCTGAGAGGCGCTCGAATTTGTTGGGGCAATAACCCTGGGGGCAACGGGATCAACAGGGACAACAAGGTGGCTTAAAAGCTCCTCTACTTCCTCCAGGAGGACATCAATTCTGTTCATAACACAGTTCCCCCCAGCTGATTTGCTGCCCTTCTTTGCAATGGGGGTGCCGTTGGCCACACCCACTGCCTTTCTCTTGCCCATTATGCAACCTAGAAGAAAGCGAGGGGCCCAGGAGGGAATCAGCAGGGGATTAAGAACTCCTAATGGCAAGAAAGAAGGTATGACACTAACAGTCCTTTGGGCTAGATGTTGAAACGTCACACATGTCAGAATAGCTCGAGCCCAGTTCAGCCTGGTTGGGTCACCGGCTCCAACAAAGGGGACCCCAGGCACCCTTAACCCAAAACAACCACAACAACAACTCCAACAGCTCTAGGCAACTCCAGCAGCTTTGGACAGTTCATGGCAACTTATACAGCAACTCCAATCAGCTTACTGATTACTTGATTATAGTCTATATGCCCTTAAGTCTCTATATGCGCAACAATTAATGAATAAATAAATTGCCCACTTTTCTCCTCCCCTACTCAAGGCTAAAAGCCGCCTCCACTACCACATAAGCCGTAAGCCAGCCAAAAAGTGAAGCTCAGAAGTACTGCATGGACTTTCAAAGACTTTGCAAAGACTTCCAAAAGCACTTCCAAAGGCGCTTCAAAAATTTCCTTCCTACTCGCCACAAATTTCAAAATGCCACAGACAGTCAGAAGTGGCAGATAATAGTACTATTAATGTTAATTTCTAAGTCAAACTTTGGGCTCTGAGGGGCAGAGGGAGGGAAGCCTACTATCCTTTCTTAGAGGCAGTACGAAATTCTATATTCTATGGGCCCCAGCCCCACAGGCAGGCACAGCCTACTGGCATACACCAGCTCCTGCCCTGCCGCGTGCAACCACCTCACCCGGCTCCCCGGATGAGTTGAGCTTAGTCATGGTGGTGAGGAAGCAACATGATGGGCCGAGGCTGATAGGGACTGATAAGGGGCGAGAAAGTCCAAAACAATCAAGGTGTATGGTACATATTCTGCAAGTCTGCAAGCACATAAAAAAGGCCAAAGTTCCAGGGTAAGTGCAAAGGGCAAACCTCCCATGCCTCAGCAATAGCCCCCCTGTGGCTCTATGGTTTCAGCTTCAGTGTCAGCTTCGATGTCGGTCCCCGCAGGTCCTGCAGCAGCTCCGTCATTGTGGTCTGCCTGAGCGCATCGGTAATCACCTGATTGACCTGGTATGTGGGTGGGCATGAGCACGGCAGCCTAGTAAAGGAGATGTTCATCGAAGGCAACATATGTACTTTAGGACCTATTCAGAGACACCATTGTGGAGTATAAATGCAAATTACATAATTCCAGCAGGAGATCTCTGCCTCTCTTGCCTTTTATGCCAAGAGATTAACTTCTCTGCAACACATTGGGTTAACATCATTGTGGAGGAAAGAAGTGGAAGTGGTTGTAAAATCGGAAAAAATACTACAATCACTACAATGTAAGTTGTAAGTTAAGGGAGGGAACTACTAATTCAAAACACATAAGAGTAAGAAAATAGCAATTTGCAAACTACACACTTAAATCTACTATACTGCTGTCAAAACAGCCTCAAATGTACTGCAGCACAACCTTGGGGTACGTCAGACACCACACATGGCCAACCATGGGTACAGCAACCCACTCCCATAGAAATCAATGGAGACCTGCAAAAACTAGCATACAGGGAAACATATAAAATAAATTAGGTTAACCCCTTCAGTCAGACGGCCAGGAACTGTCTGATGCACCAGTGCTCATGTGCGTCAGACGGCTTCCACAGCTCCCGAGGCTGTTTGGCTTGTTTCAGGGAAATGACGATAAGCGTGCATGTCGCGCTGACGTCATTTCTCTGAAACCAAAACTGAAATGAGCCAATAGGCTCATTTCAGTTTCAGTTTCTATGTGCCCAGGGGGTTATCTCAGCTCCCTGAGCACGCAGAAAGACAAAGAGGTATCACTGGAAAGGGGAGAATCTCCCCTTGCCAATGCTATGCATCCCTAGTGGATCCCTGCTTAGGGAGCACCCCAGGAGGGTGAGGCTCAAGCAGGGATCCACCCACTGGACACAAGGGAGGGGCCCCTTATCCAAGGGCCTTTGCTCCCCCCAAATTATTTCTGGCATATTCAGTCTTTCTGCCCCCCTGTGGGGTGGGGGCTGCCCGAGATGGGCATGCCAATGCCCTCACCCCCCTGCCTAATTCCATCCACAGTCTATCTGCCCCCCCCAAGGGCAATAGCCCCCAATCTGCCACCTTGGGGGGGGGCAGAAAGCGCACTAGCCACCAGGGTTTTTTTTAGCACATTTTGAGGTGAGGGCTGCCCGAGATGGGCATGCCAATGCCCCCACCACACCTAATTCTACAGTCTTTCTGCCCCCCCAGGAGGAAGATGGGGGCAATAGCCCCCGATCTGCACCCAGGGGGCAGAAAGCCCACTAGGCACCAGGGATTGTGTTTTTATTTATGCGTAGGGGTGGGGGCTGCCCAAATTGGGCATGTGAATGCCTCCACCCCCCCAAAAAAATGTCCACAGCCTGTCTGCTTCCCCTGGGAGGTAGATGTAGGCGAAAGCCCCGATCTGCACCCACAGGAAGCACAGAATACACCAGTGATTTTTTTATGTATATAGGGGTGAATGCTGCCCAAAATGGGCATGCCAATGCCCGCACCCCTCAAAAAAAATTTGCAACCTTTCTGCCTCCCCTGGGAGACATATGAGGCTATAGCCCCCGATCTGCCTCCTTGGGGGGGGGCAGAAAGCATACTAGGCACCAGGGATTTTTTTTTTATGTATATAGGGGTGGGGGCTGCCAAAACTGGGCATGCCAATGCCCAACCCCCCCCCAAAAAATGCCAGAGTCTTTCTGCCTCCCCCCGGAGGCAGATGGGGGCAATAGCCCCTGATATGCACCCGGGGGGGCAGGAAGGCCACTAGGCACCAGGGATTATGTTTTTATTATAAGTAGGGTTGGGGGCTACCCAGAATGGGCATGCCAATGCCCCCGCCCCTCCTATAAAAAATAGCCACAGTCTTTCTGCCTCCCGCGGGAGGCAGATAGGGGCAATAGTCCCTAATCTGCCCCCCAGAGGGGCATACAGCCTACTAGGCACCAGGGATTGGGTTTTTTTATACGTAGAGGTGGGGGCTGCCCAAAGTGGGCATGCCAATGCCCCCATCCCCCCAAAAATTCCACAGTCTGTCTGCTCCCCAGGAGGAAGATGGGGCAATAGCCCCTGATCTGTCCCACGGGGGGAACAGAAAGCCCATTAGGCACCAGGGATTTGTTTTAGCACATTTTGGGGTGGGGGCTGCCTGAGATGGGCATGCCAACACCTCCTGCCTAATTCCATCCACAGTCTTTCTGCCCCCGAAGGGAGCAGAAAGCGCACTAGCCACCAGGATGTTTTTTTAGCACATTGGTGGGTGGAGGCTGCATGAGATGGGCATGCCAATGCCCCCACCCCCACCTTGTTCCACAGTGTTTCAGCCCCCTCTGGGAGGAAGATGGGGGCAATAGCCCACGATCTGCCCACGGGGGGGCAGAAAGCCCACTAGGCACCAGGGATTGTTTTTATTTATACGTAGGGGTGGGGGCTGCCCAAAATGGGCATGCCAATGCTCCCACCCCCCCAAAAAAATGTTCACAGCCTGTCTGCCTCCCTTGGGAGGCATATGGCGCAATAGCCCCCGATCTGCCCCCCCAGAAGCACACTAGGCACCAGGGATTTTGTTTTATGTATATAGGGGTGGGGACTGCCCAAAATGGGCATGCCAATGCCTCCACCCCTCAAAAGAAACTCCAGTCTTTTTGCCCCCAGGAGGCAGATGGGGGCAATAGCTCCTGATATACCCCTGGGGGCAGAAAGCCCACTAGCACCAGGGATTTTTTTTTTTGATGCAGAGGTGGGGGCTGCCTAAAATGGGCATGCCAATGCCCCCACCCCACACTAATCCCAACAATATTAGATCAAGTCCTTTATCCATTTCATTAGGTATTTTCATGGACATACTTTTGCCAAATGCACAATATAATGGGACTAAGTTTATGTTAAAGGTTCACCCCAAACATTTTGCCATCCTCATCCTCTTTTACTGACCTTCTTTTTGTTGGCTTTAGGACTCTGCCCATCAGGAGCATTAGAAAAGTAAATAAAAATACAATTGGGTATTCAGACTTGTCAATGGGTATTTACAATCTGTCCAAATCACAACTGCACTAACTTTGACTTGTGTGACTGGTGGAGTAAAGGCTGCAGCTCATGTGTATTCATGACAGGCATAGGATTCAAGAATTTAGGACAGTTCGCCTGTAAACTACAGTCCAGCCCATATTTCTCAATCATAGCTATGATGCATGGAAACATTATATATGGCTCCTTGATGTACCATAATATCTCATCTACATATAATAAGGTGACTTTTCCGACACCATCATTCTATATACCTACATTCACAAAGAGGTTCCTTATCAAATAAGACGAAGGTTATTGATTTTTACCATCATGCTAGGTATTGTGTGTGGTATCCAGTGAAAACAGAAGATTTAAAACCCGATTATCTGCTGTTAATGTAAAATGTTGTTTTTCATAGCTTTTGAATCAGAACAGCAAAGATAGTAGTGTACTCAGGGAGAAGGTTGCCAGGATGTCAAACATCTATTTTAATACTTGCAAGTATATATTTTAATACATGGGATGGGATCTGAGGTTGCTGGGGGTGTGTAAGTGTGCACCGAGAATTATGTTTTGTGACATAAATGTGGAAATGACAGACAAAAGTAAAAAGAAGGTTAGGGGAAGGGAGCCTGAAGATGCAGAGGATGAGGATGATTTTAGTGCTGACAGTCCCTTCAAGTCTCCTCTCCTTCTGCACAGTTCATTCATGGGATCAGCTTATGTGGGTGTGGTGTTGCTCTAAAGGCAATACACAACATGATATCATATGGGTAGTGTTACACCTAACAGCCTCAAGGGGGTCTTCCCCCCAAATTTTGGACTGCCTCCCTCCATTTTTATGACCTTGTTTTTGATAGGTTAGTAAATGAA
This sequence comes from Calotriton arnoldi, assembly GCA_963921515.1. Lineage (NCBI taxonomy): Eukaryota > Metazoa > Chordata > Amphibia > Caudata > Salamandridae > Calotriton > Calotriton arnoldi. Next base: position 359,713 of record CAWUFW010008507.1, read on the forward strand.
CATGAACATTTAGTTGCAAAAGGAACAAGCAGGGAGATTCAAAGTTGCAAGAGTGTGCCAAAGGCACATTATATTTAGAATAAGTAAAGTGAAGAGTAGTATCAGCACTGTTAACAATGAATGTGGGAGTAACCAGAAAAAACTGTGTGCACATAAGTGACACACAGGGTGGACAGTGCAAGTGACAAGTGACACAGCGATGAACGGCGCAAGGTGAGCAATAGTGATAGTATTTACAAAGTGCTTGTGGTTCACAGGTAATTATTTACAAAGATTTACAGAGGGCTTAACATTTTTGTGAACCAGAGCATAGCGCCAAAAGTTGCGCTGGAAAGTCAACGGCATTTCGACCCGTCACAAGTTAGGGTCATCTTCAGGACCAGGTTACCTTTTAGATAGTGCTGTACAAAAAGGGGAATAAGAAAAAGAGAGTAAGGTAGGATACAGGCAAGGCGAGTAGATAATTAGATGTGAATCTGCAGGTGTAGTAGTATAAGAATACCTGATGTGGGAAAAGAAATTGGATTGTAAATTCACTTGTTGGGGGCGGAGGATCCAGGGGATCCAAGGGCCCTGATGAGGGACCAACAGGAGGTAAACAATGGTGGGTGCTGCGGGAGGAAAAGGAATTAATCAAACCTAGATCAGGTGAAGGGATGGCAGGAGTAGATAGAAGAGCACTGGGAGGATAAGTACTCACCGATAGGCTGCCAGGGTATGCGAATCAGCGGTAGGAAACAGTCCCATGGGTATAGGAGGATCGGTGTCAACATGTGGTTGTCCTCTGTCAAGAAAATAAATTGGCCAACCACCAGGGGTAGTGGTAGGTGTCCTGTGGTTGTGAAATAAGGGAACGTAGTGAGAAGGGAACACAAGTGTAGACGGCAAAGGGGCAGTCATGGCAGATGGCATGTTGAGGGAAGCAGCTTACCGAAAGTATTTGGCAGTTTTGGTCCGAGGGGGTGGTCAGAGGCCAGAGTTGGTTAGAAACGTCCTTCGAGATCGGCCTGATGTCATCAGTGATGTCATCAGTGATGTCACTGACCATGTCATGAATGATGTAATATGTGACATCATCTGCAGTGCATTGCTAGGGCGCGAGTTATAGTTAGCTGAACTAACTATAACGGTGGAATTTCTATGGTTTTGTATGAGTGAAATGTCCAACTAACTATAACGTCCCTGAAACCTATGGTTTTTCCAGTGAATGTCAAAGGTGGTTTAAATTCTAATTTCTAACTATAACGTCTGTAAAACCTATGGTTTTTTCAGTGGATTTCTAAGGTTTTTTAAATGCTAATTTCTAACTATAACGTCTGTAAAACCTATGGTTTTTTCAGTGAATTTCTAAGGTTTTTTAAATGCTAATTTCTAACTATAACGTCTGTAAAACCTATGGTTTTTTTCCAGTGAATTTCTAAGGTTTTTTAAATATTAAACTACGATTCTGCTATTTGTCATTAGTACTGTTTTTTCTAACTTTTCCACTACAGAAAATAAAATAAACTGTAAAACTGTTTTGTAATGTAATATATTTCAGAAATTACAATGTTACTTATCAAATAATACAACATAATTTAACATTTTGAAAACATATTTTGTCCTTTTTCTGCTGTTTTCAGATTCTACTTAACTTCACTATTCACAGTGCTGTCAGTGTAGTATCATCATAAACAGCTGGGAAAAAACAATCAACTAGATTGTTAAAAAAAACAAATGACTAATTCTTGCAACCACAATACGAAATCAACACAAATAACACATTCAATACTATTTCCAATTTTTAAATCTTACCTTTACTCTGTAGTTTCTGTTCAAATTTTTCCCCAAGGCCAAATAATGTGTAGAATTTTCTTTTTTTCGAAATCATCCAGTATAAATTCTTTAAAGCATCTTCCCATTTCCCCTCTAGGCCAAATAATGTATCTAAAATTTTTGCTTAAGAAATATCAAGAATGAGTTGGGTAATTCATAAGGCAATCTCGATTTTATTTCCAAGTGTGTATTGTTGCAGTGACTCCAACCATTATTACATTTTAAATATACAGTATAATGTCCACATGTAGTAGTAGCTCCAGCATGGAAAACAATAGCCAGTGTTGCGAATGTTCTTCCAGAAATAGATACTTGACTAGCAACAACATTTTTTTAATTTTGGTTTCCACTTTTCTTCCATTTGGTCTACAGCTTTGTAGCATTAAAATTACATATTTTCCATATTTTTCTAGGCATAATGTAGATAACATTTCTGATTGACAACGAGAACATTTCATATCATGATTTGCTTCTTTTACTAATTTCATTACATCTACATTTTTTTCTAAGCCAGCAGTTTTTGATACAGACTTTTCCAAAGAATCCAATTTAGTCTGTAGTTTATTTGAAAGAAGAATTGTTATTCCTTGATGCTCGATTTTATCAATAGCTTCAATGTGAACTATTTCTTGATTTTCCAATTTCTGAAGCTCTTGATTAAATGTATAACACTCTTCCAGTGTAGGCATTAAACAAAGTATAGACTTTTTTTCTGCAATGTTCTTGTACAGTACTGCTGCTGGTGTGTTTTCAGTTGTAAACAAGTTCTTTAGTAGACGACTTTGTAAAGCTTGTTTACCATGTTTGCTTAGAACACCAATTCTTACATCTTTCAGAATATTTCCATAATCTTCATCACTTGCTTGTCGCATATTCTTTTTAAAAAATATTTTTATTGCAAATTTTTAAATTATAAACAGCATCAATCATACATATGCAATTCATTCACGTATGAGGATTAATAATTCCATTTTTTTACATCCAGGGTTTTCAAAATTAAATTAAATTTTTTCCCGACATACAGTTTGAGTAAACTCTCAAAGGGAAGGGAAAGAAAAACAAAAAATCAAATCAAGTCAAAAAGCTAAGAGTTATCCACAGTTGAGAAAAATTCTGACAAATATTCTTTACGATAAAATTCTGGCAAACAAATATATTAACAGAGGAGAACACCACAACAAAAATAAGGTGTCAGTCATTTTTCGAAAATCAAGACCCAGTTTGGATTTGCGATTCCTTCCAATTATAGATAGGGTCCCAGATACGTTTACCCAAATTTTTTCCTCTTTTACCCCTCCTCTCGTAAATTCCCCTTTCCAGGTTAAACATCGCTAGTAACCTAGCTAGCCAGAGTTGAAAAGTTGGGGCGGCTTGATCAAGCCAGGCTGCAGCAACACATATTCGGAGAACTGGCGTAGCAAGAAACAAAAAGCGAAAATGCGAGGCTTGCCCCTGGGTGTTGTCAACCCCAAGGAGCATTAGGGTTGGGGTTAGCTTAATTTTAATATCCAAGGTGTGTTCACAGAAAGCCGGAATTGAAAATTTTATTGGATCAAGCCGCGGGCAGGTGGAAAACATATGGACTAAATCAGCGTTTAATAGGTTGCACCGTGAACACCTAATTCCCACCTGTCCTCCCCACTGTGCTATCTTTGCCGGGGTATAGTAGAGTGAAAAGATCGTCTTGTAATGCTGAGCCTGAAGCCCAGCAGAACATAACACTGTCTGCCCCAGCTCTAAAGACTCAAGAAAATTATCCGGATCAATGCCCAGCCTATCTTTCCATTTTTCACCATGCTTTTCTAAGTCATCGTGCTTAAGTGATGTAAGTTCACAATAAATTCCTTTTATATTAGAACCCTTGCTGCTTCTTATAGCATCTATGACTTTATTTTTACCAAAGCCGTTAAGCCCACCCAGCTTTTTGCACAGGAAGCTTTTGATCTGGAGATATTTAAAAAAGTTCTTAGAGCTTATCCCGAATTTGTCCTGGATATCCTTAAATTGGAGCATTCCCTCAGAGCCCATGAAATCCCCCACTTTCGCAAGGCCACGCCCTGCCCATTCTGCCATAACCTGATCGGATTGCCATACAGCTGGGTATAAGAGTTCATTCTGCCCAAACCCGTCTTCTTCTGAAGGGCAGCCCAGATTTTAAAGGCTGCCAACATAGTTTTAAACTTTGTTCTTTTAAAATAACTCAGCTCACTAAATTTCATGAAGCAGTTCATTGCATCCTCACCTACCAATAACCTATAAACATCTGGCAACCTATCCTCGGCACTTAAATCTACTGATTGCCCACCAAACAGCACCCACATATATTGGAGAGCCGCAGCCCAATAATAAAATTTAAAGTCTGGAAGTGCCCAACCGCCTCTTGCGGAAGGCAGTGTCATATAACGGAAGGATCTCCTTGTTTTGCCATGTGCCCAAACAAATCGATTAACCAGACTTTCTAGTGCAGCAAACCATTGCTTCCCAAATTCTAAAGGAATGGCCCTGAATAAATAGAGTATTTTTGGTAAAAATACCATTTTAGCCACGTTACAGTGGCCGACCAAAGACAAATGTAAATTATGAAATTTATCAAAATCTTTCTTAGCCGTCCGAATTATAGGGTCAATATTATTGCCACCAGTGCATTCAGATCAGAGGATATAGAAATACCCAGATAAACTGCTGAGTCTGTCACCCGTGAATCGGAAAGGCTAATCCCCCGGTTAATGACTATCTGGGTCTTCTGTTTATTTAGGGCATATCCAGAGATCCTACCAAATGTTAGAGCAATCTCCTCAACTGCCGCTATTGCTGATAATGGATTAGGAGTAACTAAGGCGACATCATCGGCGTATGTGAGGACTTTTGTTGCAATACCGTGATAAATCATTGGCTTAATTTCCTAACAAACCTCTAGGAGCCGAATTAAAGGGTCTATATATATGGCGAATAGCAGGGGTGAGCATGGGCAACCCTGCCGGGTGCCCCGTTTGATCTCAAAGGATGTAGTGTATTTCCCATTTATTCTTAAAGGAGCTGTTGGTACATTATACATAGCTCGAATGGCTTTAATAAACCCCTGACCAATTCCGAACCATTTCAGTGCCTCCCATAAATAATCCCAGGAGACCCTATCAAAGGCTTTTTCTGCATCCAAAAGCAGCAAAGCCATAGGGTCCCCTGAGACTTCTGCTGCATCAAACAGAGTTATTACACGTCGCGTATGCTGGGTAGTACCCCTCCCGGGTATGAACCCATGCTGACACGGGTGGATGGTTTTGGCTATATTAGTGTTTAATCTGGTCGCCAAGGCTTTTGAGAAAATCTTAGCATCACTATTTATAAGCGTAATTGGCCGGTATGATCCAGGCTCCCGGGGCGGCTTACCTTTTAAAAAAAATATTATAATATCAGCGCCTGCCCAAGAAGCGGGAACCGACCTCCCTAATTGTGCACAGTGTATCGTTTCAACCAGGTCGGGTCCGATTTCATCCAGAAAGACCTTATAAAACTCCAACGGAATCTGATCAGGTCCGGTGGCCTTGCCAGAAGGGAGATTTCTCAGCGCACCATAAATCTCATCCTGCGTCAGAATTACCTCCAGCTTTTCACTATCCTCAGTTTCAATGCTCTGCAAAGGTATGCTATTGAGGTAATCCTGAGATAATTCTGCGAATCCTGAGATTCCTCCCCATATAGTCGATGAAAGAATTGCCGAAACACTTCCTGGATCCCGGAGGGATCTGTGACTAAATTTCCAAACTCATCTGTAATCTCATTTATCTCGTTTGCGGCACACCTTTGTCGAAGTCTGACTGCCAATGTATGACCTACCCACTCACTAAATTCATGGCATTGCTCTTTTTTCGCTAAAAAGCATTCTGATGCCTTTGCAGCAGCCCTTTCTCCAATTCCTGCCTTAGCCCATGCAAGCCGATGCAAAATATCATTGGTGACTAAGCCTATTTTTACCGCCATAGCCAGCTCCTCTTCAATTCTGGCTAAGTTTTTATGGAGCGTTTCTTCATGTTGCGCCTCTCTCTTTTGCCGAAATAAACTAAAGCTAAGAGTCTCCCCTCTGACACCTGCCTTAAAAGCATCCCACACAACTCCTGCACTAACACTGTGTCTATTTATATCAAAGAAAGCCGTGATCCACCCCTTCATATGGGAGACATATTCAGGATCTATTAAAAGCCCTCTTTCGAAAGTCCAGGTCCGCTCAACCCGTTCTCCTTTAGTGAAAGCCAAATTGAGAGCAAGAGGGTTGTGATCCGATAATATCCTTGGGAGTTTCTCTATTGTAACCCGGTGTGCTAATGAGTGTGATACAAAAAATAATCAAGTCGAAAAATTGCGTTGTGTGGGGCAGAAAAAAAGGTACTGCCGTCGTCATTAATTTTTAAATGATTCCATACATCTATAAGTCCATGATTATTAATCATATTAGTAAGTGCCTTAAAACCCTTCTTTTGCGTCCTACGTATTTATCGCCGGTGATTCCCCAGAGTCCCCCAAGCGCATTTATATTAAAATCGCCGCATACTATAAGTGGAGTAGGCCATTTAGCAAACTCATTATCCAAAAACACTAGTACCTCAGGGTCATCGGCAGTTGAGTCGTACAACGAGCACACAGTGAATAACTCCCCAGCAAACCCACATTCTGCTAAAACCCATCACCCCCATCTATCTGACAGTATCCTTTTAGCTGTTATATCTTTCCTACGGGTGAGGATAGCTACCCCTCTGGTTTTAGTACCTTGCTTTGTGGCCACCAGTAATCTAAAACCTAATTGTTCTAAGATCCCAGCTCTGGAACCCTCTATATGGGTCTCCTGTACACATAATATGTCAGCTCGCTGTGTTTTCAATATTATTGCAGCCCTTTGTCGTTTAGCTTGATCATTAAGCCCACAAATATTAATTGAGACGATCTTAAGATTCAAAGAAGCCATAAAACAGTTTTAGATAGTTTCCCTTCTGCATTAATTTAATATTTATTTTGTTTGCCTTTTTTTAGATACCATCACCTCCACCCCTTCCCTTTTGCAAAAAAAACATACTCTGAATTTCCTGAAACTTTTAACTAAAAATGTCCTCATACGTTGTGCTGTGCTGTGACCTACCCCCCCGAAACCCCTAACCCCCCCAGAACCAGACCCCACCCACCCCCACCCCGCCGTACAACCCATACAGGCAAATAGGTCAAACATGACCTATGTGTGGCTACCAATCTCACATCTCAAGTTACCGCAAACTCTTCTCCCCCTCTAGCCTCAAACATACCACCACCACCCCACCCCACCCCACCCCCCCACTCAACTTTGTGAAAAACAACAATAGAAATACGTAAAGATGCAGTATACCAAAACGTTAGTCAATAATCCAATTAGACTATTATCAAGCCCCATGTAGCTTAGCAGGCTGCGTCACCCCTCCCTTTTGCCTCCTTCAGCTCCGTCAGAAATTCTTGAGCCTTCACTTCGGAAGGGAACATTCGAATCCGCCCGTTAGTTACAACTTTAAGGCGGGCAGGAAATAGCAGGTACGCTTCACAGCCCAACCCCTGAAATGCAGTTATCAGCTGTCGGAGTCTCCATCTGCGCTCCACTGTAGCATGGCAACAATCGGGGCGTGCGAAAAAAGTATGCCCATCAAAAGTCCTCTTGGCGTCAGGTCTTGCCTTGTCTATTATGGCTTGTCTAAGAAGAAAATTTCCAAAATAGATCAGGATTGCTCTCGGGTGCTCATCCTGCCTAATTGAATTATTCCTCCTCTGCACCATTGGAAATCGATGGACCCGCTGGACCTCCATATCCCAATTCCAATGGGCAAGGTCTGGAAAATCTCCCTTTAGCAAGGACACCACAAAGGACACTATATTGCCCCCTTCCGCATTTTCGGCAACCCCCAGTAAGCGAACATTGCTTCTCCGTTGACGGTTTTCGAAATCCTCAAGTTTCCAACAAACGTCCATTGCCTGCTTTTCCTGTTGTTCCTTAAATTCCTGCAATTTATTGACTTCTTCTTCCAGTGCCACAGTTCTGTCCTCCACATGTGTGACTCGCTTGGCCATTTCTGTGCAAAGTTTATTAACTTTACGGATGGAGGCCTGCAATTTTTTAGTTGCTTGAAGCGATCTTCTACTTTCCATTCTGGCCTCTCCCTGCATTTGTTTTAAAGTAGAATATACTAAATCCAGTGAGGGTGGAACTGGGAATCCAGGAGGTGCAGCCGGACCACCTAATTCCGCTTGCCCATCATTCTCGTAAACCATGCTAGTAGACGAGTAGTCCCACTCCAATTTTCTTGCCGTTGCCGCATCTGTCTGAGCCAGACTTCCTCTAGATCTTATTCTTCGTTTTTGGAGTGCTGCCTTGCTACGACAGCCTTTTTGCACGGTAGAAGACTCGTCTGAGTCAGTTTCTTCCAAAGTATTGAAGTCACTGAGGGCAGGAGACTCAGAGTCATCGTTAAGTGAATAGAACTTATCCCCCTCGGGAGATCCGTGCATCGTCTCACGATACTGTGAAGCTTGCTTTACATTATAATCCAAAGCTTGGTCTACCGGTACAGTGGCGGAGACCCCTTCAGTTAAAGCAGTACTCATGCAAACCTTACCATTGCCGTTTATATTCTTAACCTCAATCCTATTCTTGACCAAAGTAGCCGGTAACCCTGCAGATTCATATAAATTGTCACCTTTCTGCACAAGCTCAGCACTGTCAGCCCGCTCAACCCGCTCACCCACTGCCACCAAGTCAGGAGCTTCCGTGGTTACATGTTCTGCATGTTCGGCATTCTCAAAATTCTCTGGAAATAAGTCTGTACGATCTCCCTGAGAGGCTTGTGCATGCAGAGTCTGAGTCTGAGTCTGGACCACTGGCAAACCCTGTTCCGGTCCAGATTTTCCCTGCAACTCATTTTCGAAGCTGGGCTGTGTGGACTGTGTGGATTCCCCAGTCCTCGCTGCTCCTACCGCCGGCAAACTCGAAGTTCTCTCCGTTACCTTTTGGAGACTGATGGCGTGAGCTGGTGGCAAAGACATCGAGAAAGCCTCCGCCACGGTTGGCTGCCTCAGTGGTCCCTCTGTGGCGGCCGCCGCGCTAAGCCGGGTCCCGCCCGCTGCGCCGATTTCCTTCCGGTGGCATCAGTTTTCTTCGACGTTGGACCTCCTTGGCATGCGGGATTCACCCCCCATGTTGAACCAGGGGCAATGTTAGTATTTTTAGAGTTGCTGATACCGGAGGCGCCAGCGGCCCCCCCAACGTCCGCGGACATATTCAGAGCATCTTTACCCTTGTTAGGAATTTTGGCCGCTTTATCGGCTTTATCTGTTTTCGGGGCCATATTCCGTACGGGGCACCAGCAGCTCCCTCGAGGCACGCCAGGAAAGCACCGGAGACTTGGAGGCAACAAGAACAGAACTGTGGCAAAGCACCTTGCTTTCAACTGGATCACACCGATGCCCAGCAGCCGCATGTCATCATAGAGGTGAGTGCCCAAACAAGGGGGGATGTTTTAGGTGGTTGTCACAGCATTTTCAAGCGAGCACAGAGGGAGAGAAGCAGCAGCAATTTTCACCGAAGTCAGTCGGCAGCCATCTTGCCTTGGATTCCTCCGCTTGTCGCATATTCTGAGTGAGTTCTTTATATTCAAAATGTAACCAGAGATTCACATTTCCAATACTTCCCAAAGATTTCCTAGTGTCTTCATGTAGAAGCGTTTTAAAGACTGGTTCTCCTTTTACAGGAGTTAGTTGTAGCAGATCTCCAAATACAATTAAATGTTTTCCTCCAAAGAGAACATCGTAATCTGTTTTTAATACCTGTTGCATTCTTAAATGCACGAAAGCAAGCATTAAGTTTGAGACCCTGCTCACCTCATCAATAATTAAAAGTTTTATCTTCTTCAGCACTCTTGACACTTCATAAGAAGCTTCTCCAGACAACTTCTGATATTCTAATTTATTATCATGCTCAACTGGTAACATTAGTAATCTATGCAAAGTAATTCCTTTAACATTGTGCGCAGCTAATCCAGTTGGAGCTGTTACTACACAAGATAAATGTGAACCCGTAGTTTTTTAAGATAACTGGTCAAAACTTTAATTAAAAAACTTTTACCCGTTCCAGCTTGACCACTGATGTAAATCAGAATAGGTTTAAATGATGAACATACACATTCTTTTTTTTCATGCAACAAACCATGTTCTATCTGTTCTCTCACTTGTACATATATTTCTTTCTGTTCAATATTTACTTGTTCTTCTAACTTTTCCAATGTAATATTCTCCTGTTGTGCTTGTTGCATTGCAATTTCCACTTCATGCATAGCAATCGCTGCTTCATTTTCCACTATTGGTTGTCCAAGTGGATCTTGACTACATGGACCAGAACTTTGACTATCTTGAGAACTTTCATTTGCAACTTCAGCTGTAATAATCTTTTCCTGTTCAACTTCATCATTCAACATTTTTAAATATGTAGGGAAAATTGAACATGCAATGCTATGTTTACATGCATTAAAAGAATCTTCGTAGCAGTCGAAATCTCCAAGTAATTCACTTTCGCGACGCCATGGTTTGAATAGTTGGAGAAGTGCTAAATAGTAAAATTCTCGCTTGTCTGCAGTTTCACAACTGAGTTTCCTGTGGTTGATAAGGTTACCTTTTGTGTGTTTTACTAAACATCCATGACATCCAAGTACTGCATATTTTCCTTGTTTTAAATTCTGTTTAACATTTCTTTTGAAGCTGTAAGGTTGAAGTACTTCATACATACATAGCTGTTCCAGATGTCGACTCCTTTTCAGATAGTATGTATCCAACATATTAGTTTTAAGAATTTCTGTACTGTCTGGTTCATTTGCTGCTAAGTATTCAATTTCTTCTAATGATTTCAACACTCTATTTCGTGAGCAGGCAAGACCTAAACTTACCCAAATGATCCCTCGTGATTTTGAATATAAACTTGAAGAGCACAACCGGTCTGAACATTCATACGATCCAATTTCTCTGTGGGAAAGCATTTTCAAAGTAAAGCTGTACAATTTTTTGCTAAGGCTTTTCTCCTGTGCAATTTCTTCCCACATTTGTTTCATCTCGGTTTTTTCTGATTTCGTTATATATGAAGTAACGTAGCGTGCAACAGCAATTGAGTTGTCTGCAACATACTGGATGTCCATATTTGCATTCCACATTTTTAAAATAACCGGATTGTAGTCATTAATATACTTTGACAGTTCTGTTCTTTTCAAGTTGTAGGTATTCTTTGGAGATTTGCGAGTTATTGTGTGCCTTACAGAAGAAAAAAAGAATTTACTCTTCCTTTAGAAATTACTGGACGTGGAAATCCAAACCGACACGTGGTATAAAATTTTCCTTTAGACTTGTATTTTCGTCGGCAGTACTTTCCACAACGGTGACTTTGGAAACGTAAAACTTGCTGTCTCAAGCTTCTATCTCCTTCTTCTCTTGGAATCTCACATGTCACATGCTGTTCAATGAAAGACAATACTATTTCATCTGAATCAGTTCCAAATTTAGGTGCATCCTTGATCCACAATAGCATATGTATATGAGGAGCACCTCTCGCTTGGTACTCCTTTCTCCAAAAGAGATCGGTAACTTCTCCAAGAGGTGGATTCTTTTTATTGCAGATGAAAGACATCATAGCTTGAAACCTATGATTAAAATATCTGCACACATTTACAGGATCCAAAGAACACAGTTCTCCAGGTGTCTTAATTTCAACTTTCTTTATATTGGAATTTGCTTCTCGTAGAAATTCAAGCAAATCTTACCATGCATACTCTGCACAGCTAAGTGTCACAAACCATGTTAGTGTACCTAAGTTCCGTAACATACACTTCAGTTCTCCATGACGACGATACCAATACTCATTTGTTCCTCGTTGACATGCCATCAAATTAATTAACTGTGCTTCTAAATTTTCATCTGTTTGTTGAACTTTCTCCACAAATTCTTTCGCTGAAAGAAGTGATTGATGAACTCCAGTTTTCAGTATGTGGTTCACTGCATAGGACAGAGAAGACAGATCACTTTCAAACAAAAGGTGAAATATATATGGTATACACTGCCGGAATCTAGGATATTCAGAGTATAATCTTGTTGAGCGATATTCTGAAGCTGGAATATGTACAGGTCAGTCATCATATCATCCACCTTCTCCAGTAGGAAACAGCTGTGGAATAGAACGAGCTTCTAAGCTTTTCTCCCATACACTCATTGGAGTTCCCTTTGCTTTTTTCATTTGAAATAACTCAATACTGTTTCCTATTACTTCTTTTGAATGTAGAGGACATATTGTGTAATGTTCATAAATCTCTTCACTCCTTGACTTGTCCACTTTCTCTATTTGACCACTTGAAATTTCAGATTCATCTTCCAAACTTATTACCTGTTCTTCCACATTTACACTTGTATAGTAAATATTATTCTCCACAAGATATAACGTAGCCTTTTGAAGTTTTTAACATCCACAAATTCTTGCCATATTTTCCGACTCTTTGTTGGTACTCCATTTACTAGAATGACTACTGCTTCATTTTCATCTTTGTCTCCACCAACAATTTCAATATTTTTCTTAAAATCCAAAGGTAAGTACACTACTCTTCCTTTCAGCCCTCTTTGTAAGTCTGTTGGTGGCAGTTTACCTGTTTTAGGCTCCATGCGAATTATAGTTTGAAATGGATGAACATATTGAATTAGAACTGACTCATATGTATTCAAATCTGCCAGTTCCTCCGGAATAGCTACTAATTCTAACTTATTATGTACTGCTCTAGCGGGCATTTTGTTCTCTTCTAATTTGTTATAACTAACCCTGGGCGTAGTTCGCGTAGTATCGCTACGCGTAGCTACGCGAAGTGCACTTCGCACTACGCGAGCTATGCGTAGCACTACGCGAACTGCGTTGTGCGGTAGGAAATGCTGTTCGTGATGATTGCACAGTGCCGGATGCTTGTCCGCACTGTGCAATCATTGCAAACGGCATCTTGCACAGTGCAAGCAGTCGTTTTCGGCTGCTCGAGTAGATTTGTACTCGAGCGGCAGCTTTCTCAACGCAGACTGGTAGTTTCTCATTGCGAGCGGTCGCGAGCATACGCGACCACTCGCAATGAGAAACCTGACCTCCCCGCGTTGAGAATCTCGCCGGGAGGTTTATTTCCCACGCTCGCGATCGGCAACTTGATGTTGCTGATCGCGAACGAGGAAAAAGTCTCGCCGGGATGTCATTTTGCTCGCTTGCGGTCGCCAACTTGACGTTGAGGACCGCGAGCAAGCAAAAAATGACCGCTACGCTACGCGTGTTTGCACTGTGCTACGTGCAATTCGCGTAGTGCGAAGTAGCGCAAACTTCGCAAACTACGCGAGCGTAGCTTAGTACTTCGCCCAGGGTTAGGTATAACAATATTTACAAATACGTTGATCACTGCCTAACTCAAATTGACCTTCCACTAACAAGTAAGTTGCAAATTCTTTCCATTTATCATTATTCTTCTTTTCAGATTTCAAATACAAATCAACATTCCTAGTTTGAGTTTTATAATTAGTACGTCGACAACAAACACAAACATAGTTTGGAATTTCAGAGCACACTCTGTTAAACTTTCCAATTTCTTCTTCAAACTGATCAATCATAATCACTTTCCCATCTTCTTCAACATCTGTAATTGTCAAACTTTCACTTTCTATACACTGCTGTTCTGAACCAAAATATCGGAACTGAATATCATCACACTTTTTTTGTACATCTGATAAAGAACCGTGTAAAAGAGCTGTATTCAGTTCACCTAAACATAATGCAGGACTTTTTACATAGTACAGTTTCCTTACAAACTTCCGCATTTCTGAATGGTGTACTGCTAACATCCTTAAGTAATGAAAAACACTTTTACACACTTTTCTTGAAAGACAAGCCAGAGAATGCCCATGTTTCTCAGTATATTTTCTTATATTACAAGGATCTAGTGTTTGTAACAACCTAATCTTCTGTTTTACACTTTTCTGTGTATATTCTCGTAACAAATTTCACATTACATCAATAGATTCCTGTTGAATACTACAAATACTGCTACAACCCCACTTATACATAGGAGCTTGTGTGCGTTTCCCTTGCACTTCTTCAGCTATTAAATGTTCTGCACTAATAGTAACCATTTCCTCTTTTGCAACAGGACAATCATTCTGAACTTCATAGCAATGACCTCCAGTATCAACTGCAAATGGTAAACTATTTTCTTGGAAGTAACTCTCTTCATTAAAAAAGGTTCACTATTAGATGTATGTTTCCATTTTCCACTGAAGATTTTACAAAAGTTGCTTCTGTTCACACGTCTTTTTTCTTTTCTTTTGTCTTTCAGAATCTTCATTGTTTTATCCAACACTTTCATCCTCTTCAAAATGAAAATAAATATTGTTTGTTTTAACTTAAAAGCAGTATCCACTATGCTTTCAACATGCTGTTTCTGTTTCAATTGCAGTACTTTCTTTTTATATTTGCGGCATCCTTTTATTAAATTCTGAATTACTCTATTTCGAAAAACTCTTTGACGAATTTCTTGAAATTGTTTTTGTCTACGGGTAACAAATACTCTTTCCTTATCACGTTTTTTTTTCTTGCAATTTGAAGTCAAAGTCTGCTTCTCCCTACTTGAAATTTTTTTGTTTTTCCTTTGTGTGATGTTATTTTCATTAAATGTTTGTAGTACTTTTTTAGAAATTGTCTAGTGTTTTTACCAGAAGAAACTATTTTTGTAGTACTCTGATTTTCTTCTAATCCATATTTTTGACTTTTCTTTAAGTAGATTGCCTTTTTGTTTTTCCTTTTTTTTTCAGTTCTTCTAGGCATTTTCAATTTTTAATCCAAACAAAATAATTTTCTGCGAATGAAAAAAAAGTTTCAATTATTTGTTATATCTGTTCAATATGTCAAAATAATTACATACAATTATATAAGTTCCGGTGGCGGCTTGCAGAGGAAATGCTGCATGGTACTGGAGCGGAATAAGGGAACAGTAGGGTGGCAGGTAGTGTCATGCGACATACAGCACGTATTTATTGAATTATTTAGATTCACCTTCCCATTTTATATGTGACTCCACTACCTCCTACTTTTCCCTTCGCCGCCCCTGCCCCACTCCCCCGTCCCACCGTCCCACGTCACTTCCTCTGCAACCCACTACACATAACTTTGTAGATACTATTTTGTAAAATTGTTATCTGTATACTTAGAGTGATATTCTCAACTAAATGGCACATGTAAACGTTACCCTTATTAGTTTAACACTTCTATCGGCAACTTAGCAAGCATAACACTGCACCATATTAACAAAAATATGGTACAGGCTTACATTTCATTGTGGATATACATAAACAAGTACAGATGAACTGTTAGACAGCAACAAAAACCACTGACATGGAGATGGAGAGGGGGGAAAGATTAAGGGACATATTCACAAGGAGCCATCGCCAAATTAACCGCACTTTATCGCTGCCAAACTTGTGATAAATGTACCCCCCCATTCACAAGCCGGTGTTAACAGCCCACAGCACAAGTATACCCGCGATAGCAGCCTAAAAAAACATTGCCACAGAGGACCCTCGCAAATATCGCTAATGAGATGCAGAGTAGGCGTTCCCGTGACAAAAACCGAGACAACAGCACACCTCAACATTCACAACCACCAGCCACATCCGCGATAAAAACACAAAACCGGCGATAAGGCGCGTTAGCACCAGGAAATTTACACCTGCTCTGACCTGGTGTAAAGTTGGATGGCAGCCAGCACCACAAAGGGAGCACAGCCCAGGGCCACATCCGAAAGGCAACAGATGCCATGGAGCAACTCATCATGCGGCCCGGACACCCAACAGGGCCATAACACCCACCGCCAACACCCCAGGACCCCCTCCCACACCCGGAACACCCCCCCCCGGCACCACCCCCAACCCCGGACTAAGAAATTGCACACCAACACCACGAATCCCAAAACAAACATCTTGCCTTATGTCGCACAAGCAGCAAAATAAATATACATGCATGACCAGAAAATGGAGAACCAGTCATACAGCAATGCAACCACCAACACAAAACCCCAGACAAACAAAAACAGAAACAACCCCTAGGATGAGTCCTAGCTGCTCCCACTGGACAATCCGTAGCACACAGCCCGGTAGACCAAATCCAAGAGAAGAAGGTGTGCCATGCGTGCAACAAAGGAAAGAGAGGGAGAGAGCGAGGGAGAGAGACGGAGTGAGATAGCACAAGCAGTGCAAGGCCGCACGGGCACCTGGCTTCACATGCTAACATGTGTGTGTACATCGCCATCCGTACACCATGAGCCCTAGGCCGTGTCCCAATCTCAGCCAAAGCCATATCACATTCCCAAAACGAAAGTAGTAGTGAGACAAACATCAGGGATGAAAGCACCATTGTCCTAATGCAGAAGCCGGGAGGACACCTGCACCTCTGACCTTGGTCCCGAACGCGCCTGGAACACCCTGATAGAGATACAATGGCAGATGAGGACGACTCCCACACCACGCATTCCGCAAATAAGCCATCCGACTTATCCACAGCCCACACATAGAAGCCCCTGCCTGTGGTACCCCCGCATTGGATGCCCTTGACACCCACGGAAACAGCAACCCATGTCCCACAACATTGCACACACATTGAAATCATTGCTCAGCTGTGGCATATCCTCCACACAACAGCCGCAGTCCAGAAGAGTGCCTGTTCACGAGACGCACCAACGCAATGGCAGGCCATACCGGGCACATGCACAACACCCGTCACGTGGAACAGTACCGTGCACATATGCTGCACTTACTGGGTGCACTGCCATTGGCAGTGCTGCTGATCAGTTACAGGCTCAGCTTCCGCATTGCCCACGTCACCTGCGTCCAGCCCTGGTTCCACTGCCGAACATGCACATTCGAGTGTCCCATGGATGTCTGCCTATCCAACACAACTGTTGATGAATTGGACTATGACTTGTGTCTGCGCCCCCTGTTGGATCATGAACAGGAGTGTAACAGAGACAGCCATGCATGGGATGCCTTGACATACTGCATATGTATTGGTAGTTGTGCATGGGAGATTGCACAATTTCTCGTCTGCAGTGACCACATCGAGGCGCTCCCCTATTGGGCTGTGTTGCGGATCGGTGAGACGGCGTGGGCTGAGCACACCTGCCCGGACCACCTAATGGATTGGCTCACCCTGGTGTTCCTTGAACACAACAACGACGTGCTATTGGAACACATTGCACATGAAGCTGCATGGGCATTCATGGACGAGTAACTATGTACCTGCAGCCACATCCTATTGCCACCCACAGCACATGGCCCAACAACTTGTTGCACAGTGGGGATTGCTCACATATCCCACCAAAACAGAGGACACGTCTGCCTTCGGTCGGGCTCTGGATGCATGTGCGTGGAATAACGTGTGTGCACACACACCTGTCCAAGGCGACGCAGGTCCATAGTCCGAGCAACACAGCGTCGTTTGGCAACGTTGCCAATTCGGACACACTGCTGGGTGAGAACACACACATGGCGATGTAGCACGACATGTGAACCTGTCGGACCCTCACACCTGATCACTGTTGGCAGAGCAGACAATTGCCGCACCCCGGAGGCAGAGCACCATGCAGACCCCATGTACAGTGAGTCGTGCCCCCTCACACAGGGCACTGTGTAGACGCCAAACAACACATGACTCATCCAGCAAGGCAAGGTGGGCTGTGAGCGTTGCCATATGTGATTAATTTTATCCATTTCAGCCCCAACATCATCTGCCCCTCGACATGTACCCATGCTGCGTGTAAGTGTCTTAAGCATGTCCGTGCCTGTTGTGGCCGTTGCCTCGTCCGTACTGACACGCACATGCCAATAAAGCCTATGCCACTCCACTGGTGTCTAACTGTGAGGTGTGTTGTAAGGATTGTCCACTCGTCTGCCACAATGAGCCTCGTCCCAACACAGGGAAGAACTGACTGTCGCATGTGCAATGGGGGTGTATCCCTTTGGCAAGCTCTGCCTCTGTGAGCCAGACATTGTTTTTGCATAGGTGCTGGACGACATCTGATTCAGCCCCATCACCTACGCAGTCTGATGTGTCAGGGGCACACAGCCATGCAGCCATCACCCCGCCACACACACCGGACACAGAACCCATATGAGGGGAGTTTTGTACCACATTGCCTTCATTGCTGATGTTCTGTGATTGCTATGTGTGTGGGCTGCATTGTGGGGGAGTTGCCCCTGCAGCTCTGATTTCGTGTAGCCTTCTCCCCTTGAGACGGGGTGCCTTTGTATTGTGTGCTTTTCGGGGCCTGTTTTGCTTTTGACTTGGGTGACGTGTGCTCGCGGACTGATTTTGTGGCCTGGTGCATTATTGGTCTGCTGCGTGTATTGTAAGGCATGGGTTGTGGTTGCAAGCGGACACGTCGGAGTGTGACCTGCTCCTTTGAGGATGTGATCCGCACTTGGCTCCGTCCATGTCGCTTCGTGGGTAACCCTGGGCGAAGTACTACGCTATGCTCGCGTAGTTTGCGAAGTTTGCGCTACTTCGCACTACGCGAATTGCACGTAGCACAGTGCAAACACGCGTAGCGTGAGCGGTCATTTTTGCTTGCTCGCGGTCCTCAATGTCAAGTTGGCGACCGCTGAGCAAGCAAAATGACTATCCAGGCGAGACTTTTCCTCGTTCGCAAGATTCTCAACGCAGGAGGTCAGGTTTCTCATTACGAGTGGTCGCGTATGCTCGCGACCGCTCGCGATGAGAGCTGCCAGTCCGCGTTGAGAAGCTGCCGCTCGGTAGAAATCTACTCGAGCGTCAGAAAACGACCGCTTGCACTGTGCAAGATGCTGTTTGCACTGATTGCACAGTGCGGACAAGCATCCAGCACTGTGCAATCAGTGCGAACATGCATTTTGCACAGTGCACTACGCAGGTTCGCGTAGCTACGCATAGCTGGCGTAGTGCGAAGTGCACTTTGCGTAGCTACGCATAGCGCTACTACGCGAACTATGCCCAGGGTTATTCGTGGGCCATGTCATTTTGTTTGCGCAGCTGCTATGCTATTCGACATGCAGTGTTACTTGCATAGTCAGTGTGGGTCACGGATCTGCTGGTTTGCTGGATTCAGCATATGTGCAAGAGTAGGTTGTGATATTGGTGATAGGGGGGGCACTCTGTGCACATTGTGGATGGGGGCCTACTTGGCGTTTGGATGTGTGCTGCAGTGTGCCAAGGCATTCAGGGACATGTTCCAGGGTCATTGTGGGTGTACTGTGTGCTGCACAAATCAACGCCGTATCTGATTTACAAAACTACATACTCGTTTAAACATAACAAACTATGCTGCTCATTTGTTACCTCTATACCTTACTCCTAAAACCATGTAATCTTTCAAACATATGTCACGTCACTTTTGTACCATTGAAACTGATTACGACCTTCTCTTTACACTACAGATCCCATGAACATGCTAATAAAGGTATAAGTGCTATTTTCATACTAGATAAAGCTCTCTTACTTAATTTTTATAAACACTACTGTTTGGTGCACAAAATGGGGGTGACACATGAGGAGAGGAAACGGAGGTGTAATCCCTAAACTTTTATTGTACCGTTCCTTTAATATACGTATATTGAGGGTTTTAAGTGGGATGAAGAAAAATGCGGGTGTCTAAAAGGGGTAGCAGTGTTCAGCACCGGTAAGACCCAGCCCACTTAAAGTCCTGCGTATATTCAGCACAGAGACACACCCTAACAATTTTCATCACTTATAATCACAGTTAGTTTACTAGTGTGAAAAAATTGTACAGAAAATTTACTAAGAACATTTTTAATTGTTTTTTATCTCTCACACATTTATAAAATATCTCTTGTAAAGAAACGCCCTCTCCACCTTTATTTCGTACGAACGAGCAATAAATAATCCCTTTACCAGCATCTAGTCACTAACTACTAACACTGTGCACTGTACCCAATTGTAAAGCAGAAATAGTGTTTAGATTATGTCTTAAAGTATCATCAAATGATTCAAACCATGCATACATACACAAAGCAACGTGCACGTTTACTTTGTCCATTTACTCTCTATGTAATCTGTGCACATTCTGAACGGGTTCGCAGTATATCACCTGTTTTCACTTATACTCAAATGTACCTTACAGTAAAAAATGACATCACAACCTATGCATATGTAATATTTCCTACATAATACAGTGCATTTCTATACCATTGAAACTGATTGCAACATTCTTTATATAGTACAAATTCTACCAATATGCCAATAAACCTATAAGTGCTATTTTTATAATACAAAAAGCTGTATTAGATTATTTTTATAAACAGTACTGCTGCGGGCACAAAATGGTGGTGCAAGGTAGACAGAGTAAATGAAGGTGTAATTCCAAACATTTTATGTATCGTCCTGTTACTATACGTATATTAACAGCTTTAACTGGGATGAAAAAATTGGCGGCTCTCTTAAAGAGGTGGCGGAGCCTACTACTGATAACACTCGGACCACTTAAACGCCTCCGTATATTCAGCAGAGGAACACACCATGACAATTACTATCACTAATAATCACATTTACTTTACCACTGTGAACAAAATCGTACAGAAAATATACAAAGAACATTTTCATTTATTTTTTATCTCTCACATATGTAAAAAAATGACTTCTGAAGAAACGCTCCCCAACAACTTAGATTTCCTAAGAACACCCAAATGCAAAGCCTCGCAGTACCACACCAGCCTTGACTGACATTGAAATCTACCTCTCAGTGTAAAAAATGAGACCACAAACTGTGCACATAACCTTTCTTCTTTTTTTCCATCTCTGTTAAGTTAATAACACATGAATTTTCTACTGTCACCCCTTCTCCACTATTTCCAGACTGAGCATAATTTCCAAACGTGCGACATTCTGTTTATCTCGCCGGAATAGATATACAAATCGAAATTAACGCTACATCGAATTTTCAAAACCATACAGGGCCATATTCACAAGAATGGCGATAACATTATCGCCGCTTTAGCGGCAGGAAACTGCCGCTAAAGCGGCGATAATGTTATCGCTGGTCTTGAGAATATGGCCCACAGTCTTTTACATATGACAACTTACACCTTTTCTTTGTGAAAAACTCCTAAACATATATAAAGTACTTGTTTAACAACTAGTTACACATTATGCATATTTTAGAACCAATAAAACACCAGACTTTACTAACACTATGTTATTTAGAAATAAAAATACTTTCAAAGTTAAAAATATCGTCTCAAATACTTAACCACTACTACAAAACACATAACACACCTTCTTAATTTCTAATTTACCTTCGTAGTTGGTATGCAGATTTCAAATGTCACAAACGCATGCAATTCTTTTCTTGTCACACAGTACATGTAATGCACCGCTTTCATCAAGAATGGAACCAGTAATGGCACAATTTCCCTGTTGCTCCACACATAAATACATGTAAAGAACAAATCAGAATAGTTCCTTATTTTTTTAGATTGCAAAACCTCTCTTTATTGGTTATTTTTTAACTTTCCATATAAACAGTTTTTTTAAGGCCACATACATGTGAAAAGTTCAGCGTATTGTATCAACACTTTCTAGAACATTCTACGACATGTGCAGGTTAAAAGTTCATCATTTTTTTAAACCTACCGATATTTTTTTTTGCAACATTTTCTCCAACATTTAACGGCACGTGGAGGTCAAAAGTTCACCATTCTTTCAAGTTTGAACTGCACCTTCCAAATACAATTAGCAGGTGTGGTTGAGCTGAGCAAATTTTATCCTATAATATGTACTCCACGTATAAACTGCTTTTTTATTAACCAATCACAAAGATGCTTTTCATCAAAACTAATATACACCCTACTTTTTAGGACACAATACATTTCATCTCCCAATCGGTTAACGTTTTGTATGTAAAAAAAAGTAGTTCCCCATGTTTAAACATATCTCTCATTCTACGAACAGACTGCATGAGCTACAGACATTTATCCATATCTTCTAGCCATACCTTCAAAATGCTAGTGTGGATTGTAGGACATAGCTATATTTTCTGGTGCAAGAGGTATGCAGAACAGAGACGTATTGACTTAGACCTAGGTTTACAAAATGTGCACATTAAATGGTTTGCACAGAGAGGATTGAAGTGGCACCAATTGCTCCCTTTGGTTAAAACCTGTTTGCATCTCCAACACCCTGATCTCATGATTGTGCACTGTGGTGGTAACGACCTAGGCACATTGACTGGGGTAGGTTTGGAAATGCTTATGAAGGACACCTTTGGACAATTGATGTTACTTTTGCCTCAAACTGTCTTTGTATATTCCAATATATGCCAAAGACAGAAGTGGAAATGGTCAAACCAATTTTGTCATAAGATTGAAAAATCTAGGAAGAATGTCAACAAAGCTGTGTCTGCATACCTCAGAGACCATAGAATGGGGTCGATCTACAACAACAACATACGTTTTGATATGGCTGATATCTACAGAAGTGATGGAGTACACTTCACAGATGAGGGAAACCGAGTTTTCCTGATTAACCTGAAGCTGTGCATTCGCACTTACATGTAGCTCCAACTAATAAACACAAGGGCTCTTTTTAGAGCCGCCTTATATTCCCAATTTCGGCTCGCAGAGTGTCACCTGCGGTTCCGCTAGCAGAGGGACACCTGCGGGCCGTCGGGCAGGCTCGCAGAGGAAGAGCTGCGGCCCGTGGGCTCAGCTCGCAGAGGGAGACCTACGAGCCGTTGGCTCGCAAAAGCACAGCACCGTACCGGCTCGCAGAGGGAGAGCTGTGGTCTGACTCGCAGAGGGAGACCAACGGGCCAACAAGCCTGTTAGCCATCAGTTAACGGGCTGGCTCGCAGAGATATAGCTGCGAGCCCTCCGAGCTGCAACCCGACGGGCTAACTCGCAGAGGGAGAGTAACTTGCTGACGGGCCTGCTAGCACAGACACAGGTACGAGCTAACGAGGTGGCTCACAGAGGTAGAGCTGCGGGCCCGACGGCTCGCAGACACAGAGCTGCGAGCCGACGGACTGGCTTCTAAAGGCATAGCCGCGAGCTGATGATGTGGGGAGAGGGAGCGTAAAAGGAGTATCTCGCACAGACAGACCTGCGGGATATTTTCAGTATTGCCTCGCAGAGGTAGAATTACGGATCCGATGCCTTTTAGAGGGAGAGATGCGAGCTGACGGACTGAGTCACAAAATGGCTGACAGCTCGCAGTCGCAGAGCTGCGAGCCGACGGACTCGCTTCTAAAGGCATAGCCGCGAGCTGGTGATGTGGGGAGAGGGACCGTGAAAGGGGTATCTCGCACAGACAGAGCTGCGGTATATTTTTAGTGTTGCCTCGCAGAGGTAGAATTACAGACCTGATGCCTTGTAGAGGGAGAGTTGTGAGCTGACGGACTGAATCACAAAATGGCTGCCAACACTTCCTAGTTTCAACAGATCGCAGCCAATGAGCCGCAAGCTCGTGCTCGTAACGCCTCAGCCAATCAGATGTCAGAATTCTTAAATATCGATATCTGGAAAATTTGATATTTCTCTAAAACTACTGAACGGATTTACCCGATTTAAACAAAAGCGTGCTTTCTGGACCAAGACCTTTCTCTCTGCCAAATTTGGCGTAATTCCGTTCAGCAGTTTGACCTGTAGCCTTGTCTAAAGTTTCCTATGGAAATTGCATGGAGAAAACACGTTTTGGGACCCCCTTTTTCTTAGCCCCCTTGACGAATCCCCCCAAACTTTTAGGATAGGAGCTGACCTGAAAAGAGGAACTTTTGGAAAATTTCGTAAAGATTCGTCAAACGACGCCAAAGTTATAAGCACATCAAAAAATGCTTTTCCTATGGAAACGTGGTCCTAACTATAACTACCTACTGGCGACCGCCAGTAGGTAATATATATATATATATATATATATATATATATATATTCCACGAACTAGGCAGGCACTTCAGCTACCAAAATAAGAGAGCACACACGGATAAATTGTTTTGCTGAATACTTTATTGTGCAGACCCCCCCTGACAGACGCGTTTCGCCTAACGGCTTCCTCCACAAAAAAAAATATATATATATATATATATAAAAAAAAAAAAATATATATATATATATATAGTAGATAAAAGTCCCTGTTTTCCAAATGGAAAAGAGCACACACACGAAGAATGCACGAATATGGTTTCTTTAATGAGATGGGCCTCCACGACCCAGCAGCTAAGAGAGACGTGTTTCGGCTGTAACAACAGCCTTTGTCAATCTGATGGACGCCATATTAAACACATAATATATAGCAATACCCAATTCATGGAAATAGTAAACATACTGAGAAAACATCACACAACCAAAATAAAATGAAAGAAAATAAACTGCAAAATACATAAAATACGGAGTGTGTGCTGACACAAGGTCAAAATTGCTCAGTATAACATATTGAAAAAACTAAATCCACTTTGGTTAATAAATGCCAGGCGCCAACCACCCCACGTGGCACTAACATAACAATTGGGCTGTTTAAAATTCATTTCATCATGTCAACCGAAAATGCCATATCTCTTTATGAATTCTGCTTGCCTGCCCTCTGCTGAACAATAATTAATGATGCTCATAAACTAAAATGCATGAAAATCCATCTAACACAGAAACAACGTTAAAAAAGTTATATACATTTTATCACGCTTAAAACAGTACTGCGTATGCCTTTAAACTTGATTGACATCGCCTAGAGGCTCAGCGTAGCTGCATCACTATAAAGAAATCCCGAGGGACTACTGGTCCCATAATGCCCTAGTAAAGCATAATCACTTCAGGGATGGCACGTAGCAAACACAATAGTGGAAACTATTGTTGTGAAAAGCTGTGAAAGTCAAAGTCAATAAAAAACTGAATGTTTCTGCAGTGTTCTCAGCAAAGGTGGGAATGAAATAAAACCATCAGCAGATTGTAACGTCCAGCATGAAATATGAGCATTGCAGCAGATCCGGGGCATCACTGTCTATCACTCTGAAACTAACACTGATTACCACAACCCAATAAAAATCACAATGCGGGGTCGGGGGACAGCCTCACACAAAGATTGGTAAACACCGCAATCCTCACCCAACAGAGTAGATACTCATAGGGTGCCCAGTCACCAGATTGGCCACGGCCTGCTGAGGGAAGCTGTAAAGTGCATGACGAAACTCCGTCTCTACGCTGAAAATCGGATTATTTCCCCGCGCCGAGTCTCCGTCTCCCACACCACCTATATATATATATATATATATTCACTGAAAAAAACAAAGGTTAAAGTGACATTATAGTTAGAAGATGTCATGAGTGATGTCATAGAACGTGTCATGATCACTGTTACCTGTAAGGTGCTCGAGCGTACGTGCACCTCTGCCCTCCCGAGCGTGCAGTGCTGTGTGTGAGGCGCACACACACAGGACATCCCGGGAGAGCGTTCATGCTCCGAAAAGCAGAAAATGCTCAGCACTTGCTGCCTTTCTTTTCTAACTAGAGCGCGGCTGTGGGGCTGATTGTGGGCCTTGTGAATAGTATTTATGTTAATCACAGCGATTGTCAAGGGCTGCATTTAACATAAAAACTTTCAAATGGCAAACAATCAGCCCCACAGATGAGCTCTATTTAGAAAATAAATGCAGCAAATCTACAAACACGAGGTGTGCTTTCAGAATCATCTGAAAGCAAATGTTTGTGCTTTTAAACTTGATGCATTTCTTTTCAAATTTAGAGTGCGGCTGTGGGGCTGATTGTTTGCCTTTTGAAAGTATTTATGTTAAATGCAGCCCTTGATGGGGCACTGTGATTAACATAAATACTTTCAAAAGGCTCACAATCAGCCCCGCAGCTGTGCTGAGTTAAAAAAAAAGAAATGCAGCAAGTTTAAAAGCACAACATGTGCTTTTAGATGATCCTGGATCCTGGATCCTGAAAGCACACGTTGTGCTCTTAAACTCGCTGCAACGCCCATAGGGCTAAAAGAGCTTCAGCACCCCCCCGTCGCGTGTCTCAGCCAAGGCTGCTGCGGCTCGAGCTGGGCAGTGTTTGGAGTCTTTACTCTGGCACGCCCGGGTTTTTCACAGGTCTTTAAAGACTATTTGCATATTTACATACCTTTGTAAACTGGTTACTGAGGCCTAGTTTTTTTTCTAATTCCAGTACCCCCTGTGCCCCCTTACATTTGTATTTTACATTTACTGCCATAGTGTGAGAGTGCATTTCATGAAAAGGAATATAAAGTAGGGTTACCAAAAGAAAAATTCCAGTCATGTGTTGTTTAAAGATCCTGCAAAGAACTCGCCTTGACACTAAATAGGGTTATAAATAAAAAAGTATGTATTCATTTGTAATGTGACTTTTCTGTCTTTGTTCCCTTTAATTATCAGTCATGGGTCATTCAGGCATCCCTAGAACACAATTAAAAGTGCTTTCTATTTATATTTGCTGTTCAAAGTATGCACAGATAAGTGCTGAAAATACGGCTTTAAGTGACTGCTTATTTTTGTACCGTCTGGGACATCAAAATAATGAGCTGGCAACCCTAATCATAAGACTGGAAGTTTGTTGCAGGATCAGCACATTATTTATTTCCTCCAACCTCGATCCCTGATTAATGCCATAATAGCAATAGTTTAACTTAAATCTGAAACCCTATGCCGCCGTCAATAACAAGCTGAGTTACTTTAAGTATCTGGGAATCCACCCTGCATTAAGACAACTCACTCCTCATCTCGCCCTTCACTTTCTTGCTCACCCTGCACTCACAGTGATCACCTTGCACTCACACTGATCACCATGCAGTCACACCATTGACCCACTCACCCTGCACTCACATTGATAACTTTGCACTCACAATACACTTGTGCTGTTCACCCTGTACCTCACCCTGCAGTCACACGAGCACACTACTCACCCTGCACTCATGTGATACTTCACTCAACTGTCCCCCTCACTGCTCAATCTGCAATCTCACTCAAACAAGCCCATCACTAACCATGCGTTCATTCATCCCACTCTGTCCGTACATCCGCACCCAAATTCATATGGTAACCTGACTCACCCTGCAGTCACTCCTCTTACCCTACTCTCATACTGTCACATCTCTCACCATGCACTCACATGGACACTTCTGCCAACACACAGTGCAGAGGGTTAATGTGCCTGCTACAAAGAATGTTTACCAAGCAGATCACAGAACTGAGTGTGAGTAAACTTTGAGCAGCGCTATTTAAAAATGAAATGTTTGTGAGAAAGGTGTTATAGAGAGATGAGGTGCATTGTTGGTGAGTGGTAGTGAGGGAATTCATGGAAAAGTAGGAAATGGGGGAGGGAGCGCCAAAAAAGACTGTTGCACAGTGTGCGACCAGTGCTAGGGCCAGCCCTGGCTGGGAGTGTTAGCCCCCTCCGAAGTTCGGGTCTAGTTGCTCCCCTGATCATAGCATCAGTCATGGCCTGCATTTAACATAAATTCTTTCAAAAGGCAAACCATCAGCCCCGCATTTAGAAAAGAAATACAGCAAGTTTTATATAGTGCGAACTCAACCCAAAAGTATTGGAGCAATTTACATGATTTAGTTATTCTTTTATTGTATGCAAGGGAGATTAATTGATTTGCTGAGAAACACAGGATGTTAATCTGACCCGAGACTCAAAACCCCTCTTCTAAGTCAGCAGCTCAAGTATTAAGCCACAACCTCCACCACAAGAGCGGAAGCATTTTCAATATTATATACAACTTTATGCACAAACAACCATTAGCAAAGCCAATAGTCTGGCTTCTTGTAGGTGTAATGTTACTTGTATTATATATCTGGATGCAATGACAGAAGAAACAAATATCAGTCGGGTGGCACACTATGCTAGCCACAAATTTTTAGCTTAATTGCTTTTAAGCCACGACCTTAATTGCATCGGTCACACCCTTTGAGAGACCACCAGTTTTTTCATCCCACTTAAAGCCCTGGTGGTCGCGTTCTTGGCACACATAGCCTTGGCTGCAGCACACACAGACCTTACTCTGCCTGAACAGAGGAAAAGAATTAAAGGGAACATTGGTCATTAGTGATGTAATTTGTGAGGACATAAGTTATAGTTAGCTTTGCAAACTATAACTAGTTAGCTTTGCAAACTATAACTGGTGAATGTCTGTGTTGTTTTAGTTTAATACATTAATATTCTCACTGCCATATTCACCAAACTAGGGGGGTCATTATGATGGCGGGCGGATCGCCCCGCCGGGCCGGCGGTAGTTACCGCTGGCCTGGCGGGGGCGATCCTCCCACCATCCACACTTCAAAGACCCCCCACCATATTATTATGGCTGGGGGGTCCGCCGCGGACGGAAAGACCGTCTGCCACATTTCCGCCGGTCGACTCATCGGAAAACATGGTTAATATGGTGGTGGTGTCTGCAAGACACCGCCATCCATATTACGATGACTGCGGAGATCAGCCTTTCCATGGCGGCAATGCCGCCATGGAAAGGCATGTGGTCTTTGCCTTTGGGGGCCCGTAGCGGGCCCCCAGAAAGTTGGGGGAGTGGGGGGTGCACATGGGGGCTACCTATGGTACCCCCCTGCATTGGCATGGACAAAGTGGCAGGCCCCGCGCGGTGCCTGTCACCTTGTGCATGCCAATGCACGACGTCTATTCCCAGCATTGTTCCGGGCGGTGCTGTGAGCACCGCCCGCCACAATGTTGGGAATAGGGGTTGCCACCGCCACGGTGGCAGTGGCATCCTAATTTCAGGTGCGGGACTGCCGCACGCCTTGCGGACGGTCCCATATTCCGTTACGGTGGCGGGCGGACAATGACCCCTATATTGTTACCTTAACCTTTGGTTTTTAGTGAATTTCCATGGTTTTAAAAAAAACAAATAAAAACATATCTTTTTATCACACCTAAATATAATCTTACTTTAGCCTTTTGTTTAGTCTAATACATACTCTACACTACAGCTGTGCAAAGGACAACGAGGTAATGTCTCTACTGACCTTGTGCACGTGTAATTTTGACAATGTGATTGTGCCTTGAGCGTCTTCATACAGAAATCAGTAGCAAAATGAATACTTGTATAGAGAAGACGACGAGACTACAGACAAAGAGTTGAATCTCCACCAGACAAGGGTGATTCCTCTTAATTATATGAAGTACATGCTTCTGTTATGGGTGGTGATGTCCTTGTATCCTCTGCATCAAGAACTCACCATCAGAATCAGTGGGAAATGCACTCGGGTCACTTTGGTAAGTTGAGCTGTTTATCAGCCGAAAATGCGATACCAAAGGGGATGATGGACGGAGCGCTTGAGCAAATCAAACGCTCACCCCCAGGCAACTGATCTGGGTTTAATCCATCATCATTCTTTAGCTCACTCTACCACCCCAGTTCAGACATGGCCATATGCAAATCAGTCTGACCCTGTGCCTCATGGGAACAGTCCAGCCCGAACTGCCAAGCCATGTCTTCCCTGGACCGGAAACAAGCATCCTGGGACCGGTTTCTGGCTATTCAGCCATCATCAGCCAGGCTAGCTTGAATCCAGTGGCAAAGTGAGCAAGGGACCCACGTCTGGGCTTACCCTGCCAACTTAGGGTGAATAAAGCGATACCAAAGGGGATGATGGACGGAGCGCTTGAGCAAATCAAACACTCACCCCCAGTCAACTGATCTGGGTTTAATCCATCATCATTCTTTAGCTCACTCCACCACCCCAGTTCAGACATGGCCATATGCAAATCAGTCTGACCCTGTGCCTCATGGGAACAGTCCAGCCCGAACTGCCAAGCCATGTCTTCCCTGGACCGGGAAACAAGCATCCTGGGACCGGTTTCTGGCTATTCAGCCGTCATCAGCCAGGCTAGCTTGAATCCAGTGGCAAAGTGAGCAAGGGACCCACGTCTGGGAATACCCTGCCAACTTAGGGGCGAACAAGCGATACCAAAGGGGATGATGGACGGAGCGCTTGAGCAAATCAAACACTCACCCCCAGTCAACTGATCTGGGTTTAATCCATCATCATTCTTTAGCTCACTCCCACCACCCCAGTTCAGACATGGCCATATGCAAATCGGTCTGACCCTGTGCCTCATGGGAACAGTCCAGCCCGAACTGCCAAGCCATGTCTTCCCTGGACCGGAAACAAGCATCCTGGGACCGGTTTCTGGCTATTCAGCCGTCATCAGCCAGGCTAGCTTGAATTCAGTGGCAAAGTGAGCAAGGGACCCACGTCTGGGCATACCCTGCCAACTTAGGGCGAACAAAGCGATACCAAAGGGGATGATGGACGGAGCGCTTGAGCAAATCAAACACTCACCCCCAGTCAACTGATCTGGGTTTAATCCATCATCATTCTTTAGCTCACTCCACCACCCCAGTTCAGACATGGCCATATGCAAATCAGTCTGACCCTGTGCCTCATGGGAACAGTCCAGCCCGAACTGCCAAGCCATGTCTTCCCTGGACCGGAAACAAGCATCCTGGGACCAGTTTCTGGCTATTCAGCCGTCATCAGCCAGGCTAGCTTGAATCCAGTGGCAAAGTGAGCAAGGGACCCACGTCTGGGCATACCCTGCCAACTTAGGGGCGAACAAAGCGATACCAAAGGGGATGATGGACGGAGCGCTTGAGCAAATCAAACACTCACTCCCAGTCAACTGATCTGGGTTTAATCCATCATCATTCTTTAGCTCACTCCACCACCCCAGTTCAGACATGGCCATATGCAAATCAGTCTGACCCTGTGCCTCATGGGAACAGTCCAGCCCGAACTGCCAAGCCATGTCTTCCCTGGACCAGAAACAAGCATCCTGGGACCGGTTTCTGGCTATTCAGCCGTCATCAGCCAGGCTAGCTTGAATCCAGTGGCAAAGTGAGCAAGGGACCCACGTCTGGGCATACCCTGCCAAGTTAGGGCGAACAAAGCGATACCAAAGGGGATGATGGACGGAGCGCTTGAGCAAATCAAACACTCACCCCCAGTCAACTGATCTGGGTTTAATCCATCATCATTCTTTAGCTCACTCCACCACCCCAGTTCAGACATGGCCATATGCAAATCAGTCTGACCCTGTGCCTCATGGGAACAGTCCAGCCCAAACTGCCAAGCCATGTCTTCCCTGGACCGGAAACAAGCATCCTGGGACCGGTTTCTGGCTATTCAGCCGTCATCAGCCATGCTAGCTTGAATCCAGTGGCAAAGTGAGCAAGGGACCCACGTCTGGGCATACCCTGCCAACTTAGGGCGAACAAAGCGATACCAAAGGGGATGATGGACGGAGCGCTTGAGCAAATCAAACACTCACCCCCAGTCAACTGATCTGGGTTTAATCCCATCATCATTCTTTAGCTCACTCCACCACCCCAGTTCAGACATGGCCATATGCAAACAGTCTGACCCTGTGCCTCATGGGAACAGTCCAGCCCGAACTGCCAAGCCATGTCTTCCCTGGACCGGAAACAAGCATCCTGGGACTGGTTTCTGGCTATTCAGCCGTCATCAGCCAGGCTAGCTTGAATCCAGTGGCAAAGTGAGCAAGGGACGCACGTCTGGGCATACCCTGCCAACTTAGGGCGAACAAAGCGATACCAAAGGGGATGATGGACGGAGCGCTTGAGTCCATCAACTGTTGTTTTTGCATTTGTCACCCCGAGTGGGACGGGTATGCCCAGACGTGGGTCCCGTGCTCTCCATGCCACTGGAATCAAGCTATCCTGGCTGAAGAGGGGTGAAACCCCGAAACCGGTCCTAGGATGCTTGTTTCCAGTCCAGGGAGGACCTGGCTTGGCAGTTCGGGCTGGACTGTTCCCATGAGGCACAGGGTCAAGACTGATTTGCATATGGCTGGGTTCAAACTGGAATGGCATGGTGAGCAAAAAAACGATGGATTTAGGCCCAGATCTCTGTACTGGGGTGAATGTATGACATTGTTCTGCATTCTGTCCATCAACTGTTGTTTTTGCATTTATCAGCCGAAAATGGCAGGAGCACCATTGCATACTTCTAACGTGGAAGGGGCGGGGCCAAACGGGTGAAGCTTGTAGGTGACTTTGCACATTTGCCCAATGCAAGAAGATAGGATGATTTGTCCTTTACAGAAGTGGAGCTTCAACTAGGGCACCTGCTATGTTTATATTCTTAAGTGCTTCCCTTTGATTTTTAATTTCTGTGAAATTAACATAAGAGCCAGAATGGAACCTCATCTGTGAGTCCACAGTTTGCGCAAAATATCTGCCCAACTGGGGTACTTATTACTGGTTAATTAGTAAGTGCTACTTCGTTGGGTGAATGTCTAGTGCATATTCTACACTACAACTGAGTAAAGGACCACAAGGTAATGTTTCCAGTGACCTGGTGAATGTGTAATTTTGGCAATGTGATTGTTCCTTGAGTGTTTTCACACAGAAATCAGTGACAAAAGGAATGCTCATATATAAGACGACAAGACTACAGGCAAAGAGTTGAATCTCCACCAATCAAGGGTCCTTCCTCTTAATTATATGAAGTAGGCTGTTAGAATGTCAATGGATGCAGGAGCTCCTGCTATGCAGATCCTGTTGGATCTGTCCACGGCCTTTGACACAGTTGCTCATTCCATACTGCTAAATAGACTTGAAATGATTGGTGTCCAGGGCACAGCCCTTGCTTGGATGCAGTCCTACCTTCATAATCGCACTCAAAGTGTATTTCTTCCACCATATCAATCATCACCTAAGCTGTTAAGGTGTGGGGTACCTCAGGGTTCAGCACTAAGCCCCCTGCTCTTTAATATCTACTTGGTACCACTCTTCAATCTGATTGACACCTGGGAGTTGAAGGCTGTATCGTACACAGATGATACACACCTGATATTCTCCTTTAAGGACCAGTCAAGGGACTAATTTGCTAGATTAACGGGCTGCCTGAAAGAAATCACCAGCTGGATGAACAACAACAAGCTGAAATTAAATGCTGACAAGACGGAGATCATGTTCTTTGGTCAGCCCTCCCCCCCGCCTGCAGGACTCTGGTGGCCGGTTGAATTAGGAAATCCGCCCTGTCCGGCTAAGGAAGCTAGAAATCTGTGCGTCAAGTGGGACTCAGCTCTATCCTTTGAATCCCACACACACCATGTCTCATCGGACTGCTTTGGTAAGCTGAAAACTTTAAAAAAATTCCTGCACCTTTTTGCCAGAGGACAGTAGGAGGACAGTAGTTCATGCGACGGTGACATCTCATCTAGATTATGCTAACAGTCTGTACCTGGGACTCCCCAGCTATCTGATTCACAGACTTCAGATGATTCAGAATGCAGCAGCAAGACTTATTCGCAGAGTGCTGTTCCATCAGCATATTTCGCCTCATATCAAGCTCCTTCACTCTGCTTCCGGTTGCAAAGCGCATCGAATTCAAGGCCTTGACCCTTGCTTTTCGGGCAATGCACAATATTGGACCTAGATACCTCAGAAAGAGACTCCTCCTGTATCAATCGGTCCGCACTCTTAGATCTAATCCAAGCACCTATTATGCGTTCCTCGGTTTTCCAAGGCCAGAAAGGGAGGCAGGGCCTTTTCGATCAGGACAGCTTTGCTATGGAATGCACTTCCCCTTCGTCTTCGCATATTGGAATCTGAATCTGATTTTCGAAGGCAACTGAAGACATGGCTCTTTGGCTAGGCTAGTCTCGTCCCTTATCTGTCCACCTAATTACCACTAAGCGCCGGGACACCTCTGTTTGAGGTAGCTGTTTGCGCTATAAAAGTAACTTTATTATTAGGCACTTCTTTGTTTGGTGGAGATGTCCTCATATTCCTCTGCTTCAAGAATGCACCATCAAAATGAGTGGGAAACATGCTTGGATCCCTTTGGTAAGTTGAACTGTCCATCAGCATGGCAAATGGCGGGAACACCATTTTTATTTTAAGGGAAATACAGGGACCCTCTCCTGGAACCTGTTTTGACCCCGGGGACCCAATCCCCTGGTGCCAAAAGTTATATAAAAGGGGAGGGGAGCAGTGTCCCTCCTCCCCGAGCCTTTTTAGGCCCTGGGGACCCCATGTCCCAGGGCCATTTTATTTTATAGGAGAGGGGGTCTACGTGCCCCCCTGACTTTTATTAGGCCCTGGGGACCCTATTCCCCAAGGATGTTTTTATTTTTAAAGGGGAAGGCGGTCATGTAGCCTCTCTCTCTGAGCCTATTATGGCCCAATGTTCCCCATGCCCCAGGTCCTTATATAGAGAGATTTTAGATTTTACTCACACAAACCCAGAGAAATTCAGCAGTTATAGGTATAGTTATCTCAAATAACTATAACTCGTGCTCTAAGGTAACTATAACATATGCCACCATGCACAGTGTTCTCCTCAATAATTTCCCTGCAAATGTTGCAGTAATGTTATCAGTGATGTCATAGAAGATGTCATGAGGGATGTAATATGTGGGGTAATTAGCAGTGCATTGCAAGATGCCTGTTATAGTTACCATAGGGTACTTTTAAAAAAAAACTCATTTTATGGATCCGCAGATCCATTACAAATCCTCAGACAAATAAGGGGTCTGCGGATTATGTTGCACATACTCAATAGGAAAACAACAACACATTTAATATAAACATCTGCTATTGAAATTTCTATAAGTGTATCACTGGTGTGGATGGGTTTGTGAGTGGCTGTGCGATTGACATGGTAGGTATGTGAGTGGCTATATGGGTGTGTAAGTGGGTGTGAGAGTGTCTGTGTGAGTGTGTGATTGGTTTTGTGGGTATGTGAGCAGCTGTATGGGTGTGTGAGTGGGTGTGTGAGTTAGTTTGTGAGTGGGTGTGTGTGTAGGTATGTGAGCTTCTGTTTGGGTCAGTGAGTGGGTGTGTGAGCTGTTTTGTGGGACTGGAAGTGTGGGTCTGATTAGCTTTAAGGGTATGTGAGGGTATATGTGATTGGATGTGCGGGTATGTAAGTGGTTGTGTGAGTGGGTGTATTAGTGTGTGTGTGAGTTTCTGTGTGGGTCTGTGAGTAGGTGTGTGATTGGGTTTGTGGGTCTGTGAGTGGGTGTGAGAACTGCTTTATGGGTGTGTGAATGAATTTATGGGTTTGTGAGTGGCTGTGGGTTGTGTAAGTGGTTGTGTGAGTGTGTGAGTGGGCATGTGAGTGGCCATGTGGGTCTTTGAGTAGGTGTGTGAGTGTTTTCTTGGGTTTGTGAGTGGGTATGTCAGTGGCTGTATGAGTGAGTGGGTCTTTGAGTGGTTCTATTGGTATGTAAGTGAGTGTGTGAGTGTGTGTGTGAGTAGGTTGTGCTGGTCTGTGAGTGGGTGTATGTCTTCTTTTAATTGGTGTCTAGATCTGCAGGTCCATCCAAATCAGTGAGGATCCAGGCAGATCCAAATGGATCTGTGGATCCTTGCATGCTGAAAAAATATTTTGGACAATTTCTTGCACATGAGCGGTCCCTCACAGACACCTCCATCAGTGTCATGGGGCAGGGTACCTCTACCCTAACTCCTTCTATCACTTTAACATTTTATTTTGCCTCCTGGAAACCAGGTCCAGATGTGCAAAATGGAAGCTGCATCCTTCCTCTCAGGTTGCGGCCAGCCAATCACGATATTGCTGTTGGCATGTGGATCAGTGAATCAGCTTGGATCCGCATCTGTAGATATGCATAAATCTTTTTACTTTAATAACTCCAAAACTACTGAACAGATTTACACCAAATTACAAAAAACACTTTTTCTGTACCAAGATCTTGTGTTCTCTCAAATTTGATTTAAGTCCATTCAGTGGTTCAGTCTGTAGTCGTCTCTAAAATCCCTAAGGGAAATTGCATGGGGAAAATGTGTTTTGGGAACTACCACTTTCTCAGCCCCCACTTGATGGATCATCCTCAAACTTTCCAGACAGCAGCTGAACTGACTGGCAAAAATAGTTTTGAAAATTCTGTGATGATTCGTCAAACGGCACCAAAGTTATTAGCAAAACAGAAAACACTTTTGCTATGGAAACTATGTCCTAACTATAACTACCAACTGGCAAACTGGTGACCACAAGTAGGTTATATAGGCCCCGCCCGAGCTTATTATAGCCCCGGGGAACCCTATCCCGGGGCTGTAACTTATTTCAATGGGGGCCGCGTGGTCCCCCCTCTTTAAGCTGTATTGAGCCCTGGGGATCCCCAACCCCCAGGAACCACATCAATTGAAGGTGGGTACCCCGGTGCCTACCCAACACACCCATCAAGCATGTGTTGGAGACTGCCATGGGAGCCCCATAGCTCCATCCAGCTCTTCACATGGTGTGGGAGCCAGCATTGCTTTCGCCTGCAGGGAGAAGCTATTTATGCTGTTCTCTTCAGGCGGGAAGAATATCTTGATCTGTTTCCCTGACCACATCAGGGATTGTAGGGGAAAATATCAAAAGTCTGCTCCCAGCCAACTGGAGCTTTTCTAAAAACTCCTGCACACTGGGAGGGGACTTTGGGTTTGCTCCTGTTTGCCAGGAGATACAAAAAATGCTCCTGCCAGAATGGGGCAAATACGTTTCCTTGCCCGCGCCAGTGCATGCAAGGAAACTGCTGTATCCCAGGGGTGACTCAGGGAGGGGAGCCATGCAGCCCCTTTTCCTTATCAAAAAGTGACGGCCATGAGGGATGGGGTCCCCAGGGCCTCTTAAAGGCTCTGGGAGGGGGGCTGTACAGCCACCTCCCCATAGATATTAAATTGGGGCCCAGGGATGGGATCCCCAGAGTCAAATAAGGCTTCAAAAAGGGGCCAAGTGTACCTTACCCATATTAATAAATCAGGCCCAGTGGATGGGGTATGTGGGGCAGAAAATAGCTCAGGGTGGTGGGTCATGTGCCCCCTCCCCTTAATTAAACAATGTGCCCTGGGACGCTATTTGTTTATTTGCTGTGATCCCACTAAAGTCCCATAGGACTGCAGCAAAATTACAGATTTATTTCTTATTTTGACCCAGGGGGGCCCTCAGGGTCCCCCATGGGGCCTAGGGGGCAGGGTATCACTACCCTGTCCATTATATGATTTTATTTTTGAAGTTCAGGACAGGGGACTAAGTCCCCGAGTCCTGTAATGGCTGCCAGCTACATTTTTCTCATTTGGCTGGCAGCCAGCCAGTATACAAAACAGTGATGGATGGAATGCTTGAATTTATTTCAGCCACTGGTGATCACTCATGGCTGCATCCCAGTCCATTGTTATCTTGCACACCATCCCACCTCAGTTTGGACCCAGCTATATGCGAATCAGTCTTGACCCTGCTCCAAAAGGAACAGTCCAAACCGAACTGCCAAGCCAGGTAAATCAATCAACCAATCAATCAATCAATCAATCAATCAATCAATCAATCAATCAGTTCTTGTAAAGCACAGCTTATCACCTCAGGGGGTCTCCAGGTGCTGGTCCCTTACGTCTTTGGTTAAAGAGCCATGTCTTGAGCCTTTTTCTGAATTCTGGGAGAGAAGGGCAGGTGCGCAGGAGGAGAGGGAGGTCATTCCAGGACTTGGCAGTGATGTAGGAGAAGGATGGACCTTTTCAATGGCTCTGGCTGATGGGGGGGTGTGGGCTACGGCAAGGGAGGAGGAACAGAGCTCTCTGGTAGGATGATGGAACAACAGGCGGTAGTTGATGTATGCAGTTCCGATGTTGTGCAGGGCCTTGAAGGCTTGGGTGAGGAGCTTCAACAGGCATCTTTTGTGTACAGGGAGAAAGTGGAGGGTTCTGAGGTGGAATGAGGTGCTGTTTCTTCTGGGGAGGTTGAGGACGAATCTTGCTGCATAGTTCTGGATGGTCTGGAGGCGGGTGAGTAGGTGTTTGGTAGTGCCTGGGTAGAGTGCGTTGCCGTAGTTGCGGCATCTATCTATGAGGGCCTGGGTCACTGTTTTCCTGGTGGGTATGGGGATCCAATGGAAGATCTTGTGGCGCATGCGGAGGGTCTGGAAGCAGGAGGAGGAAACGGCATTGACTTGGTTCTTCATGGTTAGTTGACTGTCAAGGATGATTCGATGTTGCTTACGTGGTTGGAGGGCTTGGGTGCTGGGACAAGTGCGGTGGGCCACCAGGAGGCATTCTAGGGGGAAGGGTTGCTTTCAAAGATGAGCACCTACATCTTGTCTGAGTTGAGTTTCAGGCAGTTGGCCCTCATCCAGCTGGCCATGTTTGATAAGGTGTTCTGGAAGTTGGCTCTGGTGGCATTGGTGTGGTCAGTGAGGGAGAGTATAAGCTGTGTGTCCTCAGTGTAAGAAATGATGTTGAGTTTGTGGGTGCGGGCGATGTCTGCAAGGGGCATCATATTCGTGCTGAAGATGGTGGGGCTGAGGGAGGAGCCCTGGGGATGCAGCAGACAATGTTATTGCGGTTGGAGGAGAAAGGAGGAAGGTAGATTCTCTGAGTTTGGTCAGAAAGGAAAGAGGCTACCCAGTCAAGAGTGTTGTGGTGGATGCCAGGGTGGTGGATCCTATTGATGAGGGTGTGGTAGGAGATGGTGTTAAAGGCCATAGAGACATCAAGGATGATGAGGGCTCCTGTTTCCCCCTGGTTGAGGACACGTCTGATGTTGTCCGTGGCTGCGATCAGGGTGGTCTCAGTGCTGTGGTTGGCTCTAAATCCTGATTGGGAGGCGACGAGAAGGTTGCTGTGTTTGAGGTATTCTGTGAGCTAGCGGTTGATGGCTGCTACCAAGACCTTGGCCGGGAAGGTGAGTAGCAAGTTGGGACAGTAGTTCTTGGGTTCACTTGGGTCAGCAGAGGGCTTCTTCAGGAGAGTCTTGAACTCTGTATGCTTCCAGACGGTGGGAACGGTGTCTGTTGTGATGGATGCCTTGAGGACTTCAGTGAGGTGGGTAGTGATTACTTCTCTCCCTAGGTTGTATATGTGGTGAGGGCAGGGGTCAATGAGGGAGCCAGAGTAGATTGACTTCATGATGTTGGAGGTGTCTTGGGTTGAGAGCTGTTTCCAGTCAGAGAGTTGGAGGGTGTCGGTGGTGTTGTGTGAGCATGAAGATAGTTGAGGTTGGTGGGCTTACAAAG
This sequence comes from Calotriton arnoldi, assembly GCA_963921515.1. NCBI lineage: Eukaryota > Metazoa > Chordata > Amphibia > Caudata > Salamandridae > Calotriton > Calotriton arnoldi. The sequence goes on from CAWUFW010008507.1 coordinate 398,626, forward strand.
GAATTCCTCAGCACACGTCTGTTATGTCACAATATACATAAACATGCTTGATGTGAGCATAAGTAAAATACAAGTAGGTAAGTTCTTATTTCTTTTTCCTTTTTACAAAATATAAAACACCAGAAACATTGAAAATTTTCTTCAAATGTGACCCAAAAATCTTTTATCTCACCTTTTGGGCTCCACTCCGATCTCACCCCAGGAATGTTCATTCTTGGAGTCGTCATACACGGTCTGAGTAAATTATATTTTGACACTACCGAATGGCACTATATATGGTTTATATTGCACTTACTACTGAGACTATACCACGGAATTCTTCTTACTCCATCTTTTTCTTTTGGGATTCTGGATCTTTTGATCTACGGATTATTGGGTCACATTTGAAGAAAATTTTCAATGTTTCTGGTGTTTTATATTTTGTGCATGTGGGCACACAACCAATGAGATAACATATTGTGATGAAGCATGGCACCGGCCGCTGAATGTAATCTCTGACTAGTTCTGTACACCCAATTTAAAGAAGGTGATACATTGAGTATTCATTCTGTTTTTATGCAGCCTTGATAAAGTCGCGGGATTAATTCCCATGTGAGCGACGAAACACGTGTCGGCTGTCTGAACATCGGAAAATAAAAAGGAAAAAAGAAATAAGAACTTACCTACTTGTATTTTACTTATGCTCACATCAAGCATGTTTATGTATATTGTGACATAACAGACGTGTGCTGAGGAATTCCTTTGTATATCTGTCAATTGGCCAAGGCCATTTTGTGTTTTGAGGAGGTCAGTGGTTCTCTTCACCTTGCAGCACCGTGATCAATACAGCAAGTAAATATCAAATATTTGTGTTATCTCTCCCGAGTGGCGCCTTCATTTACCCAACTAAATACCACTGCTCATGAGGTTGGTGGGCTGGTGGTCGAAGTTACTGTAGATGTCTGAGATCTTCTGGTGAAAGTAGTCTGCTAGGGAGTTGCAGAGCTCCTGGGAGCGATGGATGGTGTTCTCAATGGCTGCTGGACAGGAGAATTCTCTGACGATGGAGAAGAGCTCTTTGGCTTGATTAGAGCTGGCCTCAATGTGGTTGGTGAGAGTGCTCTTCTTGGCTTCCCTGAGGTGGCGGTGGTAGTTGCTGAGGGCTGATCTGAAGGGGTTGAGGTGGGGGGTTCTTGTTGGAGCGCGAGCATCTCTCAAGTTTCTTGCAGTGGTGTTTGAGGGTCTGGAGATCTCGGGTGAACCAGCTAGCTCTTTTGGCGGGTCAGTCTCTGTGGGAGTCTTTCAGGGGGGATGGTATCTGCAGCTAAGAAGAGTCAATTTGAGAGGTTCTGGACTTTGAATTTGAGGCAGTTGGAGGGGGTGGGCACCGTTGCTGTGAGGGCAGAGATCCAGAGGGGTTCTGTGACTTCATTCCATATCCGTCGGGTCGGGAGGAAGGTTTGGTGGGTGGGCGTTGCTGTGGTCCAGTTCAGTGCTATAGGATAACTTGATTCTGTTGCTGGAGGAGAAGATAGGGTCCAGTTTGTGTCCAGCAATGTGCATGGGGATGGAGACCAGTTGAGAGAATCCAAGGTTGTTCAGGTTCTCTAGGAGGGTGGTAGAGTTGATGTCCTTGGGGTCCTCGAGGTGGAAGATCAGGTGCCGGGGCGATCACGGTATTGCAGCTTCTTACCAGGGGATGTGGCGGTGGTGATGTCAGGCGCCGATGAAGGAGTGAGCCAGGTTTTGGTGATGATCAATACAATGGAAAGCTGGATTTTGGCTCACAAAAAAGAAAGTTTATTAACTTCCTTTCTGTAATAGTTATTATAAGTCTAACAGTGGCTAGTTGTTGGATTTATCTTAACTATTAATTAGATACCTTGAATTATCTTTTTAGGTGGCTCCTCTCAATATTTACACTTAAATAAAAAATTTCAATGTTAGCCTATTGAACCATTCACTACAATGGGGAAAAACAGAATTGGCAGTTTTCTCTCACCAGGGCTTATAAAACATATTTAATAATGTCCCTGCTTATAGTTACAAGGCACCCTACCCCTGGGGCACCTAGGGGAGACCTTACGGGGAGTTATATATAAAAATAAGGTAGTTTGAGACTTAGGAAGTACCTTTAAATCCAAAGTTGAATTTGCATGTAATTAAAATTTGAAAGCAGCCTGTAAGGCAGGGCTGGCTTTTAAACTGACAGAAGGCAACACAGCAATGCACACTCTAGTGCAGGAAATCTACTGGGCCTCTAAACCTCCCTGCTCTAATATATACTAGGGACTTATGCGTAGTTTGAATCCCCCTTGCCTTAGTATATGCTGGGGACTTACAGGGGTCTGTCATTGCCAATAATAATAATACCTAACCATGTACTTTTAATCAGAGCACAGGCCCTGGGTCTGCCCAGGGCACAATCAAAATCAGAAAACCAGCACCTAGTAGTCAAAATGGGGGCAGAAGTGGGGGGGGGGCTCTGCAAACAGGTCCTAATTTGTCACAGCCATCCTTAAAATGATCTACATTATTTGATTTGCAATTGAGCAATACTTGTGTGAAAACTGACCATGAGGGACTTGCCAGTGTACTTTCATGTCATTTTTGAAAAGTCACAAAGTGAACATTGCTTGTGCAGCCCATTCGGGCACGAGAAAAATCTAGGCCCAGATTTACTAATGCTTTTTATTGTTGCAAAGAGATGCTTGGTGTCCTTTTTTCAGAACAAAAAACTCTTTGCGCTGCTTACCATCGCTATGTGCCAATGGAGCGTTACTGGGGTGTTACTCAAAGATATCAGCCAGTCTGGCTAAATATCACAAACAAACACATTTTTTGAAGCAGGTATTAACAAGGGTAAAAGTTTTCGTTTCTCAAAAACAACCCACACATTGGATGTGTGCTGAAGGGCACAGCATATATCTAACGTGTGGAACTGTTCTAAAATCTGTCTAGCATAGGAATTTGTTCTGGAAGCTTATGCTTTCAGTGTAAATCCTATGCTAGACAGTGCACATTCACCTCTGCATCATGGTGCGAGGCTGTGCCTCACACAAGGCAGTCAAATTAGAGTGCCAGCTCATGGAATAACAGATATGGCTCAATGATTTTCCTTTTGCAGCACAGTAAATTTGGACGTTGTGCTGTGTTGCATGAAAAATTAGTAAATCTACCCAATAGTTCCTGTAAGGTAGTTTCTCCTCAAAGAAGTCTCCAGTCAGCAAAGATTGCACAAATCGTGTAAATTGGCAAAATAAAAACATTACCCAAAAACACCTTCGCCAATAAGCGAGTAATCCATGCAGTTATGCCTGCATAATAAAAAGGGTGCCCGGGCTTACTTTTAGCACGTTATAATACATATGAGCTAATGCAAGACAGACCACACATTGTGCCCTATGTTACTGAGAAAACATGTGAATGGGGATGGTGTATGAGAAATGTGGCAATTTGTCCAAGTAATACAAAAGCATCTAGAAACAATCTAAACTTGTTTATGTTTCAAATTTCATCAGCTTCATTCGAAAAAATTAATTTTGACAAGTTCTCTGAACGCAAACAGTGCGAGTGTGAAGCTATTCTAGGAAGTAATAACTGTGTGCCAATGTGTAGAACTCATTATTGGAAAAAGCTTAAAATACAGTAATAGCAAAGAGGCAGTGCAGAGAAATCAATAAAAGTAGCCTTCCCCTTCAGCTGCAATGTCTATTTGTTCTCATTCCTATCCTATTATAGATTCATTATTTAACTAGGCCCCTTTTCATGATGACAGTTGATTTATTGCAATGCCTTACTGCTATTTAAACGTACATTCATCCCCATTCATTCATTTTTTTGCTATTAGATATGGTTCTGGATTTTGCCTTATTGCGTAGAAGCACTTTATTTTGCAAATAAATTTGGTAAAAGTGCTGCACAAAAATATGTTCGCATTATATATTCGATTGAAGCTTTTTTTTCAAACCTTCTCGTTTTCACCAGATGTTCTTGTGCTGTTATGCATCCTCACTCTACTATTTAAAGCAATTGCAATAGAAATGGTAAATAGCACATTATTTTAACTACGATTATGTGTTTTATGTAACGCTCTAAGTAGCTACGGGTAGCTAACTGTGCCAATGAAGCCAAGCTACACCTCGACTGAAGAGGTCCAATTTAGGCTTCCATTCAGGTATGTGTGTGAGTCATGAGTATTTGGATTCGTGATGAAAAAATATTTATTGTCCAGATAATTTTACCCCTTCACTGCTCGGCCTCACCCCCAATCCACTCCCCCCCCCCCCCGTGCTGAGCCTTTTTTGGCTATTTGGGGTAGTTCGAAATTAGGCCCCTGTAACTTTTTGTCCACATAAGGTATCCACACCAAATTTACGCCCTTTTTTTCCAACATCCTGAGTATTCTAAAGGTACCCAGGGTTTGTGGATTCCCCTGGAGGAACTCCGAAATTAGCCAAAATATAGCTAGGTTTTTTTTTTTAAATGTGGAAAAGGTGCTGCAGAAAAAGCATTTGGTGTTTTCCCTGCAAATGGTATCAACAAAGAGTTTGTGTTGCTGAAATCACCATCTTCCCAGCTTTCAGGAACAGGCATTTTTACACAGTTTTGGCATTTTACTGGGACATAGCCTATTTTTGCTACTTTTTGTGCTTTCAACCTTCTTCCAGTTAGTGGTAGAAATGGGTGTAAAAGCAATAATGGATCCCAGAAAGCTATACATTTCTGAAAAGTAGACAAAATTCTGAATTCATTAAGGGGTAATTTGTATAGATCCTTCAAGGTTTTTTCATAGAAACTAACAGTTGAACATAAGAAAAATTGAAAATGCGTTGAAAAAAACAGGCATTTGTGCCAACATTTTCAGATGTAACTTCTTCTAAGTATGACAGATTTTTAAAAGCAATATACCGTTACATTTGTTGGACTCTTCTAGTTGTGGGGATATATAGGACTTGTAGGTTCACTAAGAACCCGAGGAACCCAGAGCCAATAACTGAGCAGCGTCTTGCAATTGTTTTTCATTGTGTACTGGGTATATAGCAATTCATTTGGTAAAATGTAAAGAGTGAAAAATAGGTATCAAGGACAACCTATGTATTTCTGAAATGGGAACAAAATATAGAGTTTCAGAAACAGTAGCTATTTACACATCTCCGAAATTGTGGGTACCTTCACTAGCACGTGAATTATAGGACATTTTTCAAAGGGACTTCTTTTTTACACATTGTATTACATTGGGAAGGCAGAAACGCATAGAAAGTCAATAGGTAATAACAGTTGCTCTACAATTCTGTGTTCCCCTAAGTCTCCCAATAAAAATGGTACCCCACTTGTGTGGGTAATCCTAGTGCCCCTGACAGGAAACGGCCAAAAATGCAACGTGGACACACCACATTTATACAGTGAAAACAGACCCTTTTTTTTGCAAAGTGCCTAGCTGTGGATTTTGAACCCTAGCTCAGCCGGCACCTAGGGAAACCTAGCAAAACTATACATTTTTTAAAAACTAGACACCAGAGGAATCCAGGATGCGGTGACTTGTGTGGCTCTCACCAGGTTCTGTTACTCAGAATCCCTTGCAATCCTCAAACATTGTAAAAAAAAAAACATTTTCCTCATATTTCTGTGATGGAAAGTTCTGGAATCTGCGTGGATCCACAAAATTCCACCTACCCCCATTTCTCCAAGGTCTCCTGATAAAAATGTCACCTCACTTGTGTGGGTAGGCCTGGTGCCTGTGACAGGAAATGGGCCAAAACGCAATGTGGACACACCACATTATTACAGTGAAAACTGACCCTTTTTTCAAAGTGCCTAGCTGTGGATTTTGAACCCTAGCTCTGCCAGTACCTAGGGAAACCTAGCAAACCTATACATTTTTTCAAGCTATACACCCAGGGGAATTCAGGATGGGGTGACTAGTGTGGCTCTTAACAGGTTCTGTTAGCCAGAATCCCTTGCAAACCTCAAACTTTGTAAAAAAAAAAAAAAACATTTTCCTCACATTTCTGTGATGGAAAGTTTTGGAATCTACGTGGATCCACAAAATTCCACCGACCCTACATTCCCCAAAGTCATCCTATAAAAATGGTACCTCACTTGTGTGGGTAGGCCTAGTGCCTGCAATAGGAAATGGGCCAAAACGCAACGTGGACACACCACATTTTTACATTGAAAACAGCCCTCTTTTTTTGCAAAGTGCCTAACTGTGGATTTTGAACCCTAGATCTGCTGGCACCTAGGGAAACGTAGCAAACCTATAATTTTTTTACAACTAGATATCCAGGGAAATCCAGGAGGGGGTGACTTGTATGGTTCTCACCAGGTTCTGTTACCCAGATTCCCCTGCAAACCTCAAACTTTGTAAAAAAAAACACATTTTCCTCACATTTCTGTGATGGAAAGTTCTGGAATCTGTGTGATAAAATCGGTACCTCACTTGTGTGGGTAGGCCTATAGCTCGGGACAGGAAACGGGCCAAAACGCAACGTGGACACACCACATATTTACATTGAAAACTGACCCTTTTTTTGCAAAGTGCCTTGTTGTGGGTTGTGAACCCTAGCTCTTCCAGAACCTAGGGAAAGCTAGCAAAATTATAAATTTTTGGAAAATAGACACCCAGAGGAATCCAGGATGGGGTGACTTGTGTGACTGTCACCAGGTTCTGTTACTCAGAATCTCTTGCAAACCTCAAACTTTGTAAAAAAAACATTTTCCTCACATTTCTGTGATGGAAAGTTCTTGAATCTGCGTGATCCACAAACTTCCACCCACCCCCAATTCACCAAAGTCTCCCAATAAAAATAGTACCTCACTTGTGTGGGTATGCCTAGTGCCTGCGACAGGAAAAGGCCCAAAACACAACGTGGACACACCACATTTTTACAGTGAAAACTGATCCTTTTTTTTCAAAGTGGCTAGCTGTGGATTTTTAACCCTAGCTCTGTTGGTACATAGGGAAACCTAGCAAACCTATACATTATTTGAAACTAGACATCCAGGGTAATCTAGGAGGGGGTGACTTGTGTGGCTCCCACTAGGTTCGGTTACCCAGAATCCTTTGCAAACCTAAAACTTTGTCAAAAAAACACACTTTCCTCACATTTTCGTGATGAAAAGTTCTAGAAACTGTGTGGATCCACAAAATTTCACCCACCCCATATGCCCCAAAGGTTTCTAATAAAAATGGTACTTCACTTGTGTGGGTAAGCCTAGTGCCCACGACAGGAAACAGGCCAAAATACAACGTGGACACATCACATTTTTAAAGTGAAAACTGACTCTTTTTTTCAAAGTGCCTAGCTGACGATTTCGAACCCTAGCTCTGCCGGCACCTAGGGAAACCTTGCAAACCTATACATTTTTGGAAACTAGACACCCAGGGGAATCCAGGAGGGGGTGACTTGTGTGGCTCTCACCAGGTTCTGTTACCCAGAATCCCTTGCAAACCTCAAACTTGTAAAAAAAAAAAACATTTTCCTTACATTTCCATGATGGAAAGTTCTGGAATCTGCGTGGATCCACAATATTCCATGCACCCCGCATTCCCTAATGTCCCAATAAAGATGGTACCTCACTTCTGTGGGAAGGCCTAGTGTCCGCGACAGAAAACATGGTAAAACACAATGTGGACACACCACATTTTTACTGTGAAAACTGACCCTTTTTATACAAAGTGTCTAGCTGTAGATTTTGAACCCTAGCTCTGCCGGCACATAGGGAAACCTAGCAAACCTATACATTTTTGAAAATTAGACACTAAGGGGAATCCAGGATGGGGTGACTTGTGTGGCTATCACCAGGTTCTGTTTACCCAGAATCACTTGCAGACCTCAAACTTTGTAAAAAAGAACACATACTCCCCATATTTCTGTGATGGAAAGTCCTGGAACCTGCGTGGGTCCACAAACTTTCATGCACCCCGCATTCTCCAAAGTCTCCCAATAAAAATGGTACCTCACTTGTGTGGGTGGGCTCAGTGCCTGCGACAGGGAAGGGCCCAAAACGTATTGTGGAGACATCAAAATTCCCTATCACAAAACGACCTGATTTTGCAAAAGGGCTCACCAGGGTTTTTGGCCTCGCACTCAGCAGCCATCTAGGAAAACCTACCAAACTCACACATTTCTGAAAACTAGACAGCTGCGGGAGTCCTGGGAGGTATGCCTTGCGTGGATTCCCCAACTTTTCCCTACCCAGAATCCCCTACAAACCTAAAATGTAGCTGCAAAAATCACTTTTTCCACACATTTTAGTGTGGGATCACCGTGCCGACACAAATGTCCTACCACCCAGCCTTTCCCTTGTTCTCATGAGTAAAATGATACCTCACTTGTATGGGTGGGCCAAGGGCCTGTGACTGGGAAGGGCCAAAAACATAGGGATTAACAGTACAGCACAGCAAATTCTAAGTGCTACATTTTTTTAAAAATGAGTTTTTATCTGATTCTGCATTGGGCAGCCATAAAAGTGAGGTACCATTTTACTCGGGATATCAAGGGGAACGCTGGGTGGTAGGACATTTGTGCCGGCACGGTGATCCCACACAAAAATGTGTGGGAAAAGTGATTTTTTTTCAGCTAAATTTGAGAATTGCAGTGGATTTTGGGTAGGAAAAATTTGGGGGAAGCACGCAAGCCATACCTACCTAGACTCCCCATGGTGTCTAGTTTTCAGAAATGTCTGGGTTTTGTAGGTTTCCCTAGATGGCCGCCGAGTTCAGGACCAAAAACGCATGTGCTCCCCTTGCAAAACCAGGTCGTTTTCTGATAGATAATTTTGATGTCTCCACATTACGTTTTGGGCCCTTGCCTGTCGCGTGTTCTTGGCCCACCCACACGAGTAAGGTACCATTTTTATCAGGAGACCTGGGGGAACGCTGGGTGGTAGGAAATTTGTGTCAGCCCGGTCATCCCACAACTTTCCCACACAGACATTTGAGAAAAATTTGATTTTTTTTCAGCTAAATTTGAGGTTTGCTGAGGATTATGTATAGGAAAATGTTGGGGGATCAACGCAAGCCACACCTCCCTGCACTCCCACAGGCGTCTACTTTACAGAAATGCTGGGTGGTAGGAAATTTGTTGATTCTTTCTGAAGCGTGAAACTTATGGCACAGTATTGGAAGGAAAATGTGACAGTCACATGTTGAGGTTTGTAGGACATTGTGGGTAAGATAACTTGGGATTCACAAGAGAGACATCACCATGTACTCCCCTGGGTGTTTTGTTTACGAGAATATCTAGAGTTGGTATGTTTACCTTAGATATAATGTACACCTTGGCAGAGAAGGACAGAAATGACAAATATTACTGCACAACCATCTATTCCTTAGCACACACACATACTGGTTGGATTTGGCACGAGGGTGAGTGATGGTTCAGTATATAAAATGTTACTAACAAGAGATTTCACAAAAATGAAATGCACAGTCAATAATTGAAAGGACAAAAAACTAAATCAGTGACTCACAGCTCATGAGCTGTAAAGCCGCGTCAAAGCCCCAACTGCTTTACAGGCCATTTACACACCTTTCGTATGTGATACACACAAGACCATTCACACCACCAGGCACGGAACCAACACATTACAACATTCACAAAAAGGGACGAGGTACACCCTTCTTGAGAAAGACATTAAAGACAAATATTACTGCACAATCATCTATTCCTCAAGCACACACACATACTGGTTGGATTTGGCACGAGAATGAGTGATGGTTCAGTATATACAATTTTATTAACAAGAAATTTCACAAAAATGAAATGCACTGTTAATAATTTAAAGGACAAGAAACTGAACCATTGACTCACAGCTCGTGAGCTGTAAAGCCACAACAAGGCACCAACCTCTTTACAGACCATTCATACACCTTTCATATGTAAGACACATACAAAACCACTCACACCGCCAGCCGCGGGCCCATCACATTACAACACTCACATCAGCAGACAGCGCCATTCAAGGGCTCATCACTTTCACACGCCCACATGCCTGACACAGCAACCACACCGGCTGACGGATTGTGTGGACTGGCGTTTGGCTACCACTGTTTGTAGTGACCAGCATTAAGTCACTACTCACACACAACCAGCCAAGCACCAGTCCACGCACACCGCCAGCCAAGCACCAGTTCATGAACACTGCTAGCCAAGTGCCAGTCCACGCACATTGCCAGCCAAGCGCCAGTCCATGCACACCGCCAGCCAAGCGCCAGTCCACACACACCACCAGCCAAGTGCCAGTCCACGCCCACCGTCAGCCAAGCGCCAGTTCATGCACACCACCAGCCAAGCGCCAGTCCATTCACACCACCAGCCAGGCGCCAGTCCACGCACACCGCCAGCTAAGCACCAGTCCATGCATACTGCCAGCCAAGCACCAGTCCATGCATACTGCCAGCCAAGCACCAGCCTACACACACCACCATCACATTTAGGGTTTTTTATACAAAAAAGAAAACATTAACAAATTGTAAGTAGATACAAATCTACTAACACAAAATCTGAAACTAAATACATTGCACTAATGCCAACCTTGAAACTGAACAAAAAATATAAAACAATACAGACCAGGCAGTTCACTTTACCACTCATGGATGCTCCCAAAAATTATTTTGCGTGTGGTACATTCTAAAACAAGCAGGCATACACAGCGCAGGGTTAGAAGGACACTCGGGGCAGTACACATGAGTCTTTGCCAACAGACTCTACATCTCCTACTGGCAAAGTCTTTTGAGGGCGTGGGAGAAATGTGATCAGGAAAGTGGCGATCTTTGAATCTAGCCACATCCTCCACCACTCCAACTCTAGGCCACTTGCCTGTTCCACTACAACAAGGCTGCCTATCACAGACTCCTGAAACTTAACAAAAGTCATTGTTGACTCAGGACAACAATCCTTAAATACAACAAAAGCATGAAAGATTGCCAAGTTGAAAAGATGGATAGCCAACTTCTTATACCAAATGTAAGCCTTACGAAGAGCAGCATAAGGTTCCAACCTCTGATATACTCTATCAACACCACCTATCTGCCTATTATAATTTAAAATGCACACAGGTTTGTGCACTTCAGCAACCTGACCCCAAACAGTTACAGGTGAAGTGCTTTCATCATGGATGGTAGTCAGCATGTAGACATCTCTCCTGTCTGCAAACTTCACAGCTAGAAGTTCCTCACTACGCAACGCACTGCACTGTCCCCGCTCAAGCTTTTGACAAACAAGTTCTTTTGGGAAACCTTTACGGTTAGAGCGGATTATGCCACAAGCAACAGTGTCCACTTTGGCCAATTCCCTGAACAACTGCACACCAGTGTAGAAGCTATCTACATATAAATGGTGACCTTTGTTAAAAAGTCCTCTACCAAGTTCCCACACAATTTTCTCACTCACTCCAAAAGTGGACGCACAACCAGGGGTAGTCAATCCTAGAATCCCTACCGGTGTACACCCTGAAATTAGAGACATATCCAGTCCTACTGTCACACAGCATATACATCTTAGTTCGATAGCGTGCCCTCTTGCTAGGAATATACTGCCTAAAAACCAAGCCACCCTTAAACAAGACCAAAGACTCATCCACATCTATTTCTTTCCCTGGAGCATAGATCTCAGAAAATCGATCTACAAAGTGATCAATGACAGGCCGAATCTTAAAAAGACAGTCACAATCAGGGTGATCTTGTGGCAACGCTAAACCATTATCGACAAATGCAGCATCCGAAGCAAAAGCAAATACCGATCACGACTCGTGATTGCCAAAAAATATAGCCAGTGCCACCAAGGGGCTAGTAGACCAATATAAAGACATTGATGGCTTCCTTAGCAAGCCCATCAAAAAAGTTAAACCCAAGTACTTCTTCATCTCTTCCAGATTTGTAGGAGTCCACCGGGTAGCTCCAGAGTGGGGCCTAAGGCTGGCACTGTTGTCTCTCAAATACTGTTCAGCATACAAATTAGTCTGCTCAACAATCTCTGCCAAAAATACATCGTCCATATACAACTGAAAAACAATTTATAGGCAAAACGTTTTCAGTATCCACTCTACACCGTGGAACACCAGTAAAGTCTGGCAATGCCGGCTGAACGTTGCCTGGGGCAACCCAGAGGTCAGCATTTCCAATGGGAAGTCTTGCAGCCCCAGATGCCTCTTGTTGCACTATCGGCACATCAATGTCCTCCTCTAAGACATGCACATCATCTGCACTAAGAATGGCTTCATCATCCGATCATTCCTCGTGGACAGACAACTCCTCTGCCTCAGATGCAGAGTAAGTCTCTTAACCATGGTCAGAGGAAGACTCAAAGCATACCAACAACCTGCTGAGCAGTAATCCTGTGGCTAGCCATAATCCTTACAAAGATAGGAGACTTCACAAACAAGTAAACAACTAACAACACTGTGCAAAATAAGTAATAAACAAAGTGTGACTTTAACACAAAGATCTATATACTCAAAAACAATGGGCCGATTCACAGAACTAATCTGAGATAAAATCCTAAACTTACTACCTTTGGTATTCATAGAAGGCATTTAGTAGTAGTAAAGTTAGGACTCCTAACTTTACTACTACTAAACTGAGACAAAATCCTAACTTTACGACTTTCGGTATTCACAAAAGGCATTTAGTAGTAGTAAAGTTAGGAGTCTTAACTTTACTACTACTAAATGCCGTCTGTGAATACCAAAAGTAGTAAGTTTAGGATTTTATCTCAGTTTAGTAGTAGTAAAGTTAGGAGTCCTAACTTTACTACTACTAAATGCCTTCTGTGAATACCAAAAGTAGTAAGTTTAGGATTTTATCTCAGATTAGTTCTGTGAATCGGCCCCTTCATGACTCACTTGCCAAAGATAGCTACACTCATCAGCACTGTTGAACTTGGCCCTTTTTGCAGGGTCATCCCGGAACTTTTTGCCTTCCTCCTATATTTTTTGGGACCTGTTGTTGGCTGTTTTATGACTCTGGGCACTTTACCACTGCTGATCAGTGCTAAAGTGCATATGCTCTCTGGTGTAAATTGATGTATGTATTAGTGACTCCATGATTGGCTTATTTGGTTTACTTGTCAGACCCTAGTACAGTGCACTGCGTGTGCCCAGGGCTTGTAAATCAAATGCTGCTGGTGGGCTTGCAGCACTGGTTGTGCCACCCACAGAGGCAGCCTGTAAAAGAGTGTCTCAGGTCTTGCATTGCAGAGCCTGTGTGCAGTCTGGTACTGCCATGTTGACTGGGCAAGTGCACCCACTTGCCAGTCCCTAAACCTTCCCTTTTCTTCATATCAGACACCCCTATGGTAGGCCCAAGGGCAGGGTGCATTGTAAGCATAAGGTAGGACATGCCCTGGTGTGTGTGGCATGTCCTAATAGTGAATTACAGCCATTTTCGTTTTTCACTATTGCAAGGCTACCTGTTCCCCATAGGCCAGAATGGGCAGTTTGATTATTACATCTTATAATCCTAACTGACCCAGGGAACATGGTAGAAAAACAAATTTAGTATGCCTGAACACAGAATGATAAAATACATCTTTTAGTGAAGTTGGTTTTAACATTCTGTGTTTGAAAATACCACTTTTAGAAAGTAGGTATTTTCTTGCCTAACTATCCAAGCCTGCCTCTGTTAGGTTGTGTATTCCATGTCTGGTTTGTGAGTGACAGGGGCTGGGGGATTCCAGGAGACAGGGTGAGTCAGCCCAGGGCTGAATAGAGAGATCTGCCTGTAGATGGGTGGGAGGAGTTGCACCTGGGACCTGAATAGGGCTGTGCCTTCCCTCCACAATGCTGTCTCCACCTCCTGTGGTGCGTCTGATGTCCCTGGCCTACACTGTGAAAGGAAAGTAGGAGTCTTGTCAACAAAGTGCTCCAGGACTGACCAGAACTGGTTTGGACTAGGCAAAGGCCTCTCTGCCTTCAGAGAACAAAGGGAAAATGAGTATAAAAGAGGGGACCCAAACCCCAGAACTTTAGATCACTTTGGGAAACAAGAAGAACCTTTGCTGAGGAGAGGAACCAGAGAGAGAGACTGCAGGAGGAGACTATCCCTATGCTGAGTGCTGTTTGGGGGATTGGCCTGCAGTGGTTGCCTGACTGCCAAAGAAAAGAGAAAGGACTTTGTGCGTGTCGCAAGGAGCTGGAAGCGCGACTCACGAAGAAGAAGCGTGTCGCCGCCGCAGCCGCTGTCGTGGCATCACTGAAGAAGGGTGTCGCCGCTGCCGCGGTCGCTTCGCAACACAGAAGCGCCTCGCCGGAGAAGAGGATCGACATTGCATCAGATGCCGCCGCATCATCGGAGAAGCATGTCGCTGCTGCAGCCACTGTCGTCGCATCGCTGAAGAAGGGTGTCGCCGCTGCAGCTCTCGCATTGCATCGCCGAAGCGCCTCGCATCGCCGGAGAAGAGGATCGACGTCGCATCAGATGCCGCCCCATCACCGGGAAGCATGTCGCAGGGCCTGTCACAGCTCAGAAGAATCGTTGAGTCGCCGCACGGCCGTCGGGCGTGCACGCATCGTGTCGCATCAAGAAGAAGACGCCATCTTTGTTTCATTGCACTGGATCTTCATCGCATCACGGCGTTGCTGGTCGCATCGCCACGGAAGCGCAGTAAGAAACCGACGCATCACCTCCCCACGCCAAGAAGAACCGACGCATCCCCTACGCATCAGTAGGGACCCGACGCATCACCGTTCTTGCGTGTAAGGAACCGACTCATCACCTTCCCTGCAACACTTTCGTTGTATAGCGTTACGCATCCAAAGGTGCATTGAACTCAAAGTGTCGCATTTACCATCCAAAGAGAACTAAGCTAATTCTACCATTTTTAAGTACAGTATTGTGGATTTTTGTCGTTTGTGGTCTTGTGTTAAGTCTATATAAAAATACTTATTTTTATACTACAACTTGTGTGGTGTCCATCTGTAGTGTTGTCACTTGATTACTGCATGTGTTCACAAATGCATTACACACTGCCTATGAGATAAGACTGTCTGCTCGTGCCAAGCTACCAAGGGGGTGAGCAGGGGTTATTTTAGGAGTTTATACCCCTTACCCTGACTAGACGCAAGGGTCCCTATTTGGACAAAGGTACCTACCTCTGCCAACTAGAGACCCCCAAATCTAACATTGGTGGTCAGCGTTGAGGATTCTGGACTTGCATTTGTGACTCATGTACAGTAATTGGTGTACACTACTAGTGAGTGCAGACCAAACGCAACCACATACTATTTTTCCCTGTTTCCCTTTGGACTTTGGTTTTTTAAACTCTGGTTAGTTGTTGCACCTGTTGGGCCTTGTCAAAATGGAAGTCAACTTTTGGCACCTGTACATCTACAAGATAAAGGAACTGAAAGTGTTTTGCAAGGAGAGGGGCTACCTGTGAAGAGGAGATCAACAAGGCAGGATCTTGAGGCAGCCCTGCATAGCTATGAGGTGCTACGCTGGGAAGCAAAACTAGCAGATGACTCTGAGGAGGAATCTGAGGGGGAGGATCCCCAGCCAGAATACCAAGAGGGCAGTGGCCCTGAGGAGGAAACATTTTGGGAAAGATTGGCTCGTGAAGAAAGGAATCGGATTCGTGCTCATGACCGGAGGCTGAGGGAGCTAGACCGGGAGTGCGAGGAGATAGAGCGAGCCTTAGCTGAAAAACAAATATGTGAAGCTCAAGAAGTGAGCTTGGCTGAGTTGGAGGTGGAATCCAGCTCAGATGGTGGCAGCAATATTGAATTTTCTAGTGCTGAGGGAGTAGTACACACACCCAGAGATGTGGCGCCTGACTTAAAGGAGGGGTTAATATACACCAGGGGGTTCTAGAATGTGAGGTAGCTCCAGTGGTGCGCAGTGCCCCTGAGGTGGATTGGGGAACTGGCACAGGGGTTCATAGTCCTAGTGGTGGGAGGGACACTCCTACTGACTCTAGATGAGAGGTGCAGGGAGAGGGGTTCCCCCATGGTTGAAGTCCTGGTGTGTGAGTGTGAAGACCGCCCAGAAGAGTGTGGGTTGAGTGACAGAGACAGTCAGATACTGTCTTGCCAGTCTCAGGAGAGTGGTGTGGGGTACGTGTGCAAGGCACTGGATGGTGAGGTGAAGGATAGTTTGGTGGGTCTGTGGGATCCAATTGAGGGAGAGCATATTGTAAGTCCCTATTTTCCAGAGCTATGCCAACACCTGGCGGAGTGTGAGTTCTCTGACCCCAGGGAGCTCACAATGGAGGCAGAACTTTTGGTGGATTCCAGAGGGTCTGAAGAGGCATTGGGGAGTGACCCTAAGAGGAGTGGCTCAGGTGTCTTCCAACCCAGAGTGGTGGGAGAGGTTCAGTGTAGCCCAGCTAGGTCCTGCGGTAGTGGGAGGGGTGTAGGGGCTCACGTCCTGTGACTGCGGAGAAGGAGTGAGTGTGGGGCTGCGGGTCCCAAGGTGCCCGAAACCCAGTCTCAGGTCCTGGAGGGTTCCTTAAAGGAACACCAGGTTGGGGGCCTAGGATGTACTAGTAGGCCATTTGAGGAGGATGTCCAAGTGTCAGGAGAACCTGGAGCATCTGTAAACGGAGCTCCAGTGGTTCTGGTATCTGGCGGTGCCGCTCCAGTTGGGAGGGTGCAGAGATCCAGATTGAGGGGTGAGAGGGGGAAAGAGTCCCCAGTGGAAGAACCAGTGGGTCAGGGGCCAGCCAGAAGGGCTGAGTCACTGGTGAAGGACCATGGTGACACCACTTCTGCCTGGGGGATCTTCACGCACTGTCAGAGGGACAGGAGTCGGGAGATCTGCGCCAGGCAGACTGTCACACGACATATGAGTTATGTGTCACCCTCAGGGGGGCATGCGTGCTCCCAAGGAAGTCCTGGTACGCCAGATGGGTGCTCAGCTACAGGGTTTAGTCCCTGGGTTGGGAAGCCAGGTTCAGGTGTTGTCTGACCTGGAGGGTGGGACAACTGTACACAGTGTCCTGACCGGTTTGTCTTCTGGGGGTACCGCTCCTGATGGGAGGGGGCAGTACTCTGGGAGGGGGTGCAGAGGGAGGGAGTCCTCTCCTCTGACCCCGGTTCAACTGGAGGGTTTAGACCCTAGATTGGAGGACCAGGTTCAGGGTGTCCCCCCTGACCTGGATGCCCAGTTGCAGGATAGATCCCCTGAACTTGTGGGCGAATTGAGCAGGACACCTGCCACAGGTGCCCTGGCAATTCTGGAAGGGGGTACCACTCCAGGTGGGAGGGTACAGAGCCCCAACAAGGAGGAGGAGGACCGGGTGTGGGAAAGCCCACCCCAGTCTCCAGTCCAGCCGCCGGGTACAGGCCCAGCGCTGGTAGGTCAGTGTCAGGATGTCATACCTGACCTGACAGGAGGGAGAGTGGGCAAAGGGTGCCAAGCACCTGGGGCTACCTCCCCCGCTCTCTGACGCCACAGAGGGTTGAGAGGCCTGAGAGGCATAAGGCCTGGGTCTCATCACTGACTACGGTCAGTGGCCACTGTGGCTGGCTGTCTGTCTGTTGTGACACACCTGTGAGCAAGTAAAGGTTAGGTGTTGCACAGGTGGTGCGCCCTGAGAGTATGGACAGAGGGATTCCAATAGGTTCAGATTGGCGTAGAACTAGAGTATGCCCCTGCAGTTGCGGGCCAGGTCCAGGTTCTATCGCCCAAAGCAGGGAAGCCCATCAAGGTAGTGATTGGTCTACCCTGCGTTTTGGCTGGAAGGGGGTTGTGTTGGACTTTGCCCTTTTTGCAGGGTCATCCCGGAACTTTTTGCCTTCCTCCTATATTTTTTTGGACCTGTTGTTGGCTGTTTTATGACTCTGGGCACGTTACCACTGCTGATCAGTGCTAAAGTGCATATGCTCTCTGGTGTAAATTGATGTATGGATTAGTGACTCCATGATTGGCTTATTTGGTTTACTTGTCAGACCCTAGTACAGTGCACTGCGTGTGCCCAGGGCTTGTAAATCAAATGCTGCTGGTGGGCTTGCAGCACTGGTTGTGCCAACCACAGAGGCAGCCAGTAAAAGTGTGTCTCAGGTCTGCCATTGCAGAGGCCTGTGTGCATTCTGGTACTGCCATGTTGACTGGGCAAGTGCACCCACTTGCCAGTCCCTAAACCTTCCCTTTTCTTCATATCAGACACCCCTATTGTAGGCCCAAGGGCAGGGTGCATTGTAAGTATAATGTAGGACATGCCCTGGTGTGTGTGGCATGTCCTAATAGTGAATTACAGCCATTTTCGTTTTTCACTATTGCAAGGCTACCTGTTCCCCATAGGCCAGAATGGGCAGTTTGATTATTACATCTTATAATCCTAACTGACCCAGGGAACATGGTAGAAAAATGCATTTAGTATGCATGAACTCAGAATGATAAAATACATCTTTTAGTGAAGTTGGTTTTAACATTCTGTGTTTGAAAATACCACTTTTAGAAAGTAGGTATTTTCTTGCCTAACTATCCAAGCCTGCCTCTGCTAGGTTGTGTGTTCCATGTCTGGTTTGTGAGTGACAGGGGCTGGAGGATTCCAGGAGACAGGGTGAGTCAGCCCAGGGCTGAATAGAGAGATCTGCATGTAGATGGGTGGGAGGAGTTGCACCTGGGACCTGAATAGGGCTGTGCCTTCCCTCCACAATGCTGGCTCCACCTCCTGTGGTGCGTCTGATGTCCCTGGCCTACACTGTGAAAGGAAAGAAGGAGTCTTGTCAACAAAGTGCTCCAGGACTGACCAGAACTGGTTTGGACTAGGCAAAGGCCTCTCTGCCTTCAGAGAACAAAGGGAAAATGAGTATAAAGAGGGACCCAAACCCCAGAACTTTAGCTCACTTTGGGAAACAAGAAGAACCTTTGCTGAGGAGAGGAACCTAAGAGAGAGACTGCAGGAGGAGACTATCCCTATGCTGAGTGCTGTTTGGGGATTGGCCTGCAGTGGTTGCCTGACTGCCAAAGAAAGGAGAAAGGACTTTGTGCTACTTTTCATTCAACTTATAAAGGATCTCCAAGGGCTTGAGAGAGAGCTTGCCTCCTGCTGAAGTCTCAGGGACAACAGACTTCACCCACCAGCTCCCCAAGAGTTCTTTTGAAGTGCCTGCTGTTGTGTTGGGCCTTCTGAGGGACTGCGTGTCGCAAGGAGCTGGAAGCGCGACTCACGAAGAAGAAGCGTGTCGCCGCCGCAGCCGCTGTCATCTCATCGCTGAAGAAGGGTGTCGCCGCTGCCGCTGTCGCTTCACAACACAGAAGCGCCTCGCATTGCTGGAGAAGAGGATCGACGTCGCATCAGACGCCGCCGCATCATCGGAGAAGCGTGTCGCAGCCGCTGTCGTCACATCGCTGAAGAAGGGTGTCACCGCTGCAGCTGTCGCATCGCCGAAGCGCCTCGCATCACCGGAGAAGAGGATCAGACGCCGCCACATCACCGGGAAGCGTGTCGCAAGGCCGGTCGCGGCTCAGAAGAATCGTTGAGTCGCCGCACGGCCGTCGGGCGTGCACGCATCGTGTCGCATCAAGAAGAAGACGCCATCTTTGTTTCATTGCACCGGATCTTCATTGCATCACGGCCTTGCTGGTCGCATCGCCACGGAAAGCGCAGTAAGAAACCGACGCATCACCTCCCCACGCCGAGAAGAACCGACGCATCCCCTACGCATCAGTAGGGACCCGACCCATCACCGTTCTTGCGTGTAAGGAACCGACGCATCACCTTCCCTGCAACACTTTTGTTGTATAGCGTTACGCATCCAAAGGTACATTGAACTCAAAGTGTCGCATTTACCATCCAAAGAGAACTAAGCTAATTCTACCATTTTTAAGTACAGTATTGTGGATTTTTGTCGTTTGTGGCCTTGTGTTAAGTCTATATAAAAATACTTATTTTTATACTACAACTTGTGTGGTGTCCATCTGTAGTGTTGTCACTTGATTACTGTATGTGTTCACAAATGCATTACACACTGCCTCTGAGATAAGCTTGTCTGCTCGTGCCAAGCTACCAAGGGGGTGAGCAGGGGTTATTTTAGGAGTGTATCCCCCTTACCCTGACTAGACGCAAGGGTCCCTATTTGGACAAAGGTACCTACCTCTGCCAACTAGAGATCCCCAAATCTAACAAGCACCTACTCTGCAGCGACACAGCAAAAAGAAACAATATCCCACTAGAAAGAAAAAACATAGCCAATTACTCACAAGACAACAAAATACACATCGAGCACAAATGCAAAACGATTTTGACACTCAAAAAACAGAAGCCAAAAATACTCCTATTATTATACCATTTTCAAAAAAACATATTCATGCAGGGAAATGAAACTCATTTAGAGTAAATAGTACAAAATAAATTCTCTTACCAAACACATGCAACTACACAAATCACCAGTAACGAAACCGCATCCTGGAACATCAGTCTAAAGAGCAAAAGCCTTGAACTAGAATAAAAAGGAGAAATAAAGCATTGCAATTGCAATTCACAAGAAATAAAAAATTAACCTTATAACACACTATGTCACTAACCAAATGGTCAATCTGCCAGATGGGCCTTCAAATAGGGCCGAGAAAAATGGGGGTGATCTTGCCCAAGGGATCTGGTGGGGTTAACTGCCAGGCCGATCTGTCCCCAGGTGGGGCAGAAAACAGCAGACAGAAATTTGCCCAGTTGCAAAAGAAATAGATCTCTGGTGCCTAGTACGTCTGCCTGTTTTTTTGGCCTTTCTGCCCCCAGGCGGGAGGGGGCAGAAAATACATAAACTTAATTTGACCCCCCCTGGAAGTGACCCTTGCCCAAGGGATCGCTTCCATCTGCAATAAAAATAAATCCCTGGTGCCTAGTGGGGTTTTCTCCCTCCCCTGGGGGCAGAAAGGCCAAAAGACAGGCCAATATACCCCCGGGGGGGGCAGACAAAATATAAACAAAATTTTACCACCTTGGAAGCAAATCCTTGCCCAAGGGGTCGCTTCCATTACACACAAAACAAAATCCCTGGTGCCTAGTGGTAAGGCCAAAAAAACAGGCCGATCTGCACCTGGAGAGGGGGCAGAAAAAGCATGCAGTCAATTTCACCCCCTTGGAAGCGACCCATGTCTAAGGGGTCGCTTCCATTAGACAAAAAACAAAATCCCTGGTGCCTAGTGGGGTTTTCTGCCCTCCCCCTCCCCCCCCGGGGGCAGAAAGGCCCAAAAAATGGGCCAATCTCAGAAAAAATATGCAGTTAAATTCACCCACTTTGGAAGCGACCCTTGCCCAAGGGGTTGCTTCAATTACAATAAAATAAATCCCTGGTGCCTAGTGGGGGCATTTCTGCTGCACGCACTGTGCGCGATCATGCAGCAGTAATGCCCTGCAAAGAGAAATCAGGGTAGAGAAAAAACTCTTTCCTCTCCCTCGATGCCTCGATGCACAAAGAAACCCCCCCAGGAACAGGAAACACCTGCCTGCTCCTGTGGACGCCTGGAAGCAAATGGGTTCCACTGCGTCCAGGGCTTCCTGATGACGTTGGCACAGACTGTGCACGCTGACATCATGCGATTGCCACGGTGGGGTCGGGGGTGGAAGCGGAAACTCTTCCGCTGCCATCCCTGTTTGTGGGGAGTTGATGGACTGCCCACGGGGGGAGCGCCAGTGCTTCCCCCGTTTCCCCTTTGGGTGGGTGCCATGATTGAACGATTCCGTCATAGAGCACACGCCCTCCGTGGCTCATGATGGAACCATTCCGTCGTGAGCACATAAAGGGTTAAATAACTGGTTAAGTCAACAATTGAGTTGCTACTTTACATATTATAATAAGTAGGAAAGGTGTAATGGAGCTCAATTAAGAAATTCTTCAAAATTTCGTAATTAAAGCGAATTTTACACCATCGAGGCATACAGCAGAATAGTACTAGCTAGATTGACACACACGCCTACAAAGCCCTCTACAACACCGGTCCCAAATGCCACAATGACCGAATCTCCTTCCACGCCTCCAAGAGAAACCTCCGCTCAGCTGACCTCTCCCTAGCCACCGTCCCACACTTCTACAGGACCAGAGCAGGTTTAAGATCCTTCTCCTACCTCACAGCCTAGGCCTGGAAAGAACTCCCCCTTCACATCCGACGGAGCCCGACACTGCACCAATTCAAGTAGGACCACAAGACCTGGCTCTTCAAATGACCCCAACGGAGCTGCTAACACCCACCCCCAGTGCTTTGAGACCCTCACAGGTGAGTAGTGCACTTCAGAAAACCATGATTGATTGAGAAAAAAGGTAAAATTGTACAAATTGTAGACATACGGATATGATTTTCGTAAATCAATGCATTTATGGTGATTCAGGAAGTCCTAGAGATTTAAACAGAGCAAGCATAGTTGAAACATGCAAAATCAGATGATTTTCTTTCATTCTTTTTTGTCCTGGAAAAAATATTTTTCCCCTTCAAAAATCGTTTTCTACTCCCCCCTGAAATATGGTGCTATATCCTTGTCTTTTAAACCCTTTAAAAGGCACCTATTCCATCCATTTAGGGAAGTAGATTAGCATGTGTTTGGAGCAGCAGACAACTTCCCTGAGAAATATGTGTTCAGTTTAAGTAGTACCAAATTTATCGTCAAGAATACAATACAATAAAATTGCCAAAACAATTGAGATAACAAGAAATCATTATTAAGCAAAAAGACTCCAAAGCAATCAAAACTGGCAAAGTGGAACCAGTAATAGGAACTTTTAAATTGTTAAGGCCAAATCACCAAGAATTCACAAAACAGTTCTCAGATGACCAGGACCTAAATGCAATTTCAGGCTGACCATGATAGGACAGGGTTTGAGGAGTCCTAGCCAAGGGCACAGGTCAGTGCTATTACCTTCTCACCTACTTTATTTTCTGGAGGTCCATGCCCTACAGTAGGATAAAGCAAACACAAGGAGATGATGGACGGAGCGCTGAAACTTTTCAGACACTCACCCCCAGTCACAGATCTGGGTTGAATCCATCATCGTTCTTTAGCTCACTTCGCCACCTCAGTTCAGACCCAGCTATATGCAAATCAGTCTTGACCCTGTGCTTCATGGGAACAGTCCAGCCCGAACTGCCAAGCCATGTCTTCCCTGAGCCGGAAACAAGCATCCTGGGACCGGTTTCTGGGTAACACCTCTCATCAGCCAGGCTAGCTTGAATCCGGTGGCAAAGTGAGCAAGGGACCCACGTCTGGGCATACCCTGCCGACTTAGGGCGAACAAAGAAAACACAAGGAGATGAAGGATGGAGCGCTGAAACTTTTCAGACACTCACCCCCAGTCACAGGTCTGGGTTGAATCCACCATTGTTCTTTAGCTCACTTCGCCACCTAAGTTCAGACCCAGCTATGCAAATCAGTCTTGAACCTGTGCCTCATGGGAACAGTCCAGCCTGAACTGGCAAGCCAGGTCTTCCCTGAACTGGAAACAAGCGTCCTGGGACCGGTTTCGGGGTAACTCCCTTCATCAGCCAGGCTAGCCTGAATCCAGTGGCAAAGTGAGCAAGAGACCCAGGTCTGGGAATACCCTGCCAACTTAGGGCGTACTAAGCAAACACAAGGAGATGATGGACGGAGCGCTGAAACTTTGTAGACACTCACCCCCAGTCACAGATCTGTGTTGAATCCATCATCGTTCTTTATCTAACTTACAGTAGGATAAGGCGAGAAGCGGAAGCTGCCGAAGGTCCCTTGAAGCTGGATACATTGTCATCAAGTTCCTGCTGAAGCCTTCAGTTTTCAAATACCAAAAGTAGGCATGGGCGGTGAACTCCACTCCGTTAACGGACTTTGCAGAGTTTTCCGCACTCAGAGCTCTGTGAAGCACGCAGAGTTCCCGCAGCAGAGTTTTTTTCCACATGCTCGGCAGCTGGTGGCAAGCGCGAGCGAAATAAATCCAACCCTAGACCACCTCCCAGTGACATCTCCCAACGGGGGCGGTCGCAGATGGTAGAGACTGCTTGCATTGAGAAACCATTCGTTTGCTTTGAGGAATCTGCAGCTCGAGTAGAAAATCTAGTTGAGCGGCACAAAGAAGCAGCGTCCTCTTGCTCCGCACATGCAGCAGTTCGGGCTGATTTTCCAGTGCAGGACAAACACCTGGCGCTAAATATCAGCATGAGTGGCACGACCTAACACATTCTACCTCTTGCAGACCTCTGCATAGTGCGGCAGAGTTTTTTGGTCATGCGGAACTCCGCAAACTCCGCCCAGGCTGAGCCAAAAGCTACAAGTGGGATAAACGAGAATTCCGTAGCCACTGAGGTCAAGCTGCTACTGGGGTAAATTTGCCTCCCCACCCCGTTACTACATTTTACCATTGAGGTGATGGAGCAGAGAAAATAAAAAATGTTTAACCCCTAACAAATTTTATAAATAATTAATAAAATGTTCGTTTAAATGTATTAATCAACACTGTACGTGAGGGAAGGGTAACACGCAAGTATATGGGCTGAATAATCTATTAACGAATGTCTGTGTGTCTAATTATAACATAAGAATAATTGCGTACTAAATAAATAATAAATGCATGATTTGTGCTTCATAGAATATAAACGTGTCTTTGCAAAAACAATAGTGATGGTAAGTAAGGAACAGCTTAAATGTTGCTTTCTGCTAGGTAATAACTAATTGGGGTACGTAGATGACGGGAGGGAAACAAAAAGGCTATGTTTCTCTATTTTAATTATGTTTTGTTTATTTCAAAATAGTGCTTCTAAGTATAAACGAGTGGCGATATAAAATGGCTGCCGGTTATTGAAGTGCGCATGTGCGGGAAACGCGTGACAAGGGAGAAAAAGTTGGAGAAAAGCTAACCACGTGATGATGCTGAGAGGCTAGGATGCAAGAATGGTCAAGGCTGATGTGACCTAATTGAACTGATAGTGTGCCGTGGTGATCAGCAAAGAACCGTGGGAAACCGTTTTAAGAGAAAGGACAATGCCTGCAGAGTTCTCGAATGTATCGAAAGAAGTTACAAATGTACTGATCGAAGCGGATGGAAACATGTCTTGAACTGTGAGAAAGGAAATGAACATATACATTCCAAAGAACAAGTTGGATCCGGGAGAACTTGATTAAAAATGAATAGATGAAATGAATGGACCAATGAAAGAAAAGCGCGTTATTAATGTTGCAACAATTTAGTTAGCAAAGTTAGAATTAGGGTATAAGAGGGCCTACTCTTAGTGGGAGGGGGTCAGAGTTGGAGAGTCGCAGTCAGAGACGGTGTTGGAGTTGGTGGCTTCCAGTGCTTGGTGGTCCAGATCGATCCATTTTACTGAGCGGGAGATGCTGAAAGACTGTTAGATGGGACGGGTTGCAGGTAGCTGATGCTGACGAGCTGAAGTTTCTGTTGCTGTCTTATTTTTCCAGTTGAGTATGAGAATCAGGTTATTTTAATTCTTAAATTTAGGTTTTAGATCCTTAGGCTAAATTAGGAAAGATAGGCAGGTAAATAGGGTTTTTGCTTCATGACAAAATTTCCTTTCTGCAATAAAATTGATTTTGCTTAATAAATATTTGAATTAATAATGAATGAATAATTGAATAAAAGATCTAAATTCTTTCTCATGCTTTTAAAATTATATAAAATTTAAGATTCTTAATCAAACGACTCAGTGGTTATTTTACTAAATGATTGTGACACTAGTAATTGGTTATTGTGATTTAGCTGGTCTTAATCACTACAAACTGATCTCTTACTAGATGATCCATCGACAAAACAATGAGCAGGAATATCTTAAGAAATAACTAAGAAAGCGATAGGTTAAAGTAATAAGGTATCCCGGCTCTTTCCAGCGGTACATAAATGATGTT
Organism: Calotriton arnoldi; assembly: GCA_963921515.1. Taxonomy (NCBI): domain Eukaryota; kingdom Metazoa; phylum Chordata; class Amphibia; order Caudata; family Salamandridae; genus Calotriton; species Calotriton arnoldi. Next base: position 424,371 of record CAWUFW010008507.1, read on the forward strand.
TTTCATTTAGTTCTCATGTTTCTCCTAGGAGTATAGATTTTCGTAAAGGTGTAGAGGAAATCCAGGTGTGTGTGGGTGTGTGTGATAGGCGATGTTATGGGCCCCATCGTCATGTGGATGTGAGAAAATATAAGTCGCCCCTGGATGACCGATAAGTGACCTAGGAGGAAAATAGTTTTTATTGTACGCGCTGCATCAGATTTCTTGGTAGCAGAGTTATGGTTTCTATAGATTAGTTTAGTGATTATTGATTATTGATTATTGATTATTTTTGATGACTAACACTATATGTTGAGTCGCGTTATGTTATATATGAGTTTTCACGCTTCTGGGATGTAGGAAGTGGAACACGTGTGGCAAGAGAAGTCACATGGAATTTGGTACATGGTCTGAATTCATTTTGGTAATAACACAGGTTGTGTTATGTTAGGGATTTTCTGTACGAAAGGTGTGTAACTGAGATAGCAAATCACGTTTTCTTGTGAAACTTTGGCCTTAATTCTCAGGAGCCTAGTCTCCACATGTGTCTTATCCCCAGAGAAACGAGTTAATTGTTTGCTTGAAAGAAGGGTAAGGTAGAGGGAAGTGCTACTTTATCGGTGAGAGTTAATAATTCTGTGGTAGGGTAGAAGTAAGCGCTGCCTACTGGAAATACAGGATTCTTGTGTAAAAGGACAAAGCTGTCACTTTTGTTTAGCGAATCAGACTATGGAATTGTTTTAATTGTTGTAACTAACGAAGAAACAGTGAAAAGAAAATTGCCGATACATTTTGTAAAGGAGGGGTAAAAGAGCAGGAGTGACATCAACAGTGCCGCGCTAGGATTGGATAGTGCGCTAGTCACGTGAACACAGAGTCAAGAGTGACGTAGAAAAGTGCCGCGCTAGGATTGGTTGGTCCGCGGACGAAGGGAATTGTTCTGATTGGTGCGTTAGTGTGAGTCGCGCTGTGATTGGTTGAAGTTCCGTACACGGAACAGTGCTGGTTTGAAGAGAAAAACCAATTGAAAACATGCCGTATTACGAGTATGAAAGGGAGAGAACGTCATGGACGACAAAAATAAAGAATTTCTTTAAGAAAGACAAAAAGGTTGTGACTAGAGAGGGACAAGTAATTCCTCCGCCGAAATCAGCAGCTTCCCATATGATGCTGAAATATGGATATCATACATGCATATGGTTGGAAAATTGGGCAAAGTATTCGAAGAATGATGGTGCATTAGCTTTCCCTGAGAATGGTTCAATTAGTGTAGCAGTTTTGCGAAATTTGCGAGAAAAGATGACAAATCTAGAACCTAGACCTAGACCGACACAGTTTGAAGCATTGACGGAATGGGAGGATGAGATGTATGAGCGAGAGAGATTCAGAGAGTTTAAGAGATCATGAGTTTATGCCTGGAAGAATGTGGGGAATAAATCATGAGGATAGAATAAAACGATGGAGATGTGCTAACATGACAGGAGGTTTGTTTCCGGCTTTTACAGTTGAGGAAGAGACTAAGAGAAAACGTACTGAGAAAAAGAAACATATGGAGAGGGAGAAATATATGCATGAGAGTGAAACGGATGATGAATTGCTGGAAGATATTTTAAATAGAAATCCACCTCCGTATCAGCAGAGTTCTACAGTGGTGACACCAAATGCGCCGCTAATAGAGACTGTGCGAAATAAAAGTCCGGTAAAACGAATTGAAATAAATAGGTCACAAGATCAAATAAGAACTTCACAAAATGAAGGAGTAGAAAGTGACAATGCAAGCGAATTAGCAAGGACAACAAAAGAACTAACTGAGAAAATTAGGGAATTAACGAAAAACATGGAAGCTGTGACTGTACCTGTAACAATAGGTCCAGTAATACCAGTTTTTGAGAATCAGAAAATTGATGAACGGTCCTTAGTGATTCCTATGAGTTCACAATTTCAGAGAGAAAAAGAAAGGATGGAACCAAGTGCAAGTACAAGTAATTTGGCTAGTACTTACAGACCAAGTCCACCTACAAATTTGACTGTGAATGAGTGTAATGGTAGGAAAATGCTTATGGTAACAGAATCTGCAACAGAGACTCCTGAAAAGAGTGGTAATTAGATAGAACTAAATAATACACCCATAGGTCCGACACCTGATGAGTTAAATGAGTGGATGAAGGCATTTAAAATGAAAGAACCAGAAGAAAAACCATTAGATGTAATTAGGTTAAAAATTGACATGGAAGAATTAATTCTAGGAATGATTGGTACAGAAAAGATAAAAAATTACCAGGATGATGAAATAATGTTTCTGTGCAAAAGTATTACATGGAGAGCAAAGAATTTACATGACAAACTAGAAGAGATAGCCAGTGAAATTGGAATAGATTTTGCGAAAGTGAAAACATTGCAGAAACCCTACAGAGTAGACTTTTGTGAGAAAGATATTGAAAACTTGAACACAGCAGGAAGGCTGACACAGATAAAAGAGTTAATTGTGTTACTGAGAAAATGGGGTGATGTGGACAGATGGAAAGTTAGATGGACGAAAAAGAATGAGAAAACTACAGACAAAGCTTCTTTGGCTTTTATGATAACTGAAAAAGAACCTGTTGCCAGAGAATACCCTATGAGAGAAACTCCAGGTGGTAGTTATGTGCATGTTCCCTGGACTAGGCAGGATATACTGTCATTTACAAATGAATTTCCGAAGCTGAGAGAGAAACCAGTTGAATGGTACCGACAAGTAGAGAGGTTTGTGAAGGTTTCGAAAGTATTGTGGATAGATTTAGATGGATTGTTTGACATAGTGGTACCAACTGATTTGTGGTCTGAGTGTAAAATTACAGTTGACTGGCCAACTACAGAATATCCAAGAGATCCTAAGACAGGAGCTCCAGGTCCTGAGGTGATGAGGAAGTACGATAAGGTGATTACCTTTTGAAAAATAAGATTCCTCCTAAAGAAACAGATTGGGTAAAAATCGATAGAACTACACAGGAAAGTAAGGAGTCTGTACATGCCTATTATGAAAGGTTGTTGTTGGTTTTCAAGCAGTATAGTGGATATGAGGAGTTGAGTGAAAAGGATATGAGTCATTTCGTATACAGATTTGTGTTTGGGTTGAAACCAGAGATTAGTGAAATGATTAAACAGCATATGATTAATTGGCAAAATGGCACGGTAGATGAGGTACTGAGGTATGCTAAGTATTGTAGTGATGATATTGAGAGTAGACAGCGTAAATTGAAAGAGAAGGCAATGTGGGCACAGGTGAAAGTGGCAGAAAAGCAAGAAGCTCAATTGGACAATAATAGTGGGAATGAAACAGGACAGAATAAATCGCGACCTAACATAGGTAAAGGGAAAGGTCAAGTGAGTCTAGAGGAGGCAAAGAAGAAATGGCCCTGTCATAATTGCGGAAAATTAGGGCATTGGAGAAACGAGTGTAAGTTCCCACCTAAACCTAATCCGGAAAATCAATCATTAACTCCACAGGTGCAGAATGAGGTAGTTGTTCAACAAGGTCAGGTGCCACAACCACCACTTCCCAACACTGTTAACCAGCAAAGATACAGTACAGAAACAGGATTCTACGGAGGAGAGCAGGTAACACAGTTGCCGCGAGCAGCTAACATTTCTCAGTATTGGTTGCGACAGAGTGAGGATGAGGCGGATGAAAGTTCATGACGGTGCCTAGGAGAGGGAAAAGAGTGCGTACTTGGCGCAACTCTAGAGGTAGATCAGTCTGGTCCCTTTGTGGATGGAGAAGTGAATGGTGCAAATGTAACATTCCTTGTCGATACTGGAGCTACCCGTTCTACTGTTAGATCAGTGGAAATTCCAAACCTTCCTCTCTCAGGTGAATACATCCAAGTAGTAGGAGTAGCAAATCAGCAGATCAAAACACCACTTACTGAATTAGTGGAAGTAAAAATTGGTTCTTTTAGCAAAATGCATAGATTTGTAGTGTGCGAATGTAGTCCTGTAAATCTTTTAGGTCGTGACCTTTTGTGCAAAATGAATTGCACAATTTATTGTACACCAGATGGAATTGGATTTCAAACCCCAGATGAAGATGTATTGTATAAAGTAACTTTGATGAATCAGGAACCTGAAATGAATGGTTTGTTTCCTGCATTTGATGCAGAAAAACTTCCAGAAGAACTGAAAAATACAGTGAAAGACAATGTGTGGGATTTTACAGGAGAAGATATTGGATTAATGAAAGAAGTTGATCCCGTAAAAGTAACAGTAAAAGAAGGAACAACTTACCCAAATACGCCACAGTATAAATTGACTCCAGAAATAATTGAAGGAATAACTCCTGTAATAAATAAAATGATCGAACAGGGAATTCTAAAAGAAATAATGAGCAGTCCATGTAATTCACCTATTATGGGACTGAAAAAGCCAAACGGAACATATAGAATAGTACAGGATTTGAGAAAGATTAACAAAATAGTTGTGCCTTGTTGTCCAATAGTGCCAAACCCTGCAGTAATTCTATACCAAATTCCACACGAAGCTGAGTGGTATACAGTGATAGATTTGTGTCACGCATTTTTCTCTATTCCTTTGCATCCAGATAGCCAGCCATTATTTGCGTTCCGGTTCGGAGAGCGTATTTTGGCATGGTGCCGAATTCCTCAGGGGTATACAGAAAGCCCCTCAATCTTTAATCAGATTTTAAAGAAGTCCTTGGAAGATTTGAAAATGCCAGAAAAGTCAGTGATGGTGCAGTATATCGATGACCTGTTGGTGGCATCGAAAACAAAAGAAGCATGTGTAAGCGATACAATTGCTTTACTGAACCATCTAGAGAAAAGAGGACATAAAGTGTCCCCTTCGAAATAGCAATTTTGCCAAAAGAAGTCCAATATTTAGGGCATAAAATTGAGAAAGGAGTGCGAAAGATAGCGACAGAAAGAGTAAAAATGATTCAAGGAATGAGAGCACCAATGACGCAAAGAGAGGTAAGAATGTTTCTGGGAATGGTTGGATATTGCCGACAATGGATAAGTGGTTTTTCCTTGATTGCTAAACCATTACAAAAACTGACCAAGAAGGATGTAAAAGATCCTTTTGAGTTGAATGACAAAGAAATGAAATCTTTCAAAGAGTTGAAAAAGAAATTGTGTGAGGCCCCTGCTTTAGGAATGCCTGACTATGAAAAGGATTTTGAATTGTACTGCAGTGAAAGAGATGGATGTGCATTTTCAGTACTGGTACAAAAACATGGAACAATGAAGAGACCAATTGCTTATTTTTCAGCTGTTTTAGATCCTATAGCAAAAGCGTTGCCTGGATGTCTGAAAGCTGTTGCTGCTACTTGTGTAAGTCTGGAACAAAGTGAAGGTATAGTGATGGGGTATCCACTGAGAGCATATGTTCCCCATTCAGTAGAGATTCTTTTGACAAGAACAAAAACACAGTACATGACACATAGTCGGCTGACTAAGTACGAAAAAGTAATCTTGAGTGCAGAAAATGTGACCATAGATAGATGTATGAATCTGAATCCTTCGACATCATTGCCAGATGAAGAGAGTATAATTGAACAAGATGAAGTAGATCATGATTGTCTGAATGTGCTGGAATATTGCACAAAACCAAGAGCTGACATAAAAGATGAGCCTTTAAAGGAATCAGATTATGTCATGTTTGTGGATGGCTCATGCTTAAGAACGAAAGAAGGAGTTTTAAGCGCAGCTTACGCAGTGTGCACAGTGGCAACTGTGATGGAAGCGTCTTGTCTGAAAGGAATAAGGTCTGCCCAAGTTGCAGAACTGATTGCTTTGATTCAAGCATGTAAGTTGGGAAGAAATGTACGAGTTACGATTGTGACCGATAGCCAGTATGGTTTCGGTATCGTGCATGACTTCGGTCAGATTTGGTCACAAAGAGGTTTCTTGACGTCTGCAGGAACACCTATCAGAAATGGAGATTTTGTTAAGAAACTGCTTGAGGCGATACAGCTGCCTAAGCAGATAGCTGTAGTGAAATGCAAGGCACATAAGAAAAATGAAGATTACATAGCTGTCGGTAATAATTATGCGGATGAGATAGCCAAATACTGTGCAGAGAACATGGTATCCTTAAACAAGAATAGAGAAATGGAGCATATCTCTTCTCCTTTGCTTTTTACTAACACTGTCGAGACATGGGATGAGGTGAGACAGTTACAGGAAGCTGCAAATGATGAGGAAAAAGATTACTGGATAAAAGCAGGATGTAGAAGACAAGAAAACAATGGTGTGTGGGTTTACAGAGATGAAAGACCAGTTATGCCTGATAGCATGATTGCAGACATGGCACGGATGTACCATGGACAAGCTCATATTGGGAGAGATGCAATGATCAGACTTTTTAGACAAACCTGGTATAACCCAAAATTCAGAGCCATAGCTGAAAGTCTTTGTCAAAGATGTCTTATTTGTCAACAGTTTAATCCAGGAAGAAAGACAATAGTGAGTCTAGGAACAATAGGACGAGAAGGAGGTCCGTTCACTAGAATGCAATTAGACTTCATCGAAATGCCCCCTTGTAACAGACTAAAATATGTTCTAGTGGTCGTCTGTTTGTTTTCTCGTTGGGTGGAGGCATACCCCACTAGAAGGAATGATGGAATAACGGTAGCAAAACTTATGCTGCGAGAGTTTATTCCAAGGTATGGTTTTCCAGTCACGGTTGAGACAGATAGAGGAACACATTTTCAAAATGAGTTGATCCAATTGATTTGTGAAGCATTAAGTATTAAACAAAAACTGCATTGTGCATACAGACCAGAGGCTTCTGGGGTAGTAGAGCAAATTAATGGAACAATTAAGAACAGGTTAGGAAAAATGTGTCAAGCTACAGGACTCAAATGGCCAGATGCACTGCCCCTTGTTCTGATGACCATCAGAAGCATTCCTGAAAAGAAAACTGGACTTAGTCCTCATGAGGTGATCATGGGACGAGCAATGAGACAAGCACAAGTACCTGTCAACAAGTTATTGACTATAACTGATGATCTAGTACTGGATTATTGCAAAGGACTGGCTGATGTGGTGCGTTCTGTGTTTCATCAGGTTGGACCGGATGCGACCACTCTTGAAAGAAAACCAGCCCACGACTTGAATCCAGGAGACTGGGTCCGCATAAAAATCCACAGGAGAAGAAACTGTCTAGTTCCTCGCTGAGACGAACCACGACAGGTAATCCTAGTGACAACAACTGCAGTCAAGTGTGCAGGAGTGAAGAACTGGGTCCATGCCAGCCACACAATTAGAGTTCAAGAACCTACAGATCGACATGTGAGTCGACGTCTGGAAGTGTGGGATAAGAGTTCAGCGACTGTGACAAAAGGAATACGAGAAAGGGTGCCAGAACTTGAAGATCGACCTGAAAGTCGACATCTGGAAACCCCAACTGCAAGCACCTCTAGAGAGGAAGAGGAAGAAGAAGAAGAAGGAAGAATTTCAGAAATTCCAGAACCTGAAGATCGACCTGTAAGTCGACATCTGGAAATATCTGACACGAGTTCAGGATCTGATGATTCAGTTGCAAACTGTGAAGAATTTCGAAGGAGAACTTGGGGATATAAACCAATTAGAGAAGAGAATGAACCAGAAAATGATCTAGATGAGCAACCAAGTACAAGTTATGGTGGAAATCCTTCAAAAGTAATATTAATAGACAAAGTAGGGAAAGAGATAAATAAAAAGTTAGAAAATCGAGAAGAACCCCGAGGAGCAATAGGGACAGATAGTGAAACAAAAGAACAGGGAAAATTAGAAGCAGAGAGTGAGGAAAATACCAATTCGGAAGAACACCGAGGAGGGACAGTAATAAGGGAACACAAGAAGGAGAAGACAGATCCACCAGTAAGAGAAGATGAGATCATAAGCTTCAAAATAAGAGACAATTGTGAAAAAGTTGAAACAGAATCTGAAGAAAGTGGAGAAGAAGAGAAAACAAAAACTGAATCAAGAAAAAGAAACTGGAAATCAGAAAGAGGAGAAAAAGAAGGTGAAGCCAAAAGGCCAAGAAAAGGAGATAATTGGCCCAGCAACTATATAAGAAAATTGAGATACAGAATAATCAGAACTGGAGAAAAAAGTGCTGAACAAGTGAATGAAATAACAAGTCAAAAGGAACAAGAAAAGCCAAGTGGAAAACGACTGCAAAAGTCTAAAAGAACAAAGAAAGTGAATTCGAAGTACAAGTCACCTGAGTGGCTGTACATCGCACTAACGGATTACAAAGAAGAAGGAAACACTGACAAGAACCCGAGACTAAGAAACCGAATGGGTAAAGGTGAGATGCAACAAACCTGAAGTGAAGACTTAAAGTGCTTCTGCCGGATGTGACAATTTTACTGGATATGACAAATCACCGGATGTGACAACGAAAGAATTCTGAAAAGAATTAAAAGAAAGTACCAAGCAAAGACTTTTGAAAGCAGAGTGGCATCTAAGTCATTTCTGAGGTGTAGTGACACAATTTTCTGAAACTTAACAAAAAGATAAAAGCAAAATGGAAAATACTAGAGATAGAAGAGATAAATGTGAGTATGTAAAAAGATGGTGTAAAATGTGCTGCTTTTGTACAGGTTTATTAATGACAGTATGGATAGTTTTAGCAATCACAATTCCTATTAGTTTAGCTGTAATAGAAGCAAAGAATGATACTAAACCAGAAAAAGAAACTAATATTAAAGAACCAGTTATTTTAAGAAGTAGTGCAGAATTACATAAGGATAAGTCAGTAACAGACTTTTCTAAAAATGTTTTTACAAAATTGTTGTACGAATATGTAGAGACAATGGATGTGAGAGATTGTTATGTTTGTATGCAGTTGCCTGCATCAGTGTCAGAAGGTGTGACTTATCATCACCTACCTCTAACTTATGGAATAACCTGTAGTGTCATAGCAAGTTTATTTTATAAAACAGGTAGATTAGAGTTTTATTACACTGATATAGATAAGATTTTTGCAAATGTTCCTGTAGTTCCAGAACTTAACAAAGTAAAACAAGCAAGGGTTTTAGGAGAATTCTTTTTAGAGCATAGAAAATTAACATTAGAAGAAATAGCTAAAAACAACCTTACCTGTGAGTTAAAGAAAGAAGAAAAGGTATTTTTAGAAATGGTTGAAGAAAGAAGAATGACATTTCAAAGAGAAGCAATAAAAGAGGAAGGAAAACATCTGTGGACATTTGAGGAAGGAAATCATGAAGGGAAAAAGATAAATGCAGCAATGACATTAGATTGGCCGCAAACAGGAAAGTTGTGTATTAGAAGAAATAAGACAGTCTATGACAATTACTTTGTAGGTTCCAGTATCTGCCATGACAATTATCAAATTTTGGGAGGTTGGGGATTCAAAGGTGGAAAAGATCCAATATTTCCAGGTATCTATTATATTTGTGGGAATAGAGCTTATTACAGGTTACCGGACCATTGGTATGGAACTTGCTATGTAGGCCTGGTCTTTCCAAAAATCTTTCATATGGACAGAGAAGAAAAAGGAACATACAAGATGATTAATAGCTTTACACGTAGAAAGAGGGAAAGTTTTTCAGAAATTGTAGGTGATATTTTTGGAGCATTAATACCAGCAGTGGGAATATCTTTGAATGCATTTAAAATTCGGAAGTTATCCACAGTAGTAGATCGTTTGTCTACAGATACTGCGGGAGGGTTCTTGATGGTAAATACCGAAATGGTTGCCATGAGAGCTATGGTGATGCAAAATCGGCTTGCCCTTGATATTCTTTTGGCAAAAGAGGGTGGAGTCTGTGGAATGCTGAAAGTCCAACATTGTTGCACTTACATTCCTGATAAAAGTGAAAATATACAAAAGTATATCACAAATATTACAAATTTGCACAAAGAACTAGTTCCACTGGAGGTTGAAAGTGTCTTGGGAAAACTTGGTAGAGGGTTTTCTTCCGTAGCAAATTGGTTAACAAGAATGAGTAGACTAATGATAGGGAAAGTTATAATAATAGCAACTGTAGCAATATTGTTAGCCATGGTGTTGAAAATTGTAATAACGTGTATAAAAAGAAAAGTAAGACAAAATAAGATAAAAATAAATAACAGAATAATGAAAGAGAGAGAGAGAGAAATGGGTGAAATTGAGTTAGAGAAAATGAAAGAAAGCATGTATAAAGAGACAAGAAGACAAGATGAAATGGAAACAGATGTGTAACTAACAAAAAGCAAAAGGATGAAAGACATATGCTGCCTGAAAAAGAAATATAACTTGGGTTTTATGTGGTGATTTAAAAATCACCAAAGGGGGAGTTGATGGAGCAGAGAAAATAAAAATTTTTAACCCCTAACAAATTTTATAAATAATTAATAAAATGTTCGTTTAAATGTATTAATCAACACTGTACGTGAGGGAAGGGTAACACGCAAGTATATGGGCTGAATAATCTATTAACGAATGTCTGTGTGTCTAATTATAACATAAGAATAATTGCGTACTAAATAAATAATAAATGCATGATTTGTGCTTCATAGAATATAAACGTGTCTTTGCAAAAACAATAGTGATGGTAAGTAAGGAACAGCTTAAATGTTGCTTTCTGCTAGGTAATAACTAATTGGGGTACGTAGATGACGGGAGGGAAACGAAAAGGCTATGTTTCTCTATTTTAATAATGTTTTGTTTATTTCAAAATAGTGCTTCTAAGTATAAACGAGTGGCGATATAAAATGGCTGCCGGTTATTGAAGTGCGCATGTGCGGGGAAACGCGTGACAAGGGAGAAAAAGTTGGAGAAAAGCTAACCACGTGATGATGCTGAGAGGCTAGGATGCAAGAATGGTCAAGGCTGATGTGACCTAATTGAACTGATAGTGTGCCGTGGTGATCAGCAAAGAACCGTGGGAAACCGTTTTAAGAGAAAGGACAATGCCTGCAGAGTTCTCGAATGTATCGAAAGAAGTTACAAATGTACTGATCGAAGCGGATGGAAACATGTCTTGAACTGTGAGAAAGGAAATGAACATATACATTCCAAAGAACAAGTTGGATCCGGGAGAACTTGATTAAGAATGAATAGATTAAATGAATGGACCAATGAAAGAAAAGCGCATTATTAATGTTGCAACAATTTAGTTAGCAAAGTTAGAATTAGGGTATAAGAGGGCCTACTCTTAGTGGGAGGGGGTCAGAGTTGGAGAGTCGCAGTCAGAGACGGTGTTGGAGTTGGTGGCTTCCAGTGCTTGGTGGTCCAGATCGATCCATTTTACTGAGCGGGAGATGCTGAAAGACTGTTAGATGGGACGGGTTGCAGGTAGCTGATGCTGACGAGCTGAAGTTTCTGTTGCTGTCTTATTTTTCCAGTTGAGTATGAGAATCAGGTTATTTTAATTCTTAAATTTAGGTTTTAGATCCTTAGGCTAAATTAGGAAAGATAGGCAGGTAAATAGGGTTTTTGCTTCATGACAAAATTTCCTTTCTGCAGTAAAATTGATTTTGCTTAATAAATATTTGAATTAATAATGAATGAATAATTGAATAAAAGATCTAAATTCTTTCTCATGCTTTTAAAATTATATAAAATGTAAGATTCTTAATCAAACGACTCAGTGGTTATTTTACTAAATGATTGTGACACTAGTAATTGGTTATTGTGATTTAGCTGGTCTTAATCACTACAAACTGATCTCTTACTAGATGATCCATCGACAAAACAATGAGCAGGAATATCTTAAGAAATAACTAAGAAAGCGATAGGTTAAAGTAATAAGGTATCCCGGCTCTTTCCAGCGGTACATAAATGATGTTTTTCATTTAGTTCTCATGTTTCTCCTAGGAGTATAGATTTTCGTAAAGGTGTAGAGGAAATCCAGGTGTGTGTGGGTGTGTGTGATAGGCGATGTTATGGGCCCCATCGTCATGTGGATGTGAGAAAATATAAGTCGCCCCTGGATGACCGATAAGTGACCTAGGAGGAAAATAGTTTTTATTGTACGCGCTGCATCAGATTTCTTGGTAGCAGAGTTATGGTTTCTATAGATTAGTTTAGTGATTATTGATTATTGATTATTGATTATTTTTGATGACTAACACTATATGTTGAGTCGCGTTATGTTATATATGAGTTTTCACGCTTCTGGGATGTAGGAAGTGGAACACGTGTGGCAAGAGAAGTCACATGGAATTTGGTACATGGTCTGAATTCATTTTGGTAATAACACAGGTTGTGTTATGTTAGGGATTTTCTGTACGAAAGGTGTGTAACTGAGATAGCAAATCACGTTTTCTTGTGAAACTTTGGCCTTAATTCTCAGGAGCCTAGTCTCCACATGTGTGTTATCCCCAGAGAAACGAGTTAATTGTTTGCTTGAAAGAAGGGTAAGGTAGAGGGAAGTGCTACTTTATCGGTGAGAGTTAATAATTCTGTGGTAGGGTAGAAGTAAGCGCTGCCTACTGGAAATACAGGATTCTTGTGTAAAAGGACAAAGCTGTCACTTTTGGTTAGCGAATCAGACTATGGAATTGTTTTAATTGTTGTAACTAACAAAGAAACAGTGAAAAGAAAATTGCTGATAAATTTTGTAAAGGAGGGGTAAACGAGCAGGAGTGGCATCAACAGTGCCGCGCTAGGATTGGATAGTGCGCTAGTCACGTGAACACAGAGTCAAGAGTGACGTAGAAAAGTGCCGCGCTAGGATTGGTTGGTCCGCGGACGAAGGGAATTGTTCTGATTGGTGCGTTAGTGTGAGTCGCGCTGTGATTGGTTGAAGTTCCGTACACGGAACAGTGCTGGTTTGAAGAGAAAAACCAATTGAAAACATGCCGTATTACGAGTATGAAAGGGAGAGAACGTCATGGACGACAAAAATAAAGAATTTCTTTAAGAAAGACAAAAAGGTTGTGACTAGAGAGGGACAAGTAATTCCTCCGCCGAAATCAGCAGCTTCCCATATGATGCTGAAATATGGATATCATACATGCATATGGTTGGAAAATTGGGCAAAGTATTCGAAGAATGATGGTGCATTAGCTTTCCCTGAGAATGGTTCAATTAGTGTAGCAGTTTTGCGAAATTTGCGAGAAAAGATGACAAATCTAGAACCTAGACCTAGACCGACACAGTTTGAAGCATTGACGGAATGGGAGGATGAGATGTATGAGCGAGAGAGATTCAGAGGTTTAAGAGATCATGAGTTTATGCCTGGAAGAATGTGGGGAATAAATCATGAGGATAGAATAAAACGATGGAGATGTGCTAACATGACAGGAGGTTTGTTTCCGGCTTTTACAGTTGAGGAAGAGACTAAGAGAAAACGTACTGAGAAAAAGAAACATATGGAGAGGGAGAAATATATGCATGAGAGTGAAACGGATGATGAATTGCTGGAAGATATTTTAAATAGAAATCCACCTCCGTATCAGCAGAGTTCTACAGTGGTGACACCAAATGCGCCGCTAATAGAGACTGTGCGAAATAAAAGTCCGGTAAAACGAATTGAAATAAATAGGTCACAAGATCAAATAAGAACTTCACAAAATGAAGGAGTAGAAAGTGACAATGCAAGCGAATTAGCAAGGACAACAAAAGAACTAACTGAGAAAATTAGGGAATTAACGAAAAACATGGAAGCTGTGACTGTACCTGTAACAATAGGTCCAGTAATACCAGTTTTTGAGAATCAGAAAATTGATGAACGGTCCTTAGTGATTCCTATGAGTTCACAATTTCAGAGAGAAAAAGAAAGGATGGAACCAAGTGCAAGTACAAGTAATTTGGCTAGTACTTACAGACCAAGTCCACCTACAAATTTGACTGTGAATGAGTGTAATGGTAGGAAAATGCTTATGGTAACAGAATCTGCAACAGAGACTCCTGAAAAGAGTGGTAATTAGATAGAACTAAATAATACACCCATAGGTCCGACACCTGATGAGTTAAATGAGTGGATGAAGGCATTTAAAATGAAAGAACCAGAAGAAAAACCATTAGATGTAATTAGGTTAAAAATTGACATGGAAGAATTAATTCTAGGAATGATTGGTACAGAAAAGATAAAAAATTACCAGGATGATGAAATAATGTTTCTGTGCAAAAGTATTACATGGAGAGCAAAGAATTTACATGACAAACTAGAAGAGATAGCCAGTGAAATTGGAATAGATTTTGCGAAAGTGAAAACATTGCAGAAACCCTACAGAGTAGACTTTTGTGAGAAAGATATTGAAAACTTGAACACAGCAGGAAGGCTGACACAGATAAAAGAGTTAATTGTGTTACTGAGAAAATGGGGTGATGTGGACAGATGGAAAGTTAGATGGACGAAAAAGAATGAGAAAACTACAGACAAAGCTTCTTTGGCTTTTATGATAACTGAAAAAGAACCTGTTGCCAGAGAATACCCTATGAGAGAAACTCCAGGTGGTAGTTATGTGCATGTTCCCTGGACTAGGCAGGATATACTGTCATTTACAAATGAATTTCCGAAGCTGAGAGAGAAACCAGTTGAATGGTACCGACAAGTAGAGAGGTTTGTGAAGGTTTCGAAAGTATTGTGGATAGATTTAGATGGATTGTTTGACATAGTGGTACCAACTGATTTGTGGTCTGAGTGTAAAATTACAGTTGACTGGCCAACTACAGAATATCCAAGAGATCCTAAGACAGGAGCTCCAGGTCCTGAGGTGATGAGGAAGTACGATAAGGTGATTACCTTTTTGAAAAATAAGATTCCCCCTAAAGAAACAGATTGGGTAAAAATCGATAGAACTACACAGGAAAGTAAGGAGTCTGTACATGCCTATTATGAAAGGTTGTTGTTGGTTTTCAAGCAGTATAGTGGATATGAGGAGTTGAGTGAAAAGGATATGAGTCATTTCGTATACAGATTTGTGTTTGGGTTGAAACCAGAGATTAGTGAAATGATTAAACAGCATATGATTAATTGGCAAAATGGCACGGTAGATGAGGTACTGAGGTATGCTAAGTATTGTAGTGATGATATTGAGAGTAGACAGCATAAATTGAAAGAGAAGGCAATGTGGGCACAAGTGAAAGTGGCAGAGAAGCAAGAAGCTCAATTGGACAATAATAGTGGGAATGAAACAGGACAGAATAAATCGCGACCTAACATAGGTAAAGGGAAAGGTCAAGTGAGTCTAGAGGAGGCAAAGAAGAAATGGCCCTGTCATAATTGCGGAAAATTAGGGCATTGGAGAAACGAGTGTAAGTTCCCACCTAAACCTAATCCGGAAAATCAATCATTAACTCCACAGGTGCAGAATGAGGTAGTTGTTCAACAAGGTCAGGTGCCACAACCACCACTTCCCAACACTGTTAACCAGCAAAGATACAGTACAGAAACAGGATTCTACGGAGGAGAGCAGGTAACACAGTTGCCGCGAGCAGCTAACATTTCTCAGTATTGGTTGCGACAGAGTGAGGATGAGGCGGATGAAAGTTCATGACGGTGCCTAGGAGAGGGAAAAGAGTGCGTACTTGGCGCAACTCTAGAGGTAGATCAGTCTGGTCCCTTTGTGGATGGAGAAGTGAATGGTGCAAATGTAACATTCCTTGTCGATACTGGAGCTACCCGTTCTACTGTTAGATCAGTGGAAATTCCAAACCTTCCTCTCTCAGGTGAATACATCCAAGTAGTAGGAGTAGCAAATCAGCAGATCAAAACACCACTTACTGAATTAGTGGAAGTAAAAATTGGTTCTTTTAGCAAAATGCATAGATTTGTAGTGTGCGAATGTAGTCCTGTAAATCTTTTAGGTCGTGACCTTTTGTGCAAAATGAATTGCACAATTTATTGTACACCAGATGGAATTGGATTTCAAACCCCAGATGAAGATGCATTGTATAAAGTAACTTTGATGAATCAGGAACCTGAAATGAATGGTTTGTTTCCTGCATTTGATGCAGAAAAACTTCCAGAAGAACTGAAAAATGCAGTGAAAGACAATGTGTGGGATTTTACAGGAGAAGATATTGGATTAATGAAAGAAGTTGATCCCGTAAAAGTAACAGTAAAAGAAGGAACAACTTACCCAAATACGCCACAGTATAAATTGACTCCAGAAATAATTGAAGGAATAACTCCTGTAATAAATAAAATGATCGAACAGGGAATTCTAAAAGAAATAATGAGCAGTCCATGTAATTCACCTATTATGGGACTGAAAAAGCCAAACGGAACATATAGAATAGTACAGGATTTGAGAAAGATTAACAAAATAGTTGTGCCTTGTTGTCCAATAGTGCCAAACCCTGCAGTAATTCTATACCAAATTCCACACGAAGCTGAGTGGTATACAGTGATAGATTTGTGTCACGCATTTTTCTCTATTCCTTTGCATCCAGATAGCCAGCCATTATTTGCGTTCCGGTTCGGAGAGCGTATTTTGGCATGGTGCCGAATTCCTCAGGGGTATACAGAAAGCCCCTCAATCTTTAATCAGATTTTAAAGAAGTCCTTGGAAGATTTGAAAATGCCAGAAAAGTCAGTGATGGTGCAGTATATCGATGACCTGTTGGTGGCATCGAAAACAAAAGAAGCATGTGTAAGCGATACAATTGCTTTACTGAACCATCTAGAGAAAAGAGGACATAAAGTGTCCCCTTCGAAATAGCAATTTTGCCAAAAAGAAGTCCAATATTTAGGGCATAAAATTGAGAAAGGAGTGCGAAAGATAGCGACAGAAAGAGTAAAAATGATTCAAGGAATGAGAGCACCAATGACGCAAAGAGAGGTAAGAATGTTTCTGGGAATGGTTGGATATTGCCGACAATGGATAAGTGGTTTTTCCTTGATTGCTAAACCATTACAAAAACTGACCAAGAAGGATGTAAAAGATCCTTTTGAGTTGAATGACGAAGAAATGAAATCTTTCAAAGAGTTGAAAAAGAAATTGTGTGAGGCCCCTGCTTTAGGAATGCCTGACTATGAAAAGGATTTTGAATTGTACTGCAGTGAGAGAGATGGATGTGCATTTTCAGTACTGGTACAAAAACATGGAACAATGAAGAGACCAATTATTATTTTTCAGCTGTTTTAGATCCTATAGCAAAAGCGTTGCCTGGATGTCTGAAAGCTGTTGCTGCTACTTGTGTAAGTCTGGAACAAAGTGAAGGTATAGTGATGGGGTATCCACTGAGAGCATATGTTCCCCATTCAGTAGAAATTCTTTTGACAAGAACAAAAACACAGTACATGACACATAGTCGGCTGACTAAGTACGAAAAAGTAATCTTGAGTGCAGAAAATGTGACCATAGATAGATGTATGAATCTGAATCCTTCGACATCATTGCCAGATGAAGAGAGTATAATTGAACAAGATGAAGTAGATCATGATTGTCTGAATGTGCTGGAATATTGCACAAAACCAAGAGCTGACATAAAAGATGAGCCTTTAAAGGAATCAGATTATGTCATGTTTGTGGATGGCTCATGCTTAAGAACGAAAGAAGGAGTTTTAAGCGCAGCTTACGCAGTGTGCACAGTGGCAACTGTGATGGAAGCGTCTTGTCTGAAAGGAATAAGGTCTGCCCAAGTTGCAGAACTGATTGCTTTGATTCAAGCATGTAAGTTGGGAAGAAATGTACGAGTTACGATTGTGACCGATAGCCAGTATGGTTTCGGTATCGTGCATGACTTCGGTCAGATTTGGTCACAAAGAGGTTTCTTGACGTCTGCAGGAACACCTATCAGAAATGGAGATTTTGTTAAGAAACTGCTTGAGGCGATACAGCTGCCTAAGCAGATAGCTGTAGTGAAATGCAAGGCACATAAGAAAAATGAAGATTACATAGCTGTCGGTAATAATTATGCGGATGAGATAGCCAAATACTGTGCAGAGAACATGGTATCCTTAAACAAGAATAGAGAAATGGAGCATATCTCTTCTCCTTTGCTTTTTACTAACACTGTCGAGACATGGGATGAGGTGAGACAGTTACAGGAAGCTGCAAATGATGAGGAAAAAGATTACTGGATAAAAGCAGGATGTAGAAGACAAGAAAACAATGGTGTGTGGGTTTACAGAGATGAAAGACCAGTTATGCCTGATAGCATGATTGCAGACATGGCACGGATGTACCATGGACAAGCTCATATTGGGAGAGATGCAATGATCAGACTTTTTAGACAAACCTGGTATAACCCAAAATTCAGAGCCATAGCTGAAAGTCTTTGTCAAAGATGTCTTATTTGTCAACAGTTTAATCCAGGAAGAAAGACAATAGTGAGTCTAGGAACAATAGGACGAGAAGGAGGTCCGTTCACTAGAATGCAATTAGACTTCATCGAAATGCCCCCTTGTAACAGACTAAAATATGTTCTAGTGGTCGTCTGTTTGTTTTCTCATTGGGTGGAGGCATACCCCACTAGAAGGAATGATGGAAAAACGGTAGCAAAACTTATGCTGCGAGAGTTTATTCCAAGGTATGGTTTTCCAGTCACGGTTGAGACAGATAGAGGAACACATTTTCAAAATGAGTTGATCCAATTGATTTGTGAAGCATTAAGTATTAAACAAAAACTGCATTGTGCATACAGACCAGAGGCTTCTGGGGTAGTAGAGCAAATTAATGGAACAATTAAGAACAGGTTAGGAAAAATGTGTCAAGCTACAGGACTCAAATGGCCAGATGCACTGCCCCTTGTTCTGATGACCATCAGAAGCATTCCTGAAAAGAAAACTGGACTTAGTCCTCATGAGGTGATCATGGGACGAGCAATGAGACAAGCACAAGTACCTGTCAACAAGTTATTGACTATAACTGATGATCTAGTACTGGATTATTGCAAAGGACTGGCTGATGTGGTGCGTTCTGTGTTTCATCAGGTTGGACCGGATGCGACCACTCTTGAAAGAAAACCAGCCCACGACTTGAATCCAGGAGACTGGGTCCGCATAAAAATCCACAGGAGAAGAAACTGTCTAGTTCCTCGCTGAGACGAACCACGACAGGTAATCCTAGTGACAACAACTGCAGTCAAGTGTGCAGGAGTGAAGAACTGGGTCCATGCCAGCCACACAATTAGAGTTCAAGAACCTACAGATCGACATGTGAGTCGACGACTGGAAGTGTGGGATAAGAGTTCAGCGACTGTGACAAAAGGAATACGAGAAAGGGTGCCAGAACTTGAAGATCGACCTGAAAGTCGACATCTGGAAACCCTAACTGCAAGCACCTCTAGAGAGGAAGAGGAAGAAGAAGAAGAAGGAAGAATTTCAGAAATTCCAGAACCTGAAGATCGACCTGTAAGTCGACATCTGGAAATATCTGACACGAGTTCAGGATCTGATGATTCAGTTGCAAACTGTGAAGAATTTCGAAGGAGAACTTGGGGATATAAACCAATTAGAGAAGAGAATGAACCAGAAAATGATCTAGATGAGCAACCAAGTACAAGTTATGGTGGAAATCCTTCAAAAGTAATATTAATAGACAAAGTAGGGAAAGAGATAAATAAAAAGTTAGAAAATCGAGAAGAACCCCGAGGAGCAATAGGGACAGATAGTGAAACAAAAGAACAGGGAAAATTAGAAGCAGAGAGTGAGGAAAATACAAATTCGGAAGAACACCGAGGAGGGACAGTAATAAGGGAACACAAGAAGGAGAAGACAGATCCACCAGTAAGAGAAGATGAGATCATAAGCTTCAAAATAAGAGACAATTGTGAAAAAGTTGAAACAGAATCTGAAGAAAGTGGAGAAGAAGAGAAAACAAAAACTGAATCAAGAAAAAGAAACTGGAAATCAGAAAGAGGAGAAAAAGAAGGTGAAGCCAAAAGGCCAAGAAAAGGAGATAATTGGCCCAGCAACTATATAAGAAAATTGAGATACAGAATAATCAGAACTGGAGAAAAAAGTGCTGAACAAGTGAATGAAATAACAAGTCAAAAGGAACAAGAAAAGCCAAGTGGAAAACGACTGCAAAAGTCTAAAAGAACAAAGAAAGTGAATTCGAAGTACAAGTCACCTGAGTGGCTGTACATCGCACTAACGGATTACAAAGAAGAAGGAAACACTGACAAGAACCCGAGACTAAGAAACCGAATGGGTAAAGGTGAGATGCAACAAACCTGAAGTGAAGACTTAAAGGGCTTCTGCCGGATGTGACAATTTTACTGGATATGACAAATCACCGGATGTGACAACGAAAGAATTCTGAAAAGAATTAAAAGAAAGTACCAAGCAAAGACTTTTGAAAGCAGAGTGGCATCTAAGTCATTTCTGAGGTGTAGTGACACAATTTTCTGAAACTTAACAAAAAGATAAAAGCAAAATGGAAAATACTAGAGATAGAAGAGATAAATGTGAGTATGTAAAAAGATGGTGTAAAATGTGCTGCTTTTGTACAGGTTTATTAATGACAGTATGGATAGTTTTAGCAATCACAATTCCTATTAGTTTAGCTGTAATAGAAGCAAAGAATGATACTAAACCAGAAAAAGAAACTAATATTAAAGAACCAGTTATTTTAAGAAGTAGTGCAGAATTACATAAGGATAAGTCAGTAACAGACTTTTCTAAAAATGTTTTTACAAAATTGTTGTACGAATATGTAGAGACAATGGATGTGAGAGATTGTTATGTTTGTATGCAGTTGCCTGCATCAGTGTCAGAAGGTGTGACTTATCATCACCTACCTCTAACTTATGGAATAACCTGTAGTGTCATAGCAAGTTTATTTTATAAAACAGGTAGATTAGAGTTTTATTACACTGATATAGATAAGATTTTTGCAAATGTTCCTGTAGTTCCAGAACTTAACAAAGTAAAACAAGCAAGGGTTTTAGGAGAATTCTTTTTAGAGCATAGAAAATTAACATTAGAAGAAATAGCTAAAAACAACCTTACCTGTGAGTTAAAGAAAGAAGAAAAGGTATTTTTAGAAATGGTTGAAGAAAGAAGAATGACATTTCAAAGAGAAGCAATAAAAGAGGAAGGAAAACATCTGTGGACATTTGAGGAAGGAAATCATGAAGGGAAAAAGATAAATGCAGCAATGACATTAGATTGGCCGCAAACAGGAAAGTTGTGTATTAGAAGAAATAAGACAGTCTATGACAATTACTTTGTAGGTTCCAGTATCTGCCATGACAATTATCAAATTTTGGGAGGTTGGGGATTCAAAGGTGGAAAAGATCCAATATTTCAGGTATCTATTATATTTGTGGGAATAGAGCTTATTACAGGTTACCGGACCATTGGTATGGAACTTGCTATGTAGGCCTGGTCTTTCCAAAAATCTTTCATATGGACAGAGAAGAAAACGGAACATACAAGATGATTAATAGCTTTACACGTAGAAAGAGGGAAAGTTTTTCAGAAATTGTAGGTGATATTTTTGGAGCATTAATACCAGCAGTGGGAATATCTTTGAATGCATTTAAAATTCGGAAGTTATCCACAGTAGTAGATCGTTTGTCTACAGATACTGCGGGAGGGTTCTTGATGGTAAATACCGAAATGGTTGCCATGAGAGCTATGGTGATGCAAAATCGGCTTGCCCTTGATATTCTTTTGGCAAAAGAGGGTGGAGTCTGTGGAATGCTGAAAGTCCAACATTGTTGCACTTACATTCCTGATAAAAGTGAAAATATACAAAAGTATATCACAAATATTACAAATTTGCACAAAGAACTAGTTCCACTGGAGGTTGAAAGTGTCTTGGGAAAACTTGGTAGAGGGTTTTCTTCCGTAGCAAATTGGTTAACAAGAATGAGTAGACTAATGATAGGGAAAGTTATAATAATAGCAACTGTAGCAATATTGTTAGCCATGGTGTTGAAAATTGTAATAACGTGTATAAAAAGAAAAGTAAGACAAAATAAGATAAAAATAAATAACAGAATAATGAAAGAGAGAGAGAGAGAAATGGGTGAAATTGAGTTAGAGAAAATGAAAGAAAGCATGTATAAAGAGACAAGAAGACAAGATGAAATGGAAACAGATGTGTAACTAACAAAAAACAAAAGGATGAAAGACATATGCTGCCTGAAAAAGAAATATAACTTGGGTTTTATGTGGTGATTTAAAAATCACCAAAGGGGGGAGTTGATGGAGCAGAGAAAATAAAAAATTTTAACCCCTAACAAATTTTATAAATAATTAATAAAATGTTCGTTTAAATGTATTAATCAACACTGTACGTGAGGGAAGGTTAACACGCAAGTATATGGGCTGAATAATCTATTAACGAATGTCTGTGTGTCTAATTATAACATAAGAATAATTGCGTACTAAATAAATAATAAATGCATGATTTGTGCTTCATAGAATATAAACGTGTCTTTGCAAAAACAATAGTGATGGTAAGTAAGGAACAGCTTAAATGTTGCTTTCTGCTAGGTAATAACTAATTGGGGTACGTAGATGACGGGAGGGAAACAAAAAGGCTATGTTTCTCTATTTTAATAATGTTTTGTTTATTTCAAAATAGTGCTTCTAAGTATAAACGAGTGGCGATATAAAATGGCTGCCGGTTATTGAAGTGCGCATGTGCGGGGAAACGCGTGACAAGGGAGAAAAAGTTGGAGAAAAGCTAACCACGTGATGATGCTGAGAGGCTAGGATGCAAGAATGGTCAAGGCTGATGTGACCTAATTGAACTGATAGTGTGCCGTGGTGATCAGCAAAGAACCGTGGGAAACCGTTTTAAGAGAAAGGACAATGCCTGCAGAGTTCTCGAATCTATCGAAAGAAGTTACAAATGTACTGATCGAAGCGGATGGAAACATGTCTTGAACTGTGAGAAAGGAAATGAACATATACATTCCAAAGAACAAGTTGGATCCGGGAGAACTTGATTAAAAATGAATAGATGAAATGAATGGACCAATGAAAGAAAAGCGCGTTATTAATGTTGCAACAATTTAGTTAGCAAAGTTAGAATTAGGGTATAAGAGGGCCTACTCTTAGTGGGAGGGGGTCAGAGTTGGAGAGTCGCAGTCAGAGACGGTGTTGGAGTTGGTCGCTTCCAGTGCTTGGTGGTCCAGATCGATCCATTTTACTGAGCGGGAGATGCTGAAAGACTGTTAGATGGGACGGGTTGCAGGTAGCTGATGCTGACGAGCTGAAGTTTCTGTTGCTGTCTTATTTTTCCAGTTGAGTATGAGAATCAGGTTATTTTAATTCTTAAATTTAGGTTTTAGATCCTTAGGCTAAATTAGGAAAGATAGGCAGGTAAATAGGGTTTTTGCTTCATGACAAAATTTCCTTTCGGCAGTAAAATTGATTTTGCTTAATAAATATTTGAATTAATAATGAATGAATAATTGAATAAAAGATCTAAATTCTTTCTCATGCTTTTAAAATTATATAAAATGTAAGATTCTTAATCAAACGACTCAGTGGTTATTTTACTAAATGATTGTGACACTAGTAATTGGTTATTGTGATTTAGCTGGTCTTAATCACTACAAACTGATCTCTTACTAGATGATCCATCGACAAAACAATGAGCAGGAATATCTTAAGAAATAACTAAGAAAGCGATAGGTTAAAGTAATAAGGTATCCCGGCTCTTTCCAGCGGTACATAAATGATGTTTTTCATTTAGTTCTCATGTTTCTCCTAGGAGTATAGATTTTCGTAAAGGTGTAGAGGAAATCCAGGTGTGTGTGGGTGTGTGTGATAGGCGATGTTATGGGCCCCATCGTCATGTGGATGTGAGAAAATATAAGTCGCCCCTGGATGACCGATAAGTGACCTAGGAGGAAAATAGTTTTTATTGTACGCGCTGCATCAGATTTCTTGGTAGCAGAGTTATGGTTTCTATAGATTAGTTTAGTGATTATTGATTATTGCTTATTGATTATTTTTGATGACTAACACTATATGTTGAGTCGCGTTATGTTATATATGAGTTTTCACGCTTCTGGGATGTAGGAAGTGGAACACGTGTGGCAAGAGAAGTCACATGGAATTTGGTACATGGTCTGAATTCATTTTGGTAATAACACAGGTTGTGTTATGTTAGGGATTTTCTGTACAAAAGGTGTGTAACTGAGATAGCAAATCACGTTTTCTTGTGAAACTTTGGCCTTAATTCTCAGGAGCCTAGTCTCCACATGTGTGTTATCCCCAGAGAAACGAGTTAATTGTTTGCTTGAAAGAAGGGTAAGGTAGAGGGAAGTGCTACTTTATCGGTGAGAGTTAATAATTCTGTGGTAGGGTAGAAGTAAGCGCTGCCTACTGGAAATACAGGATTCTTGTGTAAAAGGACAAAGCTGTCACTTTTGGTTAGCGAATCAGACTATGGAATTGTTTTAATTGTTGTAACTAACAAAGAAACAGTGAAAAGAAAATTGCTGATAAATTTTGTAAAGGAGGGGTAAACGAGCAGGAGTGGCATCAACAGTGCCGCGCTAGGATTGGATAGTGCGCTAGTCACGTGAACACAGAGTCAAGAGTGACGTAGAAAAGTGCCGCGCTAGGATTGGTTGGTCCGCGGACGAAGGGAATTGTTCTGATTGGTGCGTTAGTGTGAGTCGCGCTGTGATTGGTTGAAGTTCCGTACACGGAACAGTGCTGGTTTGAAGAGAAAAACCAATTGAAAACATGCCGTATTACGAGTATGAAAGGGAGAGAACGTCATGGACGACAAAAATAAAGAATTTCTTTAAGAAAGACAAAAAGGTTGTGACTAGAGAGGGACAAGTAATTCCTCCGCCGAAATCAGCAGCTTCCCATATGATGCTGAAATATGGATATCATACATGCATATGGTTGGAAAATTGGGCAAAGTATACGAAGAATGATGGTGCATTAGCTTTCCCTGAGAATGGTTCAATTAGTGTAGCAGTTTTGCGAAATTTGCGAGAAAAGATGACAAATCTAGAACCTAGACCTAGACCGACACAGTTTGAAGCATTGACGGAATGGGAGGATGAGATGTATGAGTGAGAGAGATTCAGAGGTTTAAGAGATCATGAGTTTATGCCTGGAAGAATGTGGGGAATAAATCATGAGGATAGAATAAAACGATGGAGATGTGCTAACATGACAGGAGGTTTGTTTCCGGCTTTTACAGTTGAGGAAGAGACTAAGAGAAAACGTACTGAGAAAAAGAAACATATGGAGAGGGAGAAATATATGCATGAGAGTGAAACGGATGATGAATTGCTGGAAGATATTTTAAATAGAAATCCACCTCCGTATCAGCAGAGTTCTACAGTGGTGACACCAAATGCGCCGCTAATAGAGACTGTGCGAAATAAAAGTCCGGTAAAACGAATTGAAATAAATAGGTCACAAGATCAAATAAGAACTTCACAAAATGAAGGAGTAGAAAGTGACAATGCAAGCGAATTAGCAAGGACAACAAAAGAACTAACTGAGAAAATTAGGGAATTAACGAAAAACATGGAAGCTGTGACTGTACCTGTAACAATAGGTCCAGTAATACCAGTTTTTGAGAATCAGAAAATTGATGAACGGTCCTTAGTGATTCCTATGAGTTCACAATTTCAGAGAGAAAAAGAAAGGATGGAACCAAGTGCAAGTACAAGTAATTTGGCTAGTACTTACAGACCAAGTCCACCTACAAATTTGACTGTGAATGAGTGTAATGGTAGGAAAATGCTTATGGTAACAGAATCTGCAACAGAGACTCCTGAAAAGAGTGGTAATTAGATAGAACTAAATAATACACCCATAGGTCCGACACCTGATGAGTTAAATGAGTGGATGAAGGCATTTAAAATGAAAGAACCAGAAGAAAAACCATTAGATGTAATTAGGTTAAAAATTGACATGGAAGAATTAATTCTAGGAATGATTGGTACAGAAAAGATAAAAAATTACCAGGATGATGAAATAATGTTTCTGTGCAAAAGTATTACATGGAGAGCAAAGAATTTACATGACAAACTAGAAGAGATAGCCAGTGAAATTGGAATAGATTTTGCGAAAGTGAAAACATTGCAGAAACCCTACAGAGTAGACTTTTGTGAGAAAGATATTGAAAACTTGAACACAGCAGGAAGGCTGACACAGATAAAAGAGTTAATTGTGTTACTGAGAAAATGGGGTGATGTGGACAGATGGAAAGTTAGATGGACGAAAAAGAATGAGAAAACTACAGACAAAGCTTCTTTGGCTTTTATGATAACTGAAAAAGAACCTGTTGCCAGAGAATACCCTATGAGAGAAACTCCAAGTGGTAGTTATGTGCATGTTCCCTGGACTAGGCAGATATACTGTCATTTACAAATGAATTTCCGAAGCTGAGAGAGAAACCAGTTGAATGGTACCGACAAGTAGAGAGGTTTGTGAAGGTTTCGAAAGTATTGTGGATAGATTTAGATGGATTGTTTGACATAGTGGTACCAACTGATTTGTGGTCTGAGTGTAAAATTACAGTTGACTGGCCAACTACAGAATATCCAAGAGATCCTAAGACAGGAGCTCCAGGTCCTGAGGTGATGAGGAAGTACGATAAGGTGATTACCTTTTTGAAAAATAAGATTCCTCCTAAAGAAACAGATTGGGTAAAAATCGATAGAACTACACAGGAAAGTAAGGAGTCTGTACATGCCTATTATGAAAGGTTGTTGTTGGTTTTCAAGCAGTATAGTGGATATGAGGAGTTGAGTGAAAAGGATATGAGTCATTTCGTATACAGATTTGTGTTTGGGTTGAAACCAGAGATTAGTGAAATGATTAAACAGCATATGATTAATTGGCAAAATGGCACGGTAGATGAGGTACTGAGGTATGCTAAGTATTGTAGTGATGATATTGAGAGTAGACAGCATAAATTGAAAGAGAAGGCAATGTGGGCACAAGTGAAAGTGGCAGAGAAGCAAGAAGCTCAATTGGACAATAATAGTGGGAATGAAACAGGACAGAATAAATCGCGACCTAACATAGGTAAAGGGAAAGGTCAAGTGAGTCTAGAGGAGGCAAAGAAGAAATGGCCCTGTCATAATTGCGGAAAATTAGGGCATTGGAGAAACGAGTGTAAGTTCCCACCTAAACCTAATCCGGAAAATCAATCATTAACTCCACAGGTGCAGAATGAGGTAGTTGTTCAACAAGGTCAGGTGCCACAACCACCACTTCCCAACACTGTTAACCAGCAAAGATACAGTACAGAAACAGGATTCTACGGAGGAGAGCAGGTAACACAGTTGCCGCGAGCAGCTAACATTTCTCAGTATTGGTTGCGACAGAGTGAGGATGAGGCGGATGAAAGTTCATGACGGTGCCTAGGAGAGGGAAAAGAGTGCGTACTTGGCGCAACTCTAGAGGTAGATCAGTCTGGTCCCTTTGTGGATGGAGAAGTGAATGGTGCAAATGTAACATTCCTTGTCGATACTGGAGCTACCCGTTCTACTGTTAGATCAGTGGAAATTCCAAACCTTCCTCTCTCAGGTGAATACATCCAAGTAGTAGGAGTAGCAAATCAGCAGATCAAAACACCACTTACTGAATTAGTGGAAGTAAAAATTGGTTCTTTTAGCAAAATGCATAGATTTGTAGTGTGCGAATGTAGTCCTGTAAATCTTTTAGGTCGTGACCTTTTGTGCAAAATGAATTGCACAATTTATTGTACACCAGATGGAATTGGATTTCAAACCCCAGATGAAGATGCATTGTATAAAGTAACTTTGATGAATCAGGAACCTGAAATGAATGGTTTGTTTCCTGCATTTGATGCAGAAAAACTTCCAGAAGAACTGAAAAATGCAGTGAAAGACAATGTGTGGGATTTTACAGGAGAAGATATTGGATTAATGAAAGAAGTTGATCCCGTAAAAGTAACAGTAAAAGAAGGAACAACTTACCCAAATACGCCACAGTATAAATTGACTCCAGAAATAATTGAAGGAATAACTCCTGTAATAAATAAAATGATCGAACAGGGAATTCTAAAAGAAATAATGAGCAGTCCATGTAATTCACCTATTATGGGACTGAAAAAGCCAAACGGAACATATAGAATAGTACAGGATTTGAGAAAGATTAACAAAATAGTTGTGCCTTGTTGTCCAATAGTGCCAAACCCTGCAGTAATTCTATACCAAATTCCACACGAAGCTGAGTGGTATACAGTGATAGATTTGTGTCACGCATTTTTCTCTATTCCTTTGCATCCAGATATCCAGCCATTATTTGCGTTCCGGTTCGGAGAGCGTATTTTGGCATGGTGCCGAATTCCTCAGGGGTATACAGAAAGCCCCTCAATCTTTAATCAGATTTTAAAGAAGTCCTTGGAAGATTTGAAAATGCCAGAAAAGTCAGTGATGGTGCAGTATATCGATGACCTGTTGGTGGCATCAAAAACAAAAGAAGCATGTGTAAGCGATACAATTGCTTTACTGAACCATCTAGAGAAAAGAGGACATAAAGTGTCCCCTTCGAAATAGCAATTTTGCCAAAAAGAAGTCCAATATTTAGGGCATAAAATTGAGAAAGGAGTGCGAAAGATAGCGACAGAAAGAGTAAAAATGATTCAAGGAATGAGAGCACCAATGACGCAAAGAGAGGTAAGAATGTTTCTGGGAATGGTTGGATATTGCCGACAATGGATAAGTGGTTTTTCCTTGATTGCTAAACCATTACAAAAACTGACCAAGAAGGATGTAAAAGATCCTTTTGAGTTGAATGACGAAGAAATGAAATCTTTCAAAGAGTTGAAAATGAAATTGTGTGAGGCCCCTGCTTTAGGAATGCCTGACTATGAAAAGGATTTTGAATTGTACTGCAGTGAGAGAGATGGATGTGCATTTTCAGTACTGGTACAAAAACATGGAACAATGAAGAGACCAATTATTATTTTTCAGCTGTTTTAGATCCTATAGCAAAAGCGTTGCCTGGATGTCTGAAAGCTGTTGCTGCTACTTGTGTAAGTCTGGAACAAAGTGAAGGTATAGTGATGGGGTATCCACTGAGAGCATATGTTCCCCATTCAGTAGAAATTCTTTTGACAAGAACAAAAACACAGTACATGACACATAGTCGGCTGACTAAGTACGAAAAAGTAATCTTGAGTGCAGAAAATGTGACCATAGATAGATGTATGAATCTGAATCCTTCGACATCATTGCCAGATGAAGAGAGTATAATTGAACAAGATGAAGTAGATCATGATTGTCTGAATGTGCTGGAATATTGCACAAAACCAAGAGCTGACATAAAAGATGAGCCTTTAAAGGAATCAGATTATGTCATGTTTGTGGATGGCTCATGCTTAAGAACGAAAGAAGGAGTTTTAAGCGCAGCTTACGCAGTGTGCACAGTGGCAACTGTGATGGAAGCGTCTTGTCTGAAAGGAATAAGGTCTGCCCAAGTTGCAGAACTGATTGCTTTGATTCAAGCATGTAAGTTGGGAAGAAATGTACGAGTTACGATTGTGACCGATAGCCAGTATGGTTTCGGTATCGTGCATGACTTCGGTCAGATTTGGTCACAAAGAGGTTTCTTGACGTCTGCAGGAACACCTATCAGAAATGGAGATTTTGTTAAGAAACTGCTTGAGGCGATACAGCTGCCTAAGCAGATAGCTGTAGTGAAATGCAAGGCACATAAGAAAAATGAAGATTACATAGCTGTCGGTAATAATTATGCGGATGAGATAGCCAAATACTGTGCAGAGAACATGGTATCCTTAAACAAGAATAGAGAAAGGGAGCATATCTCTTCTCCTTTGCTTTTTACTAACACTGTCGAGACATGGGATGAGGTGAGACAGTTACAGGAAGCTGCAAATGATGAGGAAAAAGATTACTGGATAAAAGCAGGATGTAGAAGACAAGAAAACAATGGTGTGTGGGTTTACAGAGATGAAAGACCAGTTATGCCTGATAGCATGATTGCAGACATGGCACGGATGTACCATGGACAAGCTCATATTGGGAGAGATGCAATGATCAGACTTTTTAGACAAACCTGGTATAACCCAAAATTCAGAGCCATAGCTGAAAGTCTTTGTCAAAGATGTCTTATTTGTCAACAGTTTAATCCAGGAAGAAAGACAATAGTGAGTCTAGGAACAATAGGACGAGAAGGAGGTCCGTTCACTAGAATGCAATTAGACTTCATCGAAATGCCCCCTTGTAACAGACTAAAATATGTTCTAGTGGTCGTCTGTTTGTTTTCTCGTTGGGTGGAGGCATACCCCACTAGAAGGAATGATGGAAAAACGGTAGCAAAACTTATGCTGCGAGAGTTTATTCCAAGGTATGGTTTTCCAGTCACGGTTGAGACAGATAGAGGAACACATTTTCAAAATGAGTTGATCCAATTGATTTGTGAAGCATTAAGTATTAAACAAAAACTGCATTGTGCATACAGACCAGAGGCTTCTGGGGTAGTAGAGCAAATTAATGGAACAATTAAGAACAGGTTAGGAAAAATGTGTCAAGCTACAGGACTCAAATGGCCAGATGCACTGCCCCTTGTTCTGATGACCATCAGAAGCATTCCTGAAAAGAAAACTGGACTTAGTCCTCATGAGGTGATCATGGGACGAGCAATGAGACAAGCACAAGTACCTGTCAACAAGTTATTGACTATAACTGATGATCTAGTACTGGATTATTGCAAAGGACTGGCTGATGTGGTGCGTTCTGTGTTTCATCAGGTTGGACCGGATGCGACCACTCTTGAAAGAAAACCAGCCCACGACTTGAATCCAGGAGACTGGGTCCGCATAAAAATCCACAGGAGAAGAAACTGTCTAGTTCCTCGCTGGGACGAACCACGACAGGTAATCCTAGTGACAAGAACTGCAGTCAAGTGTGCAGGAGTGAAGAACTGGGTCCATGCCAGCCACACAATTAGAGTTCAAGAACCTACAGATCGACATGTGAGTCGACGACTGGAAGTGTCGGATAAGAGTTCAGCGACTGTGACAAAAGGAATACGAGAAAGGGTGCCAGAACTTGAAGATCGACCTGAAAGTCGACATCTGGAAACCCCAACTGCAAGCACCTCTAGAGAGGAAGAGGAAGAAGAAGAAGAAGGAAGAATTTCAGAAATTCCAGAACCTGAAGATTGACCTGTAAGTCGACATCTGGAAATATCTGACACGAGTTCAGGATCTGATGATTCAGTTGCAAACTGTGAAGAATTTCGAAGGAGAACTTGGGGATCTAAACCAATTAGAGAAGAGAATGAACCAGAAAATGATCTAGATGAGCAACCAAGTACAAGTTATGGTGGAAATCCTTCAAAAGTAATATTAATAGACAAAGTAGGGAAAGAGATAAATAAAAAGTTAGAAAATCGAGAAGAACCCCGAGGAGCAATAGGGACAGATAGTGAAACAAAAGAACAGGGAAAATTAGAAGCAGAGAGTGAGGAAAATACAAATTCGGAAGAACACCGAGGAGGGACAGTAATAAGGGAACACAAGAAGGAGAAGACAGATCCACCAGTAAGAGAAGATGAGATCATAAGCTTCAAAATAAGAGACAATTGTGAAAAAGTTGAAACAGAATCTGAAGAAAGTGGAGAAGAAGAGAAAACAAAAACTGAATCAAGAAAAAGAAACTGGAAATCAGAAAGAGGAGAAAAAGAAGGTGAAGCCAAAAGGCCAAGAAAAGGAGATAATTGGCCCAGCAACTATATAAGAAAATTGAGATACAGAATAATCAGAACTGGAGAAAAAAGTGCTGAACAGGTGAATGAAATAACAAGTCAAAAGGAACAAGAAAAGCCAAGTGGAAAACGACTGCAAAAGTCTAAAAGAACAAAGAAAGTGAATTCGAAGTACAAGTCACCTGAGTGGCTGTACATCGCACTAACGGATTACAAAGAAGAAGGAAACACTGACAAGAACCCGAGACTAAGAAACCGAATGGGTAAAGGTGAGATGCAACAAACCTGAAGTGAAGACTTAAAGGGCTTCTGCCGGATGTGACAATTTTACTGGATATGACAAATCACCGGATGTGACAACGAAAGAATTCTGAAAAGAATTAAAAGAAAGTACCAAGCAAAGACTTTTGAAAGCAGAGTGGCATCTAAGTCATTTCTGAGGTGTAGTGACACAATTTTCTGAAACTTAACAAAAAGATAAAAGCAAAATGGAAAATACTAGAGATAGAAGAGATAAATGTGAGTATGTAAAAAGATGGTGTAAAATGTGCTGCTTTTGTACAGGTTTATTAATGACAGTATGGATAGTTTTAGCAATCACAATTCCTATTAGTTTAGCTGTAATAGAAGCAAAGAATTATACTAAACCAGAAAAAGAAACTAATATTAAAGAACCAGTTATTTTAAGAAGTAGTGCAGAATTACATAAGGATAAGTCAGTAACAGACTTTTCTAAAAATGTTTTTACAAAATTGTTGTACGAATATGTAGAGACAATGGATGTGAGAGATTGTTATGTTTGTATGCAGTTGCCTGCATCAGTGTCAGAAGGTGTGACTTATCATCACCTACCTCTAACTTATGGAATAACCTGTAGTGTCATAGCAAGTTTATTTTATAAAACAGGTAGATTAGAGTTTTATTACACTGATATAGATAAGATTTTTGCAAATGTTCCTGTAGTTCCAGAACTTAACAAAGTAAAACAAGCAAGGGTTTTAGGAGAATTCTTTTTAGAGCATAGAAAATTAACATTAGAAGAAATAGCTAAAAACAACCTTACCTGTGAGTTAAAGAAAGAAGAAAAGGTATTTTTAGAAATGGTTGAAGAAAGAAGAATGACATTTCAAAGAGAAGCAATAAAAGAGGAAGGAAAACATCTGTGGACATTTGAGGAAGGAAATCATGAAGGGAAAAAGATAAATGCAGCAATGACATTAGATTGGCCGCAAACAGGAAAGTTGTGTATTAGAAGAAATAAGACAGTCTATGACAATTACTTTGTAGGTTCCAGTATCTGCCATGACAATTATCAAATTTTGGGAGGTTGGGGATTCAAAGGTGGAAAAGATCCAATATTTCCAGGTATCTATTATATTTGTGGGAATAGAGCTTATTACAGGTTACCGGACCATTGGTATGGAACTTGCTATGTAGGCCTGGTCTTTCCAAAAATCTTTCATATGGACAGAGAAGAAAAAGGAACATACAAGATGATTAATAGCTTTACACGTAGAAAGAGGGAAAGTTTTTCAGAAATTGTAGGTGATATTTTTGGAGCATTAATACCAGCAGTGGGAATATCTTTGAATGCATTTAAAATTCGGAAGTTATCCACAGTAGTAGATCGTTTGTCTACAGATACTGCGGGAGGGTTCTTGATGGTAAATACCGAAATGGTTGCCATGAGAGCTATGGTGATGCAAAATCGGCTTGCCCTTGATATTCTTTTGGCAAAAGAGGGTGGAGTCTGTGGAATGCTGAAAGTCCAACATTGTTGCACTTACATTCCTGATAAAAGTGAAAATATACAAAAGTATATTACAAATATTACAAATTTGCACAAAGAACTAGTTCCACTGGAGGTTGAAAGTGTCTTGGGAAAACTTGGTAGAGGGTTTTCTTCCGTAGCAAATTGGTTAACAAGAATGAGTAGACTAATGATAGGGAAAGTTATAATAATAGCAACTGTAGCAATATTGTTAGCCATGGTGTTGAAAATTGTAATAACGTGTATAAAAAGAAAAGTAAGACAAAATAAGATAAAAATAAATAACAGAATAATGAAAGAGAGAGAGAGAGAAATGGGTGAAATTGAGTTAGAGAAAATGAAAGAAAGCATGTATAAAGAGACAAGAAGACAAGATGAAATGGAAACAGATGTGTAACTAACAAAAACAAAAGGATGAAAGACATATGCTGCCTGAAAAAGAAATATAACTTGGTTTTATGTGGTGATTTAAAAATCACCAAAGGGGGAGTTGATGGAGCAGAGAAAATAAAAATTTTTAACCCCTAACAAATTTTATAAATAATTAATAAAATGTTCGTTTAAATGTATTAATCAACACTGTACGTGAGGGAAGGGTAACACGCAAGTATATGGGCTGAATAATCTATTAACGAATGTCTGTGTGTCTAATTATAACATAAGAATAATTGCGTACTAAATAAATAATAAATGCATGATTTGTGCTTCATAGAATATAAACGTGTCTTTGCAAAAATAATAGTGATGGTAAGTAAGGAACAGCTTAAATGTTGCTTTCTGCTAGGTAATAACTAATTGGGGTACGTAGATGACGGGAGGGAAACAAAAAGGCTATGTTTCTCTATTTTAATAATGTTTTGTTTATTTCAAAATAGTGCTTCTAAGTATAAACGAGTGGCGATATAAAATGGCTGCCGGTTATTGAAGTGCGCATGTGCGGGGAAACGCGTGACAAGGGAGAAAAAGTTGGAGAAAAGCTAACCACGTGATGATGCTGAGAGGCTAGGATGCAAGAATGGTCAAGGCTGATGTGACCTAATTGAACTGATAGTGTGCCGTGGTGATCAGCAAAGAACCGTGGGAAACCGTTTTAAGAGAAAGGACAATGCCTGCAGAGTTCTCGAATGTATCGAAAGAAGTTACAAATGTACTGATCGAAGCGGATGGAAACATGTCTTGAACTGTGAGAAAGGAAATGAACATATACATTCCAAAGAACAAGTTGGATCCGGGAGAACTTGATTAAAAATGAATAGATGAAATGAATGGACCAATGAAAGAAAAGCGCGTTATTAATGTTGCAACAATTTAGTTAGCAAAGTTAGAATTAGGGTATAAGAGGGCCTACTCTTAGTGGGAGGGGGTCAGAGTTGGAGAGTCGCAGTCAGAGACGGTGTTGGAGTTGGTGGCTTCCAGTGCTTGGTGGTCCAGATCGATCCATTTTACTGAGCGGGAGATGCTGAAAGACTGTTAGATGGGACGGGTTGCAGGTAGCTGATGCTGACGAGCTGAAGTTTCTGTTGCTGTCTTATTTTTCCAGTTGAGTATGAGAATCAGGTTATTTTAATTCTTAAATTTAGGTTTTAGATCCTTAGGCTAAATTAGGAAAGATAGGCAGGTAAATAGGGTTTTTGCTTCATGACAAAATTTCCTTTCTGCAATAAAATTGATTTTGCTTAATAAATATTTGAATTAATAATGAATGAATAATTGAATAAAAGATCTAAATTCTTTCTCATGCTTTTAAAATTATATAAAATTTAAGATTCTTAATCAAACGACTCAGTGGTTATTTTACTAAATGATTGTGACACTAGTAATTGGTTATTGTGATTTAGCTGGTCTTAATCACTACAAACTGATCTCTTACTAGATGATCCATCGACAAAACAATGAGCAGGAATATCTTAAGAAATAACTAAGAAAGCGATAGGTTAAAGTAATAAGGTATCCCGGCTCTTTCCAGCGGTACATAAATGATGTTTTTCATTTAGTTCTCATGTTTCTCCTAGGAGTATAGATTTTCGTAAAGGTGTAGAGGAAATCCAGGTGTGTGTGGGTGTGTGTGATAGGCGATGTTATGGCCCCATCGTCATGTGGATGTGAGAAAATATAAGTCGCCCCTGGATGACCGATAAGTGACTTAGGAGGAAAATAGTTTTTATTGTACGCGCTGCATCAGAGGTTAGTCAACCTGGTGGTGGAAAAATCAGTTCACAAGATGGAAGAGCAACCCTAGATACTCTCACATCCCCAGATCCTCAGTACAGCTTTCCAGCCACCAGGTTTTGTTACAGTGAGAGTTCCGCAGGCTCCACTCCACATTGGTCTGCAGGGTCCTCTTGAAACAGAAGTCTTTCTGCTTTTTGGTCCCTGTAGCAGGTAACAAAGGACAACAATTTGAGCCTTGGAGATCCATCTCCAGTCCCTGGGTGCCAGCAGGACTCAGGATTCCTTCTGTGTTTTTTTTTTCCGAACAGCCAGTCAGTCTTCTTCTTTAAGATATTTCTTCCTAGGTCCAAGTTTTTGAATGTACTGAGGAGGCGGTGGTTAGGTGCCAGCCTTATCCTGTGGACTAGCAATTGAGTGGAGAATTCACTATGCTCAATCCTGACTATTTTATCACAGAATTCCCAACTCCTTTTTTCAGTGCCTTCTTGCTCAGTTTGCTGCAAACATTTCTCTTAACCAAGATGGAAGTAGCCTTCTTCCAGTATCAGGAGCTTCGTCCCTCCCCCAATTGCTAGAATTGATTTTGCTCTCCTCCTGGCAACACAGACAAAAAGTCTATGGTGGATCTGAGAATTAGTGGTTGTATTTCTTGACAGTCCCATTTAGGATCACCACTTCTAAGGAAGAGCTGTGAAAACTGCACTTTGTGTAGCTAGCCACGTCTGTCCCCAGCCTGAGTGGCTAATACAAGCTAAGTGGTCATTATTTTTCACTAGTTCTGTGTGAGAAGCTGGCTTGGTATATGATGCACACTTAGGTAAGTGGGCACCCTGAACCAAACCAGACAACCCTTATGGTGATTTTAGTGGTCTTAGACAACCTTAGAAAGCTCTCTAAGTGGTAGCTGTGGAGAGCAACCTTCAGGATTAGTCCATATGGAGTGTAAAGCAGCTTGTTTTACCAGAACATAATCTTATAGGTATAGATTAAGTGAAAAAGAACCACACAGTGTATTTATAAAAATATGTATTTATTATAAGACACTCACTAACACATACAGATATCTCCTAGCCGGAGATATACACAATGCACACAATACTTTTCAATAGAAACAGGTAAGTAGCACGAAGTACACAGTGGTCACCAGGGGTGACCAAAGAAAAATACTAAATTAGTGGTATGCGGACAATGGTTCCAGTAAAGACTATACCTAGAAGACGTAGTTGTGCCGAGTACCCAAGGACCTCCTGAGGTAAGTAACCAGGAGCCCCACGGAGGCTGTATGCAAAGTTGGAACACGACCGCGGGTTCAATACAAGTCAATGAGTAAGTCGCAGTTGCAATTTTAAAGAAGCATGACCCCTCCAGTGGACCCTGAAGAAACCCCGTGGAAAACAGAAGGTTGGAGAGCCACCCCACCCGTGGATACCTTACGAACCAGGGGGCATGAAAGTTTCATTTTGCGATTACCAATTAGCGATTTTTTTAAAATCGCTATTTGGTAATTGCAAAATGCAATGCAACAAAACAGACTGCAAATAGTGATCCTCTAATTGCGATTCCTTAAGAATTGCAAACGCAATTAGGGAATCGCTATTTGCAATTGCGACTCCATTCTTTTCTATGGGCCTAGGTGAGAATGGTCTTGCATTAGCTAAAATTGCGATTACCTTATTGGTAATTGCAAATTAGGTAATGCACAGACAAGGGTGCCCAGGGGCCTAAGGCCCCCCCGAGGTGCCCCTAACAAAAATATACACATGTAAGGCACACATAGCACTTTGAAAAATGCAGTTTTGTGCATTTTTAAAAGTATGCACATGGTTACTATCAACTTGAAGTTGGTGGTAATTAGCATTTCCTAAATGCACAGTATGCATTTAGGAAAGGCTTCTTGCATGTGTATTAGAGAATCACAAACTGCTATTTGCATTCGCAATTTAGGGAATCACAAAAAAGTGCGATGACCTAAATTGCGAATGAAAAAAACTTTCATGCATTAGAAAAGGCCATTTTGCGATTTCAAACGGCCAATGTTTGCGAATCACACTGTTTGCGATTGCAAAAAAGGTTCATAGCATGTGCTCCCAGGTTACCTACACCAGGGAAGCTGGGTGCATAGGTGTGAAGTGGCGTCGGAAAACGCTGTCGAACTCAATGGGGGACTTCATGAAGATGCCGCTGCTGGAGAAGGTGAAAGTGTCTGTTGGAACCCAAATGTGGATTCAAGTTGAGAAGTACCTGCAAGCAGAGGGGACAGAGTCTATGCCACTCAGGAGTGACCAGGAGGCACAGAAGACGAATGCCCACCGATGTCGAGTGTTGCAGGAGAGATGATGGATACCTTGGAGCTGCAGCTGTGAGGGCCAGGCTACGATGTGGAAGACCAGGAGCCGTTCACAAGCTTTCCCACATCGGATGTCGAGAGTTGAGGGGTCAGTGTCCGTAGGGAGCAGCAACAAGCCATGGCAACTGCAAACAATGTGGAAAGCGAAGAAGGTGCAGTGTCGGGACCAGCAAGGTCCAGGTGACTCACCACAAGCAGGGGAGTCAGGGCAGTCCCCAAGCATTCAGGGTAGCTCACAGAATTCAAAGATGACCCTTAATTGGACCCACAGGCCGGAAGCCCACTAGAGTCGCAAGAGGACCTCGAGCAGCTCCCTAAAGATGCTGGCCTATGGTGCAAGTGATGCGGTGAGGACGAAGACCTTGGTTACAGGAGATGCTTGAGGTGGGGGCTACTTAAAGCCCAAAGATCTTGATGGAAGGAAGCCAACAAGTCTTTGCAATGGCAAGTCGACGTGGTGCACAGGGGTTCGGTTCCTGTGGCTCCGACAAGGGATACTGGTCTCTAGTTTGAGAGTGCAGGGCGGGCCTCGAGGGATGTGAAGAACCACCACTTGTGTTGCTGAGCCTTTCAGAGTCCGTCAGAGCCCATGATCAGCAGACTGGTCAGTTTAGTTGCGGGGCCAGAAAATGCAGGGAAATGACTCCGTCACTTCAAGGGAGAATTCTTCAGGTGTCTTGGATGCCCACAGGCCTTTAAAGGTCCCTGTATGGAGCACAGGCACGGACGTTGCAGCAGACGAGCAGGGCGATGAGATCAGGAGCAACAGGAGTCTTCCCAGTTGCAGCCTTGATGCCCAGAGCGAAGTCCAGAGTGCCAAGACGGCCGAAGAAGAAGTGGTGTCTTGAAATGAATCTTGTCCCACGACGAATCTAGGGACCTACCCTCAGGTAAGCCCTTAAGTACCCTAGTGAGAGGGTTGGGACAATTCAGGGTTCCCTCTCAAGGGAGAGGTCGGACAGTGGGGAGGATACTCCCATGTCCTTTGTCCAGTTTCACACCAGAGCAGGAGCCAACGGCTCCCTGAGCTGGTTTGAACTGGACAATGCAAGGAGAGCACCAAATATGTCCTACAAGCAGACTGAGTGGCGCTGGCAAGCGCTCCCACCCAGCCCCAATACACTAAAACCTGTCTGGGAGGTGGTCACACCTCCCTGTGACAGGATACCTATTGTTCTGCCTTCCCCTGCTCAAGCCTGGCTCAGCAGCAGGAGGGCAGAATCGTGTCACTGGTCGGCAGCAGCCATGTTGTGCTGTCCGGGTCTAGAAGACTGGTACCAGGAGCACTGAGGGCCTCCTGGAGTAGCTTAACAGTGCATGGAATCATACCTCCACACCGTTTTTGGTGTGGGGGTATGATTCAACATGTCTGATACCAAACATGATAGGGTTAGTTACAGCCAATTTAGAGATGATCATCGCGTAATGACGCGTGGCCGCTCTATATATCGTAATGGCTGATGCACTTACAACCCGGGAGAATAGACTGCAAAGGTTGTAGGTGTGTCCTGCTCATGCAGGGGCACCCTCACACTTAGAACCGAGCTCCCTGCCTTCAGGATTGAAAGGCCTGCTTTAGGGGTGACTTATAGGTTTTAAGTGCAGTGTCTTTAGATATAGGGAAACCTATACCTTTCGTAAGGGGTGCTAGCACCAGCTTACACAGGCTGCAATGGCAGGCCTGTAGTTACAGTTTGAGTGGTCTCCCAGGGGTGGCATAATACATGCTTCAGCCCATGGGGGACCCCTGGTGTACCTATGCTCTGGGTACCTTAGTACCATATAGTAGGGACTGATAAGGTCACACCATTATCCAATCTGGGAGGTACCTAAGAACTTACCATAACCATTTTGGGGGAAAAGCACAGAGACTGGGGGCCTGATTAGCAGGATCCCAGTCAGACTAGTCAGAAACAGCATAGCACTAGGCAAAAAGTGGGGGGTAACCGTAAAAGCAGATCCTACTTTCCTACATTCTGTCTTCCTGTTGCCAGAGTCAAAGCCAGTGTTTTCTAAGAGAAAGGCTGCTAAAAGCCAGCCAGGAATTTATTTCAGCTTAGGGGGCAGGCCTCTCAGGTAAATAAGAGCAATTCCAGTTAACGTCCATGCAACACAAACAAAACACACCTTTCTAAATTTATGTTTCTAATGGAGTTATTGAGAAACTACTTTTACCGTTAATTTGGATTTTCAAAACTAGGAGTAAGTAAACTAATTTTTATTGATTGCACTAGCATTTTCTAAAACCAATATGGCACAAATAGATTTGTCTTCATAAGCAGACTGTTCTTGGAAAATGTAGCCTTGCCTACACAGTGGCAAACAGTTTTTTGTAAATGTTTATTCTTTTCGTAATATCCAGCATGACCCACTTTTTATATTAGGCACTCTAGTCCTGCTTGTTGACAAGGTAAATGTGCTTATTTTAACTGGGGATGAGCAAAACTCTCACTGCAGTGCTTTTAAACTGCAGCGCAGGCACAATATGTAAACACATTGTAGATTTTCAGGTGAAATCCTTCCTCTTGTACTTAGGGCAGAGCTTGAGCATTTGCATATTTTACTTTTATTTTCCATCTCTGTAACATTACAATACTTGATCTCTAGTACACCTTGTTCCACTTCAACTTCTGCTAAAATTGTGTGTCCTATCACCTATTAACATTTCTTCTTCTCCTTGCTTTCATCTTTCAAATTATGCAAATTGCATAGATTATTAACAATTTGTATGTTTATCATTTGAATTTCTTTTCTGCAGCATACATTGCTTAATGCTTTGAAAAACTACATAAGCAACGACTGCTGCTTTGTGTTCATTGTCTTTATCTTTGATTTTCCCACTAATGTATTCACTCTATTGTATCTCTCCATCCCTGACATTTAGTTAATTTTGATATTCCATCTTTTAGCAAAATCTCACTCTCCATTTTCACCTTCCCTCTTTTTCAGCTTTAATCTTTTGACTTCTAAAAGTCTTGAATGATCTGCATGTGCTTGTCACCCTCCTTAGAACTTTCAATGAATATCACTGACTATAGGTATTAACTTACTATAATTTGTAAGTTTGTCTTATTATGTATAATCGTTTTTGTAAACATGTTATAAAAAATTAAATTAAATTCAAATAAATACTGATGATGCATATCCCCTAAAAGCCATTCTCTATATGTCATGAACATATGGTAGTATTTTGGTCTTTTTCTTAATAACATTTCCAAGTATACCGTTCCAAGTATACTGAAGTAGTAGTTAGTACTACAGTTAGGTTTGCTCATTGATTTGGAAAACCACTGTGAATGTCTGTAAATATCCACAAAGATACAAGTGTGTGTGTCTCCACACATTTACAATGGCTTCATCACTTAAAACACCCATTCAGATACAATACATGTTAAGCTAATATGTTTATCGTCTGAGCAGTTATTCTGTATTCAAACAATAAAAACTTAAAACATGTTGCTATGGTCTGCCTGACATCTGTTGAAAAAGTATTAGACCAGAGAACTTAAACAATGATTGATGTCAGGAGATACTACATATTTATTCACCCGTAATTCAAGCTGGCAGTGCTTTCAGAGGGCCACGTACTCTTTCATAAGTACCCTAAGGAAACAAATATACTCTATTGAGAGAGTAATGCTAATGTTAAAAATCTGATGACCCCACCTAATGAAGCAGGGTATGTATCAAGTAAACTAAATACATCAAAATAAACATATTTTCTGACCGTAAAGTTACTACTAGTACCTTTACAATCATACTTTACATTCCACACACATGGTGGGACCTCAGTACTTGCAGTAGAGTTCTCCACACTTGGGATGGAGACCTCCACATCCTGGGCAGAGACCTCTACGTGGAAGAGAATAAGATTATTATAAACACCTGAAACAAATCCTGCATACTTGACACCCATTTTCTTCCAACAACATAAAGACTGTCCACACCATATCATCTGCTTTATTTCCTTTGCCTTACTGACATTCAGTCGTAAACATGCAGATTTCCTGGCTCAAAAAGAAGAGAAATGTTACTGAGGAGGTGATTGCTCATGGAGTTAAATGTGTGGTACTTAGGTTGCCTCAACTCATTGTCAGTGAACCCTGAGGGCAGCCTTATGATTGGAGATGACAGTCTCTCAATGCACTGGGGTAGGAGGCCTGCACCATGGGGGATATTAAAAAGAAGTGACAAGATGAGAGGAAGTGGGTGAAGGAGAAGTTCTCCTGGATTCAGCTGGTGGAATCTCTTCCTGGAGAGACAACTGATCCTGTGTGCATCTCAACCCCCTCGAGGAGGTTGTCCGTTCCACAATGCAACCCCACATGCTATATCGGCTGCCTCGTACCGAAAACACTACTTTGGTGTCAGTTAAGATGCTAAACCTCATCACCCTCTCTTTTTCTCTCTCTCTGACACACACTCATTAAAGAAAACCTACAGACACTTTCCCATATCTGTCCTTCACTCATACCAGCACTGTTAAGCACACATCACATATATACCCCTCAAAAACACCCTCAAACATAATCCCTATATATTCCTACATGTTGTATCATTTTGTCTATACTCTTTGGATACAGCAGCTCTTTCGAGCAGGTTTCTTGCTTCAACTGAGGCAACAGTCATTGCAACTGCAGCAGGGCAACACACAGGACAGGTCTTGCAACGTAACCTACCCAAAAACACAGGTGTGTTGTTATAACCATTTTAGAGTAATAAAAATATATACATTTTTTTATAATAAACCTATGTCTAACTTTCATCTGCATAGAATGTTTGATATTAAATTTACTACAATAGAATGTGGTATGAATGCTCTGGTCTTTGTTCACCTTCGACGTGTAAGGCATTTAAAATACTGCATTCTTATATTGAAAGCACCTTCTAACTAACTAAACATTTCTTTTAGTTGACATGCGTTGCATTATTCAGAAAAAAATGTAAACTGCACAGTATATATTGCACAGTGATATGTAGTGACGTAGTTATAAATAAGTCAGAGTTTCCATAGGAAGAAAAATAAATTGTCAATAATGTTGGTGGCGTTTGATCAATATTCATGAAGCTTTAAAAAATAAAAAAAGTTCATCCATCTCACCTCCTTTCTGGAACGTTTCGGGCTGATGCCTTAAGTGAGGGCAGAGAAATTGGGAATAACAAAACACTTTTATCCGAGGAAATTTCCCATGGGGAGTTTGTCCAATATACAGAAAAATGTCTGAACAGGATTACACCAAATTTGGGAGAAAGCTAGATCCTCATCATGCTTTTTGTGATTTGATGTGAATCTATTCAGAAGTTTTCAAGAAAGTTTGGTTTAAAAAAATAGAGATATCTAGCCCCTCTAACAGCCCTCACCAGCCAGGGTGGTGAAGTGAGCTAAAGAACGATGATGGATTCAACCCAGATCTGTGACTGGGGGTGAGTGTTTGAAAAGTTTCAGCACTCCATCCATCATCTCTTTGTGTTTGCTTTGTTCACCCTAAGTTGGCAGGGTATGCCCAGCCGTGGGTCCCTTGCTCACTTTGCCACTGGATTCAAGCTAGCCTGGCTGATGAGGGGTGTTACCCCAAAACCAGTCCCAGGATGCTTGTTTCCGGTCCAGGGAAGATATAGCTTGGCAGTTCAGGCTGGACTGTTCCCCTGAGGCACAGGGTCAAGACTGATTTGCATATAGCTGTGTCTGAACTGGGGTGGTGAAGTGAGCTAAAGAACAATGATGGATTCAACCCAGATCTGTGACTGGGGGTGAGTATTTGAAAAGTTTCAGCACTCCATCTATCATCTCTTTGTGTTTGCTTTGTTCGCCCTAAGTTGGCAGGGTATGCCCAGACATGGGTCCCTTGCTCACTTTGCCACTGGATTCAAGCTAGCCTGGCTGATGAGGGGTGTTAGCCCGAAATCGGTCCCAGGATGCTTGTTTCCGGTCCAGGGAAGACATGGCTTGGCAGTTCGGCTGGACTGTTCCCATGAGGCACAGGGTCAAGACTGATTTTCATATAGCTGTGTCTGAACTGGGGTGGTGAAGTGAGCTAAAGAACGATGATGGATTCAACCCAGATCTGTGACTGGCGGTGATGTTTGAAAAGTTTCAGCACTCTGTCCATCATCTCTTTGTGTTTGCTTTGTTCGCCCTAAGTTGGCAGGGTATGCCCAGACATGCGTCCTTTGCTCACTTTGCCACTGGATTCAAGCTAGCCTGGCTGTTGAGGGGTGTTACCCCGAAACTGGTCCCAGGATGCTTGTTCCGATCCAGGGAAGACATAGCCTGACAGTTCGGGCTGGACTGTTCCCATGAGGCACAGGGTCAAGACTGATTTGCATATAGCTGTGTCTGAACTGGGGTGGTGTAGTGAGCTAAAGAATGATGATGGATTCAACCCAGATCTGTGACTGGGGGTGAGTGTTTGAAAAGTTTCAGCACTCCGTCCATCATCTCTATGCGTTTGCTTTGTTCGCCCTAAGTTGGCAGGGTATGCCCAGACGTGGGTCCCTTGCTCACTTTGCCACTGGATTCAAGCTAGCCAGGCTGATGAGGGGTGTTACCCTGAAACCAGTCCCAGGATGCTTGTTTCCGGTCCAGGGAAGACATAGCTTGGCAGTTCAGGCTGGACTGTTCCCATGAGGCACAGGGTCAAGACTTATTTGCATATAGCTGTGTCTGAACTGGGGTGGTGAAGTGAGCTAAAGAATGATGATGGATTCAACCCAGATCTGTGACTTGGGGTGAGTGTTTGAAAAGTTTCAGCACTCCGTCCATCATCTCTTTCTGTTTGCTTTGCAACGGAGTATGGT
This sequence comes from Calotriton arnoldi, assembly GCA_963921515.1. Classification (NCBI taxonomy): domain Eukaryota; kingdom Metazoa; phylum Chordata; class Amphibia; order Caudata; family Salamandridae; genus Calotriton; species Calotriton arnoldi. Next base: position 468,969 of record CAWUFW010008507.1, read on the forward strand.
TCCCACCAAGGTAATGGTCTGACAGCTCTATTTAAATGTAAGTCGAACTTTTGGTTTAATCACTGCAGAAACTGCTCCGTCTCTGCCGTGATTATACCCCTTACTCTGTTGGGCCAATGGAGGTTGACCTCTAATTCCACACACCTAATTAAATGGGCGGAAGGAGAGGTCAGTTTTCACTGCCCATCACTGCAAGGAAAACCCTGTTGGTAAGGGGCAGTGAAAACTGCTAAATACTCCTCTTGCCAAGGGAAATAACTCCCATGGTGAGGCAAGCATTTTTCTTTCAATTTTCAAAAAGAAAATCCTGCTTCGGATATAATTTTTTGAAAATAAAAAATAAATAAGTTTGATAGATTGCTCCATCATGTTGACAGAGCCATGTACCAAACTTTAAACAGCATTGACAGGCATCTCCATTATGGGGGTTCCTGTCAATGCTTTAGAAATGACACTTTGCAATCATTTCTAAATTTGGCAGGTGGAGTTGTCTCAGCCTGGCGGATCTTAAGGCCTTCACCAGGCCAATGGAGATTACTCCATTCACCAAGAATTAAATTGGGCCCTAAGTCTTCTATTGCCAAGTATCTGCCCAACCGCACAGGCTCGAAGTTCTGTAGCTAGTTCAGAAAGCAATGGAGAGAGTGGGCATCCCTGACAAGAGCCCCTTTAGTTACGCTGAATCCTGAAGGTAGGACCAGTTCACAGTAATCCAATTAAATTCAGGAATCTCTCCATCATGTCCATTCTATACAAAATTGCAAAAAGGAAGTCCCACTATAAAGTATCAAATGTCTTAGTGGCATCCTGGAACACCAACACCACTTCCATGTCTTGATTTAGCTGATAAAGGAGAGCAAAGACTGCACTGAGATTGTGGGCCTTGGACCTACCCTGAACGAATCTCACTTTCTCTGTTAGTACCAGGAGTGGGAGGAGGAGAAGCAAGAGGTTACCCAGTACTTTGGCCAGTACCTTAGCATCTCTATTTATAAGGGATAGGGGCCAAAGAAATTAACATTGTGCAGGGGATTTGTCAGGTTTCAGGAGCGTGATGAGAATGGTTCCTCTTAGTGAGGGTGGTAATTTGCCTTGAGCCAAAGCATTATTTTATATTTACAAAGTTTGGGTGCCAGTAGAAGCAGGTAGGCTATATAAAATTCAGCAGGGAACCTATTATTTTCTTGGGCTTTATTTGTGGGGAGACTGGAGATTCTATGGTTATTGGTGCCTCTAACAGCTGCCTACAGAGCCCATATCCAGGCCAATGGTATGCGATCAAAGTAGGATTTATAGTTTGCAAGGGAGGTACGTGTGGGGATATATATAATTCTGTGTAGTATAATGCAAACTCTGCCAGGATAGTCTCAGCTTCATATTTGCGTACATCATTCCCCACCAATAATGTAATGCTTTGCAGAAACCTCAGGGGTCTTAGGGAGGCCAGTGTTCTGCCTGGTCTGACTGCTTCTTCATATGTCCGTGCAGTGGCATACTTGTGCAAGTGTTTTACCTCATGTTCTGCTCTCTCATGATATTCATTAAATATGGTTCTCATTTCAGCAAGAAATCAGACTGTCTGTTGGTTCGTGTATGCAGTCTCAAGCATACGTAAGTCTCATTTGAGTTTATTCCATCGTTCCCTTAGAGTTCGATTGTCAGAACCTCTTTAAGAGGGGCACGCAGTGGCTACTGTGCCCAACTGTGGAGTTTGTGGAATTGTACTTCTGATGTCCCGGAGCCCGGCCTCCTATGAATTCTGAGCAACTGGGCCAAGTACTCATTCTGCACTTGACGCGGTCGAGCAGTCCAAGGCTCCTTCGGGGGAGAGTTGTGGATACAGATTAGTGAACACAGGCTTACAACTCAAAATGCACGCTGCAGCAGCAATCAAACATTGTCCAGCCAAATATTTTCATGAAAAAGAGTGTTTAATTTCTACCGCTAACCATACAAAAGGAAAATACAAAATTCCCAAAAAGTAACACAACTCCCCTTGAGGTCAGAGCTCTAGTGTTTCAATGGCAATTTCCTGTCCCACTCCCTCCTCACGTTAGTGAAAGTGGTTATTCCCCATTACCTGTTGGCAAAATCCAGGAAATGACTTACCAGCAATCCATGTCTCAAGACTCCACCCTGACTCTAAAATTCTAATTAAAAGTGTCCTACCGCTGCATCGCTCTCAGCAGCGACTTATCCCGGGGCCTACAGGCCTGAAACAAGTTTCATCCACTCTGGTAGGAGTGAAACATGCAGAGTTCTGAAGTGAGCCCCGTCCACACGCACTCACAGTGGCTCAGATCCCCATCAAGTGAGTCGATTGCATGGGTACCCAGCAGCCACATTCGGCAGGCACTGACTCTCTCTTTCTTGCTCTCATGCTCCGGAAGCGGTCAGAGGTTTCATGCACTCCTCCTGCAGGGTAAGTTTCTCCATGCTCCAGATTGGAGGGATGGTTCTGATGCTCTGGTCCTTGGTCCTAAACTTGGGTGACACCACTCTCATGGCATTCTCACTTGCTCAATGGGGTCAGACCTGTTGCAGTCCTTATTTCTCTGGGTGACATACGAGTCACCACTGCTCGCAGTCTACAGACTTCACCCTGATCAACACATTACAAGTATTTCTGGCAGCTACTCCAGGCATACAGGGTTGCCGCACAGGTGCCAGACAAGGCTTCAGCCTTCACCACATGGCAGTCTTTACTACGCCAAACCCTCTTGGCATATGGGGTTGCTGTAACGTAACACTGCAAGGTTTGAGCCCTTACCGCATGGTAGTCTTTTCCCCGACTAGTGCATCAGGCGTTTCCTCACACCTCGCACAGGGAGTCCATTCTACAGGGCTCCCCACTGGACTTTGCTCCCTCCAAAGCTCTCCACACTGATCTTGGCTAAGTCCGGGTGCAAAACTCCGCTCTGTTCGTGGAGTTTGCGGATTTGGCAACTCTGTGTTCCGTGGAGAATGTGGAAATACCCTTCAACTTCGCATTCCGCAATGGAGCAAAGTTTTTTTTTGGTCCGCATGCTCAAAATGCAATTTTGCACATGTGGAAGTGACTTGCCGGGCGCTCGAGATCACCTATGAGATTTTCAGGGCCGGTCGCGGGCGCCACGAGATTTGCTAGCCAGAGGCATGCTTCTGCGAGATTTTGCGTTCGCCAACACGTCATTCGGGCGCGCCAGCGACTTCCGGCGGAACTTTTCTGCTGTACGCGATCCCGAGCATGCAGGATCTGCCGCGGTTGCAATCTGGGGAAGATTATCTCCTCGAGCAGCAGCAAAATCGTCCCTAACTGATGATTTGAGGTTAAAAACCTCCTCGAATTGACATTTGGTGGTGGTTTTTTGTGCGAAGAGTCTTTTTTTTGTACTTGTTTTTCAACTGGAAGGAAGTGCCCCAGAGTCTCCAACTTCCTGTTCCTGTCCAGCAGGCTCCTCCCAGTGCTTTGTCTATCTCTGGTCACTTTTCATTTGAATTTGGAGCTGGAAGGATCACTCTTTGTGTCTGCTGCATATCCCATTGGGTTTAAGGACTTTGAATTTGAGTTTTCACAAGTTGAAAAACTGGTGCTGTTTGTTTGATTGGGCTATGCACCTGGATTTATTTGTACTTTTAATGGAGTTTAAAAATTTCTTGTGGTGGGTGGCCTGTTGTTTCAGTAGGGGCCTAGTGATTTCCTTGCATTTCATTTTTCTTCTTTTGTAAAGGAAAAATGTTTCACAGTTTACTACATTTTCTACATGTTTTTTAATGCATTTGAAATATTTATTGAATTCACTATGCGGCCTACTCTGCCAATTGGCCTTCCAGGCAGCAGGCCCGGGTCTAGTTACGGGTGCATGAAACAACAGTTTCTGTTGTTTTTACAGCATTTAGGCCATGGATGGATTTGGATTGAAGTACAAAATGTGTTTTTTTGTGGTATCTCATGTTTTTGTTTCATGCAAACAGTGTATAGGACTAGGTGGGGTAATGCCTTTAAAGGATGTGTGTTGTTGTAAACATTTTTTTTAGTCCAATAATTTTCATTTTTGGCATTGCTGAATTAATGTTTTCTCTGTTTTACCATGCCTCCTTTGTCTGGCCAGTGTGTGTGTTTTTGTGTGTGCCATAGGCCAATATTTGTCATTGTTCCAGATGCCATGTGGCCACTGGCCAGGGGCCATTTTGTATAGTCAGTGCACTGTCTCGGCCTAGGCCTGCATGTGCTGTTTGATTGTTTTACAGGCCTCCTGCCTCTTGTTGTGACCATGTGGCTGACGGCCATTTTGTGTAGACAGCCAGTGTGCTTTTGCCATAGGCCTGCAAGCGTGTTTTGTTGTAGGACTCCAGCTTATTGTGTGTCCATGTGACTGGTGGGTATTTTGTGTAGTCAGCCAGCGTGCTTTTGCCACAGACCTGCATGCATTCTTTGTTGTAGGCCTCCAGCTTCTTATTGTGACCATATGGATGGTGGCCATTTTGTGTAGGCAGGCAGTGTGTTTTGCCATAGTCCTGCATGCGTTCTTTGTTGTAGGCCTCCAGCTTCTTGTGACCATGTGGCTGGTGGCTATTTTGTGTAGGCAGCCAGTGTGCTTACCATAGGCCTGCATGTGTTCTTTGTTCTGCTAGGCCTCCAGCTTCTTGTTGTGACCATGTGGCTGGTGGCCATTTTGTGGATCCAGCCAGTGTGCTTTCCCTATAGGCCTGCATGTCTTCTCCTGGTTCCCAATGAATGCCTTCCTGTTCAGTGTTGTTGTTGATGACAATGTGGTACTGGTTGGCAGCCATTTTGTGCATCCAAATTCTGCCCTTTTGCCATAGGCTGCATGGATGGTTGAGCAATGAGATAGCAGTTTAATAACAACTTATTTATTATACCTTTGAGGATAACTTCACTTATGTTTAATTAGTTACAGTTTTCCAATTTTTTTATTAATTTGTAAATTCTTTTTCAATTTTGCAATTTTTTTGTATAATAAAAAAATAATATTTGTTTATACCATTTCCCACTACATCTTGCTTCAATCAAATCAACCCCATGTCTGCTATAGATGCACAGCAGCATTCATTGTCTAGGGATTATTCCTTCCATTGTCATTTGGCAGATGCACCTCCCTCAGAGTCAGTGCCACATCACACATCTTGAGTGACGTGATGCCACATGCCGCACATAAGGCAAACAGTTTCATCTGTATTTTGTTGTTTTTGCTCTCTCTTATTCGTCAGTCACCATGAAAGTAATTATATGTTGGTGAGGTTTTCTGTTTTACGAATGAGTAGATATATTTACACTGTATTGTTAATTAAGGGAGTAACAGCAGTGACCACACAATAAATAATATATTTTTTTTTGTGCTACTAATTGAACAGCAACAATGCCACATTTCACTGATGTCCTTCTTGCTTCTTTTCTTTTAGGTGCACGACAAGAAGACAACAACAAGAGACAACAACACACCACTCACTGTACTGCCAGAAAGAAGGCCTGTGCACGGCGTGACGCAAAAGTGAGCCACACACCAGACATCTCTTCAACTTGTGAAGCTAACCACCACTGCTAACTACCAGCTTCAAGATGGCCCCAAAGAAAGGTGCCACAGCTAAGCCTAAAACTGCTACTAAGAAAGTAGCCAGTGAGAAGAAAAAACAGCTTACCACCACCACCACTGGTATGTCTCCCCAGATGCTTTTTGGAAAACAAAAAACTGTGCCTGCCACGCTGGCCTCTGGGGAGTAAGCTGGGAGTAGCACCCCCAAATCAGTGGACCCACCCAATCTAGGCCCAAGCCCATGTCTGTCACAGAGGCACCCAGTCTAATCACGGCAACACTGACAAACAATGAAGTTGACATTGACTTATTATCTCTATCGCAAAGTAGTACCCAATCATTGCAGGAAACTCAGAGAAAAGGACAACAACAAGAACAACAGCCACAACCGCCAATAGTAGTTCCTCTTGAGGTAGGAGCAGTTCAAGAGACTGAGCTTAATGCTGAGGAAGTATAGCAATCTGCTTTAGAAGATCCATTGTCTTCCAGATCTTCAGCCTGATCAAGGAGGGTTAGTGGTGCATCATCTTTTCTTCAAGCCCCCTTTCTGATGATCTAGACACCACTTGGATCCCCTTCAGTCTGAAAGTGAGACATGACACGAGACAACTCAGACGAGGCTAGGAAAAAGGAAGGTTACAGAAAGCCTTAGAGTTATGGAGGCAGATGTAGAAGAGGAGGATGACGAAGAGCCAGTCATCATGGATGTTAGCCCAGACCCAGTGGAGACCAACGTTGCTCCATCCGAACTTCCGGGGGGGATGTGGCAGTGGCACCTCAGATCCAACCACCGTCAGCTGCCATATTTGCAAACTCCCAGCAGCAACCTACATCCACAACCACCTCAGTAGAAGTAGGTACTGCAGAGCCAGAGAGCCAAACGTCAAAGTGCCCACCTACCACCAGTTCATCCGACATTGGCAGTGGCACCAGCAGCGTCATAAAGTTGAGCTCCCCAGTTTGGAATTTCTTTTCGGTTAGCCAGAAGGAAGCGAACATTGCCATTTGCTCCATTTGCGTAGCAAATGTTAGTCGAGGTAAGCTTGGTACAAACATTGGTACTGGGGGCCAACGACCCATTTGAGAAAGCACCATACGATCTGTTGGGAGGCACACCTTAGCAGCCAACAAACTGCAAGTGTTGTTGGAGAAGAGGGTGAAAGCCGGATGAGCAGGGAATCCGAATCCAATCCAATCACGGTGGAAGGAGAAGAAGAGGAAGACATCTTCATTACGCAAAGCAGCCCTCTCCCAGCAGTGCAGGAGTATCGCCCACATCAGCAACATCGCAATGGCACAAGACTCAGGTCGAGACACCAAGGCAACAGAGGACAGTGACTGCCCCGCTGACAAGCCCAAGTCGCCTGCATCAGTGGCATCAGGAGAGAAAAAAATTCAGGCTACTATGCCTGCCATGATTAGGCCAGAGGGGCAGTATGAACACAACCACCCAACGGCACAGTTGTACAATGGAAAGCTGGCTAAAATGTTAGTGCTGGACCACCTTCCTTTTTCTTTTGTTGAAGGGGTGGGTTTTCTTAAATTTGTGGCAGCCATGTGCCCAAAATGGAAGGTTCCCAGCCAGTCTTATTTTGTCAGAGTTGCTGTTCCAGTGCTACATCATTATGTGCTTGAATTGCTTGGACAAGTTTTGCAGCAGAGTACTGTCCACACTATCCACCTGACAACAGATATGTGGACCAGTTGCCAAGCGACTGATTACATGTGCATCACTGCACACTGGATCTCTTTTGTGGGGGCTAGAGAAAAAATATCTGCAGGTGAAGCATGCCACAGTAGCGATGTTGACAATGGAGAAATTACAGCTGCAAACATTTTGCAAGACTTTAAAACAAGATCTTTGAATGGCTGTGACCAAGAGGGCTTAAGATTGGATTTAATGCCACGGACAATGGCAGTAGTATAGTTAAGGCCATGGCCGATGGTGATTATTTCAGGGCCCTGTGTTTGGTGCACTGCATCATCATTATGCAGGACTTTCTAAAAAAATAAGACAAGTAAGCAACTTACTGTCCACCTGCAAAAGAATCTGCACTCATTTCAGCCATTCATTTAAAGCCCAGAAACAGCTGAAGGTCATTCAGTGTGATAATAGAATGGCTCCAAAGCACTCATACAGGAGGTGCCAACACGCTGGAACTCCACTTATTACATTCTTGAACGCCTGTTTGAGCAGTACAGAACTATCAATGAATATGTCATGCAAAGAGGAGATGCAGCTGTAAAAGGCATGATCATTGAGATGGACCAAAGGGCATCGTCAAATGCCTGACAGAGATGCTGCTTCCTTTAGAGGTATTCACATGGGAAATCAGCAAAGAGGGAAGTACCATGGGCCAAGCTATCCCATTGTTGCACATGCTACAGGAACAGTTAAAGGAGGTGTCTGTAATGTATGCAGGTGTAGAGGAAAAAAAAGATGCATGTGCCTTGGTGGAGAGCTTAATTCTTTGCTTTTCTGCTAATACAAGGGTGCAAAGAGATATTGGGCCTGATTCTGATGCGGGTTGGAAAGCTCCCCGACCGAATCGGTTTGGAAATGGTTTCCGACCCACTCGGATCGGGAGAGTCCGACCGACGGAGTACGATGCATCCGGATGCTTCCAGATACGATTTGGTTGGACTCCCATTGACTTCAATGGGAGCATATGTTCCTAACCGCATCAGAATTGGGCCCTTGGTCGGGAAGACACGTTCCCGATCCGATTTGGAAGGAGCAAATGCCATTAGGAGGCCTTCCTAACCGCATCAGAATCAGGCCCCTAAGTGGTAATGCTTTCCTAACCGAATCAGAATCAGGCCCTTTGTGTCCTCCAAACATTACATCTGTGCCACAATTCACGATCCACGGTACAAACCATTACTGTTCACGATCATTCCTTTTTCAGATAGGGATGTTAGAAAATATAAAACATGGATAGCTAAGCAAGGCAGTGAGCTATTAAAAAAACAGCAGGGAATTAGAGGCCCACTGGTCCAGGGCACAAGTCCCTTGATGCAGCATTCAAGTTCAGAGCCTGAGGGCAGTGCTATTGGCTCACAACAGCCAACACCAATGACAAGAACACCATCAACAACACCAAAACCAGGACCATCGGTCCCCAAATCTGCAACTGAGTGGTTTCTACTGGCAGGGCTTAAGTCCAGCACAGCGGTGAAGGCAAAAGAGGTCGAGAAAAGTGGAGCACCAGCAATGAACATTGAGTAAATGGTCCAGGCTTATCTGGATGACGCAAAAGAGGTCTACCTTGATCAAAACCCATCTGTGTATTGGTATGGGAAGAGGCGCCAATGGCCAGTGGTCAGCAGTCTGGCACTAGACTATCTGGCTTGCTCTATAGCCAGTGTCTGTGCTGAGCATGTTTTCATTGCTGCTGGTGCCGTTGTCACAGTGAGAAGGACCAGTCTCTCGCCCCAAAACGTGGAGAGATTAACCATGATCAAAATGAATCAGCACTTTATACCACCGAATGACACCATACGTGAAGTACCACAGGAGGAAGATGACGGAGACTCAGGTTATGGAAGTAGTATGTTAGATGACCACCTTCTGTGCGAACCACCAGAGTTTGAGGATGAGCTCTACTTCCCTGACTAGTAGGCTTTCTTTCTTTGACGCCCCCAAAAACAAATATAGCTATGGAACATTATTTACTTTGTTATTTGGTTGTGTTTGGTTGACCAATTCATCCCCACCATCTTACTCTTAGACACATTTTATTGCTGGATGATTAGAGTTGGACTCGCAACTGTGTGCAGTGAAGAAGTCCTGACTCACCCTACAAAGCCATTTCCCTCAAGCAAGGCATTGGGCAGAGAGTAAACAAATGTGTGCCTGCCTCCAAACCTTGGCAGAGACTATCTATCTATCTCTCTATCTATCCATTCCTTTCCTACCCTAGAGGGACTGCCCCACATGTGACATTAAAATAATTCGATTTACACTGACAATTCTCTGCATCGCGAACAAATGGAGGAGGATCTGCATCCTGCAATATGCCACCAATCGATCACGGTGAGCACACCAGAAGAATAGGTAAATGCTGGTATGCGTTGCACGCTGAGTGATTGTTGTTTGTTGTGATGTGAACTTGTTGTGATGATATGTTCATTATCATGTGTGTTGAGATTGAGAAGAGATGTTTCATGTGGTGGCAGGTAGTATGCGTGTGGGTTTTTATGCTTAATATGTTAGTGATGATTCAGATTTGAGATTCACAATGTTGGTGGCCCAAGTACCAACGTGTGATCAATAATTTAACCCTGAAAGTAATTTTTTCCCTTGCCCTTTGAGAGATAGGATAGCAAGATCCCTTCACCGGGTCCACTCCACACAGTCCACTCTGCTTTGTTTTGTATTTTTTTTGTTTTATACTCCTCAAAGACTCAGACCCGACCAGTCCCTTAGATAATGCAACGTTTGCAAACACAAATCTAGTCTACACAAAAAGTGGCTCAATCTTTCCCTTCTTGTTGTTTACTAACAAAATTGTACTACTACAGGCCAATCTATTGCATTTTTGAGTCGCGTCTCAGGACACTGTTCGTACGGAGTTGGATACCATACTCGGAGTCAGACTCAGGAGGATCAGAGATGATGGAATGACTCAGGGTGTGGGCAAGAGCGTGACTACTTCGAGGACTGCCACCAGAAGAAGAAGGACATTTTCAAAATCACTGAACCAACCAATTTGGATGATTTTTGATGACTTTGAGGAGGCCTAAAGGTAAACAACACACCAGACCTACACAAGTCTGTGTAGTGGTGGTGGTGAGTGGTGTGACTAACAGCAGTGCATTGATTTTTTACTTGATTGGGACAATGCTATGTTGCAGGGTGTGTGTGTGTGTGCTGTTCAGTGCAGTCTAGCTCAAATTTGAAGCAAAGTGGTGGTTGGGTGGGGGCCTGTTGTTGAAGTTAACTGGAGACAGACATTTAGTCATGAATGATAAATAATCAATAATATCTGCTGTTAGGCTACATGTTTTGTTATATATTATGTGATGATGAAATGATGATGATCAAGACAGTTTGATCAGCCCGATACTGATCCCGATAGTCACATTACCTGTTGCCATTTTTTGTGGGATTTCTACTTGTTATTGTAAAATTGGCCTCACCAATTTCGTTCACACACCAGGCATAAAATGAATTAATGCAAAAGCTAAAGGACTATTCTTTTTTCCTCTTGCACTTCCTCTGGGTCTTCCCAGTGCACTCCTAGTCCTCCTTAGTTTAACTTCTTTCTTTCACCTTAGCCTTGATTCTTCAATATCATTTTTGTTTTCCAATCTATAGGCCCTCTTATCCGGTTTCAAACTGGAAAACCAACTCTTCCCTTACCGGACCACATCTGCCAGGCACCCAACATTGACAGGCCGTACAAGGGGAATCAATGCAGATGCAGCTCCCAGTTCCAATTTGGCAATACAGTATCATTTTTTCTTTTAGTTATCATTTGAACTGCGTGTGTTTGTGTTGTTTACTTGAATCGTACAGAAACAGAAAGTTTATTTTGTAATATAATCGATATCTTTCAAAGCTTTGTAAGACAGATCATAAATAATAATGTAACTTGGTCTCTCTGGAGGCAGTCCGACAATTTGGTTTGGTTTAGCTGTATTCATTTGGTCCTTCGTTTCCTTTTCCTCCAATAACAGATTTATGATGGTCAGCTGCTCATTGCCAAGATGAATGTTGTCCTTGTGTAGTGTTTATCTTTGTCTAACCTTTCCCTAAATCCCCCTTCCCATCCATTCATCAAACCCTTCACCCTCTACTCCCGGGCTGTGTGATTTATTGAGGTGTGACTTAACAATTTACACCATTAATTGATCGCACACTTGGTGGGGCAGATGTGGTGAAAGCAACACCAACTCAGTGCAGGGTGAGGAGGATCTTATTCCTAAGGTCATATAGCACACACTGGCAATATATTATATTAGCCACCCCCGCACAGTGTATGATATTTTATTTCAGAGGAGCATCTCATTGCCAGCATCATCATTCAGGCAATGTATATGCTTATCATACTCTCTTCTTGTGTCTGAGTCTGTTCTAGTAGTCTAGTCTCTGGTGACTGTAAATTTTTTTCAAAGCTTGCATATAATAACAATAACGCCATTAACCTAGTATATTTCAATTTGTAAACTTCCTTCGATGAATAGTCTCCACTCTCAGAGTCCTTATTCTACAGTTTGAATTTCCCTTGGAGGGAGAGGGACCTTGCTTCAGTTCTTCTGATGACTTTGCCTCTAATGTTAAAAGAAATGCTAGCAATGCATGCTGCTGCTACTACCACCACCATGGCACCTTGGGAAACCATGCAGCCCTCGCTTCATCTAATCAGATAAGAGAAGTGAACTGTGGTTGATTGATTCATTGTTGAACGGCAATCATTCTACACAATGGAAAATCTCCGCCCACCCCCTCCGAGTCCTTAGGGGTTAATAATAATATATATTAGCAGAGTAGACTGCAGAGACTAGGAGGAGAGAGTAGTAGGACAAGGGAGGGTACCGAATAAATATTTTGTTGTTTACACTATCAGCACATTTTTAAAACTGGCTGCGGCATAACCCCACACATTTTTTTTAAAATCATTCATAATGTAAAGGTATGAAAACTTTATTCCCTGAACAAATCTAAACCAAACCCACAACTGGCCCGCCCCACCCCTCTCCCTAACCCCAACCAATGTCCAAGTAGGGTCCAAGAGTAAATTGTCCATAAATAAAGAAAAACCCAACATTGCCCTAACTACTACCCACCCAAAAAAAGATTTAAAAAAGGGGCTGAAGGTGGCACTAACCGCAGGTTAGGGGCTTCTTCAGGTGCCTGTTGATCTGTTCCTGCCTGGCTACAATATTTGCCAGCCTTAGCATGATGCGGCGCTCAAAATGGCATAAATAAGGGGGAGCAGCAGTGATGGTGGAATGGCAGTGGGCGCCCATTGGACCGCGGTGTCGGTGTGGTTGTTGTGGCCTGGCTGGGGCCCGGGGCTTCCACAGCAGCTTCTGCCTCCTCATCCTCCAAAGTCACCAGCCACCTGTGCTCGGCCCTGATGGCCTCCAGTTTCCGCTGCAGGGTCCAGGCTGCAATCTGCTGCCTGCTAGGTGGTTTTAGATCAGCAGCAGGAGTAGATACATATCAAGAAAGAAAAAAGACAAACCTTATACAATGCTCTTAGCAAAGCACATAAAAAATTATGCCATGGGTATGGAGGGAGGGAGGTGATTGATTATGGGTAGGCGGGAAGTATACATAAATATTATGCTACGCTTTAAAACTACTTTGAGTCCAGGGAGGAGTCTGAAATACCACCTCCTCAACCCTTTGAATCAGAACATTCCAGGCAAGTAAAAGTGAGAAGAACACTACTACAGAGGAGCACCCTAGTCCCTTATTCTCCTTCCCAAGGAGTTTTCCATTCATCATTGCATTGTTCTTCTAGTATTTTTTTTTTTATTCTTCACCCTAGGCTTTGCTACTCAACACATTCTCTCAATCCACTCTTCACCATTGAAACCACCCATCCATCCATATAGCCAGCCACCCAAACATGCTTTCTCCTTCTTTTTATCAACCCATAGTTAAAGGTCTTGTTCATGAAACGTTGTCTGCTGAGTTGAAGATAGGAGCGTCCATTAGTTACTCAGCTCAATTCCTGCTGTGTTCACCTGTTGTTCACAAGTCAACACTACACCTTTACAGTGAGTATATAATTAATTGTCAATAAGCAAGCAATATGACTTACCACTGCCCGCCACTGCCGCTGGCTCACTCCCTTCCGCTGCCGCATCTGCAGACTGGCTGGCACCGTCACTACTGGCCCCAGCACTGGTGGTCAGTGCGGCTACAAAAAAAGATTACACATTTCTTAGATGCCAGATACGCCTCCCCCTATTAATTTTTTTTATAGCAAAATGCACCACACACATCATTCACTACAATTTGGATACATTACAGACAGTATCTGCTATCAAAAATATCTGGTTGGGCATTTTGTTGGTGGCAATTTTTTAAAAAGCCTCAAGTCAAGACAAGCTGTTAAGGAGTGGCTGGAGCTATTGATTGATGCATCTTATTTTTAGAGAAAAAATAGCATTTGGCCTTGGTTAGCAAATCCAATGGGGTCATCCTCCTCATACTTCCTCCCAGACATGGTGTACAGTCATCATTTCAGCAACTGCTGCTAGTAATAATACTAGGCCTAGCTAAGAAGACACAACTTTGGGGTGTCCAACATGACCATGGCCACTCTCTTGATTTAGTGATTGAACCTTCTCATCTCAACAAACATGCGTAGAATACCTCACTTGGGCAATGGGCATGCAATCTGCAAGGCAGGGGAGAAGTAGTAGTAGTATGTGACCAATGGGTTCTCTGAGTCTTAGAGTACCACCACTCGGCCATCCACAACATAAGGGGAGAGGGAAAGCTGATTGAGAGAGCAGAAGAAAGGAAGCTACAGACAGACTAGTAACTATAGACAGTTTGAAAGAAAGTACAGAAACTTGAAATATAGAATAAGTAAAGAGGATAATGCAGGGATAAATAGAATTTAGAAACGGATAGATCGAAGAGGATTTGGAAAAAAATATATAAAACGGGTAGACATTACATTAATCAAAAAGGAGCGGAAAATTTAGGGGAATAAATATATTATAGTTAACACCAAGAGGACTTACTGGGGCCAGCAGAGCCATCGGCCGAGGAACTCTGGGAGGCACCTCCAGCTACCTGACCCTCTTCTTGCTCCTGGATGCTGATCAAAGACATAAATACAAAAAAAGATTAGTGGTAAATAAACATCTCCCCAAATTTTTTTGCCATTCAAAGGCAATCGCAATAACATTGAACTTTTCTAAATCAGATCAACAAATAGTAGTATATCGCGGACCGTCTATTCTATTCCAAATTTCCAAAACATACCTATCTAGCCCTATTCCAAATTTTGTAAACTACATTTTGGAATTGCTAATAATAAATTGCAACAAATTATGTTTGCTTCTACTAAAATCTTATTCGCAATCTCTAGTCTCAACCCCCTTTGATAGGCCATTTCACTAAGGGCCTTATTAATTGTTACGACGATGTCGGGCGGACGCCGTTGCAGTTCTGGAACTGCCCGACCTTAGGTCGGCGGTCACGAACGCACTATTATGAATCAATGTGATTGCCCATAGGACATAGGGTGGTTGAAAACCTCCATTTGTCGATGGAAGCTTGTGCAGCAGGTGGAAAAGGCCCGTAGCACAAGCTTCCATTGAAAAACGGATGTTGTTGTTCACAAACATCCCTGCACCGTCCGTGTAGCGTGCACCATGCGGTTACTACAAAAGATCAAACAACTAATTACAGAACTTCTTACATAATCATCACTAATCTCATCAGCCCAAGCGAGCGCCAACAAGTACAATAACTATGTTAGGTAGCACCAAGTAAACTAAGCACCTGTCTAGAATAACAGACTATCACATAATATTTGAAAACTCACCTGCATGTGAGCAGCATGCTTGAGATTATTTGGTAAAAATAAATTAGCTAAACCATAGAACACACAAGTACTAATTTTAATAGCTATTCCCTTGCCCTGCGACCTCAACCCCTAGCAGATCTAGTAGGTCCTGCTCTCGGTCCAGGATGTCGGACCAGGAGTGCGTCAACTGCTGATGGATGCGCCGGACCCCAGTGCAGCGGTAAACTGCCCGGCGCACCCTTGCCTTGTGCTGCTGGCCCTCCTGCATCCTTAACCCAGACCCAGGCCGTCCGCCTGCTGCCAGTGTGGAGGGGAGGTGGCACTGGATATGAAAAACCAGTGCTGCCACCTCCACCTCCGAAAACAGGGCACTGGGCTGCACCCATGCTTGGCGCGGCCTTCCACAAGGAAGGCGGCTGCGACTTGCACACCTTGGTGCGCCCTTATCTGCCATGGGGCTGGGGGGAAAGAGAGATAAAAAAGCAACATCAAAAAAGAAGGAAGGAGGGTCATAAGGAAGCAGTAATACTAAAATATAAAAAGTACAAAACGCAACAAAAAAGTAGAAAAAACACAAAATACACACTAAGAAAGACAAAGGGTAAGATAATAAATTAAAAAAATTGGAAAAAGGTTTTAGAAATCAAGGATTGCAAAGATTGAATAAGGATCACAAAGTAGGCCCCAACACCATAGCAGAGTAAGAAACAAGATGGCCGCGCCCATGTGCGACTGCATGGTGCAGTTCGCGTGATATTTCTATCCGAACACGCAATCCTCATTTACATTTGGCGTAAACATCACGCGAACGGGTGGGACAAGCAACTCCACCCGCTCGCAGAACTAGGCATAGCATGGCAGAGTTTTTTTGCCGCTTCGCAGAGTTCTGAGTAGTGCGGCTATGCAAACTCCACCCAGGGTTAATCTTGGCAAGCAGGCAGGCACTGGTGCTCCAGGTTCCACGGCAAGTGGTCTTGGATTCTATGGGTGATCTCCCATCACCCAGTAGGAAGAATAGCAGTGGCCTCCAGTCCTGGTCACAGGCAGATGTCTTGCAGAGCTGCCTCTCCTCACACAACCTGTCTGGCTGCTAAGCAGATGACAATTTTTGGGGTCTCAGCCTCCCCTTCTTATTGTCAATTTGCAGACACCAAATATGATTTAAGGTCTGTCACTTTGAAGTTTTATGTTGGGGTTCTCCTTCTTGTGAAGTATCTACTTCTCTGTTCCCTCTTCCATTTGAAAAGCTGTCTGTCACAGCAGGGATGCCGAAGATGATAGTCCCACAACACAGGCCATAGGAGTGACGAGTTCACACCTAGATGTCAGTCACAGTGATATGTCTCGGAGAAGGTTGGCCCAATTTCCAATTGGGAAGAGATTGCACACCCATGTTTTGTGTCTCTGGAATCATAATTTAAAATCACAACTTGTGGTGAAGTAAGATTTTAAACCGTAATACTAAAAAAGCCACTTTTATAAAGTTGGGATTTTCTTACTTTAGATATTTGGTGCCTTCTGCCTCTCTCTGAATACACGTCTGGGGTGGGTAACAGCTGGGCTTTGTGCAGTCCCTCTAGACACCCATGCACAAAGGGATCTTAGGTGTGAGTGATGGGCCATCCACATGCTGATGGGCCATCCTGGAAAGGATGGGAAGGAGGAACTGGCATTTATACCTGAATAGGCTGTGTCCTGTTCCTACATAAAGGGCTGCATTCCCTCCTGTAGTAAGTCTGGAGCCATGGCAGGAAGGGCAGGAACTCTGTGCACTTCAAAGACCTATGTTTGAAGTTTCCCCACTTTAAATGCACAACTGGGTATACGTACTGGACCTCTGACACCACAACTCAGTACAGTTCAGGACCTGTGGATACTCTGTCAGGGAAAAGGACTGTCGTGCTGCTGAAGTGACTGCCACTCTGCTGGACTGCTACTCTGTTGGGCACCTGCTCTGCTGTGCTGACCTGCTGCCTGTTGCCCTCTTGCCTGGGAGTGAGAAGGACTGGACCTGCATCTCTCCAACCGTGCACCAAAGTGACTGAAAGGGCTTGTCTGCTGGCTTCCTGTTTTGAAGTGTCAGGGACATCAAAGACTTTCAACCATCCACCTACAGCATCTGGACTCTGCCATCTGAGAGTCTTGCCCTGCCAAGTGGTGCCAATCCAGTCCTGGGTCCTTGGAAGTGGGTATAAAGTGCTGTTTCAGTAAAAATCCATGCATCACCTTTGTTACACAGCTCGGAACCAACGCATCTCCCTTAGACTGAAGACATTGCATCCTTCACTGCTTGGCGCATTGCCTCCAGTTCCCAATGGATCCTTGACTTGCATTGCTCAACGACGATGCATCGCCCACATCTTGTGGTTCGACAATGACGATTCGCTGACTTGTGTGGCTCAGAACCGATGCATCGCCTACATCCAAAGTGATCAACGGTGACGCATCACCTCCTATGCTCCATGCATCAGTCCCTCGCCAACGACACAATACGGTACTTTGCAGCCAGGCAAAGTGGGTCCCTGTATCTCTCCTGCGCTCCATCGTAGTCAGCCTGAATTTTTGGATTTGAACTAGGTGACCAGATAGCCATGGTTGGGGCTTTATCGCTTTAAGCACTACAGTTTAATCTTTAAAAAATCATAAATTTCATTATACTTATAGGAGTTTTGTCATTTTATTCTTGTTTTGTCCAATAAATTACGCTCTTTTTTCTAATTAAAGTGTGGTATCTTATTTAAGTGGTGTTGTCACTGCTTTACTGTTTGAAGTGTTGCACAAATACTTCACACGTTGCCTCTTAAGTTAAGCCTGACTGCTCTGTGCCAAGCTTCCAGGGGGTGAGCACATGTCAATTTATGGTGTGTATCTGACTTCCCCTAACTAGGATTGTGTTTCCTGCTTGGAGAGGATACATACCTCTGCCAACCAGAAACCTAATTTGTAACAGTCACCATAAGGCTGACAGATCTTACAGGAATCACCGCTTGGAAAGTCCAATCAACACCCCCTGGGCTGGAGGTGCTTGCCAGTGTATTATTTTTTACTTCGGGCTGCTGTCCCTAGTGAAAGTGTTAGTTGAGTCCTCATCTTTAGGGTCTATTCACCATCCAATCTGACCAGTTATCATCAGCATGTTAGCTCTCTGCATCTCGGGCACCTTGTGATGCCAAAGAAGGAAATGTCAGTGCAGTGGTATTTACAACACACACTGTGAGCATGTCGACTCCTTTAGATTAGTCCATTCCACATCACTCAGGCTTTCGTCTGGCATGTTCTGCTTCTTGGATGGGTCCATCTTGGAAGTAGAAATTGCTGTTTCACAAATTGTGAGGCAATGTGCAGATTGTGGAACACATGAGGTTTGTCCCGATACGTGATTTTCAGTCGCACCAGGTATGGCATATGGTGCGCATGCTTGACCTAGCTTACATTTGAGAGGCAGGAATTCATGGTGCGCTTTCTGCACTGCAATTGTGAAGTCCCGGAAGAATAAGATGGTGTTGCCTTCGTATGTTAGTGTCTATTTATCCTGTGCTAGGCACAGCACAGTGTATCGATCCTTGAAATGTAGTAGCCTAGCAATAATTGGACATGGTGATGCACTGGTGGGGTCAATGCCCAAAAGATTGAAGTGCTCTCTCTACTGTTAAGAGAGGGAAGAGGTTATTCAGTCTGAACAAGGATTTAAGAAGAGTCCTGGCATGTTCTAGCTCAAGTGGTTGCATCTGGACCTAGCCTCCAGGATTTCATTTTCGGCTTTAATGCGTCAAGGATTTTGGCCATATTGAGGAGCTTCTCATTTGGCTGGCCGTGTAATCCTCTGGGGAAGAAATTCAGGTTTCAATGGATGTGAGACGTTTATCATTTTTGTTAGAGGTTGTAGTCATTTTATCTACTCTGCTGGAAAGAGTAATTAGCTTGCTGTCTATAGACTTGAGCGTTTTTTGAATTTGCAGCATGATTTTTTTGATAACTGGCTCCTCAATATCTTTTACCACCTCATTATAAAAAGTGGTCCCATCGAATAATTGGGCTCTGTCAGGGATTCGTGATTCAAAGGGGAGTTAACCTGCCTTGGGTCCCCCTTACCCATTCTTGCCAGAGTATAGCAGCACCTCTCAGTGGTTCAAAGTAGGGGCCTAGCACACAGTTTCTGCTTTCGTGTGTAGTTTCCTCCCCCTTTCTCGACTTGACCATGAGATCTGCTCACCCCGCTGATCTGTAGGACTCAGACTGTGCTCAGCTGTTAGGGATAGTGGGTATGAGCCCACCGATCATGTCTGGCAGCTGTGCTGTGAAAGATAGAGATGCATAAGACGGCGTTGGCTGTTAGCGGTGGGCTGTCACAGCAGCAGTTAATATAACTATGATGTTTTGATGAAAGGCGCAGCCCCTCCTCCCGAAATGCACTCTTCACCGGGGAGCTTGAGCTGGCCAGCAATGCTCTGGTTTCACTTTCAGCAGGGCCGCCAAATTCCCTGATGGTTCCAGCTTCCTAGAGCTCCAGCTGCATCACAAGACCTACCGTGGCCACCACTGTGCTGCCTGCTGGACCACCTCTGCTCACTATGATGGTACTACAGGCCTGTCGATGTTTGTTGACTCCTATCTGCCTCCCAGAGGTCTGCACCAGTACCGCGGTCCCCCCTTCCCCGCCCGCTTCACCTACGCATCAGGACACATTTTGACCGAACTGCATGATCGTCTTGCTTCTGTCACCTGTTCTGGGACTCTGGCAGTCAAATTTCAGGGGCAATTGGGCCTCAGGTGGTTTTTGTGTCAGTCCCTATCAGCAAGTCACTCTCCATTCTCTGCAGCCACCAAAATAGTGTTAGATAGTCAGCTCGGCTCAAGGAGCGGCCATAATGGAGCAAAGCAATCTGGTGTCCCCAGTACAAGGATTGTTTCTGTACCCAAGTTGTGCTAAGTAATGAATGTAGAACATTTGCCCTAATACATGAGTGTACTATGTGATATTTTATGATTTAGAGTTTAAGTGCTGGTAATGATAAGTGCTTAAATGTTATTCAAATTGAAAAGTCAACCTACTCCTCTTTAGAGCATAGCATGTTAGTTGGTGACATTTTGTGAAATAAAGGGAGTTGTCTCAGATTAGTATGATACAGTGTATAGGAACATTGTGGTGGTAGTCCACTAGTTATCACAGACAAAAGACTGTCCATCCACATAAATGCAGCAACCAAACTAGCACCTCAGGAAACAAATTAGTTAACTATCCGATTCTGCACCTGAATTCCCTAACCTTTATTCAGTATTACCTGGGTACCTGGATATGGGTGTAGATCAGGCTCAATATCTATTTGTAAGCCCCATTGCATGGTGACATTGTGAAATGGTAATGGTATGAGAGCCAATCAATCAGTATTTGTTAAGCACGACTACTCACCAGTGAGGGTCTCAAGGGACTGGGGGCTGAGGTTCAGTCGAAGAGCCAGATCTTCAGCTCCTTTTTGAATTGGGTCAACAACGGGGATAGCCTGAGGTGGGGAGGCAGGGTGTTCCAGGTTTTGGCGGTGAGGTAGGAAAAGGATCTTCCTCCAGTCCTGGTCTTGCGGATCCGAGGGACGTTGTCAAGGGGCAGTTGGGCAGAGCGGAGGTGTCTGGAGGGTAAGTGGAATGAGAGGCGGTGGTTCAGGTATGCTGGTTCGGCCTTGTGGAGGGCTTTGTAGGCATGTGTGAGGAGCTTGAATGCGACTCTTTTGTTGACTGGGAGCCAGTGGAGTTCTCGTAGGTGTTCGGAGATGTGGCAGCAGCGGGGGATGTTGAGGACCTGTCTGGCTGTGGTATGTTTAACATTCTGTAGTTTCCTGAGGAGTTTCTGGTTGACTCCTGCATAGAGTGTTTTCCTGTAGTCCAGACTACTGCTGATGAGTGTGTGGGCGAACGACTTTCTGGCCTCCATCTGAAAGTCTTTCGAAGCAGTTGAAGAGTGCGGAAGCATGATGAAGAGATGGGGTTGATCTGGCGGTTCATAGTGAGCGAGGAGTCCAGTATGATGTTGAGGTTTTGTGTGTGGTTTGTGGGTGGTCCATGGGTGTGGTGGGGTTCCTAACAAAGCGGGCCACAAGAAGTCATCCCAGGCCGAGGTGGTAGGCCCCTGGATGAGGACTTCGCTCTTGTCTGCATTGAACTTGAGGCAGCTGTCTCTCATCCAGGTGGCGACAGATTCACCCCATCGTAGAAGTTTTTTCTGGCGCTTGTGGCCTTGTTGTTGAGGGAGTGGGTCAGCTGAGTGTCGTCGGCATAGGAGATGATGTTAAGTTTGTGGTTCCTGACTATGACTGTGAGCGGGCCATGTAGACGTTAAAGAGGGTGGGGCTCAGGGAAGAGCCCTGGGGGACTCCGCAGCCGTTCTCCTTGAGTTCTCAGAGAAACAGTGGTAGTCTGACTTCCTGTGTTCTACTAGTGAGGAAAGAACAGATCCAGTCCAGGGATTTGTCGTGGATGCCATTGTCGTGGAGACTCATGCTTGGAGTGCGGTGGGAGATGGTGTTGAAAGCGACTGAGAGGTCCAAGAGGATGAGGGATGCTGTTTCTCCCCAGTCGAGGAGGAGTAGATGTCATCGGTGGCATCAAGGACGGTGGTCTTGGTGCTCTGGCTGCATCGGAAGCCAAATTGAGAGGAGTCCAGGATGTGGTCAGAGAGTTGGGCGTTGATGGCCTTCTCGATGACCTTGGCTGGGAGGGGAGCAGTGAGATGGGAATGAAATTCTTGAGATCTTTCGGGTTGGCGGGGTTCAGCAGGAGGTTGATCTTGGGATTTTTCCAGTCATCTGGGAAGGTGGTGGTCTCGATGGAGCAGTTGATGGTGCGGCGTAGTTTGGGGGTGATGAAGGTAGCAGCTCTGTAGAGGATGTGGTGCGGGTAGGTGTACGAGGGGGCTCCAGAGTGAATGCTCTTCATGGTCTTGAGAGTGTCGTCCTTGGTGAGCGGGGTCCAGTTGAGCAGGATCTGTTGGGGGCATTGTCATCGCGTGTGGTGGTGGCGGGAGGATGGGCGGGACTTGGGAGTCAAAGCTGTCGTAGGTCTGCTTGATCTTGTGGTGGAAGTAGGTGCTGAGTTTGTTGCAGAGGTCTTAGGAGGGTGGGACTTGTGCAACACACAACAGAGTACAACAATTTTGCACACAACTTCTAGGGAGTACACCAATACACCCATACTGTCAAGACATCTGAATCGCAATTTGAGGATCCCAAAAGTACTTTCAGTAGGGGCTTGCCTATGTATATGTGCCCATTTCTACCTCTGTGGAAGATGTGTGGTTGGAGGTCTATATGGTGTGAAGAAATGGGGAAGAGAGAGAGAGAACATGCCCGGCATCACATGCAATAAAGACATGTGAAGTGTTTTAGATGGGGCCTCTATGCAACATTTAATACATCATTCTTGCAAGCATGCAGTGGATGTGAGGGTAAAGTGCGTGCACTGTCTTCTAGTTAATATTGTGTATGACAGAGATTGCAACCCCAGATGCACATGTAGCCCCAGTGTGAGGTAGTGTTATTTAGAAATGAGATATGCCACCAAAAACCTCAGCAACTAAGCACCATGCAAGAGGTGACTGTTATAAGAAGAAGCTTGTGTGTACTTCCAGCGAAGTCGGCCCCTGACATCAGAGACAGCTTGCACTTTGACAGAGTGCTAACTCTGCCTGTCGCAGAAAAAGTGTGCTATGTGGTTAGGTGCTTGCTGAAGTGCCACGTGGTTCTAGTGAAAGGCACATAGCATACGAGGGAAGTTGGCAAAGGCATCGAATTTCCTTTCCATCTTTTGCCTTTCCACCACTGACTGTGGCAGGGTGATAAACTGGTGCATTCTTCTGTTGATGTGTCTCTGTCCCTCATGCAAGCATCAAAACTGACTTGCCTGTGAAATGCCAAAGTTGTCAGAGTAGACCCTCAGGAAAGATTTACTGGCCATGAAATTGAATGTGGTCGATATTTTTTCATAGACAGGGGTAGCCTGGGAGTAGGCTGCAGGTGAATCATCTTTCTGCTTCCAGTCTGTAAACATGTAAAGGATCACATCAGACTAGCGGGGATATCTGGCAATGACAGCTTCCCAGGACGTCCCACAGATTTTGGTCCATTGTCTGTAAACCTTCTCTCTCCTCCTCCTCTAATAATTATTCCTCAAAATGAGGTAAAAACCAACAAACATGCCCACTGACATAGTAAAGGGAGACAAAAATATTTGGTGTGTAAAAGTCATCTTACGTTGTAAGCCTGGCAGTGATTGGCTGGTGTTGAAATGTGTTTCAGCTGTAGATTGGTGGTGGAGTTGAGAACATTCTCTCCTTT
Organism: Calotriton arnoldi; assembly: GCA_963921515.1. NCBI lineage: Eukaryota > Metazoa > Chordata > Amphibia > Caudata > Salamandridae > Calotriton > Calotriton arnoldi. The sequence continues at coordinate 492,330 of CAWUFW010008507.1, forward strand.
CATTACCAATTGTGTTGCAAATGATAGAAAACTACAGCATTTCCATTATAAAGAACATTTCCCCTTGTTCTAACATTAAAACATTAAGCATGTTGGATGATGAAAATAAAATAACATTTTTATTACTTTACACATGATTACTTTAAAAGGTTCACTTGTTTGGACATTAAAAAACAGACAAAATAACTGTTCATTTATTATCCTAAATATTCTTATAGCTGTTTGTTGGCACCATTTTCTTTGTAAAGTGTGTTGTAGTACTAGTGGTTGGCCATGTGTGGTGCTTGACTTACTCCATGAGTGAGCTGGAGTACATTTATTACTGATTTGGGTACTTTTTGACTGTAGTAACTCAAAATGAATCTAGTTATATTGGGATCCTTTTACCTGAAGAGATGACTACGCAAACTTTCTCTTACTTAAGTTTTCCTTAAGTGAGTCAACTCATCAACAAATTAGTCCTCTTTCTAGAGAATATGCCAAGAACCTCGCAGCATTCTGCCGTGTAACTTTTAACTGCTGCCTTTCAGTCTTTAAGCTTGCTGCCTGTGGCACATCAAATTCAAAGCAATAGCTATTTTTACCATCCTATCATTGTTAAACAAAATCCCACATTTGTTAAAATTCCATCTCAATGGTTAAGATATGGAACACATCCCCAGCTAGGTAAATAATAGTTAGAACTCAGTTCAAATTCTGGATATCATTGAATGCCTGACTCTTCCTAAGCACTTTACTATTCATTTTAGTTAACTCCCAAATAAAAGGGTAGATATCTGCATGTGTGACTGTGGCTTTAATTTTGACACTACTCAACACATCATACTTATAGAGACTGATGCTTGTGCATCATGTTTAGAGAACCTCTTCAAATTCCACTAGTCTCACCTAGGAACTAACACGATTTTCAATCATACCCTCTTAAAAGCTCCCAGGACCTAAGGCAAATCAGAGTACTTTGCGGTTCCATCATATTTATTAGTAATTAGCACTATCTAAATGCTGCATAATAATACATTATGAATTAAGGAATGGTTTCCCCAAGAGCCCACACCATATACAGGTGCAGAGAATTGGACAGAGAGGCTATTGAAAGATGCATTCAATGTGTATGAACTAGGAGTCAAAGAACAGTGGGTTCAACCCAAGGGTATGCCATTTGGGGAAGGATATGGTAGGGGCAAGGGAACCTCAAGCCACCCTCCACAGAGTATTCTGTTCAGTCACAGACTAGTCGCCTCTATGTGATGGGTCCCTGACCACCCTCCAAAGGCAGACCAGGATCTGTCTTCAGTGAAACACAGAGTGGCAGTTTGAAATGCTGCTTAATGACTCACTGCTGCACCTCCTTAAGTGTATGTGCTAAGAGAGTTGAAGCAATTACTGGACAGAGTACAATTTTTGTGTAACTGCCTTAACAGTGCTGGTGGTCTGCATTAGGTGCGCCCAATAAGGGTGTGGCGCTCAGCAAACTATGACAGTTTGGCTAGTTTCATCACCTGTCCACTTCTCAGAATACAAACTAACAATTGCAGTCAGGTATACATGTGGAAGACTGTCCAATAATAAGTACAAATAAGAAACAGTTGGATTCTTTTGCCAACATTAAAGGGGTACTGAAAATACTATAATGCACCTATTGACCCCCTATCACAGGCCATTCTTTACATGAACACTGACCTTCTTGGGAGTCCATTTAATAAGTAATCTATATCAAAACCTTGAAATTACAACATGTTGATACACTGTAACCCATGCCATGGATGAATGCCTGTGAGAAAATTGCTCTTTTTTTGTGACCACCCCTGTTTTTTTGCTGATCAGTATAGCTGGTATTTGAAATCTGCACATTAGGACACTACTATACAGTCCCCAATATATGTGCTCTGAGTGCTGAAATATGGGTAAATTGGCTAATCCCTAATTACCACAATTAACTTTCCAGTAAGGCCAGGGTATATAGCACTGGAAAATAATACATTGTCATGAACCATTCAGTGTCATCAATGGACTGCAGCACTTATTGTGCCATCCACAATGCTGACAAGAAAAACATGGCTTCAGAACTACATGTGTTGCTTGAATGTTGCTGCTTTGAAACCTGCAGGTGAATCTGTCAAAATAACCCTTTATGACAAGAAGGAACCATGCTAATAAACATCAAGTAAGTCACACCTAAGCATGCCTTGTAGCATAGTATTTAAAAGTGGAACCTGTAACAATTTCATGTTGGCATGTTCCTACACTGCCTAGTCCCCAAATTCTATTTTCCCTGTAAAGAGATACAGTTGATCCCACGAGAAAATATTAAGTGTAATCAAAATCCTATTTTACTAATTTTGGATTGGGATGAGCTACAGAAATGATTCAACCAATGTGATTAACAATTATGAAAAAGCAATTCAATGGTGAAGTTGGATTTTTGATAAGTTTACTGAAAAAGTAATTTTTAAGAAGTTAGACTTTGCCTGTGTAAAGCTCCAATAGGCCATTTCTCCTGAATGAGGTGTGTAAACCGCTCCCAGATCAGAAACAATGGCTTAGGCTTTTAGTCAGGAAGACCTGGTTGTGAGGTGTGTCACTCCTCGCAGCTCAGGAAGGACCATTGGATAGGGCTGAGGAACTTCGGTAACTTGAAAGGAACCAAGGTAAGGCCAGTCCAGTTCTGCCCAACTCGCCCTAATCTCCGTCCCCAGGATCCACAAGAGCAGAACCAAACGAAGTTCTTTCTCCTACCTCGCCGCCAAGACCTGGAACACCTTGCCCCTCCAACTCAGGCAATCAGCGTTGCTGACGCTATTCAAGAAGGACCTCAAGGTATGGGTCTTTGAATGATCCCCTACGAAAAGGGACCAGCAGGCCCTCCCCAAGCGCTTTGAGACCCTCACGGGTGAGTAGCCATGCTTTACAAGCACCTGATTGATTGATTGATTGATAGAGGGTAACTTGATGAAGAAAAGCCTTTTTATCCCTGGGCCAACTGTAACCAGCTGGGCACCAACCCAGTGATAGGGGGAGCTGGTCCTCAAATTAATTTTGCGTAATTATGGTGCAGGGGACAGCTCATTTCGCTAACACTCATGGCTAGGAATCCCTCCACATCCAAGGGCTAAAGGGTTCTGCCACTCAGAATAGTGCATTGGTATATTAAGGCAAGCAGGACGTGGTGCAAGAGAGGGAGTGGTCTCCTCTGGGAAGTGTGTGCCATCGGTTAGAGAGTGTCCAGGAGTCACCCCACCCACTGTCTGGCTGATCCTGTTGAAGTGGCACCTTTTTTTAATGATTTTTAATTGAAACATAACTATCCATCGTTTACATAAGATCCATAAATAATTGACATTACTATTCACAGTATATAATCCTAGTTCTCATCTCACCATGTTAACTACCTCTCCGTTCCTCCCGCAATACTCCGACCCCCATATATCACCAGATAACTTTCTCCACATCTTGTTTGTGAGATTAGCACTCTATTGTACCATGTACACCAATTTCCCTATCACAATACATAGGCACCTCATCGGCACAAATCTCACAAGAAGTTTACCTTAACCGCTCCTTCTCTGAATCCAAACTGTTACATAATAAATTTGCCACATGCACCCCAGATCTTTTCAAATTTCTTCATATCACCCCCTGTCTTTGTATATCTCCCATTAACTTGCATTGCCTCATCCCTAACTGCCAGTCCCGATAACGAGGGGGTATCCTGTTCCCCCATCTGGGGACAATATCCTGCTTAGCAACAATGCAGCCTGTTTTTATTAGTAACTTCTGGCCCCAAGTAAAATCTGTAGGACCCCAAATGCCTAATAATGTTACTCTGGGTTGTAATGTCATGGGTGTATCAACTGTTTCTCTTAATGAGATACCTAATCGATCCCAGAATGGGCACAGTTTAGGGCAACTCCAAATCGAGTGCATGAACGTGCCTTTCATCAAACAGCCATGCAAGCATAAAGTGTTCACAATTTTCCATATTTTGTGGAGTAAAGCCTAGTATAGTATGTCCTATGTAGTATTTGAAGTTGAATCAGTCGGTCACTGGGTTTGATCGCAGCAGACGCTGCCAGTCCTCATCATCCATTTCACCCGTATCCTATTCCCACCTACATTTCAATCATGTGAGAGGGTCCTGTGTATTTCTCATAAGTGTATTATATGTATGTCAGTGAGATACGTTTTTTTCCCTATTTTACCGTTCAGTAATCATCTTTCTAAGGTGGATTCCTGTGTTTCTTCCTCCTCATGAATATTATCTTGAAGGGTATGTCTCAACTGTCCATAGAGTAGCCATTGCATCACTGTCATTCGATATTCTGTCTGAAGATGCTCAAACGGAACCATTCCATTCGCGTCCCAGACACCAGCTAGTGTAGAGAGGCCGATAATGTCCCAACCTTGGATACCCTGCACAAAGGTGACTTAGGGATGAGGCATTTGTCTCATTTCATTTCCTTCTGTATTTTGGACCGTATACTCTCCACTGCGTTAGTGGCATGGCCCACTTTTGAATCCAGTTTTCCCTCATATAACACGTGGAGGTAACTTCTATCTCCCATATTGTCTCTATCTAATCTAAAGACAGGATCATCCCACTCAGAATAAGTCCATTCATTCACCTGAGCATCTTCATAATATTTCTTAACATTAGGAAGTGCAATATCTCTCTCATATTTACTGCGATGGAAAACCCCCAATGCAATCTGAGATTGACCCCTGGCCCACAATAGTGTACACATCATCCTGTCTATCCCCGAGAAAAAGGTGTCTGGAATTCTATATGGGCGATTCTGGAGAATATACAATAATCAGTGTATTGCAATCATTTTAAACATAGTTGCCCTTCCAAGGAGGGACAGTGTCAATGTGTGCCAGCTCCACACCTCCGCTTCTAAGCTTTCAATAATCAGCGACAAGTTGGCTTCACGATATGTGGGTGCATTCCACGCAATCCCGATCTCAAGATATTTAAATTAAGGGTGGGCAAAGTTGGCGGGGTACCACTACGCGGAATTCTGCAGAGTTGAACAAAAACTCCACTCCGTAACTCCGTTCCATCTCATCCCAATTAATAAAACAGAAACCTCACATACCTTTGGTAAAACAAGTAACTCTATCTTTACATGCTAAAAGGCATATAGTCATCTCACAAAAGTGAAAAAGAAAATATAGCAAGCAGTGAGAGAGGTGATGCTTTTGGGGTCCTCCCTAACCTAGGGAGAGAACCAAGCAGATGCCTTGAGCACAAAGAGCACATCATGCTGAACGATTCGGTGGTGGTCCCAACCTCCTAGGACCACCCCAAGCACAGTTATGGGCAAAAATACAATCCCAACCAAAGGCCCTGCAAAGCATTATGGGACGAGATTCTAGAGTGCAGTGAATATTATAGTATCCAATATCAAAACATTCCTCAAGGGTCAGTGGTTCTCCGGCTCAGCTGAGAGCTAATACTATAATATTCACTGCACTCTAGAATCTCGCCCCATAATGCTTTGCTGGGCCTTTGGTTGGCATTGTATTTTTGCCCATAACTTTGCTTGGGGTGGTCCTAGGAGGATGGGACCACCACCGAATCGTTCAGCATGATATGTTCTTTGTGTTCAAGGCATCTGCTTGGTCCTCCCCCTAGGTTAGGGGGGACCCCAAAATCATCACCTCTCTCTTTGCCTGATATTTTTCAAAGCTCACTTTTGTGAATTGGTTATATGTTTTTTAGCATGTAAAGGTAAAGTTGTTTTATCAAAGGGTTGTGGGTGCAGTAGCTAACTCTGCTACATGGCGGAGTCAGAGTTTTACATGAATTCCGTGTTTTAAATGTAATGCGTAGTTAGCAAATCTCCGCTAGCAGAGCGGAGTTCGTTGCCCACGGTTAATTTAAATGTCTGGGTTTCTACTCACAATGGAGGAGGGAGTACCTCCATTTGCACCCATCCTTCCATTGGAAGTAATAAGGACTTCTGTCAGTTAATTGCGAAACCCCAGTATCTGCCAAGGATCTGAAATATCTCATTTATCAGGATTAGTGATTGGACTGGGTTCATTAGGTAGAGAGTACATCATCAGCATAGAGTGAGATGCGCTCTTACCATTCTGTGCCACCTGGCCAGCCCCACACCTGGGCATATACCGTTACCCATGATGCCAATGCCTCTATCACCAAAGCAAACAACATTGGCGACAGCGGCCATCCCTGTCTGGTACCTCGTCCTATCTGGAATGTTCAGGAGATGCACCCATTAACTTTCACTCTCACTCTTGGCTGGCAATTCTTTAGCACTACCCACCTCATAAATGTAGGGCAAAATCCCTCCCAGAGCAAGATCCCAAACATGCATGGCCACTCCACTGAATCAAATGCCATATTCGCATCCAGAGAGAGAATAAATCTCATATCCACCAATTTCTCTCCATCTGAAATATTACTAAGCAATCGTATCAAGTTCAACTTGGCGGAGTGACATGGCATGCACCCATATTGGTCTGGGTGTATCAAGTCCAGTATTACAATCCGTAGCCTTATAGCTAAAGCTTTTGTCAGAATTTTGGTGTCTGCATGAATCAGCGATGACAGCCTGTATGATTTGCATTTATCACGGGTCTTCCCTTCTTTGGGGAGCAGTATGATAGTCGCTGTTCGCTGGTCGTTTGAGAGTACCTCCTCTTCCAGTGAATCCTTGTATGCGACCTCCAATGGGGCCACCACAAGTATGGACAATTTGTGAAAAGTTCTATGGGGACTGTTTGGGCCAGGGGCCTTCCCTGTCTGCATCTGTGTCATTGCTAGTGTCACCTCTTTTACCGTTAGGTGGGCCTTCAATGCCCCTCTCTTCTCTAGGGTGAGCTGATGCATCGGGGAGTCATTGATAAACTCTACTGTTTCCTCCTCAGGGGACTGAAGCTTGCTATTATAGAATTTCTCCATGTAGGCAGCTAAAACGTCTTCTAACCCTTTATTGCTTATCACCCTTTCCTCTCTGTCCCCAACTAGTCCCCTCACATGTAAACCCTCTTCCTTTACTTACAAGCCATGCTAGTAGTTTTCCTGCTTTATCTCCTGCCTTGTAAATCTGTTGCTGTTTTGCAGTGAATGCCATTTTAACCTTAATCTCAGCCACAAGACGGTACACCTCTCTTTTCAGCTCCATCTCCCGTAAAGCACCACCTTAACCCCAGCTCATCAGAATACGTTCTGGAACTGTGGAAGAACAGAAAAGGCCTGGAACTGCTGTCTGTGACCTATGTGGAGACATGAGGGCTGGACCTGCTCCCACTTTTACTCAGGTATGAGAAGATGACTCCGACGGTCAGTTGCTGACTTTTGGTGTGGCTACAGGGACACAACAAGCTGTAAGAGACATTTATTCAATGCTGAATTTCTGACTACTAGCATCTGGACCTGGACTGGATCAGCTGCTTCACTCAGTTCTCACCCAATGGCTATCTGCCTTTGAGAGGATTTCTCCAGATACAGCCTTCCACCTTTCCCTGCTGGAGGATTTTGAGTTCCATTCCAGAAACCACTTGATATATTCGAACTCTGCTCCATTGCAGTTGGCCGGATATTGCACCTATGTTCCGGTCAACTGTGAACAGTGACTTCTAATTGATACTTTTTCTTGGTGCTTTTCTGCCTAAAACCTTAAACGTTCATATTTCAGTTCCCCTTATTGGATTTTATTCATAATTCTGTCATGAATTGGTTGTGATATTTTATTTTATAGTGCTTTGACTTTTTAGTTGTGTTGATACTGCTAAATACTTTACACACTTACATAAATTAAACCTGTCTGCTCTGTGCCATACCTACCAGAAGTTAAGCACAGATTTATTTATTGAACTTGTGTTTCAGACCTGACAAGAGTTTAGACTAATACTTGGGAATGACTCACATCCTCCTCAACAAATAATCATTTAGTTACAATACCCACTTATTGATACTGGCTAAAGTGAAAGCCATAATCAGTTCTCATAATGGTTATATTACAGAGGCGCATTATTTCACTGTTGCTACAATTGTTTAAAATGCCTTTTCAGAGTTTATGCTTCAACCATTGAGCCCTAGTAAGATGTTTACTTTATTTGTGATCATGAGAGAAGCTTAGTAGAAAATAAATCATGTGTTGGGGATTAGAGTCTCTAGTTTACACCCACCCACTCTGTGACCTAACACAATCACAGAATTCTGTCCTATCAGGTACTTACTTGCCTCAATAGGTTAGAATTCTGGGTCACCTGGATCGACTTTTGGAAGTATTTCAGTCATAACTGCTGGTGACATTGAACACATAAATGCTGTCCAAGTATAAGAGGTCAACATTTTAGAAGGTGGTAAACAAGGCATCAATCTGAGAGTGATTTGTGTTTTACAATGCGCCCTGCTCTTTGTAACTATTGGATAGGCAATCTTCTCATATCCAATTTTCAGTTTAAAGATTCAAAGATAAATAGTGGCCTCTCTAAAAGCAAATGGATCTCATAGATTAGAAGTCCCTCTGTATTAATGATAGAAATAAAACCTACATACCACACACACAATCTCAATTCCCAGCTGTTAGCTTTGAAAAGTGTACCTCTTGACTACAACAGCTCAAATAAAGGCTGTAGATCTAGTTTTTTTAAAATTTTTATAAACCAGCTTTCTCTAAAATAGATTTAATGCACCAGTTATACCTAGAAATCTGAGGGGAACAGGCCATAACTGATGTAGTAACTATTGACTCTTCATGTTATTGCAACTGTATGGTTGCAGGGAGTTTCACTCTCCCCACTGATTCAACCTTCTCTTTCTTATTCAGAAGGTAAAGGAGTGGCTTGCCTTCCTTCTCTTGTTTAGGTGCCACTAGGAATGTCACCAGTTGCAATGAATATAATGGGTTTTTGCTTGTTGAAATGAAAGACCATGTGTTGATGCAGCAATTTTTAAAAGTGATGAAGTAGTTTAATTGACTGATTTCCGCATTCTGGGTAGGAAAACGTTGGGGGATCCACACAAGCCATACCTCGCTGGACTCCCCCGGGTGTCTAGTTTTCAGAAATGTGTGGGTTTGGTAGTTTCCCAAGATGGCCGCTGAGCCCGGGGCCAAAAACCCAGGTGACCCCCCTTGCAAAACCAGGTTGTTTTGTGATAGGTCATTTTGATGTTGCCTCAATATGTTTTGGGCCTTTGCCTGTCGCGGGTACTTTACCCACCCACGTGAGTGAGGTATCATTTTTATCGGGAGACCTGGGGGAATGCTGGGTGGTAGGAAATTGTGGATCCACATAGATTCCAGAACTTTCCCACACCGAAATTTGAGAAAAATTTGAATTTTTCAGCAACATTTGAGGTTTGCAGGGGATTCTGGGAATGAAAACGTTGGGGGACCCATGCAAGCTATACCTCGCTGGACTCCCCCAGGTGTCTAAATTTCAGAAATGTGTGGGTTTGGTAGGTTTCCTTAGATGGCGGCGAGCCCGGGGCCAAAAAACCAGGTGCCCCCCCCAAAACAAGGTAGTTTTGTTATAGGTAATTTTGAAGTCTCCACAGTACGATTTGGGCCATTTCCTGTTGCAGCCACTATGCCTACCCACACAAGTGAGGTACAATTTTTATCGAGAGACCTGCAGGAACGCTGGGTGGTAGAAAATTTGTGTCAGCCCAGTGATCCTACAACTTTCCCACCCAGAAATGTGAGAAAAAATTGATTTTTTCAGCAAGATTTGAGGTTTGCAGGGGATTCTGGGTAAGGAAACATTGGGGGATCCACGCAAGCCATACCTTCCTGGACTCCCCCTGGTGGCTAGATTTCAGAAATGTGTGGGTTTGGTCGGTTTCCCTAGATGGCCGCCGAGCCTGGGGTCAAAAACCCAGGGGACCCCCCTTGCAAAACCATGTTGTTTTGAGATAGGTAATTTTGATGTCGCTTCAATACATTTTGGGCCCTTGCCTGTCGCGGGTACTTGACCCACCCACGCGAGTGAGGTACCATTTTTATTGGGAGACCTGGGGGAATGCTGGGTGGTAGGAAATTTGTGGATCCACGCTGATTCCAGAACTTTCCTACACAGAAATCTGAGAAAAAAGTGATTTTTTCAGCTAAATTTGAGGTTTGCAGGGGAATGCTGGGTGGTAGGAAAATTGTGGTTTTTCTGACAACAGAATATTATGACACAGTAATGGAAGGAAAATGCGTGACTATAGTCACATTTTGAGGTTTGCATGGCATTGTGAGTAAAAAAACTTGTTGGGATCAATGAGAGGCACACCACCCCGCACTCCCCATTTTTTTTTACTTTACAGAAATATCTAAAGTTGGTAAATTTTCCCTAGAGACAGACTACACCTTAGCACAGAAAGACAGATGAAACAAATATGAAGGCCTATCCATCTGTTTCTCAAGTACACACACACACTGGTTGGATTTGGCACGAGGTGAGTGAAAGGTTCAAAATGTATATTTTATTAACAAGAGATTTCACAAAAAGGAAATGCACTGTTAATAATTAAAAGGTTAAAAACCAGAACCAATGACTCACAGCTCAGGAGCTGTTAAGCCATGACAAGGCACCAACCTCTTTACAGGCCATTCACACACCTTTCATACTTGACACACACTTTCACACCACCAGCTGCGGCCCCAGCACATTACAACACTCACATCCACAGACAATGTGGAGACAATGTACACCCTGGCCGAGAGAGACAGAGAAGACAAATATTCCTTCAAAATGATCAATTCCTTAAGTACTCACACATACTGGTTGGATTTGGCTAGAGGGTGAGTTAAGGTTCAGAGAGTAAAATTCTATTAACAAGAGATTTCACAAAAAGGAAATGCACTGTTAATATTTAAAAGGTTAAAAACCTGAACTAATGACTTACAGCTCGTGAGCCACGGCAAGGCACCAACCTCTTTACAGGCCATTCACACACCTTTCATACGTGACACACAAGACCATTCACACCGCCAGCCGCGGGCCCAGCACATTACAACATTCACATCCATAGACAGCGCCATTCAAGGGCCCATCACTTTTATACGCCCACATGACTGACACAGCAATCACACCGGCTGGTGGTTGACATAGTGTCTGCAGTGCCGTTTGACTAGCAGAGTGTGTAATGACCAGCAGCAAGTCACTACTCACACACTGCCAGCCAAATGCCAGCCCAGGCACACCTCCAGCCAAGGACCATCCCACCCACACTGCCAGCCAAGCGCCAGTCCACGCACACTGCCAGCCAAGCGCCAGCCCATGCACACCGCCAGCCAACTGCCAGCCCACGCACACCGCCAGCCAAGCGCCAGCCCACGCACACCGCCAGCCAAGCGCCAGTCCACGCACACCGCCAGCCAAGCACCACTCCACGCACACTGCCAGCCAAGCGCCAGCCCACACACATCGCCAGACAAGCACCATCCCACCCACACTGCCAGCCAAGCGCCAGCCCACACACACTGCCAGCCAAGCGCCAATCCACGCACACCACCAGCCAACTGCCAGCCCACGTACCCCGCCAGCCAAGCGCCAGCACACGCACTCCACCAGCCAAGCGCCAGTCCACGCACACCGCCAGCCAAGCGCCAGCCCACACACACTGCCAGACAAGCACCATCCCACCCACACTGCCAGCCAAGCGCCAGCCCACACACACTGCCAGCCAAGCACCAATCCACGCACACCACCAGCCAACTGCCATCCCACGTACCCCGCCAGCCAAGCGCCAGCCCACACACTCCACCAGCCAAGCGCCAGACAACGCAAATACCAGCCAAGCGCCAGTCTATGAACACCACCAGCCAAGCACCAGTCCACGCACACCGCCAGCCAAGCGCCAGCCCACGCACACCACCAGCCAAGCACCAGTCCAAGCACACTGCCAGACAAGTGCCAGTCCATGCACACTGCCAGCCAAGCACCAGCCCACGCACACCGCCAGCCAACCGCCAGCCCACGCACACTGCCAGCCAAGCACCAGCCCATGCACACCGCCAGCCAAGCACCAGTCCACGCACAACACCAGCCAAGCGCCAGTCCATGCACACTGCCAGCCAAGCGCCAGCCCACGCACACTGCCAACAAAGCACCAGCCCACGCACACTGTCAGCCAACTGCCAGCCCACGCACACCGCCAGCCAAGTGCCAGCCCACGCACTCTGTCAGCCAAGCGCCAGTCCACGCACACCGCCAGCCAAGTGCCAGTCCACGCACAACACCATCCAAGTGCCAGTCCACGCACACCGCCAGCCAAGCGTCAGTCCACGCACACCGCCAGCCAAGCGCCAGTCCACGCACACCGTGATTACATTTTTTTTAACAAGGAAGAAAACACAAACCAATTGCAACTAGATACAAAACTATAACTACAAAAACAACAGCAGTAACTAAAGACATCATTCTATTGCCAAACGTGAAACTGAACAACAACTATATAAAACCATATAGACCAGGCAGTACACTATTAGACTCACGGTTGCTCCCAAAAACTCTTTTGAGTGTGATACAATCTGAAACATATGGGCACACACAGCCCAGGATAAGAAGGACAATCGGCACAGTGCATATGACTCTCCTTCCACATACCTCTTCACAAGCAGACTCTACATCTCTTACAGGGATTGTTTTTTTGGGGCGTGGGAGGAATTAAATCAGGAAAGTGGCAATCTTTCAATCTAGCCACATCCTCCACCACTCCAACTCTAGGAACACTTGCTGTTCCACTACAACAAGGCTGCCTATCACAGACTCCTGAAACTGAACAAAAGTAATCTTTGACGCAGGAGAACACTCCTTGAACACAACAAAAGCATTAAAAGTTGCTAAATTGAAGAGATAGATGGCCAACTCCTTATACCAAATGTAAGCCTTACGAACAGCAGTGTAAGGTTCCAACCTCTGATCTACTCTAGTGACACCACCCATGTGCTTATTGTAGTCTACAATGCACACAGGTTTGCACACTTCAGCAACCTGACCCCAAACAGTCACAGGTGAAGTACTCTCATCATGGATGGTAGTCAGCAGGTACACATCCCTCCTGTCCACAAATTTCACAGCTAGCAGTTCCTCACTATGCAATGCACTGCACTGTCCCCTCTGAAGCTTTTTGCAAACAAGCTCTTTTGGGTAACCTTTACAGTTAGAGCGGATTGTGCCACAAGCAAAAGTGTCCACTTTGAACAATTCCTTAAACAATTGCACAGCAGTGTAGAAGTTATCAAGGTACAAATGGTGACCTCTGTTAAACAGTCCTCTAGCAAGATCCCACACAATTTTCTCTTAATCTCCAAAAGTGGACAGACAACCTGGGGGCTCAATAGTGGAATCCCTATCAGTGTACATTCGGAAATTATAGACATATCCTGTCCTACTCTCAGACAACATATACATCTTAATTCCATAACGTGCCCTCTTGCTAGGAATGTACTGTCTAAAAACCAAACGGCCCTTGAACAGGACCAAAGACTCATCAACAGCTATTTCTTTCCCTGGAGTATAGATCTCTGAAAATCGATCTACAAAGTGATCAAGAACAGGCCGAATCTTAAAAAGACGGTCACAGTCAGGGTGATCTCGTGGCAACGCCAAAGCATTATCAACAAAATGCAGCATCCGAAGCAAAAGTAAATACCGATCACGATAATTGCAGGAAAAATGGCTGTTGCCATGAAGGGACTGGTAGACCAATATGAAGCCAGGGACGGCTTCCCTATCAAGCACATCAAAAAAGTCAAACCCAAAAACTTCTTCATCTCATCCAGATTTGTGGGAGTCCACCGTGTAGCTCTAGAGCGGGGCCTAAGTCTAGCACAGTTGTCCCTCAAAAACTGTTCAGCATACAAATTAGTCTGCTCAACAATCTCAGCCAAAAATACATCATCCATAAACAAATGAAAAAACTGTATAGGCAAAAACATTTCACAATCCACTCTACACCCTGCATCACCACTAAAGGCAGGTAACACCGGCTGCACCATGTTTGGATCAAACCAGAGTCCAGCACTTCCAGTAGGAAGCCTTGCAGCCTCAAGCTGCAATCCTGATGTCTCTTGCTGCACCATCAACACATCAGTGTCCTCCTCTAAAACAGTGTAGCTTCATCCACACTGAGAGTAGCTTCATCATCAGATGATTCCTCGTGGACAGAAAACTCACTGCCAGAATCTTGCACTTCCTCCTCTCCCTCAGACGCACTGTCAGTCTCATAATCCTGCTCAGAGGAAGACTCAAAAAGCATACCAACCACTTGCTGAGCAGTAATTCTATGGCTAGCCATAATCCTTACTAATAAAGGTAACTTGTCAAACAAGTCAACAAAAACAAACACTTTGTAAAATAAGTAATAAACAAATTTTGGCTTTATCACAAAGACCTATATACTCCAAAACTATACCACTCACTTGCCAGAAGCAGCTAGACTCACCAACACCTACTCTGCACAGACACAGTAAGGACCAACAATATCCCACTAAAAAAGAAAAAGAAACAAAAATACACATAAGACAACGCAAAACACATTGCAAAGAATTTCATGCTCAAAACACTAACTAAATATGCTGCTATTATGATACCACTTACAAAAAAACATTCATGCATGACAATAATACTCATTTGGAGTAAACACAACAAAAAGGTTTTCCTTACCAAAAAAATGCAACTACGCAAAACTTTAGATCAATCACTGCCGAAACTGCAAACAAGAATCAAAAGCTTTGCACTAGAATAAAAAGGAGAAATAAAACACTACAATCACATATGCAAATAATGCACTAGTCCACACACTATCCACCAGCCAAGCAAAGGTGGTAGATGGGCCTAAAATCATAAGGCTGATCTGCCCCCACGGGGAGCAGAAACAGCCAAACAATTCACCCTCATCAAAGGGGGAGCGACCCTTGCCCAAGGGGTCACTCCCCAACACCAACATTTAAAAAACCCTGGTGTCTAGTGGCTTCTGCCCCCTTGGGGACAGATGGGCCTGAAAACATATGGCCGCTCTGCCCCCAAAGGGGGCAGAAAAGGCCACAATAATCACCCCATAAAGGGGAGCGACCCTTGCCCAAGGGGCTGCTCCCAACAACACTAAAACAATCCCTGGTGGCCTAGTGGGCATACAAAAAAATTAATTGTTTATTTGGGTCGATATGCCCATCCAGGGGGTCAGAAATGGCACAAATAAATGCTCCCCAAAGGGGAGCGACTCTTGTCTAAGGGGCCGCCCCTCAAAACATATTGCTCCCCAAGGGGAGCGACTCTGCCCAAGGGGCGACTCCCCAACAACACTAAAACAATCCCTGGTGTCTATCGGCTTCTGCCCCCTTGGGGCAGATGGGCCTAGACTCACAAGGCCGATCCATGCCAAAGGGGGCAGAAACGGCCAAAATAAATGATTCTCAAAGGGGATTGACCCTTGCCTAAGGGGTCACTCCCCAAAAACATAATTAAAAAAACAAAAATCTGACCAGCTAAACAAATTGCTCTCCCAAGGGGAGCAACCCTTGCCCAAGGGCAGCTCCTGACACAAAAGGGCATTTAAAAAAAAAAACCCTGGTGGCCTAGTGGGCACATACCATCATATATATATTTTTTAATATCCGATCTGCCCCACCAAGGGGGGCAGATCCAGGTAAACAAATTGCTCCCCAAAGGGGAGCAACCCTTGCCCAAGGGGCCGCTCCCCAACAGAAAAGTGCCTTTAAAAAAAAAACAAGCATTCCTGCTGCACGATTGCGCCCCAGGCGCGATCAAGCAGCAAGAATGCTTAAAAAGGCATCGGAGGAATGGAAAACCCTTTCCTTTCCTCCTATGCCTTTTAAAAGAACCCCCCCCACCCTCCCCGAGGAGGGTGAGGGGGGTTCACCTCCTCTTCCCTGGACGCACTGGAAGCAAATGGCTTCCAGTGCATCCGGTATCCTCTAATGACGTCAGCGCGCCTCGCACGGTGACGTCATTAGATGACATGGAGCGGAGGTGGGGGGGCAGGGGAAGGGCTTCCCCTGCCTTCCCCGGTGGGGGCAGCTTAAAGGGCAGCCCACTGGGGGAGCGCCAGTGCTTCCCCCGTGGGTGGGTGCTAGGACAGCCGGGAGCCGTCCGACGCACACGCCCACCGTGACGTCGGACGGCTCCCGGCCGTCCGACGCACGCAAGGGGTTAATATATTCCATGACTTTATTACCCCTCTGGTGTGCTCCCAGTCTTTTTCTGAATCCCAGAATTTCTGTGACTCATTGGCCAATTTCTTTCAGGATAAAATTTCCCATATTTATTCAAAATTTCACATTGTCCCCCATCAAGATTCAGGGATCTCTACCTTTAAGCCTAAGCAGTCAACAACTACTTCTCACACTCTAGATAGTTTTGATCCTTTTACAGTGGAAGAAATTCATAGCGCTCTGGTATCAGCAAAGTCTGGCTCCCCGTTGGATACCTGTCCACCTAAAACAATGTCTCTGTTGGCCACGCTTTGTGCCCCAGGGATCTTAGAGATTTTTAACTGTTCAATCAAAACAGGTACCATTCCGCCAGAGTGGAAGACGGCCTGCGTACGTCCCATTCAAAAGAAACCTACATTGGATCAAAAGTCGTTAAGTAACTATCGCCCTATATCCTTATTACCTCTTTTGGGTAAACAGCTTGAAGGTCTTATTAATAATCAACTCAGTTCTTATCTTGAACTTAATCATATCCTTGACCCCTCCCAATTTGGCTGCCGCCCAGGCCATAGCACAGAGACGGCGCTCTTGGCAGTAACTGACTCTCTGCGCCTGGGAGTGGATGCAGGAAATCCAGTGATACTTGTATTATTAGACCTCTCCTCAGCCTTTGATACCATTTCCCATATGAGGCTGACGGAAAGGCTACAAGAAATTGGCATTCAGGGCATTGCATTAAAATGGCTCCAACATTTTCTGACTGACAGACATCAAGCTGTCATCTTGGATCCTTACTCTTCACGTAAGATAATCTTAGATAAGGGCGTGCCGCAGGGCTCATGTCTGAGCCCCACCTTGTTTAATATCTACATGGCTCTTTGGCTGGGATTGCAGAGCACTTTGGCTTCGATATAATCTCATACGCAGACGATACCCAGCTGATGTTTATGCCGGGCCATGATCTGGTGGCTGAAGAAGCACGTTTCTCCTCAGGCATGTTAGCCATCTCAGACTGGATGAATGAGAACTATCTCCAGCTGAATGCAGATATGACTGAGATCATGCTGTTTGGTAAAGCCTCCTTCATCTGGGCAGATGATTGGTGGCCTCATCAACTGGGTGCCACTCCTGTGCCCAATCAAGCAGTAAAGAATCTTGGGATAAAATTGGACCAAGCTTTAACTATGAGAGAGCACATTCTGGCCACCACGGGCTCATGTTACCACAACCTACGCCTACTGCACAGAATTTTCCCTTACCTCCCTATTTCCGCCTGGAGAACTTTGGTTCAGGCCATCGTAATAAGCAGACTGGATTATGGCAACGCCCTGCTGGCTAACGTCAGTGAAACGCTGATCTCTAAACTTCAGGTTGTTCAAAATATGGCGCCAGGCTTGTGCTTAACTGCCCTTCTGGCACTTCCTTGGCGCCTTTGCTGAAGGAACTACACTGGTTGCCCGTATAGAAACGCTCTTATTTTAAAATCTCCTGTCTCACATATAATGCCTTAAAGGGCAATTGCCCACTTTACCTTCAGAAAATAATAAAAGTGTATGCTCCCTGTCGTAATCTAAGATCTGGCTCGAACGCCCTGTTGTGGGTCCCCCGCATTCATTTAACACGCAGCGGTGGAAAGGCTTTTTCCTATCTTGCCCCCGTGTACTGGAACAAGCTTCCTCTTCATGTTCGTTCATGTCCAAATTACTGTAAATTTAGGAAACAGCTCAAAGCCCACTTATTTTAATCACCCTCATCGACTCTTGTTTTTGCTCCGCAACAGCGCCGAGATGCCCTAGGCTGATTTATGCACTATATCAAGTCAAATTAACATAACATAACATGTACAGGATGCCACACTGGAAAAAGACGGAGGCCAATGAAAGGCTACTAGCAGGGTTTAGAGCTGCATCGTTTGTTCGACATAGGAGAGGGGCTGACCAACAGATAAAGGAACAAGGCAGCCTAGTCCTTACCCACCCGCAAGGCAGAAAAGAAAAAATGGCACCAGTGAGTGCACACGAAGGTGCACGACAAAGATAGACAAACCTCAAGGTAGATAATATCTAAAAGGGGAGGCTAGACCTTTATATACCTGTTTTGCGACCTACTACCAGATTGGACTGAGGAGAAGGACCAAAATGACAGGTCTTGGCCGAGGGAAGGATTATTTGAAACAGAGGACATGGCAGTAGCGGAGGACTGTATCAGGCATGACGGAGGAAACCCTAAATAGGACTTGCTCTACATATAGTGATGCCTCACGAGATGGGAAGACTATATTAAGGAGTAACCCATAGAGTCACCTAGCGTAAGAATGTCCCCATTACTACAGTAGGGCACGGCGGAGATTAAATACATGCCATGGGCCTAGATAGAGAAAAAGGGGTTGAGGACAAAGTTACCATCATTGCTGGATGGGGCAGGAAAATGGATTACGTGTTTTGAGAAAAATACCTCAAGTATCAATCTAGTGATAGGAGACAATAAGAGTTTTCTAAGCAGTCTAATTGGGGAGCACACTAACACAGTGTTCGTCCATGCTCAAATTCCATCCATCGCGCTAACAGATACCCAGCCTGACAGGCCACATTTAATACGCAAACCATAGGATCAGGACTGTCTCAAGAGAAATATTCCATGATGCCCAAATGTAGGAGGGCTAATGGCAGAGACCATGAAGACAGAGGAAAGCATAAACGATTCCCTGAGTAGAATCAGGGAAAGATGAGGACAAGAAACCTGACATCTGTGGACCGATACAGGCCAACAAGTCACATTTTTCTACAATATTCCTAAGAAAGGGTTACCCACCAAGAGACAGAGCGGACTGGACAGCGTAGTTGGTTTAGATACCAAACTCTGACGGAAGACCCAAGCTCATGTACACCACTTCATTAAAAAAAAAAAAAAAGAAAGGGGTAGAGAGGAGCAGGAGAAGACAAAAGAGACGTACAACGTCGGATTTTCCATGGATGAGGATGGTGAGGATGAGGTGGAGAGAGATACCATGGCGAGGTGGAGGAGGCAGCCCGGAGACGCCCAAGTAGGTAAGTGCCTTTTTAAACATAATTAAATTAGGGAGGGTGGAGGGGCCGGCTAACTCCGCCCCGCTACGGAGTCTGAGTTTTGCCTGAACTCCCTGTTCTCAGCGGAGCGCAAAGTAGGCAAAACTCTGTAAACTCCGCTAGTGGAGCGGAGTTCTCCACCCGGGGTTAGTTACAATGGGGGCTCCACTGGAAAACTTTAGAGTGTTCCGAACAGGCAGTCCAGGAGCACAAGGTAGGAGGCCAGGAAGGCTGGATAAAGGCATACCATGAGCAGCAAAAGCAGCAGAGGTTAGTGAACTGGGGCCAGCCACCACAAAACCCCATGAATATCACTCCTCAGTCCTCAAACACAGCAGGGATCCAGCGATTGGGCGTGCATGTGGCAGTGTTGGACTTGGCCCTTTTTGAAGGGTCATCCCATAACTTTTTGTCTTCCTCCTGTATTTTTTCTGACCTGTTGTTGGTGTTTTTATGACTCTGGGCCCTTTACCACTGCTGATCAGTGCTAAAGTGCATGTGCTCTCTCTTGTAAACATGGTAAGATTGGTCTACACCTGTTTGGCATATTTAATGTACCGCTAAGTCCTGTGTACAGTGGAATCCCACATACCCAGGGCCTGTCAATTAAATGCTACTAGTGGGCTTTCAGCGCTGCTTGCCTCACCCACCGAAGTAGCCTTTCAAACCTGTCTCAGGCCTCTGCCACTGAAAGGCTTGCGTGCGCAGTTTACTGCCGCAGTGACGTGGCATGTAAAGTGGTTGCCACGTCTGCAACTCTCCTTTCACTACATATACGTCACCCCTAAGGTAGGCCCTAGCTAGCCCTATGGCAGGGTGCTGTGTAGGTAGAAGGTAGGACATGTGCCTTAGCTGTGTGGCATGTCTTGGTAGTGACAAACAGCCTATTTTGTTTCTCACTGCTGTGAGGCTACCCTCTCATTGGTTTGCATTGGGGATACCCGGATATGTGCTTCAGTGGTAATTTCTGATGTGCGAGAGGTAGCGTGACTAGGGGTGGGCGGAATTTGTGTAGTCGCGCTACGCAAAGCTCCGCGAAACGGTAAAAAATCTCCGCGAGCACGCAAAAGTTCCGCGAACAGGCGGAATTGCTTGTTCCGTCCGTTCGCGATGCTTTTTCCCTGTTCGCGATCGCTGTTTGCATGCTCGGGGAGAAATATCTCGCAAACACGCATTTTGAAAGCGCGAACAAGCAAAAAACTCCGCAAAGCTGCGGATCGCGGAATTTTGGGCAATTCCGCGTTCTCCGCGGAACGCGAAATTGCCCAAATTCCGCAAATTCCGCGAGCGGAACGGAATTTACCGCCCAGGCCTAAGCGTGACCATGTTTGGTATGTTTGGAATAGTAGTGATAAATCCTGCTTATTAGTGAAAGCATATTTATTATTACTATTTTAGAAATGCCACTTTTAGAAGTGGGCATTTCTGTGTGCTTATGTGTGTTAGTGCCCTGCCTGGATGTGTATTGACCGTCTGGTTTTGACTGACAGCAGAAAGGGGATATGGATTCCCAAGGGGGGTTGAGGTGTGTCTTGCCTTTCCTGGGTGACTCAGCGCTAGGCTGAATAGACCTTGGCTGAATTTAGAGTAGCGGGAGGAGTTTCCCTTGCACCTGAATAGGCCTGGTCTGCATTCAGAGTTGTGGGAGGAGTTGCACCTGCACCTGAATAGGGCTGTGCCTGCCTTCTACAATGCTGTCTCCACCCCCCTGTGGTGTGTCTGGGGCCCAGGCTTAAAATGTGAAGGGGGGTGTTGTGCACTTCTACAATGTGTCTGGAGTGCCCCCAGAACAAATACTTTTTGCACTATAAGTACAGGGGTTGTGACCCCATGAAAAGAAGAGACACTGCTTGGACTTGGAACAAGATGCTGCTGGGTCTGCATGCAGCCCCAGAGGATTGCTGGGCTACCAGCGAACCCCCATATGGACTTTGCCTTTGTGTGCTGGCCTTAGCCTGTGTCCTGCTCGGGCCCCCAGTGATCTCCTAGGGCTTTATGGCTTGCCCTGTGTGACTTGAGACAGCGCATGGTGAGCGCTGGGTTCGTCACCCGGTTATTTGGAAGCGGCTTGGAGCACTGTTCAGGGTCTGAAGAGCGCTTTCCCCTTAAAGCTATCTGGGGCATGCTGAAATTGGAGATCTGTGTGCATTGTCCACTGGGGGGCTGCCTTGCGCTCACTGGGGTTTTACTTGCTTGGGCCTAGTTCTGGGCTGAGCCCTACCCGAACGAGGAGAAGCCACCAAGCGCGGCCGCTTGTCAGGAATCGAGCACCGCAGGAGAGCCAGGCATTGCTTAGCAACCTGATCAAAGCTGGGGAGAGGAGCTGCGGCACGCTGCCACCTAGCAGGAAGTCACTGCAGCAGCCCGAAACCAGGCAGAGGTCGGGGGCCGCATGGCCGAGACTGGGTGTGGGGGTGGCCAAGCGGGACTGTGTTCCCAAAAGTAAGTGTAGGAGCTCAGCTGTTATACTGCTGCGGAGGGGCAGCGAGGACGGACGCGCCCACTCTCCACGACCCGCAGCAGAAGGAACCACCTGAATAGTGGAGAGGCCGGGCTGTTCAACCCTAAGGAGGTCCCAGGCAGCCAGAAAGATTCAGACTCGCCCAGAGTATGGGTGAATCTGATTACTGTGGGCAGCTGCCTTTGCTGTGGATTACGTGTGGGATGGGGGTGGTGAGGTCTCACTGCAACGCTCTGTGCCCCCTCACTGTGGTGCCCACATACCTTGGGGGGCCTTCTCCTGATTGGGTGATTCATCCGAGGGGGAATCCTCGACAGAGGCCCCTGCTTTGTGGAGTAGGGAACCTTCCATGAATTACCGTATTGTACCTAATAGGAGCACCGGGGTGAAGTGCCCTATCGCCTAATGAGGAGGTTGAGGGTAGTAAAATGCATATGTCTTCTGAGTTGGTGACTCATGTCGTGCCTAACCTAACTAATGCCTTTGGTGCCCTGATTTACTATGTATGTTGTATGAAGTCTTGCAAGAGCAGGACAACAAGTATTATTACAGAGGGTCCATTGGATGCACAATGTGGGAGTGGTTTCTATAATGTGTGCAATCGACAAGTACCTACTTGATTGCACTTCCTGGTGATGTCATGACAATTGCCTGTTTGGCAAAGTAAATATGGTTTTATGTGATGTGTGGTCTAAATGTGCTGTACACATTACACCATGATTTATGGACCTATGTGAAGTCATGACAAGTGGCTATTGGCACAGCAATATATGTGATTGGGATCAAATGTGTTTTTTTAATGAAGAATACAAAGGATGTTTTTATATAACCTTGCGTGGAGTTTCTTTTGTGGTGTGTACGTGTTGCACAAACGCTTTACACATTGCCTCTGGGATAAGCCTGACTGCTCTGTCAAGCTACCAGGGGGGTGAGCAGGGGTTATCTTGGATGTGTAACTCCCTTACCCTGACTAGAGTGGTGGGTTCTGCCTGGCTTAGGTGCATATCCTAGCCAAACAACAACCCCATTTCTAACAGGCAGCAGCAGCCAAAGACTGTCAAGTCAAGTCAAATTTTATTATCATAGTTTCTTAAAGCCATTACATAAGAAACATAGCATGAAAAAGCTTGTAAAATGACAAAATATTGTGTCGTCTGTTAAAATATAGAAATTGAGTTCTTTAAATATGTCTTGGTATAAAATTACGTGTCATTGGTAGCATAGCCCTTAGTGATCACCCCGCCCTATGGCAGGGATTTGGCAGGGGGCGCTGTGTGCCCCCTCACTGTGGCACCCACATACCTTGGGGGGCCTTCTCCTGATTGGGTGATTAATCCGAGTGGAATCCTTGACAGAGGCCCCTGCTTTGTGGAGTAGGGAACCTTCCATGAATTACCGTATTGTACCTAATAGGAGCACCAGGGTGAAGTGACCTATCGCCTAATGAGGAGGTTGACGGTAGTAAAATGCATATGTTTATGAGTTGGTGACTGATGTCATGCCTAACCTAACTAATGCCTTTGGTGCCCTGATTTACTATGTATGTTGTATGACGTCTTGCAAGTGCAGGACAACAAGTATTATTACAGAGGGTCCATTGGATGCACAATGTGGGGGTGGTTTCTATAATGTGTGCAATCGACAAGTACCTACTTGGTCGCACTTCCTGGTGATGTCATGAAAATTGCCTGTTTGGCAAAGTAAATATGGTTTTATGTGATGTGTGGTCTAAATGTGCTGTACACATTACACCGTGATTTATGGACCTATATGAAGTCATGACAAGTGCCTATTGGCACAGCAATATATGTGATTGGGATCAAATGTGTTTTTTTAATGAAAAATACAAAGGATGTTTTTATATAACCTTGTGTGGAGTTTCTTTTGTGATGTGTGTGTGTTGCACAAACGCTTTACACATTGCCTCTGGGATAAGCCTGACTGCCCTGCCAAGCTACCAAAGGGGTGAGCAGGGGTTATCTTGGATGTTTAACTCCCTTACCCTGACTAGAGTGGTGGGTTCTGCCTGGCTTAGGTGCATACCCTAGCCAAACAACAACCCCATTTCTAACAGGCAGCAGCAGCCAAAGACTGTCAAGTCAAGTCAAATTTTATTAGCATAGTTTCTTAAAGCCATTAAATAAGAAACATAGCATGAAAAATCCTGTAAAATGACAAAATATTGTGTCGTCCATTAAAATATAGAAATTGAGTTCTTTAAATATGTCTTGGTATAAAAGTACGTGTCAGTGGTAGCATAGCCCTTAGTGATGACCCCGCCCTATGGCAGGGATTTGGTTAACGTTGAAGTGCTGCATGGCTATGCATAGAAAGTAGAGTATTGCTTGAATTTAAATAATTTCTACAAATTGCTTTAAGTCAGCTATGATTTGTTTTGGGCTGAGAGCCCCTGCCTCAACAATCTGGCATCTTTTTGGCCACCAGTCTGCAGTTCAGCTGTGGATCCTCTGGTGCAAAGAAGGCAAGCATGGCCTGTCTCTGAAACTGTATCCCTCTTTGATTAAAATTGACTTTTAGGAGCTGCCTGCCTTCTTCAAGAGGTCCTCGCAATTGCATAGGAGATGCAGCAGATCTTACGTAGCTGTGCCACATAAGCAGCAAGCAAAGCCTACCCAGTCCCTAAGCCAGAATGGAAGTTGCTGAAAGCAAGGTAGTAGCCCCAGACAATATTTAAGGAATTGGGTTTTAGCGTTTTTTGAGTATCCTAGGCTGAAGTATTTTTGAGGGGCCAGTGCAGTGCAAGTGCTCAAAGTCATCCAGCCATTAGCCATCTTAGCTAGTGCAGCTTTGTCTTCAGCCAGCGATAAAGGTTTTATTGATTTCCACACTAACTTTTTTAATTCAGTATTACTGATAGTTAATTCCCAGAGCTGCAAGAGCCCTGTGTTGTGCAAGCATTCCTTGAGGTAAATTGTGACAGGTGATAAGTCTCTCTGTTGCAGTACTAGCCATGGGTAGTGATTGATGGTTTCTGGTGGGGCCTTCTGGATTTTGTTCCAGGTGACGATGAATGATCCTTGCCATGCCAGGGTCTGCTTTTGTAATCCAAACTCCAGCCTGATTTGTGCTGGTGAGGTGTGATTTGACAGGCTAAAGATGATTCTGTACGCTCCTATTACTGTGCTGTCCAGGGCTTTAGCATACGTGTCCCTCTGTAGTTCACTGCCGTAGGCTATCATTGGTATGAGTTTGGCTTGTGTGACTCAAATTAAGGGGAGTAGCGATGGACCTTTCAGTTTTGAGCTAAGGTTCCTTATGTGACTGCCAAAGCAAGGCCTTTCCCTCTGATCAAATCCCTCTGGGCAACAAAGTGGCCTCCCTTGTCTATGATCACACCTAGGTATTTATATTTCGTTGCTGGTTCGATGCGTATTTTGCCCCAATACCAGACCGGTGGCCTCTTAAAGATTTTGCCCATCATCATTGTCCTTGTTTTCTCCAGATTGATGTTTAGGCAATTAGCTTAAGAAAATTCTTTTGTTGCATTGAGGAGGTGCTGTAGGCCGATCTGTGTGTGGCTAACAAGGACTGTATAATCCGCATAGAGAAAGCTTGACAGTGCTAGCCCTCCACAATCTAGGGGCCTGGGAGTTGCAGGCATTCAATGCCGGTACTAATTCACCAGAATTTTTTTTAATAAAATAGGGGCCAAGACACATCTCTGCTTGAGCCCCCTGCTCATAGGTATGCGTCTTGATAGAAAACACAAGCTTGACCTGTACCCACGTGTCTGTGTGGAGAGTGATTAGCAGGTTCAGCAGAGTCTGTGGGATCCCCTATGTGCCAGTTTGCTCCAAAGTCTGTTGCAATTTAATGGTCAAAGGCAGCTTTGTAGTCGATAAAGCAAAGATATAACAGCATTTGTGATGCTTACACCTTGTCAATCAGCACTGACATGACCAAGCTGTTTGTAGTTATTCCTGCAGTCTTTGAAAACTCTGTCTGATTGAGCGGTATGATTGAACTTTCATTGGCCCATGACAGAAGTTCTTCCAATAATGTATTTTGCCTCATTGTCTAAGAGAGCAACTAGGTGGCAGTTCTTTGGCTGTGACTTGTCGTCGATTTTGAATATTGAGGAGATTATTGGCATAGTTGTTTGTATTGAGAGCTCTTGGGGTCTGTGGTCGCTGTTGCCTTTATCTCCTAAATGGAATGAAGTGGCTTGTTTAAATAGAGAAAGGGAGACAAAAGTGTAGTGTATTGTCGAGCTTGTGGTTGAAGAGTAGTAAGTGGCTGCTGGAGGATTGTCATCAGTGAATCTGCCATTTGTGGATGTTAGGGTTGAGATGCTCTAGGTGCTCCAATAAGCGCAGGCCTGTTCTAGTTAGTTGACCAAGTTTGTTTATTCCCTGCATGAGGTTTGGGTAGACACATTGTCTTCAGAGGAGGAACCTAGTAGGTGTAGATTTAAATCACCAGTGAGGATGATGTCTGCTGTTTCCCCCTCTTTTATGCATGCCTCAAGGAAATCTACCAGTTGTCGGGCTGCCTTAATTTTCCTTTTTGGATGGATGTAGGCATTGATAATTATTGTATCTGAAGTCCTGTTCTTTGATAATATAGGGGGCACTATTATTTGCATTGCATTAGTTGCTAATGAGGCTGGGCCCACAGGGTGAACTGAAACTGTGCACGTAATTGATACATAGGTGTCCAATCCACCTAGTAGATGGCCGTATTTCGCCTCACCGATGGCTGGCGTAAAGAGGCGCAAAAAGCCTTGGAGGTGTGGTGGGTCTGTCTGCCATGTTTCCTGCAGTGCGATGATGTCAAAGGATTGTCAGTCGGTGTTGAAGTCTTGGACTGTCATCTTGCTGGCAAGTCCGTTGATGTTCTAAAAACATAAATGGAGTAGTTTGTTGCTTTGTGTTGCCGATGGTTTGTTCCACTCTTGTCATTTGTTGCCTGGTTGGTTAATTATTGTTCTTGAGATCCATCTGAGGTCGCTGTGTGGATGGTGTAGGTCAGCAGACTCCAGGCGATATCTGACTGTGTCTTGAGAGGACTCTTCCTTAGTCGGTGAGTGCCCCTTTGCACCCCTAAGCACAGAGCTTGTGATGTTGTTTGATCTCACGGATGGATCTCCCTTGTCTTCTGATAGTAGGGGTGCAGTATAGCCACGTTCGTAGAAGGAGGTAATGATTTTCCCCCAGTTCCCAAAGATGGAGCTTTCTGCAAGGACTTTCTGTGCAATGCTTGGCGTTCTCCATGTAGTCTTTATGACTTCTCCCTTCAGTGGGATTTTACAGCAAATAAATTCTATCAACTCCAAGTCTGTTGATGATAGATCTGTCAAGGATGGAATGTTAGCAGCATCCGGAGTATGTTTCCTCGATTCAGGACAACATGTGATCCTCTAGATTTTCATTTTGGACTGAAGATAAGTATGTCGACGTCCTGCTGTGGGTCTGCTGCCGCAGGGACCTGGTGTAATATGGGTTTGGAAGATTAGCAGGCCGGGTGTTGGTACTCAGACAATGCTTGGGTCCCTCCACCTGCCCTACTTCCTTTTCTGAGTTGATGTTGGCATTGGTTTTAGCTTGGGTTAGCTGGACTGTGCCTCTTAAAAGTAGAGGGTCACATCCATGCCAATCAGGCATAGTTTGGGGTTGCTCGTCTGACCTTTGCTGGCTTGTCAATGGTTTAGTGGGTTTGGCAGGAGCTATGGTGTTTTCTGGCTGGTGTCCCTCCTGATAGCGGGGTCCAAAGCAGTCTGTCTGCCAGCATTAACTGAGGCTACCTGGAGGCCCATGTCCATTTGACATAGTGGTAAACTGGGTGCTAGTTGATACTTGTTTCTGTAAACACTTCAACATTTTTAGGTTCTTTGATGTCTATTTTGATTGCAGCATTGGTCAGGATTCTGGGCCCCTCCTCGGCAGTCCCCGAGGAGGCTTGGCATGAAGTTTCTGTGATGGATTGTTGACTCATGGCATTGGAGGATAAACGTCTTACTGGTTTAAGCCAGGTATCCTGTTCCTGCCTTTCCTCTTTTGGGCCCTTCTTTGCCTTGTGTTTGTTCTTGGTTCTGGGGAATCGAGTTATGTCCTGAGATGAGTTCCACTGTGGGTTTGTTAAGATTTTGGTAAAGGTGCGTGCTTGTGCATTTTTGTACTACAAGGGGAGGCTGCTCATTTGAAAATGGACTGTTGGCACATTGAGTACCGTTTTTGTGATGCATACATAAGTTGCCTAGCATTGCTGAGAGAGAGGCCAGTTTGTCCACTATTGGTCAGAACCCGCAGCTGGGTTTATCATTGTGAAGTCTATTCTGTGCACTTTGGAGGAGTGAGTTTAGGTCTCCTAGTTTCCCATGAATGGCTACTGCAATAACTGCCAAAGTACTGAGAAGAGTTCATTGCCTGTTCATTTTGTCCAACTGGTATTGAAGAGCCTCCCCCAAAAGTTGTACTGTTTTTAACAAGCTTGCCCATGCACTTTCGGTATTTAATTTTGCCCCCTCCACTGGTCCGTAATCCACTAACCCTGACCCTGCCCTATCCTGTCACTTGGCTGCTGTAGGGTTACTGCACAGAGATGTATCCTGGGTGTCCTTTGTGTAGGTTGCTAGCATATCCTCCCATTCTTGTGTGCCAGGATACAAGAGTTGCCTCGGGGCTTCAGGCAGGTGCCCTTGAGCTCCCTCCTGTGTGGATGGAGACAAGAGAGACGAGTGGCCTGGTTCATCCCAGGTTACAGAAAGTAAGGTGGTTTGAAGAATTTAAAGGCTTTAATTCTTTAGAAAGGTTCTGGCCCTCATCTGGGGACGTCAGGCTATTTAGCAGCGTTCTCGTTGTAGGCTCAGTTAGCTCGCAAATCTTCCTCCTGTTCCTGGTGTCAACTCTTGCCTCCAATTTGAGTGGCTCTGTGTTTCTATTTTGGGTCCACTGCGGGGGCGTGCTCTGACTGGCTCCGGGTTATATTCTTGAGCTGCAATGACC
Organism: Calotriton arnoldi; assembly: GCA_963921515.1. Classification (NCBI taxonomy): domain Eukaryota; kingdom Metazoa; phylum Chordata; class Amphibia; order Caudata; family Salamandridae; genus Calotriton; species Calotriton arnoldi. The sequence continues at coordinate 520,960 of CAWUFW010008507.1, forward strand.
TCCTCCATGACCAACTGTGCCGTGTGCACTGTTTGCTGCAGTGTAGGTGCAGTTTGATCCAGTGGACCTAGCGATATGACGGTGATCTGGTAGGACACAGACCCTAGTCTAGTTTTGTCAGCACTTGACTGAAGTCTAACTTCTTCCCTGTGATTACCACTTTTCAGTGGTTAAAGCGGTGATTGCAGGCCCTGAACCCCGGTGATGCTTGAAAAGAGAGCGGATTCCACGTCTTTCTGGAAACAGAATTTAGAATATATTTTTGGTTGGAAGAGAGTGGGGTGGCATTTTTTGGCACTGTCTTTCCTCTCTTCTACAATAACACATTGTAGATCACCTGTGTTAGAGTTGATTTTCATGAGAGTATGATCTGGCTGGGAATCGGGTTGAATTTGGAAATGATTTTCCACAGAGAGTTAGGCTGATTGCAACTTCCTTTTGCGCTTATTTCCATCTGTCTTAAGCAAGGAGCCTCTGCTTACTCGGCCAGACCTCATGGTTCAATCTATAGTTAAAGCTACACTTCCTTGGCGGATCCTTGTGAACCCTTCTTGGCTTTGACTTTTGGCTCTTGGCTTCCTAGCTTGTAGGCTTATAGATGTTTATGGATGCTTATGAGTGCAGCCTTCTGAGAAAGTTTGCCTTAGATTAGATGGTGCCGCCCCCACCTGTCGGTTTTGCCTGGTTCCGGTGGTGGGGGGAGGGTGTGCATGAGTTTTCTCAGCAGCCTTCTGCCCAGATTTTGTGGGCTGTGAGGTTCCTCCCCCGTTGAGCTACTGGTTACTTCTGGTTGCTTCCCACACCGACTTATTGTCAGACACTGTGACTGGCAAACTTGCAAGAGGGTACCGGCTAACCTCTTCTAGGTGCCACCACACCCTCCTTCTTAAAGGGTGCGCGAGCACGCCAATGGTTACACCGATGGTAGCGCTGGCTGGAAGTGCTCCTGTGTGCTAACTGCTGGGCGAGATCAAGTAGGTGCAGACAAGTGGTGGTGAATGGGGACAAGTGGGTATGTGGGTATGCTCCTTTAAGTCATTTTTCCAGGAGATAGTGGGTCTGAGGATAAAGCAGGAGATTTCAGGTTTTCCAAACCTCAGTTCCTCCCAGTGCTCCCCGCTTAGCCAGCTTAATCCTTCCTGTGCTTGTATGGTGAGTAATGAGGCGCGAAGACACAAAGCCCCAACTCAGGAGACTGCAGGGGGGCCCACCAGTGAGCAAGCTGAACCAGCCTAATGCCTGCTGCCTCTCCCCTGACGGGGGTACGCCTCGGCTCGCGCCTGCTTTCTTACATGCTGCCATTGTGTCTGTGTGTCATCCGCTGTTGGGCTCCCCCTAGTGACAATCCACGTCAGGGGGCAGGCGGCACGATGCTCAAGGTGTCTGCAAACAGCTCCAAGTGTCTGTGTGGGGGCACAGTGGGGGCAGGATGGAGCTGAGGGGGGTGGGAACAGGCCACTGCTGGGTTAGCCAGAGAGCTTCACCCTGCCCCTGGCTGCGCTCGGACCTCACTTACTGCTGACTTCCAGCTCCAGTCCCAGTGTGCCAGAAGAGCAAGAGAGCAGGTCCCACCTCAACGTCCTCTCTGCTCAGAATGGTTCAGTGCGGCTGCAATCGGGCTGGGCAGCGGCTGCCTCCCACCTTACACCCTGCCTCTCAGACTCATATTCAGGCTCTGGCTCTAGCTTGTCAAAGACAGGGAACCCAGCACAACAGGGACCGGGGCCACAACCCCAGCAAGGAGGGGTGACAGTGTGGGTGGTAGTGCCTTCACACAATCAGAGAGCCAAAATACACAGTAAAATAGGCCCCCTCAGTAAATAAAGACAGGAAATAATAAAAATACCAACAACCTTACCCCCAGTGGTTCACCTCTGATAGTAAAGACAAATGGCATCCCCCGTCCCCTTTTTCAGAACAGAAAGGACAACAATCAGCATTGGGGATCCAAAAAGTTTACGTGCTTCTAAGAATTCAGGGCTGCTGTGGGCTGTGTTGATTAGGTATATACACTAAGTTTGGCATCGACAGTGAGTATGGGGAAACACAGAGTAATCAGGTTTCCTAAAGGGCCTACATGAATTGGGCCCCACTCTGCTGCTGATCCCCCAGGGAGGGGTTCGTTGGCCACCCCCCAGAGGCAGGGCAGTCTGACGAGGGGGTGGGAAAGGAAACTGTTTTAAAAAGCCAACACCCATTTCCTGCAGCCAAAGTCAATTCCTTCATGGCGTGTAGTCCCAACAGCACCCCCAAATGCTGCAAAAGCCTGCAGAGCAATGGAGGCCTCCCTTTCATTTATGAACGAAGCCATCCTTGGCTAACAGGAACCAATGTTCTTCTCACGCCTAAGACAGTAAGATCTTAAAACTGCACAGCCCCCCCACACACAGGAGTCAAATAGCCTAGAGGCCTCGGTGTAGGGTGACCAGACGTCTCAGCCTTGCCTGGACAGTCCCATATTATTTGGTCACCTGCCCCGGCAGGTTTTCTGGAGTTTTTGGGATGCCCCACTGAACTAGCCTTTTGAGCCCATAGTTAGTTTATGTCCCATAGCTCCTAGGGGTCTGTGTTGTCTCCTTTAGTGAGCGCCATCCTGAAATGAAATGAAATATTTGTAAAGCGCTACATGTACCGGAAGGTGTCTAGGCGCTGGTTCAGAGTAATGGTTTCTTGAGGATTGCAATGAAGTCACCATTAGAAAAGCCAGGTTTTCAATCCTTTCCTGAAATGAAGCAGATTGGTTTATTTTTTAAGGATATGGGGAGGGCGTTTCAGAGCTTGGTGGTGGTATGGGTAAACCTTTTTCCTCCCCATTTTACTTACCGCACCCTCGGAACGCTCAAATTACCCCAATACAAAGACCTAAGTGGTCTAGCCGGAATGTACGGTTTGAAATATTGTGACAGCTGCCACGGAGAAAGACCATGCCAAGCTTTGAAGGCTATGCATAGAGCTTTAAATTGAATACACTTGGCTATGGGCAGTCAGTGTAGTTGTGTGAGAGCCTTGGAAACAGAGTCATAACGTATGGCCCGAGCAGGACTCTAGCAGCTGTATTCTGAGCAGTTTGGAGCTTATGAATGCTACACTTGCTTGCACTAGTGAAAAGAGCATTGCAGTAGTCAAGCTTGGATGCAATAAGTGCCATGACCACTGTTTTCCTTAGGTCAAAAGGGATGAAGGGAAGCACTTTCTTCAGTATTTTAAGAGTAAAGAAGCAGGCGGATGTGAAATGGTTAATCTGGGTTTCGAAAAATAGATTGGTATCGAAAAGGACACCAAGATTTTTCACTTTATTTAAGGGTACTGGTAAAGGACCCATATGATCAGGCCACCAGCTGTCTGACCAAACTAAAGATGAGTTCCCAAAGAGCATCACTTCAGTTTTTGACAAGTTTAATTTTAGACAATTGTCTTGCATCCACTCTCCTACATGGCCCATACAGTCTTGAAATCAAGCTGCAGTGTCAGCAGATGCACTGTTAATTGCCACAATAATCTGCGTGTCATCCATGGATCACTGACAGAATATCGAGGAGCAAAATATCGACCTGCCAAAATATCGATGAAAAAATATAGAATGACAGAATATCGACTTCCTATCTACAAACAGGTAAGTACAAAAATATCGAATCCAAAATATCGTTGTAAATAATAAAGGAGGTCATTACGATGGCGGACGGAAAAACAAGCGACCGCCATGGTAGCGGGAAATCACCGCCCGCCGCTACCGCGGGAAAACCTACGGCTAGATTAGGATCCTCGGCGGTAAAAATCCAACCGCGGCGGAAAGGAGTCCCGAGAAACCGCCGTTCGCCTGCGGAGAAGGCCCAAACCCATCCGCGGCGGTCGGTTTCGCAGCAGAAACAGCCCAAACGACCGCAACCACAGCGGAGACACCGCCATCGAAATAATGATATTCCCGACATCCCCGCGGTGCAGTGCGCTGTTTCCGACCGCCGCGGTCGACAACATTGATGAATCAGTGAGACAGCGGAAGCGCCGTAGTCGAGCCACCACTGCGGACGCTCCGTTAAAAAAATGGCGGTCGCTAGAAAAACACACAACATGGCCACAAAGTGCACCAACCAAACAAGGCATGCACCCAAAAATAGCTAACACAGCCCAAAGACACACCCCCATGGGAAACTCCAAAACTACAAATCCCAGGTTCACACACACACCACACCTGCTACCAATACCCCATCCTGACACACCCACAGACACCAGTATAAATCCAGCCCCCAACAGACCACAATCCTTTGCAAAACTTCACAACTGAGGGGACATCCACCACAGATGACAGGAGAGGCAAATCTGCACAACACACACACATCACCACCACTTCCACACCTGCACCTCTAACACCTTTGCACAGCACACACCATACACATCACAACCACCACCACCACCACCACTTCCAAACCTGCACCCTAAACACCTTGACACATCACACACCATGTCACCACAGAGAATGCCCAAATTCACTGAGAGTGAGTTAAGGGTCATGGTTGATGAGATAATCAGGGTAGAACCACAATTGTTTGGTAACCAGGTCCAACAGACACCACTAGCAACAAGGACGCAAATGTGGAGTAGGTAGAGAAGGTCAATGCAGTAGGGACCGTGCGACGCAATAGAGATGAAATCGTGAAGAGGTGGCACGATCTGAAGGCAGTGGTCAAAAAGAAGAGAGCCAAGAACCATGAGCTGGCTCACAGGACAGGCAGTGGCCCTCCTGTTCCACTCAAAACATTCACTGAATGGGAGGAGAAGGTGCTTGGCATTCTACATCTAGAGAGTCTCTCAGGAATACCCGGGGGAGTGGAGGCTGGTAAGTACAAACAAATGCCTAACATCACACAAATGTACTGTCTTGCACCATTACAAAATGATACCTCCTAGGTTCAAATTCATTCATGTGCACAACACTCCCCCAACACATCTCTCACAGATACAACAGACACTCCCCCTGAAGCCCCCCAAAGGTAGTTAGCAACATCACCATGGGTACATGTGTACATGCTGCCTGCACTTCAACTCCCACCAGGCCCCCTTGTCCCACAGCTGAGCAGGATGGAGCACTGCCCCCCACCCAGAAGCATGCCTCAGCCATTGTGTGCTTCACCATCACCTAACAGGTAGGTAGCCATCTTTACAGGGAGGTGGGTGGGTGTTTGGGAGGCCTGCACTACAACTCCCACCAGGCCCCCTTGTCCCACAGCTGAGCAGGATGGAGCACTGCCCCCCACCCAGAAGCATGCCTCAGCCATTGTGTGCTTCACCCTCACCTAACAGGTAGGTAGCCATATTTACAGGGAGGTGTCTGTGGAATAGGGAGGCCTGCACTACAACTCCCACCATGCCCCCTTGTCCCACAGCTGAGCAGGATGGAGCACTGCCCCCCACCCAGAAGCATGCCTCAGCCATTGTGTGCTTCACCCTCACCTAACAGGTACGTAGCCATCTTTACAGGGAGGTGTCTGTGGAATAGGGAGGCCTGCACTACAACTCCCACCAGGCCCCCTTGTCCCACAGCTGAGCAGGATGGAGCACAGCCCCCCACCCAGAAGCATGCCTCAGCCATTGTGTGCTTCACCCTCACCTAACAGGTAGGTAGCCATCTTTACAGGGAGGTGGGTGGGTGTTTGGGAGGCCTGCACTACAACTCCCACCAGGCCCCCTTGTCCCACAGCTGAGCAGGATGGAGTACTGCCCCCCACCCAGAAGCATGCCTCAGCCATTGTGTGCTTCACCCTCACCTAACAGGTAGGTAGCCATCTTTACAGGGAGGTGGGTGGGTATTTGGGAAGCCTGCACTACAACTCCCACCAGGCCCCCTTATCCTACAGCTGCGCAAGATGGAGCACTGCCCCCACCCAGAAGCATGCCTCAGCCATTGTGTGCTTCACCCTCACCTAACAGGTAGGTAGCCATCTTTACAGGGAGGTGGGTGGGTGTTTGGGAAGCCTGCACTACAACTCCCACCAGGCCCCCTTGTCCTACAGCTGCGCAAGATGGAGCCCTCCACCCCAACCCATGTGCCAACCATAGCATTGCTCACCTTAACCCAACAGGTAGGTAGCCATCCCTATAGGGAGGTGGGTGGGTGTTTGGGAAGCCTGCACTACAACTCCCACCAGGCCCCCTTGTCCCACAGCTGAGCAGGATGGAGCACTGCCCCCCACCCAGAAGCATGCCTCAGCCATTGTGTGCTTCACCCTCACCTAACAGGTAGGTAGCCATCTTTACAGGGAGGTGTCTGTGGAATAGGGAGGCCTGCACTACAACTCCCACCAGGCCCCCTTGTCCCACAGCTGAGCAGGATGGAGCACTGCCCCCCACCCAGAGGCATGCCTCAGCCATTGTGTGCTTCAACCTCACCTAACAGGTAGGTAGCCATCTTTATAGGGAGGTGGGTGGGTGTTTGGGAGGCCTGCACTACAACTCCCACCAGGCCCCCTTGTCCCACAGCTGAGCAGGATGGAGCACTGCCCACCACCCAGAAGCATGCCGCAGTCATTGTGTGCTTCACCCTCACCTAACAGGTAGGTAGCCATATTTACAGGGAGGTGTCTGTGGAATAGGGAGGCCTGCACTACAACTCCCACCAGGCCCCCTTGTCCCACAGCTGAGCAGGATGGAGCACTGCCCCCACCCAGAAGCATGCCTCAGCCATTGTGTGCTTCACCCTCACCTAACAGGTAGGTAGCCATCTTTACAGGGAGGTGGGTGGGTGTTTGGGAGGCCTGCACTACAACTCCCACCAGGCCCCCTTGTCCCACAGCTGAGCAGGATGGAGCACTGCCCCCCACTCAGATGCATGCCTCAGCCATTGTGTGCTTCACCCTCACCTAACAGGTAGGTAGCCATCTTTACAGGGAGGTGGGTGGGTGTTTGGGAGGCCTGCACTACAACTCCCACCAGGCCCCCTTGTCCCACAGCTGAGCAGGATGGAGCACTGCCCCCACCCAGAAGCATGCCTCAGCCATTGTGTGCTTCACCCTCACCTAACAGGTAGGTAGCCATCTTTACAGGGAGGTGGGTGGGTATTTGGGAAGCCTGCACTACAACTCCCACCAGGCCCCCTTATCCTACAGCTGCGCAAGATGGAGCACTGCCCCCACCCAGAAGCATGCCTCAGCCATTGTGTGCTTCACCCTCACCTAACAGGTAGGTAGCCATCTTTACAGGGAGGTGGGTGGGTGTTTGGGAAGCCTGCACTACAACTCCCACCAGGCCCCCTTGTCCTACAGCTGCGCAAGATGGAGCCCTCCACCCCAACCCATGTGCCAACCATAGCATTGCTCACCTTAACCCAACAGGTAGGTAGCCATCCCTATAGGGAGGTGGGTGGGTGTTTGGGAAGCCTGCACTACAACTCCCACCAGGCCCCCTTGTCCCACAGCTGAGCAGGATGGAGCACTGCCCCCACCCAGAAGCATGCCTCAGCCATTGTGTGCTTCACCCTCACCTAACAGGTAGGTAGCCATCTTTACAGGGAGGTGTCTGTGGAATAGGGAGGCCTGCACTACAACTCCCACCAGGCCCCTTGTCCCACAGCTGAGCAGGATGGAGCACTGCCCCCACCCAGATGCATGCCTCAGCCATTGTGTGCTTCAACCTCACCTAACAGGTAGGTAGCCATCTTTATAGGGAGGTGGGTGGGTGTTTGGGAGGCCTGCACTACAACTCCCACCAGGCCCCCTTGTCCCACAGCTGAGCAGGATGGAGCACTGCCCACCACCCAGAAGCATGCCGCAGTCATTGTGTGCTTCACCCTCACCTAACAGGTAGGTAGCCATATTTACAGGGAGGTGTCTGTGGAATAGGGAGGCCTGCACTACAACTCCCACCATGCCCCCTTGTCCCACAGCTGAGCAGGATGGAGCACTGCCCCCCACCCAGAAGCATGCCTCAGCCATTGTGTGCTTCACCCTCACCTAACAGGTAGGTAGCCATCTTTACAGGGAGGTGGGTGGGTGTTTGGGAGGCCTGCACTACAACTCCCACCAGGCCCCCTTGTCCCACAGCTGAGCAGGATGGAGCACTGCCCCCCACCCAGAAGCATGCCTCAGCCATTGTGTGCTTCACCCTCACCTAACAGGTAGGTAGGCATCTTTACAGGGAGGTGGGTGGGTATTTGGGAAGCCTGCACTACAACTCCCACCAGGCCCCCTTGTCCTACAGCTGCGCAAGATGGAGCACTGCCCCCCACCCAGAAGCATGCCTCAGCCATTGTGTGCTTCACCCTCACCTAACAGGTAGGTAGCCATCTTTACAGGGAGGTGGGTGGGTGTTTGGGAAGCCTGCACTACAACTCCCACCAGGCCCCCTTGTCCTACAGCTGCGCAAGATGGAGCCCTCCACCCCAACCCATGTGCCAACCATAGCATTGCTCACCTTAACCCAACAGGTAGGTAGCCATCTCTATAGGGAGGTGGGTGGGTGTTTGGGAAGCCTGCACTACAACTCCCACCAGGCCCCCTTGTCCCACAGCTGAGAAGGATGGAGCACTGCCCCCACCCAGAAGCATGCCTCAGCCATTGTGTGCTTCACCCTCACCTAACAGGTAGGTAGCCATCTTTACAGGGAGGTGTCTGTGGAATAGGGAGGCCTGCACTACAACTCCCACCAGGCCCCCTTGTCCCACAGCTGAGCAGGATGGAGCACTGCCCCCCACTCAGATGCATGCCTCAGCCATTGTGTGCTTCACCCTCACCTAACAGGTAGGTAGCCATCTTTATAGGGAGGTGGGTGGGTGTTTGGGAGGCCTGCACTACAACTCCCACCAGGCCCCCTTGTCCCACAGCTGAGCAGGATGGAGCACTGCCCACCACCCAGAAGCATGCCGCAGCCATTGTGTGCTTCACCCTCACCTAACAGGTAGGTAGCCATCTTTACAGGGAGGTGGGTGGGTGTTTGGGAAGCCTGCACTACAACTCCCACCAGGCCCCCTTGTCCTACAGCTGTGCAAGATGGAGCACTGCCCCCCACCCAGAAGCATGCCTCAGCCATTGTGTGCTTCACCCTCACCTAACATGTAGGTAGCCATCTTTACAGGGAGGTGGGTGGGTGTTTGGTAGGCCTGCACTACAACTCCCACCAGGCCCCCTTGTCCCACAGCTGAGCAGGATGGAGCACTAGTCCCACTCATAGGCATGTGACGTCTGTGCAGCTGCACATGACACCATGCCACTTAGTCCACAGTCACCAACACAAATAATGCAAAACAGTTGTGTTATAGTCACCATGCACAAGTCTCTGTTCAAAATTGACCCACATTGTGTACTGTGCCAGGCATCACACACTGCAACACTAACAACGATCATGCTGCCCTGCAGCAGTGTCTGGCCGTTTGTTTGGCAAAGTGCAAATCACCCATGTCATACCACAGTGTTGCAATGTAAACAGTGGAAGTGCAGTGTACCCAAAAACTACACTACAGCTGGGTCTCACAATGCTAAACTAAGCACATCCCAAATGTCCTGCAACACACCCAGCTACCACAGTGCTGCACTGAATTGCAGAACAGCACCTTGTCTGAATTAAATTGTCAAAGATGTCTTGTTTGGACCACCAATGTGTGTATGCATTGACAATGTTCACATCTTACACTGTCTGTCTGAACAGTGCTGGTATAGTCTGGCCCCAAAAGCACACATTGTCTGCACAGGGCTGAGTACATCTCACACACACACCACTGTTGACCACAACATGTCAGTGTATGGATGCCCTGGAACAACTGCTTCACCAGTACTGGGCTCATGTTCTCAGGTCCACAAATACCATTAAACCATGACAGTGTGGAAATGTATGCTGGGTGAGATCTTCACCCTGCTGTATGTCACCACTGTGCTACGAGACTATACCCCTTGCCCTATTGTGCCTTCAAATGTCGGGGGAGTGAACCCCACAGCCAGATAGCTGGGACAACAGTGATGGGGGCTATACCCCATGACCAAATTTAATCTGAAATCAATGGGTACAAAAAGCCACACACACATTATGCTCACCACACGCACATTCCATCCAAAGATTTCTACCAAGTCACATAGCCATGTCATTGCTCACCTTCACCTCAAACGGTAGTTAGCCATCTTCACAGTGAGACGGTGTAGTGTGTTTGGCTATCCGTCCCACAAAATGCAACATGCATGCTGTTCCACCACTATGGAGGATGGGACACTACACCCCCAATAAGAAGCATGTGGCAGGCAATGTATACTACCCACCCAACTCACAGGTAGGTAACCGCATCTCACAGGTCGGGGTGTGTGGGGCTGGGAAGCTTGCACAACAACTCACACGGGCCCACCTGACCGCCAGCACACAAGACCCATTACTTCCTGGCACCAACATGCATGTGTCAGTCATTGCAATGTACACTTCAAAAGAACTGGCATGTGGACATATCATGCTGACTTGTCCCACACTGGACCAAGATGGAAGCCCTCATCATACACACACAGAGAGGTCTCTCAAATACAAGGAAAACACAGCAAACACAACATATCAACAGCCACAACATGCAGCCAGATATGCATTAAAAAACATGTTGGCGTAGGACACCAGGCCTCTCAATGCACAACTGCACACCCAGATAGCAGTGGCAACTATAGTGTGCACACACCTAAGAAAATGAAACTGTGACAGCAACCAAAGTGTGAATGTCTGAAACACATGTAGATGGAACTCCGAGCACAACCATGCACACCACTACATGCCATCTGACAGTAGCAGTGGTCCACACCACCTAGGATCTAATTAAAGCAAACTTAAGCATGTCTGGAATTGCAAATACAGATATCTACACCACATTGAAAAGGTATGCATGAAACTACAATGTTCACTCACTGTGCAGAGTAAACCGCTGCAAGGGCTCAACAAGTGACACATACGCGTAAATGGATGACATATGATTAATCAATAACTGGATGCCAACATGAGACTGTCAATGTTAAAAATTATATTGTGCATGTCATGCCTTGACAACTCCCAATATGGACAAGTAATGCATGTACCACAACAGCTTGTAATGCATCACTGGATGTCGGTCAATGCAAATTTGTACAGTGAACAACTGCTGGATGTACAAACAGTTGATGTAACACTGCTAACACAAACTTTGATGGTTGCAACACAATGACCATTTCTCATCTGACCCACAGGTGACCAAGAACTCACTGCAGAGGATGACACCACCCTGCAGAGCCAGTCCCCCCCGGAACAGAGACAACTGGATGAGGACTCCCTGGATTCCTTGGATGAGGAGCTCCACGCTGGCCCATCTGGTGTGGCAGGCCGCAACCAGTCCCAGGCACCCATTGTCCCCCAACCACATCAGCTGCAGCCCCTGACCATCCTCTGACAGCTGCTGTCACGGCCTGTGTGTCAACCACTACCACCACCACCACCACCACCACTACCACAGCTGTCCGCAACACCCTCCCTGCCCCAGGGGTTGAGCAGCCCACCACATCGACTGCGGAGGCCAGGGAGAGGATGCAGCGGGCCAATGTGAGGACCGGACAGGACCGTGGCAGCAGTGCAGGTGGTCGGGACAGGGTCATGCAGAGGGGGACTGATCCTGGGACGGAAGCCCTGGGCCACATCGACAGAGTCCTTGGGGCCTACCAACAGGCCCAGGGATGATTGGGCCGGTTAGAGGAAGAATCTCGGGAGCACCTCCTGCTGCTGAGGTCCATGGACACACACATGGGACAGATTGTGGACCTCTTGGGGCAGCTAGTGGCGGTTCTGAGGGACAGGCAAGCACAACATTCTACCCCTCCGCCTCCCCCTGTTGGGCAGCAGGATGACACTTCATCATCCTCCCCTGCGTCCACAGAGGGGGGTGAGTCCTCAGACACCACTGCCCCTGCATCAGTGGCCCCTCCAGTCAAGCACAAGAGGGGCCATCCAAGGAAAGGCCAGGTGGCCTCACGTGCCAAAGCACCTGCCAAACGCTAGTCCCCGAGCCAGCCATGATGGCAGACCACTGCATTGACCTTTTGGACTATCCTTCACCACACTGCCATGTGAATGGCATCTATCTGTTGGACTGGGTCTCCACATCATTGTGGGGACTACTCAAGTATCTCATCTACCATGACTGTCAACTCACTACTTCAATTCCCCCTTCACATTTTCTCCACCCTCGCATGTCACAGTTGTAAATAAATACACCTTACACACATGTTGTTGTGTCTGCTCCGTCTTTAATACAGGATGTGCAACCTTCACCGTGTAGGACATGGTCCAGGGGAATGGAATGTAGGTAACAAGTGAGATGCTGAAGGGACCTAGGGAAAACTGCAGAACAAGAGTCACTTGTATGGGTGTGGCATTGCACACATCACACAACACTTGTCAACAAGGTACTCAGATCTACAAACTTTACACAGAGCAACAGTCACCATAGAGACATTCTGTATCACACTAACCAATCACACATACATTGGCAGGCAGCAATGAGTCAACACCAAGCTGCAGTCAGCAAGCTCACATACACCCACACAGCAACTGCTACACCATCAGACCATTTTGTCCCTTCTACATCGTCACTCACCTTCAAGTGAAGTAGCGGGTGGTGAGCTGTCGACGCATGTCGACCCCTTCCTCCTCTCCACTGCCCTCGTCACTGGATCCGGCTTGATTTGCAGGCGGCGGCCTTGGCTGCTCATCATCGTCATCCAGGATCAGGGGTATTGCCTTGCGAATGGCCAGGTTGTGGAGCATGCAGCATGCCACCACTATCTGACACACCTTCCTGGCGAGTACATAAGGGCACCTCCAGTACGGTCCAGGCACCGAAATCTTGATTTTAGGAGACCAAATGTCCGTTCTATCACACGCCGTGTCCTCCCATGGGCATCATTGTATCGCACATCAGCTGGCGTGACGGGATTCCGCAATGGGCTCAGCAACCACGGGCGGTTCGGATATGCCGAGTCACCTGGGTGTGAGAGACACAGATTAACCTTGCAGTCCCAAAATGCCCCACAACAGCATGTCACACACACACCACTCTAATCCACTATGCATACTCACCCACAAGCCATGCACGCTCCAGAAGCAGATTGGCCATCAGCTGAGGAACGATGCTGCTGCGCAAGATGTGGGCATCATGGGCTGAGCCGGGAAACTTGGCACACACGTGTGAGATGATCATGTCCGCCAGGCACACCACTTGAACATTTACCGAGTGTGAATGCTTCCTATTGCGGTAAACCTGTTCACGTGCCTGTGGTGGCACAAGCCCAACATGTGTGCAATCAATTGCACCAATGACATGGGGGATATGTCCAAGGGCATAGAAATCGCCCTTCACAGCCACCAACTCAGGCCCCTGGGAAAATGGATATATCTGTCTTTGTAGAGCATCATGGCAGACAGGACATCCCTCAGCACCATGCTGAACATCGGCTGTGACATCCCGCCTGCACTTGCGACCGTGTGCTGGAATGAGCCTGTTGCAAAGAAATGCAGGCATGCCATCACCTTAGATGTTGCGGTGAAAGCTGTTGGATATGTCCGACGTGGCTGCAGGTGGGGCTCCAACATGGCACATAGGTTCTGCAGGGTTTGTCGGTCCAGCCTGAATTTGCGGATTATATCCTCATTCTCCATGTCTGCCAGGACTGTGAACAGACGATGGATATTGTGCCTCCTCCTCCTAGGACAGATCACAGTGCACAGATGTCAATGCAGAAGACCATGAAATGTGCATCACATACATTTTTTCTACAGACACATTCCCAAGTCTTAAAACATGCACCATTAACCGACAGGGCACTTCACAAGTAGGTACACATCAGGCACACTACTCATACACCTGTCCCCTTACCAGCAGCAATTATCTGTGCACCCCTCCGGCTCATTCGCATGCACAGTGTGATATACTAACAGATATGTGTGCATACCTGTGAGTATGACCCCCAGCATATGTTACTAATTGCAATACTACCCGAACACACCATGTTGCTGGCCCTGATACACCTCACAACACAGGTTGCACATGGCACACTTCAACTACACACTGACCACCGGCTGAGCGTGGGGGACACGTGTGTGCATGTGCATTTGACAATGTGCCAGTTGCTGATGCCCCTAGTTCAGTAAATGAGACGACAGTGTGCGTTACATTGCACACACAGACATTGACCATTATCTACATATGCTATGCAACACATTAACTGGACAGTCTACATTTCATTACACAGCACATGTGACATGTGCGAGTGTATGTGCCCATGCAATGTATTGGCGACCCATATATGGTATGTGTTGGTGACGTGGAGTGACATGTCCCTTTTGTGCATTTGCCCTCATGAGGACCCTTCAATTGTTGAGACACTGGGCACTGTACATGTTGGCCTATGCAGAGAGCTGGAGGACACGTTAGGTGCAGCACAGCTACTCCACAACTCCATTAACGCTCACTCCAGGCACTGTCTGGCAGACATATGGCGGTGCCTACCGCTTGACACCTGCGGACTGGCACCGCCCATAACCCAGGCACGATCGCCGGTGACACCGCCAGATATGTATGTGACAATGGCAGTCACCATGCACCGCTACCCAAATCACAGTCACTCCAGGCACTGTCTGGCAGACATATGGAGGTGCCTACCGCCTGGCCCCTGAGGTGTATCACCGCCCATAACCCAGGCACGATCGCGGGTGACACCGCCAGATATGTATGTGACAATGGCGGTCACCATGCACCGCTACCCAAACCACGCTCACTCCAGGCACTGTCTGGCAGACATATGGCGGTGCCTACCGCCTGGCCCCTGAGGTGTGTCACCGCCCATAACCCAGGCACGATCGCGGGTGACACCACCAGATATGTATGTGACAATGGCAGTCACCATGCACCGCTACCCAAACCACGCTCACTCCAGGCAATGTCTTGCAGACATATGGCGGTGCCTACCGCCTGGCCCCTGAGGTGTGTCACCGCCCATAACCCAGGCATGATCGCGGGTGACACCGCCAGATATGTATGTGACAATGGCGGTCACCATGCACCGCTACCCAAATCACGGTCACTCCAGGCACTGTCTGTCAGACATATGGCGGTGCCTACCGCTGAGGTGTGTCACCGCCCATAACCCAGGCACGATCGCGGGTGACACCGCCAGATATGTATGTGACAATGTCAGTCACCATGCACCGCTACCCAAATCACGGTCACTCCAGGCACTGTCTGGGAGACATATGGCGGTGCCTACCGCCTGGCCCCTGAGGTGTGTCACCGGCATGGACCATGCCCTTGCAACCAATGGGAAGCAGCCTCGCGGTAGCCTGATGCGAGTTTGAAAATTGTGGTAGGCGTGCACCACCCCCGCGGAGGCGGTCACTGGAGGCGTTCAAAAGATGCACCACCGCGGTAGCGCGCGCATGGACCCTACGGTGTGTCACCGGCATGGACCATGCCCTTGCAGCCAATGGGAAGCAGCCTCGCGGTAGCCTGATGCGAGTTTGAAAATCGCGGTAGGCGTGCGTCGTCACCGCGGAGGCGGACATTGGATGTATTTGAATGAGACAGACCTAGTACACCAATTGCAGCACCCTGGGACCACTGACACAGCCCCAGGGGCCTATATATGTGTGGGAGGGTGCACCACATTCCCACAGCTACCAGGGACTGCTGACTGACAACCCTCCACCTGCTGCTGCTGCCTCAAGGGACTGCTGGCTGCCACCCTGCACCTGCTGCTGCTGCCTCAAGGGACTTCTGGCTGCCACCCTGCACCTGCTGCTGCTGCCTCAAGGGACTGCTGGCTGCCACCCTCCACCTGCTGCTGCTGCCTCAAGGGACTGCTGGCTGCCACCCTCAACGTGCTGCTGCTGCCACATGTCCATTGTGATGTCGAGGACTCAGAAGATCCGTGCCAGTCCCTTCACCAGTGAGGAGCTGGAGGTCCTGGTAGACGGGGTGCTTGCACAGTACCCAAGGCTTTATGGCGGCCCTAATGTCGTGGTAAGTCTCCCAGACAGGAGTGAGAGTGCAGGGTGGGAACACGTGAGGTGGAGGTGCTTCGGTATGTGTCAGTGGTTGTGGGGCTCTGACATGCACTGCCTATCATGTTTACTACAGCGGGAAGGGCTTGGTGGGCTCTTTCACACGTTACCCTGCATGCCTATCCTGAGTAGAGGGACATGTCCTGTAGTGTCAGCCATACAGTGCAGCTGCATTTTGGTGATGCAGGAGTCTGGCCAGTTATCGTTTGTGTGAATGGCTGTGTTGCTCCCAATTTACCCACTCAGTGTCAGTCCACCTGCCCTGCACAGTCCCTCGCCGAATGCCACATGTCCAGATCACTGCATGTACAGTGTGTTCCATGTGTGTTTGGGTCACGCCTCTTCATCTAAGTCCCATCTCTGCCATGTAGATTGCACAGGAGCAGGCGTGGGAGAAGGGTGTGTGTATGACAGTTGTTGTCACTCTATGTGAGTTCCAGGACACAGTGAGGCTTTCACAGGGCTAGGACACTTAGGAATGCGCAGTGTTGGACACAGTGAGTCCAACAACAAGACACATGTTTTGCTGTCTTCCCTATGTGTAGTTGTAGGTAACTGCAGACTGTAGCTGCGGCCAGACTACACGTTGCTTGCTGTGTTGGTATCCTGCATGTGAATGGGATGTGGAGGTATTTTGTCCACCATCGAACATGCATGCCTGTACGTCTGATTGACCAATGACATTGTACCATGTTCACAGCAATTGTTGGCTCTGTTACAGTTGTAGCTGGAGTTTTGGATGAGTCACTGTCGTGCTACTGCATTTTTGTTGTGTTGTCATTGTGCACTGTGTCACTGGAACCTCACCCCTCTTGTCTCCCATGCCTGCAGCTGAAGGTCCACCAGCGTAAAGCCGTGTGGAGGGCCATTGCCTCCAGAGTCCGAGATCTGGGTGTGTCAAACCGAAGGCGCACCCACTGTCATAAAAGGTGGGACGACATCTGCCAGCTGAGCAAGAACGTGGCCGAGATGACGCTGGGTCTGCTCCCTCGGACTGGCAGGTTGGCTAGGCGCAGCATGACACCACTAATGGCCCGCATCCTGGCTGTCACACAACCTGAGCTGGACAGACAACTGAAGGAGCATCAGCAGCGAGCTAGGGGTGAGTATGTGTTGCAGGCTGCCTTTGGATGGGAGTGGGTGCATGTGTCTACAGAGTGTGCAAATTGTCAGCTGTGTGACGTTGGTTGTGTGGTGCAATGTTTTGTGAGTGGCCTCTGTGCTGGGTGTATGTGCCATGCTTTTTCCCAAATGGTGCTTCATGAAGTGAGTTTTAGCACTGTGCATCTCTCTTACATTTGGAGTTGTGGCCTTCAGGTACCTTCTGCTGTGGGGTAGTGTGTGAATTGAGATGGATGGGAATGCCAGTGTGCCAACTGTGAATGCGTTTCAATGAATGTGTGCAATTCCAGACCTCAGATGTCTGCCAGTCAGACATCTGAGGCCAATGTGCAACAGTAGATGTGCCCATGGACTCGATATGGTGGATGGCATGTGTGCAGGGTCATTGTGGGCTGGTATGTTGTGGTCTGTGTGGTCCCCTACTGCTCCATTCATGTAGGTGATGTGCACCATGTCATGGTGTTCATCCTTGCCAACATCGGGACAGTGTGTGTGCACAGGCCATTTTGGGGCTGTGTCTGATGTGAGCCAACTGCAGGATGGTGTGCTGTGTGAGTCACCTGGGGCACTTATGGCAGGATGTGTGTCAGACATGCACCGTTGGGTTGAAATTTTGGGTGGCAAGATATATGTGTGCACAGGGTGGCATGCAATGTGCTGCACACCTCTTTCTAGGATGCATATGTATTGGCACGTGTTAGTTCTGTTGATGCCACTCATCTCACAGTACTTCTCTCTCCTATGCAGCAGCTCCCATATGTGCAGAGGGAGAGGGGACGGACACCAGTGGTGAGGCTTCCAGTGCAACAGCCGCACCGGAGCAGACTGACCCAGATGTGACCAGCGCCAAGGAGGGGGACAGGAGTCTGCTAGAGTATTCACAGCCAGAGACACAAAGCTCTACCTCATCTGACGCCAGCAGTGACACATCCATGTTGGGGGGTACAGGGAATGGGGAGTCAGCCTCCTCTTCCGCCACACATCGTCCAGTGCCCAGCCTCCCTTCAACCTCCACTGGTGCTGCCCGTGTCCGCACGAGTAGGAAGGGAAGAGTCACCTTCACCCCAGGCACAGCTGCCCCAGCCCATGTCAGCCCTGATGCCCTCAGTGCAGAAGCAGTCGAGCTATTGCGCCAGCTTTGTGTGGGGCAGACAGCACTTCTCAATGCCTTCCAGGAGCACGACAAAAAGTTGGGGCAGGTTATAGCATTCATGGAGGGCATACATTCCGACGTAGGTGGGCTACACCGGACTGTGCAGTCCTGGTCATCAACTGTGACAGCAGCCCTGCAACAGGCACATAGTCAGGGAGCAGCTCCCAGCACTCAGTCCGGCCCCGTGTCACTGTGCACCTCTGACGACAGTGACAATGCTCAACGGACCCCAAAGTCCCGATACAGAACCCGCAGCACACAGGAGCAGCAGCAGCCCAAGCGTACTAGGGCGCAGACACCATCCCCACATAAGAGTAAGGCCACCCCAGAGCGCAGAGAGAAAAGCCCATCAGGCAACAGCAAGGGCCACAAAGCAAAGAAACAAGCATCAGGGTCACAGGCCTCACCTTCCTCCAATGCCAAGGACTCCCCTGTCCCAAAGACGTCTCGCAGAGGCAAAATGACAGTTTCCACACCCACTGAGAAGGTGTTGCCTGCAAACATTACACAGGATGAGGGCCCCATGGATAATCCATCCTTGACCTCCACTCCCATCCCAAGCCCTGTGAAGCCAGCACGGGAGGTCACTGTAGGGGGCAAAGCTGGTGGACAGAGGGAGGCAGGGCGGCGGCAAACACCAGGCAAGTGCACAGCGGGATCCAGCATGTCCCCAGAGGGAGGGTCACCATCCACACCAGAATCAGCTTTGGTAGTGGGGTCACCTGTTGTGTCTGCCCCAGTTCCCCTAAATCCCCAGACAGGGAAGCCTTTCAGGATCCCCAAGAAGTAGAGAGGCACCCCTCCACAATCTCCGGCACACACTGTGTCTCACCAGGGCATGAGTCCACCTCCCCGGGCCACCACCCCACCTGGTCCAAGCAGCCCCCCAGCTCCCACAAGCACAGTTGGCTCTTCCACAGTTGTTACTCCCACTGCCCAGGGCAGTCCTCCAACTGAACCCAACACACAGTCAGCTCCAAGTCCGACAGACAGCCCCATATGAGTGGTGGTCACCCTCACACACCTGTCTGTCCACAGGGGTGCGTGTGATGCCCATTGTCAGGCCCATTACTCTGTTGCCGGTGCATTGCATGATAGAGTTGCATACATTCCCTGTGTAGCTTCTGATGTCACTACTCTGCACAATGTCTTTGCCTTTTTGTTCACTGCTGTGTGCCCCCTGCCTGTGCAGGATCTCATGTACCTCACCTGCACTTTGGACTGGCCACTGGCCTTGCTGTTCACTGCTGTTTGCCCCTTGCCTGTGCAGCTTCTGATGTAACTACTCTGCACATTGTACTTGCCTTGTGTTTCACTGCTGTTTGCCCCTTGCCTGTGCAGTTTCTCATGGACTCACTCTGCACTTTGTCCTGCCCACTGGCCTTGTCGTTCACTGCTGTGTGCCCCCTGCCTGTGCAGCTTCTCATGGACTTAATCTGCACATTGGACTGGCCACTGGTCTTGCTGTTCACTGATGTTTGCCCCTTGCCTGTGCAGCTTCTCAGGGACTCACCTGCACTGTGTCCTGCCCACTGGCCTTGTCGTTCACTGCTGTGTGCCCCCTGCCTGTGCAGCATCTCATGTACCTCACCTGCACTTTGGACTGGCCACTGGCCTTGCTGTTCACTGATGTTTTCCCCTTGCCTGTGCAGGATCTCATGTACCTCACCTGCACTTTGGACTGGCCACTGGCCTTGTTGTTCACTGCTGTGTGCCCCCTGCCTGTGCAGCTTCTCATGGACTTAATCTGCACATTGGACTGGCCATTGGTCTTGCTGTTCACTGCTGTTTGCCCCTTGCCTGTGCAGCTTCTGATGTAACTACTCTGCACATTGTACTTGCCTTGTGTTTCACTGCTGTTTGCCCCTTGCCTGTGCAGCTTCTCATGGACTCACTCTGCACTTTGTCCTGCCCACTGGCCTTGTCGTTCACTGCTGTGTGCCCCCTGCCTGTGCAGCTTCTCATGGACTTAATCTGCACATTGGACTGGCCACTGGCCTTGCTGTTCACTGCTGTTTGCCCCTTGCCTGTGCAGGGTCTCATGTACCTCACCTGCACTTTGGACTGGCCACTGGCCTTGTTGTTCACTGCTGTGTGCCCCCTGCCTGTGCAGCATCTCATGTACCTCACCTGCACTGTGTCCTGGCCACTGGCCTTGCTGTTCACTGCTGTTTGCCCCTTGCCTGTGCAGCTTCTCATGGACTCACTCTGCACTTTGTCCTACCCACTGGCCTTGTCGTTCACTGCTGTGTGCCCCCTGCCTGTGCAGCTTCTCATGGACTTAATCTGCACATTGGACTGGCCACTGGTCTTGCTGTTCACTGATGTTTGCCCCTTGCCTGTGCAGCTTCTCATGGACTCACCTGCACTGTGTCCTGCCCACTGGCCTTGTCGTTCACTGCTGTGTGCCCCCTGCCTGTGCAGCATCTCATGTACCTCACCTGCACTTTGGACTGGCCACTGGCCTTGCTGTTCACTGATGTTTGCCCCTTGCCTGTGCAGGATCTCATGTACCTCACCTGCACTTTGGACTGGCCACTGGCCTTGTTGTTCACTGCTGTGTGCCCCCTGCCTGTGCAGCTTCTCATGGACTTAATCTGCACATTGGACTGGATATTGGCCTTGCTGTTCACTGCTGTTTGCCCCTTGCCTGTGCAGCTTCTGATGTAACTACTCTGCACATTGTACTTGCCTTGTGTTTCACTGCTGTTTGCCCCTTGCCTGTGTAGCTTCTCATGGACTCACTCTGCACTTTGTCCTGCCCACTGGCCTTGTCGCTCACTGCTGTGTGCCCCCTGCCTGTGCAGCTTCTCATGGACTTAATCTGCACATTGGACTGGCCACTGGCCTTGCTGTTCACTGCTGTTTGCCCCTTGCCTGTGCAGGGTCTCATGTACCTCACCTGCACTTTGGACTGGCCACTGGCCTTGTTGTTCACTGCTGTGTGCCCCCTGCCTGTGCAGCATCTCATGTACCTCACCTGCACTGTGTCCTGGCCACTGGCCTTGCTGTTCACTGCTGTTTGCCCCTTGCCTGTGCAGCTTCTCATGGACTCACTCTGCACTTTGTCCTGCCCACTGGCCTTGTCGTTCACTGCTGTGTGCCCCCTGCCTGTGCAGCTTCTCATGGACTTAATCTGCACATTGGACTGGCCACTGGCCTTGCTGTTCACTGATGTTTGCCCCTTGCCTGTGCAGCTTCTCAGGGACTCACCTGCACTGTGTCCTGCCCACTGGCCTTGTCGTTCACTGCTGTGTGCCCCCTGCCTGTGCAGCTTCTCATGGACTTAATCTGCACAATGGACTGGGCACTGGCCTTGCTGTTCACTGCTGTTTGCCCCTTGACTGTGCAGGGTCTCATATACCTCACCTGCACTTTGGACTGGCCACTGGCCTTGGTGTTCACTGCTGTGTGCCCCCTGCCTGTGCAGCTTCTCATGAACTTAATCTGCACATTGGACTGGCCACTGGCCTTGCTGTTCACTGCTGTTTGCCCCTTGCCTGTGCAGGATCTCATGTACCTCACCTTCACTTTGGACTGGCCACTGGCCTTGTTGTTCACTGCTGTTTGCCCCTTGCCTGTGCAGCTTCTGATGTAACTAATCTGCACATTGTACTTGCCTTGTGTTTCACTGCTGTTTGCCCCCTGCCTGTGCAGCGTCTGATGTAACTACTCTGCACATTGTACTTGCCTTGTGTTTCACTGCTGTTTGCCCCCTGCCTGTGCAGCTTTTCATGTAAATACTGTGCATATTGAAATGCCCACTGGCTTTGCTGTTGCCCAAATTTGTTGTCTCAATATGCAAATTGTGAATAAACACAGTTGGTCCTGCAGTGAGTTGTGTCAGTGTCCTTCCTGAATAAAGTTGTTTCTGTGTGTGCATGGTTTACTGTGTCACAGGCTCAGTATGTCACTTCAACATTGCCAATGGGTTGTCTCACATTTAATTTTTTTGCAGGGGTGGGAGGCACTTCATTTCTACATGACTGTGATACTTATGGGTGCAGTGCAGGTGGTTGGCAATGAAATCTTGTTGTCATCTTCCTTCTTGGCTCATGTTATCTATGGTGGACACATGTCAGGTTTGTGGGCAATGGCAGCACAGGGTGGGAGTTTGGGCACAGGCTTACAGGCAGGCAGGCCAGGGTCATGGGGTCTGTGTGAGCTTCATTTCTGTGTGCCAATCAGTGTCGGTGTATGGACATCTTGTGGTGATGAGTTATCCAGGTCCCTTGGCTTACTTCCAATGTGTGCACTTGGGTGGTGGAGAAGTGTATGGTGTGAAGGGGGTGACTTTGTTGTGACTGTGGATGTGTGTGCACCTGCATTGTCAAGTACTGCCATGTGTGACCCTGGAGTGGTGTGCCTGTATGTGTACTTGTTCAGCCCTGAGGTTGTGTTTTGTGCACATGGCAGTATTGTGTGTTGCTGTTGTGGGAGGAGGTATGTGTGACATATCCTACTTGTGCTTGGCTGTCATGTAGTGTGTCACTGGGCCCAGTGTGTTGTGCAGCAGACATTCTCTTGTCCAGTATTTGGATGCCTATGTGTGGCTGGTCAGTGTTTGAGTTCAGGGCCTTCCTTACATCCCTGTGCCTATACATGGGTGTCCTTGCTGTCTCCAGGAGTTGTTGCATTGGGGTGACCGTGGTTTGTGTTGACTGACTGTGTCAGCCATGTGTGCTGTGATGGGCTGTGTGTGTTCTCACATGTGTCTTGTCTTACATGTGCATCACACATGCTTGATGGTTGTGTCACTGCCCTTCCATTTGTGGGCACCTCACTTTGGCTTTCCTATATGTTGTCCTCCATTACTGCTGGCATGTGGTGTGTGTATGTAGCTGTGACTCTGGGTGGTGGGTGTGTGTGACTTGTCAGGTGGTGTGTGAAGTGAAGTGTTTGGTCCTCATCTGTGCGTGTGTACATTTTGTGCCTGGCCTCAGTGTTCTTGGCTTGTGTGTGATGTTGTTGTGGTGTGTGTGTTGGCTGGGGCCTGGCCTTCTGTGCTATGTGTTCCTGTGCAAAGGGTCCTGCTGTGGCTGTATATGCAGTTGTTGGGACGTGGGGCATGGTGTGGCTGTAGTTGTGTGGTTGTTGTGCAGGAGTGGCACTTGTGAGGCACATGTTGTGTCCCTTCAGGGAGGTAGCTGGTGTGTTGTGGATGGAGTTGTGGCTCTGTGCGATTTGTACGGTGCCCTTGGCATGCGCTTGCCCTGGGCTCTGCGTTGTGTGCATGGTTTCCTGCACACTGACCGCGGTGGTGATGTGACCGGGACATTTGTTCATGAATGCGGTACATGGGTGGGCAGTATGTGGCGAGGTATTTTTGTCACAGGTGGAACATGTGTGTGTGCAGTGATGGCTGTGTGCCTGTCCCCACAGGGTGTGTGGTGTTCCCATGTGAAGTTTTTCCACCCTGGAGCTGTGTATTGTGTTACTTGCACTGTTGTGTCTGTACGTACCTGCGGAGGCGTCTGCGGCGGAGGATGACTTGCAGGTGGTGTATCATGTACAGCACCGGGAAGGCGTGTAGGGCAGGATCCATCGTGGTGTGTCCCGGGTGTTTCTTTTCTGTCTCCGCTTTGATGTCTCCGCTGTCTTTCGCTGTGCGGTTTCTCCGTCGCGGTGCGCTGCCATGTTTCCGGCATCCTGATATCTTCGGCGTACGGGACGTCATTCCGCACGGCGGTGTGTGGTGATTGGCTCACTCCGCCGCGGTGGCGGGCGCACTTTGATGGCGGTCGGCGTCGCACCGCAGCGGGCGGGAAATGGGCTATGTGTGGCCATCCTAATATGGCGGGCGTGAAGACCGCTGGCGGCGTGCGGTAAATGGGTGTTAACGCCACGGCCGGCACCGCGGTCGTGTCTCCGCCCGCCATCCTAATAGGCCCCTAAGTTTGTTAAAATATCGAATTTTTTAACTGTCTGAAAAGTCATGTAAAATAATGAAATAATGAATATAATTAAGTAAAAAATACTTTAAAATACTTAAATAACCTTAAAATTAATAAATAATTAATGTAAATTAAAAAAAAATAAACATGCATTTTTATTTTTTAATACATATATATGTTAACTTAATATTATTAAAAAATATTCAATATTTTTAGTGTTGGATAGCGGGAGGGTAAAATTTACTATTCCCACTCCAGTGAGTGCAACAGTAGGGAAAGCGTTGGATAGCGGGAGGGTAAAAATTACTATTCCCACTCCAGTGAGTGCAACAGTAGGGAAAGCGTTGGATAGCGGGAGGGTAAAAATTACTATTCCCACTCCAGTGAGTGCAACAATAGGGAAAGTGTTGGATAGCGTAGGGGTAAAAATTACTATTCCCACTCCAGAGAGTGCAACAGTAGGGAAAGTGTTGGATAGAGTAGGGGTAAAAATTACTATTCCCACTCCAGAGAGTGCAACAGTAGGGAAAGTGTTGGATAGCGTTTGGGTAAAAATTACTATTTCCACTGCAGTGAGTGCAACAGTAGAGAAAGTGTTGGATAGCGTAGGGGTAAAAATTACTATTCCCACTCCAGAGAGTGCAACAGTAGGGAAAGTGTTGGATAGCGTAGGGGTAAAAATGACTATTCCCACTCCAGTGAGTGCAACAGTAGGGAAAGTGTTGGATAGCGTAGGGGTAAAAATTACTATTCCCACTCCAGTGAGTGCAACAGTAGGGAAAGTGTTGGATAGCGTAGGTGTAAAAATTACTATTCCCCCTCCAGTGAGTGCAACAGTAGGGAAAGTAATGATTCAATAATTAAATATATGTAAATTAATTATCAATACCAATAAAAATGTATTAAAAATGAATTACCAATTACAAATTATTTAATAATTAATTAATTATAAATACCAATAAATATTAATTATTAAAAATTAATTACCTATTAATAATTAATTAACAACAAATTAATTTTCGATGCCGGAAATTAATAAGTAATAAAAAAATGTTAGCGATTCATAATTAATTAACAGTAAATTAATTATCAATACACAAAATTAATTTCAATAATTACTTTATTACAATTAAATTACTTCCCACCCTATTCCCCTATAAACCCACAACCCGCTCCAAATAGTAAATTAATAAAATTAATATAATTATCAATTAATCAATTAATAAAAATGAATTACCAATTAATAAAAATTAATTACCAAATAATATTTAATTAAGAACAAATTAATTATCAGTAACAATAAATAAAAATAAATAATTACTTAATTACAATTAAATTACTTCCCACCCTATTCCCCTATAAACCCACAACCCACTCCAAATAATAAATTAATACAATTAATATAATAATCAATTGATCAATTAATAAAAATTAATTACCAATTAATAATTAATTAACAATAAATTAATTATCAATACCAATAAATAAAAATAAATAATTACTTAATTACAATTAAATTACTTCCCACCCTATTCCCTATAAACCCACAAACCGCTACAGAACTAAAACGCAAAATTAAATTAAAATTAATTAATAATTCCTAAAAATTAATATTTAATTTACTATAATTAAATTACTTCCCACCTTATT
Source organism: Calotriton arnoldi (assembly GCA_963921515.1). NCBI lineage: Eukaryota > Metazoa > Chordata > Amphibia > Caudata > Salamandridae > Calotriton > Calotriton arnoldi. Next base: position 546,811 of record CAWUFW010008507.1, read on the forward strand.
CCCTATAAACCCACAACCCGCTACGGAATTAAATTACGCAAAAATTAAATAACATAAAATTCATTACTTTAAAAAATGCAAACATACATTACAAAAATAATACATACTTTTAACACATATACTAACATTTAAAACACTATAAAAAAAGTCGATATTTTTAACAACTATATTATGACTGTCGATATTACTAACTTCGATATTATGAAAATCGATATTTCTTACCTGAATTTCGATATTCTGCACCACTATATTTTTGTGACTCGATATTATGTCCACTCGATATTTAAAACTCGATATTTTGCCAATTCGATATTAAAAATTCGATATTGTGACTGTTCACTGTCATCCACATATTACACCAAGGTGAAGCGGTCAACCAATACATCGTGGCTGAGCGTGTTGAATGCCGCTGACAGATCTAGAAGGATCAGTGCTGCGCTCCCTCCGCAATCTAGGGTTTGTCTAAATTCTTCCGTGGCCATGATTAGGGCCAATTCGGTGCTGTGATGAGCCCGAAATCCATATTGTGAGGTATCGAGAATGCCACCTTCAGTAATGAAGGTGGATAATTCTTGATTCAGGAACCTTTCTGCTATTTTTGCAGGAAACGGTAACAGTGAAAGTGGTCTGTAGTTCCGGGGATTAATGGGATCCAGGTTACATTTAAAAAAAAAAGGTAAGATGGAAGCTTTCTTTCAATCGTTGGGGAAATACCCTGAAGTAATCATGAGATTAATAATGGGCAGGAGGGATGTGGCGTCGATCTTAGGAACTAAGTGGAGGATTCTCGGTGGGCATGGGTCCAGGAGAGAACCTGATTTCACTAATGGGATTATTTTAATAATCTGTTCCAAAGTGATAATAGAAAAGGAAGAGAGGGTGACCGTCGAAGAACTTTCAAGATTAGATTGCGACAAAAAACTATGGCCAGAAAGAACCAAGAGGAGACTCGACTGGGTGCTTGACCTGAGGCAGAAAGGCATCAAAGACCTGTATAACTTTTTGCTGAAAAGAGTCCTCTAAGGCATTACAAAATTGTTGACTCTTTCCATGATCTTGAGAATCTGTAAATTTAGATAGGCTTTTGATAGTGGAGAATAATAATTTAGAACATCCGTTGGCTGCTTCTATTTTTTCTTTAAAATAGGATGACTTTGCCTTCAGAATTAGGTTTTTATAGACTTGGATGGCTGATCTATAGTCGGTTTTTGTCTGGGGGTTATCATCCAGTCTCCATTTTCTTTCCAGTCTACGACAGATTTGTTTGTGCGCTCTCAATGACTCATTAAACCAAGGATCGAATGGCGATTGCCTGGCTGAGCGGAGGATGGCCTGTGCGGCCAGCTTCTGACCAGCGGATTCCATCCAAGAAAAGTAATTTGACACTGCTTGGTCTAGGTCAGAGGAAGTAGATTGTAAAGAATGGGTGAGCACATTGTTGAGATGCTCAGCCTCTATCTTATTCCAGGGTCGGCAGATAGTGACTTTTTTACAGGATTTTACAGGCAATTTAGATGGCAAAGAGATTTTAAACAGAATTGCATTGTGATCAGACCATATTAAAGGTAGCGAACTGGCTCCATTCTAGATTGGGGTGATCCGAAAAAATCCCGTCAAGTCAGTGCCCAGCTGAATGAGTCTGCCCTTTAACCAGTTGTCTGAAACCTGCCCTGGTGATTTGGACAAGAAGGGCTTCAGTTTCACCATCGGAGGTGTTTTCCAAATGAAAGTTAAAGTCTCCTAATATAGAGAAGTTGGACTCGCCTGCTTTCTCTTCCCAAAGTTAACCTATTTTGTCAAGAAAGGTGGATTTATATCTTGGAGGGCGATGCAGAAGTATGCAGTTAAAGGTGTTTTGACTGTCTAGTTCAATTTTAAAGGCCGCAGCCTCACACTGGTTATCTGTTAGAGGCTTGGACCATAGTTTAAAGCTAGTTCTAATTATTAGGGCAATACCTCCTCACCTTTTCCCTACTATATCCTTTCTAAAATTTTTAAAGCCTTCAGGGAGAGCCTGTAATAGGTCTGGGTCCGAGGCTGCATCGGCCCAGGTTTCTGCGATAAAGACCAAATCGATTTGGTAGTCTTCCATAAACTCACGGAAGACTAGGGCATTTTTAGCAAGAGATCTCGAGTTAAAAAGGGCACAAGAGACTAGTGTTCTTCTCATATCGGGAGGTGTTTTAGTGAAGTTCGGGTGTCTGGCATGCGCCAAAGGAAGATAGTGAAGCATATAGCCACATTGAGTACAGCGTAGTGAGCCCTTTCTCAACATTGGATCAACATTGGATCAAAGCAGACTCCGGTGCAAGCGTTACCTTTGGGTTTGAGCAGTAGTAGCCCTTCTCTGGATGCACTAGAGATCCGGCTTTGTAGTCCGGCATCTGGGGGTGGGATTAAGGGCATGAGGGGGTGTGGCTGCAGGCAGAAAGTGCGAGGGATGACAAAGAAGAAAGGTGATGGTAAAATAAATTCAAAACAGGGGTCCAGCTACCCCGGCTGCTCTCACAAGCTCCCTTGTGAGTCGCAGATACTGCTAAAGCAAAACAGAAGCACAAATAAGAGGGAGAAAGTGTAAACCATAAACAGAATAAATTCTTCCTTACCGGGATGTCGGTGGAATCCGGAGCCAGGCAACTCCAGGGCAACTAGTGCCTACAAGGAAAAGAAGTTAAAATGAAGTTTTTAAAAGTGCTGCTAATGGACAGAGTTGAATGAAATAAAAACAGCCAACCACACCAAGATGGCAGCCAAAGTCGGGAGCCAGGCACCTCCCATGCACACTGGTGCTACAAGGAAAAGAAAGTGACACTTGGTTGTTGGTGTCCACGTGGTTACTGAACGCTGCGCGGACGTGCTAGAGATCTGGCTTTGTAGTCCGGCATCTGGGGATGGGATTAAGGGCGTGAGGGGGCATGGCTGCAGTCAGAAAGCACGAGGCCTGACAAAGAAGAAAGGTGAGGGTAAAATAAATTCAAAATGGGGGTCCAGCTACCCCGGCTGCACTCACAGGCTCCCTTGTGAGTTACTGTTAAAGCAAAACATAAGCTAAAATAACAGGGAGAAAGTGTAAACCATAAACAAAATAAAAATCGCCTTACCGGGATGGCGGTGGAATCCGGAGACAAGCAACTCCAGGGCAACGAGTGCCTACAAGGAAAGGAAGTTAAAATGAAGTTTTTAAAAGTGCTGCTAATGCACATAGTTGAACGAAATAAAAACAGCCAACAACTCCAAGATGGCGGCCAAAGTCGGGAGCCAGGCACCTCCCATGCACACTGGTGCTACAAGGAAAATAAAAGGACACTTGGTTGTTGGTATCCATGTGGTTACTGATCTTCCAGGCATTCTGCGCCCCTCTGCAAAGCAACATTGTAGTCCTACTCCTATTTTTATGAAATGTCCTTATTTGTGGGCTTGGGAAATTTGGTTACCCTACCTCAGTGTAATGACGAGTTTGAGACTCCAGTCGGGAGCTCATTGAGCCTTTCAAGGTGGGGTTTGGCCTGAGGGAGAAGGGGTTGCCGGGAACAGAGGCTTTCAAGTCCCTACCCCTGCTCCAGATGGATGGCAGGGCATTAGGTGCACCCCCGTCCAGGTTCATCCCCCTTCCAAGCATAGTCTGCTCACGGTGCTCCAAACTTGCAGGCACCATCCAGGAACAGTCAGCCTTAAGTGCTATACTCACAGGGGTAGTATACGGGAGGGACAAAAGAATCACAGAGCAGCCTCGGACACTCTCTCCTCAGGGCAAGAGGAACAATGAATGGTGTGGCTCAAGGAAAATACCCAAAACTAAAAGTAGAACCACTCAAAATCAGCCCAAAAGGAAGATTCCAGATAAAAGGTGGGGTCGAGATCAGCAATACTATGTATCTGAGGCCACGAGGGAGGACCATGTTACACAACACTTGCCAGGAATGTAGAGGTGCACAAACACCAAAGCATGCAACATGATCATGGAGCATGTGGCAGACACCAGCAACACCAAACAGCAACACAACCCCTCTTCCTACATTTCCAAGCACATATAGCGATACCGAACTACACAACGCAGAACAAGCACAACTGGGGGTAATATCAAAAAGATGTAACCCCCAGCAGGAAAATAGAGTTGGGAAGGGGCCGAACAGCAATCGCACTCTTAGGCATGTATCAAGCAAAGCACCCTTGGCAAGACTAGCGTCACCCATAGGACTCGTACTAATAGCCACGGTTCTATCCCTCCCTGTACTCAGGAGACCATCTCATACCTAGCACCGATCTGACCACTCTGAGTTGAAATGTTGACAGTCCGATAACCTCCCAAGTAGGATGGGGGGCTCAACCACTTATAAAAATGTGATCTGTCTAGAGAATAAAAATTACCCTCACTCCCTAAATCACTAAAAGGCATTTCTAACAGGGGTTGCCTTCCAATACCCCACTAGATCGCGACTAGTTGGTTGATGGGATCACACTCCGTGTAAAATACTATTAATAGCGGACATATTTGACTAGCTGAATTAGCAAACAACAAAGTTCTTTCAAAACAGGTAACAACAAATACAAGAAGGGCACCAACGCTGATTTTTTGTTAGCCCCCATGAGCCAAAAGGATAAAAGACATTTTTGAACTTGCGCCAATGGAAGGAGAAAAAACCCACGGCCCCCGTTAGGGGTCTGCTTAATGCCTGCGTGGGTGCACCGTCCCAATGTACAGTTGAACTCTTCCATGGTGATGACACCTTTCGACTAAATACTGCAAACATTTCTGAGATGGTCAGAACAAACACAGCCACTGGAGGGGCACAGAGAACGCCCAGGGGACCCATACCTTGAACTGCAATATCACAACACAAGTTATGTATATTTCTGTGGATATGCATGCTATGCTTACTATGGGTAGTCCCACACTTGCGTACTACAGAGGAACTGCTGAGTCGAAAGAGATTCACTAATGGGGTATTACTGCAACTGCGTAGGGACATTTTGTATGTCACCTACAATTACACTAAACAGAACACTAGCATACCACATGCACTGCACAGTGCCCTTTTACATAACACCTGGTGCCAGCACATGACCACAGTCGGCTCACAAGCCTTAGCCAGGTCATGTTATGTTGGGGGGGGCAGTAGCACGCTAGAATTGGATCTCCTCCTAAGTTCTCTTCAAGGTTGCACTCACCACGTATCTGACACAAAGGATATACATGCAATGTGGTACCACCATGGAATTACATGTGTGGAATTCACCTCCTTGTGTTGCCTGGCTTCCTTTGGTTTCTATACACCAATATTGTAACTTAAACTATAGCTTTCTTAAAACACATATTTCTTTTAAACCTTTCTTAACATCAGACTTTCAAACAAGCCATAACAATTATAAATCTGGCTACCAATAAAAAATGAAATGGTACTTACACTTTTGTGAGATTCATTGAAGGATCTCCCTGAATGTTCCTTGAAGATCATATTTAGACTTATTCCTACATTTAGACTTATTCCTAAGTGTAGTATTGGATAATAAGTGATTTTAAGTAATATATTATTAGCACATAAATTAAGGTTACTTAGAATTAATAACATATGTACAACATATAAACACATCAAAAACACTTACTAACGACAAATTTTAGAATGACAAATATTACATATAAGATCTATGTCAGAAGTATTAGTAGGTCACTCAGGGAACGCATCACGGAACATTTCAGAGTGTTTAAACAAGGTGATGACAGATATCCCTTTGCGGCACATGCAAAGGAATGTGAGGCGCAGGATACACACCTGAGTTTTAGGTTTCACAGGATTGAAACAAAACAGAAGAATGTGAGGGGGTAACCGTGAACTGATGTTTCGCAAATGTTAGGCGCGGTGGATTATGAAGTTGCATGCGGTGGAAATGGGTCTGAACTTTGATCATGAACTCCCATATTTTTTAGTAACATGATTGAACTATGGATGACACCCTTACCACTAACATCTTGGATATATTTTCCCCTCTTTATACTGATACTTTCTCGCTACCTCTTTATCAATTTAGTTGGTGCAGTAGTAAATTGAAACTTATACTTTGGACTTTTATATTACTGAGGAAAAATGTTTTGTTCTCTGTAGGACTGATTTTCTTCAGTATACATGATTACTCATACTGTTTCAAATATGGCCTTTGGCTGGGTATAGGGCACATACATTTAGGGTGAATTTGTTATTATTTGGAGATATTTATTTAGTAAGAACTGTTTGGACTATGTAGTGGTGGTTAATGATGGATGTTTGGGCCACCTTTACAATGTCAGTGTTTGCATATACACTATTAGTCATTGACTACATTTCTATATATGTTAGAATGATACACTACGGTATGGGGATTGATCACTAATGTATACACAAGTCAATATGTCTATATGCTAATGAGGATTTGCTTTATGTCTGGATAAAGGTTAATAAAATTAGGTACCATTATTTTTATATAATTGTAAATGTGTTAACGAGAACCTGCAATTTATGTCTCAAGAATATTGACATAATCAGAGTCAAGTATTAATACAGCATTACCTGCTATGGTATGCTTCTATAACTATCCATGATGGCTATTATTGTAACCTCAAAATCCGAATATATATTTTTACTTAGACCCATAACAATAGTTTGCATATTAGACTCCAAGCTAAATTGGCTCTGGCGAATTCGTTGGTTTTGAATAGTCCGCTCTCTATGAAGGTTGTGGTGCTTATGTGTATAAGACCATTCTAAGATGGCGCCAGATGAGCAGTCGTTGTTGAATAGTCTGCTTTCTAACTAGGCTATGATGAATGGGTAAATATAGTCACTCAAAGATGGCGCGTCTGTAGCACACAAATTCTGAGCGAATGGAGTACTCTCCACCGCCGGACACAAACTTAGGGAGGTAAGAAAAACACCTATTATTATTTTTCTGATTATTTTTTTTTCTGCTTGTATGTACCTGTACCAATTACCCATATATGCTGTTTGGCTGAATAATATGCTTTGCGAATGCGTGAATTCAGTTCTGTTTAGAGGGGATGAGATATGGACATACAAAACGTGTGATACAGGTTTACGACATTTTCTTTGATATTTACAATGAAGCAAGATATATTTGGTTACTATATAAATATATTGGTTAAAAGATGTGTATATATATATGTATATATATATATATATATGTGTGTGTGTATGTATGTATATATATATATATTCACGGAAAAAAACAAAGGTTACCTAGATGTTATAGTTAGGCTGACATTTCACTCGTACAAAACCAGATAAATTCAGCCATTATAGTTAGCTGAGTTAACTATAGCTCACGCCCCTGCAATGCACTGCTTATGACCTCACATAATACATCGCTCATGACATGGTCAGTGACATCACTCATGACATCAGTGATGACATCATCCAGTGACTGTGAGTGTTTTTAAAAGTTTATGAGTGATAATTATATATACCAAGGTGTATTGGTGAGTCAGAGGGTGTTTGAGTGACTGTATGGATGATTCAGTGGGTGTGTGACTCACTATATAAGTGAGTGATTAGGTGTCTCAGTGAATGTATGGGTGAGTGACTGGTTGTGTGAATGTGTGTATCTGTCTGTCAGTTGCTGTCTAAGAAGGAGCATGACTGTGTTAGTGGGTATGTCAATGGCTATATGGGTGATTGATTGGTTGTCGGACTACGTCTATGGTTGTCTGGGTGTCTGTGTTTGTGGGTGAGGAGGTGTGTGACTGCCTGTATGGAACAGTGAGTGGGTGAGTCAGTGGCTGTATGGGGTACTGTTGCTTGGGTGAGAAGTTGTATGGGTGAGTGAGTGTCTGTATGGCTGTGTCGGTGATTGAGTGAGTACATGTGTCAGTATGGGTGAGTAACTGAGTATGTGAAAGGCTGTATATGTGAGTGACGGGATATATGAGTGACTGTATGCATGAGTGAGTGAGTGAATGTGAGAGTGGCTATATAGATGAGTGCCTGCTTCTGTCAGTGATTGTTTAGCTGAGGGAGTATGTGCCAATATTTGAATGAGTAGGTAAGTGGTTGGGTGTGTAACTGTTTGGTTGAGTACATGGCTGTATGATTGACTGTATGGGTGAGAAGGGCTGGCTCTAGGGCGGTGCGATCGGTGCCACCGCACCGGGTGCTAACTTGGGGTGGGGGCATCATTTTTACAAGTTATCATCATTTTACAAGCACCTGCTGCCGCGTTCCTGGCCTCCAGCAATTTTCATGCATCAATTAAAATGTCAAGATAACTCCCGTGATTAATCGTCTTCCTGGAAAGAGACCGGAGTCTAGTGGAAGTTTTGACTCATCCTAAGGTAGCACAGAGGGTTAAAATGCCTGCTGCTAAGAACGTGTACTATGCAGATAACAAAGTGCATATAATGCAAATAGGTCAGTAGGTTACTGCTTCTGTAAGGGAGCTCCTGTTGTAACTTGTCGTTTATAAGTCAAAATCCTTATACAGAACATTGAGCTCTTAACTGTCATCAAAGAACTGCATGCAAACTGCAAGGTATATGTTAGAGCTATATGTTTTTTTGCCCAGTGTTTTATTATCCTAATCCTGCCAAAGGGTTCATTTGGGTAGAAAACAATTCTTAATATTAAAGAGAACCCCTAACAATAATGTTAGTTTTAAAATCTGAATTTATGCTTTTCCAGAATAAGGACTCTTAAACTTTGTTGCCTATGAGTATCAAAGACATGTCACTCCTACACCTTGTATTCCTGTCTGATGTAACATTTCCTATACACTGATTTACACACAAATGTGTGTGTGATGTAAAGTGCTCTGACACCTTAAACTGGTATGAGCAGTGCTATAAAACTAAATTAATCTGAGAGACAGTGGTTATGGAGACTTGAGGGGCACTGTTAAAGGGTGCTAGTGAGGGAATCCGTGGCAGAGGTGGTCATTGGGGGGTCACCAACAGAGAATCTCGCTAGGGTGCCATCAGTGGTAAAGCCAGCCCTGTGGGTGAGTCACTGGGTGTGTGAGTAGTTCTATGGGTGACTCAGTGTGTGAGCGTCTGTATGGCTGTATGAGTGGATATGTCAATGGCTGTGTTAGTGAGTGAGTGGGTCTATGAGTGGCAGTATAGGTGAGTGAGTGGATTTGTGTATAGATCAATGAATCAGTAAGTTGGTGTGTTAGTACTGGTATGGCTCTGTGAATGGGTTTGTGAATGGTTGTGTGGGAGTGGCAGTAGGTGTATAAAAGATTCTATAGGGGTATGAGTGGGTGCATTAGAGATGTCATTTGAGATGCATCAGTGATGTCATTGACCATGTCATGAGAAATGTAATATGTGAGGTCATAAGCAGTGCAATGCGGGGGCGCAAGTTATAGTTAACTCAGCTAACTATAACAGCTGAATTTCTCTGGTTTTGTACAAGTGAAATTTCAGCCTAACTATAACGTCTCTGTAACCTTTGTTTTTTTCCGTGAATTTCTAAGGTTTTTTTTAAATGCTAATTCCTAACTATAACGTCCCTGGAACCTGTGTTTTTTCAGTGAATTTCTAAAGTTTTTTAAATGTGAATTCCTAACTATAACGTCCCTGAAACCTTTGTTTTTTTAGTGAATTTCTACGGTTTTTTAACTAACAGTCATGTTTGCAGAGTGGTGGAGAAAGGGGGCTGGGCCTCCGACCAGCTCTCAGGAAGTCCACTGTGTAGGGCTTACAGGATGTACCAGGAGGGCTTCTTGGCCCCCAAGGTCCCTCTGGAGCCAAGGGGACTTTATCTCCCAAATAGTAGGTCACCGGGAGGCACATTTGCAGAGTGGTGGAGAATGGGGACGTGGCCTCTGACAACTACTTAGCAATCCTGCTGTGTGAGACCTACTGGAGGTAACAGGAGTGGTAGTTGGCCCCCAAGCATGTCCTAGGGGGCCAATTACCCCTCCGGTTACCTCCAGTAAGTCCCACACAGCAGGATTGCTTAGTTCTGATACCAGGCCACTCCCACTTTGTCCACCACTCTGCAAACGCGTCTCCTGATGGGCTCTTGTTTGGGGAATGAAGTCCCCTTTACTGCTGGGGATCCTTAGGGGCCAACTAGCCTTCCTGTTACCTCCAATAAGCCCTACACAGTGGGATTGCAGAGAGTTGGTCGCAGGCCACACCCCCTTTCTCCACTACTCTGCAAACACACCTCCTGGCGTGATCTTGGTTGGGGGATGAAGTCCACTTTAGTCCTGAGGTCCTCAGGACACAAGGGGACCTCCTCGCCCCACCAGCAGTCTGCCAACAGGCGTGTTTGCAGAGTGGTGTAAAAAGGGGTGTAGCCTCCAACCACCTCTCAGCAATCCCACTGTGTGGGGATTACTGGAGGCAACAGGTGGGCTAGTTGGCCCCTAAGGTCCCTCAGCATCAAAGGGGACTTCATCCCCAAGAGCACGCCAGGAGGCGCATTCGCAGAGTAGTGGAGAAAGGGAAAGGGGCCTCCAGCAAGTTGCTGGCTTCCTCTTTTTTGTATTTTAGGAAGAGGGGATGTGTGGCCCTCCTTCCTTTGACCATTTTGGGCCCCAGGGACCCCATCCCCCAGGGCCTGACCCATTTTTTATTTTTTTAAACCAAATAAAAAGAGAGGAGGTGCACGGCACCCCTCCCGAGGCCGATTTTGGCCCGGGGGACCCCATTCCCAAGGCCCGGCCATTTTCTTTCTTTTTTTTTAAGGAAAGAGGGCAACGTGGCCCTACTTCCCTGGGCCAGTTTTGACCCTGGGACCCCATCCCCCGGGCCTGCCCTGTTTTTTTTTTTTTTTTTTTAAGGGCGGCTGCGCGGGCCTTCTCCTGAGGCCAATTTCGGCCCTGGAGACCCCATCCCAGAGGCCAGCCTTACTTTTAAACAAAAAAATGGGGTAGGGGGGGCCTGCGCGGCCCCCCTACCTGGGCCGATATTGCTCTGTGGACCCCATCCCCCAGGGCATGGCTACAACGTTGGGGACCGCAGGGGAAGTCTCAAGGTCCCTGCGGTCCCTGCCGGCTCCTCGCCTCCTGCGGGAGCCGGCATTGCTTTTAGGTAGAGGGAGCTGCAAACATACAGCTCCCTCTGCCCAAAAGCAATCCTGCTTCGCTTCATGGAAGCGAGAGTATTTTTCATGCTCTCGCTTCCATGATGCTAAGCAGAGTTTGCTATGGCATGGCTGGAGCAGCGCTCCCGCCATGCCATAACAAACTGCAATGTTCCCGGGGTTGGTGCCCCTAGACATTGCTGGAGCCGGCCCTACTAAATCCCTGGGCAGGTGGTGGTCCCCGGGGCTTTGTGTGGGGCTTGAGCCCCCCACACATTATTTGAGAATAGCCCTGGGGAGGTGGCAGTCAGGGGCTGCGTGAGGGGCCAGGAACCCCCACGCCTAATTAGTAAATAGCCCCGGGGAGGTTTCGGTCCCCTGGGCTGCGTGGGGGCCATGTGGCCATGCGTGGGGGCACATTTAACATAAATAGCCCTGGGGAAGTGGCCATCCCTGGGGCTGGGGGGGCCAGCGTGGCTCCCCCGCACTTAATAAACACAGACCCTGGGAGGTGGCGGTCCCAGGGTCTTGAAAGAAACGAAGCGTGGGATTTAAAAAAATAAAAATTGGTGGGATTCGTGACTCCAGACAAAATTCTTTTTCGCGGATCCTTTACATTGATATATGGATATCTGAGAAATTTTTAAATTTCTCAGGAACTACTAAACGGATTTACACCATTTAACAAAAAGAGTGCTTTCTGAACCAAGAGCTACCTTTTTGCCAAATTTGATGTAACTCCGTTCAGCAGTTCGGGCTTTAGCCGTGTCTAAAGTTTCCTATGGAAATTAACATCACCCCAAAACTTTCAACACAGGAGTTGACCTGACCGCTCCATTAGTTTTGAAAATTTCATGAAGATTCGTCAATCGGCGCCAAAAATATTGGCAAAAGAAAAAAATGCATTTTGAATAGAAACAAGGTCCTAGCTATAACTGCAAACTGGCAACTGCCAGTAGGTAATATATATATTATAAGGTATTTTATTGTAGTACAAGGGTGATATGACAGACAATTCCTTAGCTGGGATGAGAGACAGTTTCTTCAGAACAACACTCCCACAACACCCACACTGTATTGATTGCCTAAAATACATAAAAATGCCCTTGAACCACCAGGGAGACCGATTGTCTTGTCAAAAAACAGTCTCTTAGAAAATACATCTACATTTGTTGATCACTTTCTGTTTCCTTTTGTTAAGGACCTCAACTCATATATAAGAGATACTAAAGACTTCTTACATAAAATACAAAACCTGTTTCTGAATGACAATCATTGGTTAGTATGCATTGATGTTAAAAGCCTTCATATGTGTATCAGACATTCTGAAGGTCTAAAAGCATGCCAATATTTCCTGAAATCTCTGAGTAGTCATCTACTCGAACACACACACATGATTTTGGCTATGATTGAGATATGCCTCACAGAAAATGTTTTCATGTTTGAAAAAGAGTACTTCAAACAGTTGCAAGGAACTTCCATGGGTACCTGCTTCAATCCCAGTTACGCCAATTTGGTGGTGGGCTGGTGGGAGAAGCAGGTGCTCTGGAGTAATAATACTGAATGGTAAGTCAACAATATGAGCCTTTGGCTCAGATAAATAGACAATATTTTCTTTGTGTGGGAAGGCACTGAATTTGATCTTAAAATGTTTGTAAATGTATTAAATGATAACAACATGAGTCTCAAGTTCACCATGCACCATAGCCAGAAATGTATTGACTTTCTAGATCTTTCTAGATCTCAGACTTGTGGTTGATATTGGCACCATCAACACTGAACATATAGGAAAAAATAGCAGGCAACTCTATATTACATGCCTCAAGTTGCCACCCACTGAGTTTCAGGTTCGGTATTCCTTATAGTAGGTGTTTTAGGGCAAAATGCAATTGCTGCTCTGTAGAAAGCTACCAGCGTACCAAACAGGAGATGACACAGAGGTTCCGGGCTAGAAGTTACCCATGCAAAGCCTTGAAACAAGCCGATGCGAGAGTGGAAAATTTAAGTAGAGAGGAAGTGTTGCTTCAGTTACCCCACCCAAGTACCCAAAAAGAGAGAACACAGGAACCTATACGGTTTATTACTGAATTCAGCAGTCAGACGGGACAGCTGTGGAGAATACTTAAGTCTAGGTGGGGCATACTGAGACAAAATACCATCCTAAGGAATAAAGTACAACTGAATCCCTCTATGACCTATCAAAAGAACCACTCACTCAGGGATCTCCTTTTCCAAAGCCATCTTTCCTCCAAAGAAACCAATTGGTTAAAACAAGCCAAAGGGTTCCGCAAGTGTGGTAACTGCAAAGTCTGCAGGCACAGTGATAACACCACTGAGGTTACCATTAAAAGAACTCAGACCAGACGGAAGATCCCCAAATTTATAACCTGTGGTACTGATTATGTAGTCTATGTTATCACATGTCCTTGTGGTACATTGGCTCGTTGACTTTTCCTTTCAAGAAACGTGTATTGGAACACTGGAGAGCCATTACAAACAGGGAGTTCAGCTATAGTACAGCCAAACATTTTCATGACAAGCGTGCGGGAGATTGGACCCAAGTAAAGTTTTTGCGTCTATATACGGTCACCATACATCAAAGAGGTGGCAATCACCTGTCGTCTCTAAGCAGGTTGGAATCCTGTTTTATTCTACAACCTGGCACCAAGTTCCCTGATGGCATGAATAATGATGAGGAGCTACACTCACACCTATGAAACATTAAAATGAGTCCCCACTGAGCATTTGGCAAGGTTTTCTCCCATTTCCCCCCCTATTTTTATATTTTTTAAATTATTATCTCTTAGTCAGACAACCTATCCACATACAAGCTTTTAGTGCATGAACAGTTAGGTAGCACCAAGCTTGGAGGTTAACAGCGATTATAGATTGTATCTACAACATGTATATTTTCTATAACAGCGGCTTTGATTAATTCATTAGTTCTCTCTCTTTATTGTTCTTCCATTGGAACTATGTGACATGGGATATAAGAATCAATCAGACTCACCAATGTAACGGTTATTTGCACCAGAGTGGGAGATGTTCCAGTGAACAACCACCACTCCTTAGTCACTATAGTCTACAAGGGGTAATCTTTTGTGTGTACACGGTTTATGTAAAGATTCAAAAGCCACAAGAGCTTATAGTCTGTGATACATTTTATCCCTGAGGTTTTATTATTCACCACGGGCTACGAAACTACGCCGTTAAGGACTAAAGACCTTAATTTGTTGATGCGTATCTCCATGTCACTATCTAATTAATGTCTCATACACATGTTGCAATACAACTATGATTGTTAATATTTTTCGGTTATACAGAGAGTAAAAGTGCCAAATTGTATGCACTTGTAACATCCTGTTATACTATACTGCCATATTGTGCACATATTCACTTATGCATTAATTTTTCTCCGATACAACAAAACTTTATTGACAGTAGTATACCTAACATTGTGCCAATCATGCATATTTCACGAATGCCATTTACACATACATGATCGATGAGTTTATATGTGGAGATTTTAGTTCTTTTTTTCTGACAACCCAATAATTTATATGTAGGAAAAAGCATGAAAATCTTTTTTTTTTCCTTTATTCTTTTTTGTAAATCCTCTTGTCTATATTCATTAAATGTTGCGTCGTGGGTGACGCTGATGTGTGTGCCTTTAAGAACTCTATGATCATATGTTATGATCATGTGACCAAGACCATATATATATATATAGAACCGAGGCACAAGAAAAGAGAAAAACAAGTGCGCAAAACGCAAAAAGGGGGCAGGGTAGAAACACCCTGACCCCCTAGGCCTGCTTAGGGGGTCCCACAAGGTACCCCAGGGCTCAATTTTTTTAAAAAATCGGCGAGATTCGCGCACCCAGCGCGAATTTTGGCCGAAAATTTTAAAAAACCGAAGCGTGGGCTCCCGCGCTTCGTATTCAAAAAGCCCCCGGGTGGGCCAAGTCCCGGGGGCAGTAAAAAAATGTGTGGGGGGGCCCCAATCCCCCCCACACTGTCCCGCTTTGCATTAATATTTGTGGGGGGCACACGGCCCCCCGCAGCCCCAGGGACCGCCACCCCCTGGGGCTTGTTTTATTAAAGGTTGGGGGGCTCTAAGGCCCCCCAAGCCCCGGGGACCGCCACCCCCGGGGCTCTCATTAATAACATGTGCGGGGGCACACTGCCTCTCGCAGCCCCGGGGACCGCCACCCCGGGCTTCTTTAAAAGAAATAAACCTGTGCTGGGGGCTCGAGCCCCCACACGCCCGGGGACCACCACCTCCCCGGGGCACTAAAATGTAAATTTGGGGGTCCGTTACGGACCCCGAGCCCCGGGACCACCACCTCCCGGGGGCTGTGCATGTGAAGGGAGGGGGCCGCGCGGCCCCTCCTGGAAGCCCGTGATGGCCCTGGGGACCGCCACCCCCAGGGCCAGCTCCTGCAGTGTCCCAGGGTGCCCACCCCCGGGACACTGCTGTTTGCAATGACAGGGCGGAGCCTCGCGGCTCCTGCCCTGTCATTGCAAACTAGCTGCTTCATTGAAGCGAGAGCAGGGAAACCTGCTCTCGCTTCAATGAAGCAAAGCAGATTGCTTTCCACATGGGGAGCTGCATGTCAGCAGCTCCCCATGTGGAAAAGCAATGCCGGCTCCCACAGGAGGTGGGGAGCCGGTGGGACCGTGGGGGGATTGGGGACCCCCCCACAGTCCCCAACGGAGAGGGCCTGCCCCGGGGGATGGGGTCACCGGGGCTAGTAGAGGCCTCAGGAGGGGGGCCTCGCAGCCCCCCTCCATAAAAAAAATATATATTTGGCCATGCCCTGGGGGATGGGGTCCCCGGGGCCGGAATTGGCCACGGGAGGGGGGCCCACGCGGCCCCCTTCCAGTTCATTTATTTATTTTTTGTTTAAAAAAGGGGTCAGGCCCTGGGGGATGGGGTCCCCAGGGCCCAAAATAAGGGAAAAGAAGGGGGGCCACACAACCCCCCTTCTAAAAAACCCCAAAAAACAATAGACCGCGATGGTGCTGGAGGCACCGCCCCCTCCCAGCAACACTCTGCAAACGCGCCCTGTGGCGCGTTTTAAGTTGGGAAATGAATTCCCCTTAAATACTGGGGGTCCCTGGGGGCCAACTAGCCCACCAGGTACCACCAGTAAGCGCCACTGAGGCTGCGTTGCAGAGAGTGGTCCAGGCCACGCCCCTTTTACACCTCTCTGCAATGCAGCTCTGTGGCGCTTACTGGAGGTACCTGGTGGGCTAGTTGGACCCCAGGGACCCTCAGGATTCAAGGGGACTTTATCCCCCAACTTAAAACGTGCCACGGGGCGCGTTTGCACAGTGGTGAAGGGAGGGCGGGGCCTGAGGAGACATGTGTGCAAACACGCCCTGTGGCGTGTTTTAAGTTGAGGAATTAATTCCCTTGAATCCTGAGGGACCTTGGGGGCCAACTAGCCCACCAGGTACCTCCAGTAAGTGCCACAGGCCTGCCTTGCAGAGAGGTGGTCCGAGGCCACGCCCCTTTTTACACCTCTCTGCAATGCAGCTCTGTGGCGCTTACTGGAGGTACCTGGTGGGCTAGTTGGACTCCAGGGACCCTCAGGATTCAAGGGGACTTAATCCCCCAACTTAAAACGCGCCACGGGGCGTGTTTGCACAGTGGTGAAGGGAGGGGGCAGGGCCTGATGTGACAAGTGTGCAAACGCACTCTGTGGTGCGTTTTAAGTTGGGGGATTAAGTCCCCTTGTATCCTGAGGGTCCCTGGGGGCCAACTAGCCCACCAGGTACCTTCAGTAAGTGCAACAGAGTTTCGTTGCAGAGAGGTGTAAAAAGGGGCGTGGTCTCGGACCACCTCTCTGCAATGCAGCTCTGTGGTGCTTACTGGAGGTACCTGGTGGGCTAGTTGGGCCTTAGGGACCCTCAGGATTCAAGGGGACTAAATCTCCCAACTTAAAATGCGCCACAGGGGCGCGTTTGCACACTTGTCACATCAGGCCCCACCCGCTCCCTTCACCACTGTGCAAACAGGCCCTCTGGCGCGTTGTAAGTTGGAGGATTAAGTCCCCTTGAATCCTGAGGGTCCCTTGGGTCCAACTAGCCCACTAGGTACCTCCAGTAAGCGCCACAGAGCTGCATTGCAGAGAGGTGTAAAAAGGGGAGTGGCCTTGGACCACCTCTCTGCAACGCAGTTCTGTGGCACTTACTGGAGGTACCTGGTGGGCTAGTTGGCCCCAGGGACCCTCAGGATTCAAGGGGAATTAATCACCCAACTTAAAACCCGCCAGGGGGTGCGTTTGCACAGTGGTGGAGGGAGGGGGCGGGCCTGATGTGACATGTGTGTACTTATCCAATCACTCCGCCAATACCCAATCACTTATAAATTCACCGTGCACTCTCCTTGCATTACTCTAATCATCCAGTCAGTACCCATGCACTCATCCAATGACCCAGGCACTAACTCATGCACTGCTACAATACTCTGAGCACTACTGATGCAGATGAGCCATCGCCCTGTCACTACCCATGCACTTCTCCTATCACCCAGCGAGCACCATGTACTTATCCAGTCACTCCGCCAAAACACAAGCACTTATAAATTCACCATGCACTCTCCTTGCAGCACTCTAATCATCCAGTCACTACCCATGTACTCATGCAATGACCCAAGCACTAACACATGCACTGCTACAATCCCCTGAGCACTACTGATGCAGCCCAGCCATCTCTTTGTCACTACCCATGCACTCCTCCAATCACCCAGCCAGCACCATGTACTTATCCAATCACTCCGCCAAAACCCAAGCACTTATAAATTCACTGTGCACTCTCCTTGCATTACTCTAATCATCCAGTCAGTACGCATGCGCTCATGCAATGATCCACGCACTAACTCATGCACTGCTATAATACTCTGAGCACTACTGATGCAGTCTAGCCATCGCCCTGTCACTACCCATGCACTCCTCCGATCACCCAGCGAGCACCATGTACTTATCCAATCACTCCGCCAAAACCCAAGCACTTATAAATTCACCATGCACTCTCTCCTTGCAGTACTCTAATCATCCAGTCACTACCCATGTACTCATGCAATGACGCAGGCACTAACTCATGCACTGCTACAATACTCTGAGCACTACTGATGCAGTCCAGCCATCGCCCTGTCACTACCCATGCACTCCTCCGATCACCCAGCGAGCACCATGTACTTATCCAATCACTCCGCCAAAACCCAAGCACTTATAAATTCACTGTGCACTCTCCTTGCATTACTCTAATCATCCAGTCAGTACCCATGCACTCATCAATGACCCATGCACTAACTCATGCACTGCTACAATACCCTGAGCACTACTGATGCAGTCCAGCCATCACCCTGTCACTACCCATGCACTCCTCCGATCACCCAGCGAGCACCATGTACTTATCCAATCACTCCGCCAAAACACAAGCACTTATAAATTCACCATGCACTCTCCTTGCAGTACTCTAATCATCCAGTCACTACCCATGTACTCATGCAATGACGCAGGCACTAACACATGCACTGCTACAATCCCCTGAGGACTACTGATGCAGTCCAGCCATCTCCTTGTCACTACCCATTCACTCCTCCAATGAACCAACCAGTTCCATGTCCTTATCCAATCACTCCGCCAAAACAAAAGCGTTTATAAATTCACCATCCACTCTCCTTGCAGTACTCTAATCAT
Organism: Calotriton arnoldi; assembly: GCA_963921515.1. Classification (NCBI taxonomy): domain Eukaryota; kingdom Metazoa; phylum Chordata; class Amphibia; order Caudata; family Salamandridae; genus Calotriton; species Calotriton arnoldi. The sequence goes on from CAWUFW010008507.1 coordinate 565,540, forward strand.
CCAGTCAGTACCCATGCACTCATGAATAGATCCACGCACTAACTCATGCACTACTACAATACCCTGAGCACTAGTGATGCAGTCCAGCCATCGCCCTGTCACTACCCATGCACTCCTCCGATCACCCAGCGAGCACCATGTACTTATCCAATCACTCCGCCAAAACACAAACACTTATAAATTCACCATGCACTCTCCTTGCAGTACTCTAATCATCCAGTCACTACCCATGTACTCATGCAATGACCCAGGCACTAACACATGCACTGCTACAATCCCCTGAGCACTACTGATGCAGCCCAGCCATCTCTTTGTCACTACCCATGCACTCCTCCGATCACCCAGCGAGCACCATGTACTTATCCAATCACTCCGCCAAAACCCAAGCACTTATAAATTCACCGTGCACTCTCCTTGCAGTACTCTAATCATCCAGTCACTACCCATGTACTCATGCAATGACGCAGGCACTAACTCATGCACTGCTACAATACTCTGAGCCCTAGTGATGCAGTCCAGCCATCGCCCTGTCACTACACATGCACTCCTCCGATCACCCAGCGAGCACCATGTACTTATCCAATCACTCCGCCAAAACCGAAGCACTTATAAATTCACTGTGCACTCTCCTTGCATTACTCTAATCATCCAGTCAGTACCCATGCACTCATGCAATGACCCATGCACTAACTCATGCACTGCTACAATACCCTGAGCACTACTGATGCAGTCCAGCCATCGCCCTGTCACTACCCATGCACTCCTCCGATCACCCAGCGAGCACCATGTACTTATCCAATCACTCCGCCCAAAACACAAGCACTTATAAATTCACCATGCACTCTCCTTGCAGTACTCTAATCATCCAGTCACTACCCATGTACTCATGCAATGACGCAGGCACTAACACATGCACTGCTACAATCCCCTGAGGACTACTGATGCAGTCCAGCCATCTCTTTGTCACTACCCATGCACTCCTCCTATCACCCAGCGAGCACCATGTACTTATCCAGTCACTCCGCCAAAACCCAAGCACTTATAAATTCACCATGCACTCTCCTTGCATTACTCTAATCATCCAGTCAGTACCCATGCACTCATGCAATGACCCATGCACTAACTCATGCACTGCTACAATACCCTGAGCACTACTGATGCAGTCCAGCCATCGCCCTGTCACTACCCATGCACTCCTCCGATCACCCAGCGAGCACCATGTACTTATCCAATCACTCCGCCAAAACACAAACACTTATAAATTCACCATGCACTCTCCTTGCAGTACTCTAATCATCCAGTCACTACCCATGTACTCATGCAATGACCCAGGCACTAACACATGCACTGCTTCAATCCCCTGAGCACTACTGATGCAGTCCAGCCATCTCCTTGTCACTACCCATGCACTCCTCCAATCACCCAACCAGTTCCATGTCCTTATCCAATCACTCCGCCAAAACACAAGCGTTTATAAATTCACCATCCACTCTCCTTGCAGTACTCTAATCATCCAGTCAGTACCAATGTACTCATCCAATGACCCAGGCACTAACTCATGGCAAATACAGAGGAGGTCATGCTAATCACAGGGGTACCCCAACGCATAGTGTTCCCTAGTGTATGTAGGTGTTTTCACTGTATTCTAAGTGTCTTTTAGCATAGCACTGGCTCTAGGGCCAGTTAGTGAGAGTCAGTTACCACCAGTACCAGTCAGCAAAAAGTTGGGGGCACAGGAGGACTTTCTGCTCCTCTGTTGGTTCTTTCTGCACATCTCTTGCTTCTTCTTGCACTTTTCTTCGTCTTTCTGGACTTCTGTTGCCTCTTTCTGCATGTCTTGCTTCTTTGTGTGCTTTTCTTCCTCTTTCTTCACATGTCCAACCTTTGTAGGCATAGTTGGAAATTAGCATTTAAAAAACCTTTGAAATTCACTGAAAAAACCATAGGTTTCAGGCACGTTATAGTTAGAAATTAGCATTTAAAAAACCTTAGAAATTCACTGAAAAAACCATAGGTTTTAGGGAAAGTTATAGTTAGTTGGACATTTCACTCGTAAAAAACCATCGAAATTCCCCGTTATAGTTAGTTCAGCTAACTATAACTCGCGCCCACTAATGCACTGCTGATGACGTCACATATTACATCACTCATGACATGGTCAGTGACATCACTGATGACATCACTGATGACATCTCAAATGACATCACTGATGACCTGTGGGGTCCATACAGGACTTGATTATGTGCTACCCGCACTACACTTCCCAGAAGGCACAGTTTCATTCGAACCTCCCATCGGGGGGGTGTGTCAGAAGTGGGTCAGCGGTTGCGCACACCGTTCCATTAAAGCCTCTGAAGAGAAGCATATGGTGCTTCGAAACGCGTCAGGCAATACCACTATGGAGCGGCTCCTACGGGCGGTTCCCCGTCCTTACCTACACATGAATCAAGCTGGTGCTCGAGTGCTACTTACAGGTGGACAACCTTGGAGCAGTGATTTTAACGCGGCAGTCCAGCCGCGGAGTGTGCACCACCCCGTAAGATTGGGGGCCACGAAAGTGGAACAGCAGTTGTACATAGGATCGTGGACGGGCCCACCTGTGGGGTCCATACAGGACTTGATTATGTGCTACCCGCACTACACTTCCCAGAAGGCACAGTTTCATTCGAACCTCCCATCGGGAGGTGTGTCAGAAAGTGGGTCAGCGGTTGCGCACACCGTTCCATTAAAGCCTCTGAAGAGAAGCATATGGTGCTTCGAAACGCGTCAGGCAATACCACTATGGAGCGGCTCCTACGGGCGGTTCCCCGTCCTTACCTACACATGAATCAAGCTGGTGCTCGAGTGCTACTTACAGGTGGACAACCTTGGAGCAGTGATATATATATATATATACATATATATATAACTAATCCTGGCAACATCCTTAGACAAGCACCGACTCCGTGAGAATTTGGCACAGAAATTTTATTTCCAACAAGAACCCAGACGCGTTTCGACGGCGAGCCACCTTGTATATATATATATATTTCCTACTGGTGGTCTCCAGTAGGTAGTTATAGTTAGGACATAGTTTCCCTAGGAAAAGCGTTTTTTCTTTGCCAATATCTTTGGCGCCGTTTGAGGAATCTTCGCAAAATTTAAAAAAAACTGATGGGACGCTCAGGTCAGCTCCTGTCTTGAAAGTTTTGGGGTGATTCGTCAAGCGGGAGCTGAGAAAAAAGGGAGGTCCCAAAACACGTTTTCTCCATGTTAATTTCCATAGGAAACTGTTGACACAGCTACAGCCCGAACTGCTGAAAGGAATTACACCAAATTTGGCAGAAAGGTAGCTCTTGGTCCAGAGTGCACTCTTTTTATTAATTGGTGTAAATATGTTCAGTAGTTTTTGAGACAATTCAAAATTTACAGATATCTCTATATCAAAGCGAAGGATCCGCAAACCCTCCCGATCTCAGGATGTTTTGGCAGCCATCTTGTGGCTCAGTTGAACCGAGTCACAAGAAAAAAGGGGAAACAATTTGAAAAGGGGGCAGGGTACAAACACCCTGACCCCCAAGGCCTGCTCAGGGGGTCCCAAAAAAGCATTTTTTTTTAAAAAGAAAATTCTGCAGGAGTCGCGTAGAGTCTGCGAATCCCGCCAAAATTTCTTTTTTAAAATGAAGCGCGGTCTCCCGCACTTTGTTTAAGTAGGCCCCCGGGTTGGCCAGGTCCCGGGGCACATGTGTTAATAGATGCGGGGCCCACGGGGGCCCCCACAGCCCCGGGGACTGCCACATCCCTGGGGCTTTAGAAAAAAAAGAAATGTGTGGGGAGGGCTTCTGCCCCCCCACTCAGCCTCGGGCACCTCCACCTCCCCGGGGCTATATTCATGAAATGCGGGGGGCCCACGCGGGGGCATTGGGGCTCATCCTGCGGTCCCCAACCAGAGGCCAAGCCCGGGGGATAGGGTCCCCGGGACCAAAAATGGTCCAGGTAGGTGGGCCGCGCAGGCCCCCCAACCTGTCTAAAAAAGAATAATAATAAAAATAAAGGATTGGCCAAGCCCCGGGGGATGTGGTCCCCGGGGCCAAAAATGGCCCAGGAGGTGGGCCAAGCGGCCCTCTCTCCTTTTGTTTAAATTTTTTTTATACATGGCTGGGCCCCGGGGGATGGGATCCCCGGGCTGATATCGGGCAATGGAACTGGGGGGCAATAATATATATTTTTTCTCTTGTGATAGGAGTCGCGACCCTATTGCGGCTCTCAGCGCGGCCCCCAGTGTAACGTCGCAGTGGATTCGTGGATCCACCTTAAATAAATAATTAAATAGTATGTAATTCAGAAGGTAGTGTTGCATTTGTGAACTTTTTTTATAGAGCTAGTGAGATTGAACTTAATAATCACATTAGATTTGATAGAGTTAGAAATAATATAAAAAAATTAAAATTAAAAGTTAAACTTGAAAAGTGAATGGTGTAGTAGTACATTGAATTTGTGCTTTTGTTTTGCGAATTTACGACGGGTTCGTGAATCTGGAAAATATTTAAAAAGAGTGTGGGGCATATTCTTAAGAACGTGTGATAACTACCGCAAATCCAGCTTGACGCAACACTTCACATCGCAGTCCATCGCGGGAAAATAACGCCATGTCAACGTGGCATTCCCAACACGGCGGTACCATGCGATAGTCACACGATAACGCGTCAAATGAACGCGTTAAAATCAACGCGACGCCACAAAAATGCGAAACCCCAACGTGAAAATAGTAGAGATGATGCCAATCGCGATACAAAAATCTGCGAAAACCAGCCACAGGCCTGCAATTCCCACGCGTCATGCGGGAAAATGCACTATAAAAGTAGAAAAAAAACATACAAACAAAAGCCAAACAACAGCAAAGCACAATGGAGGCATCCAGAGCGAGTACAGAGGACAACCAGTACCCCACAAGCCCCCCGGAGGACCAGCCTGGGACCTCAGGGTCAGGGAAGGGCAAGGACAAGAAGAGTAGGAAGAAGCGGTTCAGTCCGCAGGAAAACAGGATCCTGATAACGGAGGTGCTAGAACACCATCAAACACTGTTGGTCACCTCCACTGTGTCACTGGCAACCAAAAATGGAATATGGCAGACCATCGTGGACAAGGTGAATGCAGTCGGAGTGCTGAGGAGGACAATGGACGAGGTCAAGAGGCGCTGGAATGATGTGAAGCGCAAAACCAAGCTGAAACTCGCAAACAACCGAAGGCAGCAATGCAGACTGGAGGTGGGAGTCCAGCGCCACAGGAGGAGCTGGACGAGATGGAGGAAATGGTGTCCACAGTCATCAGTGGGGAGACGGTGGCAGGAGTCGGGGTACCGGACACTGCTCAACATGACCGGACACAACAGCAACAGGGTGAATAACGACCAGGGACTGGGGGGACGGGGGAGATGGGCACAATGGCACACATGCACAATTAAGCATAGCACATCTGCGGACAAACCATGCCCCAGACCCCCAACTCCCACCAAGAGACCAATGCACACAGGTATGCAACATCTCAACACCGCATAAGCACAGAAGCCCGAGGCACACCGCATTTAAGGGATAAGGGGCAGCTACATCAGAGCTGCAGGGGCAACTCCCCCAAAATGCGGCACACACACATTACATGCAGAGCACATCAACTTTGACAACGATGTGGTACAAACCGCAACACGTCCACAACAGAACAGAGGACACAACTGGTGCTGCATGTGCGTAGAAACTGGCCAATCACATTTGGCATTGCAGGGAAATGTCAGTTGACAATGTACAAGTACAAACACATATCCGTGATGTAGTCGGAATGTCCACTGTCCCACATCAAATATGCAGCTCCCCCCAAACAGTCACAATGTACATTGTCATGCAGTCTGAATGTAAACATGTATAATGCGTCAACATACATGTGAACACAATGTGAAACTGCATCTCCCCTTCACATTGCAGGGGGAAATCCAACACCTCCTGCAGAGCAGTCCGAACCTCTCTACTCTGATGACAAAGAGGACCACCACACCTTCGACTCCGACGCCCTCCAACAGCTCGTGGACAGCCTCCGCAGCCCACTTCCAGGAGCAGGGCAGCCCACCTGCCACGAGGAGAACCCACCCCCTGCACAGAACACACAGCAGGCAGCACCCACCACCACAGCTGCCTCCCAGGACCCCCACGATGAACACATGGCCTTCCAACGCCGTGTGTTGGGGTGCCAGGAGAAGCTGGCTGAACAGGTGCAGGTGGGGTTCGACCGCATGGCAGCCAAACTAGACGCCATACGTGGGTGTCTGAGTCCCATCAGGGACCACTCACAGTCCCTAACGGACACCCACAGTCCGCTCCATGCTCTCCAACGGACCATGGCTGATATCGCTAGAGTCCTGACTCTGCGACAAGAATGACTGTCTAGCCAGAGTGCCTCCAGCGATCTCACCCAGGAGTTGGGACACATGCGGAGGATCATGGAGAACATGGAGTGGACGCAGGTGGAAAGAGCGGCTGCCACAGCTGCACACCAGCGAGAGGTAGCTGGGTCCCTCAATGCCCTGAAGACCCTCCTCATGGCATTGCTGCCACAAGGCCTGGTGCTGATGCATGCTGCTGCTACCACTCCATCCACATCTCTGGCCCCTGATGTGTCAGTGCCACACAGTGTGGCAGACATTCCGCCTCCAGCCCCTGAGGTGTCACTGCACACAGAGCTGGAGACAGAACACCCCCACCCACATATGAGGCACATGCAACAGCAGAGGATGAAGATGCGGATGAATCTGCCTTAGTGGTCAGAAGGACGCAGTAGGATTCATCTCCGCCATGTGGCCTGTTTCTGCTTGGTTCTGCCCTCTGCATCATCACCTTCCACTGTCCCCCGATGCACTCTGCGACACTCACCATGGACCTTGACATGGACTGCCAAATTCTGTTTGGTCACCAATGACACAGCTATCAGAGTGCGGACTGAACTCCTCCTCTCCTGATGTACCTGTCATTTCCGGAAGGACTCTGGCTGGCCCTCCACGGGCCAACAATGTAAAGTGGGGTTGACATGGCCCTGTACTGCTCCAGCTGCAACACTCCACTGAATGTGCAATAAACATTCATATTCACACAGATGTGTCATGGCTATGATCTTTCAAGTGTGGAAGTATGGATGAATGTAGGGTCAGTGATTCCCCCTTACGTCCATGTTGCTCATGTTGTGGGACTTTTGTCACAGGGTGACAGATTGCCGATTGTGGTCCAGGTGGCGCCGACACTACAACAAAGACACATCCATTAGTCACTTCCTTGTCCAGCCCAGGACGGAACCACGCCCAGAGCTCCGGGGTCATTGTTCACACCCTTACACTGGACTGGCATACGCCAGGACAGCCCACTCTGCTTACGCACACAGGGGGGGACGACAACGCCACATGTCCCAGGTCTTCACTGTAGGGATCTGCAACTCACAGGTCTAGTTGTCAGCATGCCACAGCCACTCCCTCATGGCTGGTGTACACCCACACCACACCCATCCAGCACAGGTGTCACAGGACATGTGACCCTGCCAATAAAAAGGGCCTGGCGCACGTGCTGGACGCCATTTCCACTCTCTAACTGGGTGTCTCCGTGTAGTTCTCATGTATGCATGAGGGCCTAGGGCCCTGCCACCTCACATTTCCCAGTGCCGGGGGTGACATGATGGCGTCCGCACCACGGTACTCAATCATTAAGTGTCCATGGCTAGCGGTGCACAGACTTGGTGGCACCGGATACACTGCGGCAGGCACAGGCACAAAGCCACGGGATGGTGTCTTGCGGTGCAGTGAGATAGGGGCACCTAAAGTGCTGAGTGGGTGTGCAGTCTGCGATGATGTGCCGTCCTGGCGGTCTGGACTGGCAAGGATCAGTGTGAGCCCTGCTGGACCGCAGTGTAGGCCTGAGCCAGCGGGCAGTGCGGGCCTCCCGCCACATGGCGTTGCCTCGCGGTCCACAGAGTTAGTGGCACCTCAAGCGCTGAGCGGGTGTGCAGCCTGCGATGATGCCGTGTGCACTGATGTGGTCTCTGCCATTGCAAAATCAAGACCCAGAGTCAGGTGTGTGACCTGGTGGCCCACGGTGAGGGGCTGCATGATGTGGAGGGTGCCATGGTTGTGGGCCCCAGGCTTGGAGATCCCACCGGAATGTGGTGGGCCCTCTTGGAGACACGCCGGTGGCGGAAGGTGAGCAGTGAGGCCTGGTTGCGCAGGGGTGGGCAATCACAGCTGGGCGGCGGGAGGGGCTGGGGTGCAGCAGCCTGTGTGCGCAGGGGCGGGCAAGCGATGATGGCATGTGCAACTGTATGGACTCTGACATTCATGTCTCTGGACACTGTTTCAGATAAGGGACCTGGGGGACTGCAGTGTATACCGGCACATGGTTGGAGACACACCGGTGGCAGCAGGTGAGCAGTGAGGCCTAGGTCGACAGTGCCGGCACTCTCTCGCCCTCTCTTTCTTTCTCCCTCTCTCCCTCTCTGCCTCTCTGCCTCTCTCCCTCTCTCCCTCTCTCCCTCTCTTCTCTCTTTTTCTCTCTCCCTCTCTCCCTCTCCCTCTCTCTCTCTCTCTTTCTCTCTCCCTCTCTCCCTCTCTCCCTCTCTCTCTCTCTCTCTTTCGTTCTCTCTCTCTGTACTTTGATGGGCGCATGGCACACTTTCTTATCCAGATTTCTGTTTTGCAGGCTGTGACTTACAGAATGTCCTGAGAAGACCCGCCATGCCTCTTCAGAGTTGTTTTTGGTTTATTCTGTAATTATGATATGAATGTATGATTTCCCTTTTTCTGACCACACATGTATGTTAGGTGTTGTGATTGTGCGATTTCTGGCGATTTGTTTGGTTCATGATTTTGTGGAGTTGATGTGCAATATCTTTGTCCAAAGGGGGGGAGGGTGTGGGGGGTGCTCGGGTTGGGGCCCCGGGGGGGTGGGTGTGGTAGGGTCTTGGGGTGGTGGCGGTGGGTGTTGTTGGCCTATTGGGGCTCCGGGCTGCATGATCGGTTGCTCTAGGGCATCTGTTGTTCTTCATGTGTGGCTATGGGCTGTGCTCCCTTGTCTGGTGCCGGTTGTCGTCCGACTTTACACCAGGTAAGAGCAGGTGTTAATTTCCTGCTGCTAACGCGCCTTATTGCATGTTTTGTGATCTTATCGCCGATGTGGCTGTTCGTTGAGAATGTTTTGGAGTGGTGTTGTCACGGATTTTTGCACGGGAACGCCTACTCTGCATATCATTAGCATTAGTTGCCGAGGTCATCTGTGGCAATGTTTTTTGCGACTGCTTTCGCAGGTAAACTGGTGTTATGGGCTGTTGGCGCCAGCTTGTGAATGGGGCGATGAATTTATTGTGACTTTGGCTGGCGATAGATCCTTGAGAATATGCCCCTCTGTATGTTAAACAATAGATAGGTTTCACTGTTTGGTTATAGGGTGGCTCTAAAAAGAGCTGTTGTTTTCATTATGACTTTATTGGACTTACATGTAAGTGCGGATGCACAGCTTAAGGTTGTTGAGAAACACTCTGTTTCCTTCATCTGTGAAATGAACTCCATCACTTCTGTATATGTCATGCATATCAAAACGTAGATTGTAGTTATAGATGAAGCCCATCCTATGGTCTCTGAGGTAAGCAGAAACTGCTTTATTGACATTCTTCCTAGCCTTCTCAATCTGTGGACAGAATTGATTTGACCACTTCCATTTCTGTCATTGGCATATATTAGACATTAGGATTTCCAGCCCTACCCCAGTCTATGTGCCTAGGTCATTGCCACCACAATGCACCATCATGAGGTCAGGGGGTTGGAGATGCAAAAAGGTTTCAACCAAAGGCATCAATTGGTGCCAATGTAATCCTCTCTGTGCAATCCATTTAATATCTACATTTTGCAAACCTAGGTCTTTGTCAATACCTGTGTTTTACATGTCTACCATCTTCATAGACATAACACGTGTGAGAATACATGAGCAAGTAGAGACATACCTCAGTCACAAGACCATGAAGTCACAGGTTGCTGTTTTAAATTTGGCTAGGACCAAGATTTTGAGTAGATGTTGAAAACTGAAGCTGCAAGAGAAAAGTGAGGTTTAAGACATGTTGGCAAAAGGATTAGTGATTAGGTTACTTGCTATGAGTCTGTGTAAAGGTACACTTGAAGTACTTCGCCTAAATTTAGGTGTCACCTTGAAATGGGAACTGCAGTCTGTCAAGTTTAAGGGACTTCATGGTCTTGTGAATTACGTATGTGTCTACTTCTACATCTATTGTTTGATGTGTTATGCATCTGAACCTGGTCCGTTGGCTACTGGTAGAGAAATCTTTTAGTTCTGCTCTGTCGTTTGGTCGCAGAGCTTATGATGTCTTCTGAATGAAGGTATTGTGGAGCCTCCCACATAGCTTGTTCCATACCCAGGTGCCATATTTTATGAGCAGAAATGAATACATACACTTTTTATACACATATTTAGACAGCATGCGCTCTGAGACTCAGATATTCAACTATATCACTGTTATAAGTCTCACCATATTTCTAAAAGCATACATATATCACTCTGTGCATATTGGATACCTGTGTTTCACAGTGTATGGTCTCTAAATTTGTGTAAAAAAAAGTCTATGTATTCCTCTCTGCTCGTAAAACATGGCACCTGAGTATTGAACAAGCTATTTGAGCGGCTCCATCACACCTATTTACAGAAGACATCAGAGGCTATGCGACTGAATGATAGAGCAGAACTGAGAGATTTGTCCAGCAGTACCCAAACCAACCAGGATTTCAAGCTACAATGTTTAGATGTATAACACGTTACACAATAGATATAGTAGTAGGCACATACCTCAGTCACAAAAGCATGCAGAGTTTTAAATTTGACAGACTACATTTCTCATACACATGTAAACTTATACGGCCTACTTGAAGTGCACATTTTCACAAACTCATAGCAATTAGCCTAATAACTAATTATTTTGTCAACATGTCTTAAACCTCACTTTTCTGTTGAAGCTTCAGTTTTCTTTTCACCAGCTGCTTAGAATCTTGGGACTAGCCAAATTTAAAACAGCAATCTGAACCAATTTACTGTTTAAACGTGTGTGTTCTTATCACAGGTTTGTTAATATCTACAGTATAATATTCTAAATATTTACGTGTTATGGAGACATTTGCAATGTAATTGAAAGTATTTGTTTATTTATTGATATGAATATTAATATATAATTATTTTAAAAGTATAACATTATTTAACAAACTGTTTTAACTTGTCTTTGTTTTTCAGATATTTACATTTATTGGTAAAAAACATTGAGAATGGAAAAAATGGATCGAAAGAGAAGACAAGGAAATATACTAAGTTGCAAGGTCATTCTCTGGCTTGTATTTCAAGAAAAGTCTGCCAAAGTACTTTTCATCATTGAAGAATGTTAGCTGTACACCACTCTGAAATGCGGAAGTTGTAAGGAGACTCTACTATGTAAAAACTCCTGCATTATGTTTAAGTGAAACAAACACAGCTTTTTTGCATGGTTCTGTATCAGATATAGAGAAAGTTTGTGATGATATACAGTTTAATTTTTGGGGATCAGAAGACAACTGTAGAGAAACTGAGAGTTTGATAAGTGTAGGTGTTGAAGAACAGGAGAAAGAAATTAGTATTGATGAATTTGCAGAAGAAATTATAAAGTTTAAGACTCTTTCGTCGGAAAAACCAAACTTTGTTTGTATTTGTAGTCGTCGTACTCACTATAGAAGTCAAACTAGGAATGTTGATTTATATTTAAAAAGCAAAAAGAAAATAATGATAAATGGCAGCAATTTGGTGTTTATTTGTTCATAGAAGGTCAGTTTGAATTGTCTTTTGATCAAATCATTTGTAAATATTGTTACAACAAATTAGAAGAAAACAAAATGCCAGCTAGAGCAGTACATAACAACTTAGAGTTGGTACCTATTCTTCAGGAACTGAATGATTTAAATACATATGAGTCTATTCTTATTCAATCTGTACACCCATTTCAGGCCATAGTTCAGTATGGAGCCTAAAACTGGTAAGCTGCCACCAACAGATTTACAAAAAGGTCTGACAGGAAGAGTTGTCTACTTACCTTTAGATTTTAATTAAAATATTGAAACTGTTTGTGTAGACAGAGAAGAAAATGAGCCAGTAGTTATTCTAGTAAATGGTGTACCAACAAAGAGCCGAGAAATCTGGCAAGAGTTTGTAGATGTTAGTAAACTTCAAAAGGCTACAATATATCTGAGACATAATAACATTTATTATAAGAATGTAAATGTTGATGAAGACGTAATATGCTTACAAGATGCAACAGTAATTTCAGCTGGACAAATTGAAAAAGTGGACAAGTGCAGAACTGAAGAGATTTATGAACATTATACAATACATTCACTGCTTTCCAAAGAAATAATTGGAAACAGTATTGTATTATTTCAAATGAAATAAGCAAAGGGAAGTCCCATGAGTGTATGGGAAAGAGGTTTAGAAGCTTGTTGTTTTCCGCAGCTATTCCCCACTGGTGAAGGTGAACAATTTGATGAGCGAGATGTACAGATTCCAGCTTCAGAATACAGATCAACAAGAATATTTTGTGAAGATGCAAGATTTCGGCAGTGGAGTCCATATATATTTCATCTTCTGTTTGAAAGCAATTTGTCTGCACTTTCGTATGCAGTGAACCACATATTAAAAACAGGACTTCATTTTCAACATGTTTGTGCAAAAGAGTTTATGGAGAAAGTTGAACAAAGAGTTGAAAATTTAGAATCTCAGGTAATTAATTTGATGGCGTGCCAACGTGGTACCAATGAGTATTGGTATCGTCATCATGGAGAACGTAAATGCATGTTAAGAAACTTAGGTACTCCTACATGGTTTGTAACACTTAGCTGTGCTGAATATGCGTGGGAAGATTTACTTGAATTTCTACAGGAAGGAAATTCAAATGTTAAAAACATTGAATTGAAGACAGCTGGAGAACCGTGTTCCTTGGATCCTGTAAATGTGTGCAGATATTTTAATCATAGGTTTCAAGCTATGATGTCATTTATCTGCACTAAAAATAATCCACCTCTTGGAGAGGTAACAGATTTTTTTTGGAGAAAGGAGTACTAAGCCAGAGGTGCTCCTCATATACACATGCTATTATGGATAAAGAATGCACCAAAATTTGGAACTGATACTGATGAAACTGTTTTGTCTTTCATCGAGCAGTATGTTAAATGCGCCATTCCAAGAGATGGAGGAGAAAAGAGCTTGAGACAACAAGTTTTACGGTTTCAAAGTCATTGATGTGGAAAATACTGCTGAGGAAAATACAAGTGTAAAGGGAAATTTTATACAAAAGGTCGTTTTGGATTCCCACGTCCTATAATTTGTAAAGGAAGAGTAAATAGTTTTTTGTCAGAACTAAGCATACAATAACTCGGAAATCTCCCAAGAATACATACAACTCAAAAAGAACAGAAGCTTCAAAGTACATTAATGACTACAATCCCATTATTTTGAAAATGTGGAATGCAAACATGGATATCCAGTATGTTGCAGATAATTCAATTGCTGTAGCTCGCTATGTTACTTCATATATAACCAGATCTGAAAAGACAGAGATGAAAGAAATGTGGGAAGAAATTTCACAAGTGAAAAGTCTTAGCAAGAAATTGTACAGCTTCAGCTTGAAAATGCTTTCCCATCGAGAGATATGGATCCTATGAATGTTTGGATCGCTTGAGCTCAGCCAGTTTATATTCAAAGTCAAGAGGAATCATTTGGGTAAGTCTAGGTCTTGCCGCCACATGAAATAAGGTATTGAAATCTTTTCAAGAAATCGAATACTTAGCACAGAATGAACCAGAAAGTACAGATATTGTTAAAACTAAATGTTGGATACATAGTATCCCAAAAGGAGTCCACATCTCAAAAACCTATGAATTTATTAAATACTTCAACATTACAGCTTTAAAAGAAAAGTTACAGAAAATATAAAAGAAGAAAAATATGCAGTAATTGGATGTGACGGATGTTTGGTAAAACATGCCAAAGGAAATCTTATTAACCACAGAAAACTCAGTTGCGAAAGTCCCGATAAGAGGGAATATTTCCATTTAGCACTTCTGCAACTGTTCAAGCCTTGGCGCAGTGAAACAGAATTACTTGGAGATTTTGACTGCTATGAAGATTCTTTTAATGCAAGTAAAAATAGTATTCAGTGCACAATTTTCCCTACATATCTACAAATGTTAAATGATAAGATTGAACAAGAAAGTACTATTGCAGCTGAAATAGCTATAGAAATTTCTCAAGATAGTCAAAGTTCTGGTCCACTGAGTCAAGATGCACTGGGACAACCAATTATCGAAAATGAAGCAACAATACCAATGAATGAGGTAGAAACTGCAATGCAACAAGCACATCAAGATATTATTCAGTTGGAAAAGTTAGAAAAACAACTAAACATTGAACAGAAAGAAATATATCTACAAGTCAAAGAACAGATACAACATGGTTTGCTGAACGAAAAAAAGAATGCCATTGTTCATCATTTAAACCTATTCTAATGTACATCAGTGGTCAAGCTGGAACAGGAAAAAGTTTCTTAATTAAAGTTTTGACCAGTTATCTACGCAAAACTACAGAATCACATTTATATTGTGTTGTAACAGCTCCAACTGGATTAGCAGCACACAACATTAAAGGGATTACTTTACATCTGTTACTTATGCTACCAGTTGAACATGATAATAAATTGGAATATCAGAAACTATCTGGAGAAGCTTGTTATGAAGTCTCAAGAGTACTGAAGAAAATGAAACTTTTAATCATTGATGAGGTGAGCATGGTCTCAAACTTAATGCTTGCCTTTGTACATTTAAAAATGCAACAGCTTTTAAAAACAGATTACGATGTTCTGTTTGGAGGAAAACATTTAATTGTTTTCGGAGATCTACTACCACTTACTCACTGTTTTTAAAACACTTGTCCATGAAGACCCTAGGAAATCTTTGGGAAGTATTGGAAATGTGAACATTTGGTTACATTTTGAATATAAAGAACTTATAAGAATATACGACAAGCAAGTGATGAAGATTACTGAAATATTCTTCAAGACATAAGAATTAGTGTTTTGACAAAACATGGTAAACAAGCTTTAAAACGTTGGCTATTAAGGAACTTGTTTACAACTGGAAACACAGCAGCTTAAGTAATGTACAACATGCTTGGAGAAAAGCAGTCTATAGTTTGCCTAATGCCTACACTGCAAGAGTGTTCTATATTTAATCAACAACTTCTCAAACTGGAAAAAGAACAAATAGTGGAAATTGATGCTATTGATAAAATTGAACACCAGGGAGTGACTATTCTTCTTACAGAGAAATTACAGACTAAATTTGATTCTTTGGAAAAGTCTGTATCTTAAACTGCAGGCTTCGAAAAGACTTTACATGTATGTGTTAACTATCAGTTAATTTTACGGTGTAATTTGAATGTAGAAGAAGGTTTAGTAAATGGAGCAATGGGAAAAGTTGTTAATTTTGTAAAATTTCATTATAGAGATGGAATAAAACTTTTGATCATAAAATGTGATCAGATTAAAGAGGTAATACAGATTGGGCGTTGTGTTGTACGTTTTTTGCTTGTAGAAGATTTGCATGTTCGTAGACAACTGTTTCCTGTGTCTTTAGCATATGCAGGAACTATACATAAATCTCAAGTTTAAGTATAGACACTGCTTTTGTAAATATTGGAAGTACAGTGTTCAAAGAGGGAATGGCATATGTTGCATTGTCTCGAGTTAGAACATTGTCTGTTTTGTATTTGATAGATTTTGATGACAAAAGGTTAGTGCTGATGCAAATTGTGTAAGAGAGTACAATCGTTTAAGAAGACTTTATGCTCCCGATTTAGGTGAATATCCCATATATGAGAAACTAATAGTGTATCCAAAACGGAAACAAGTCAAAGATGCAATTGAGGTTCAAAAAAAGAAAACAAATGAAGAGAAACTTGAAGGACGTAAAGAAAAAGAAAATGGAAACTGTCGATGACATTGTAGGATACCAGTTGGAAAATAGTTCAGGTATCAACAGTTATGCTAATGTGATTCTGAATGTTGTGTTTTATCTACAAGATCTTCATCATGAAATCATGACAAATTGTGAAAAAAGATTCTGTTTTTTACTACATCATGTATTTCAACAGTTGGTAACTGACAGAAGTAAAATCCATACTGCTTCTGGTTTTCGGCATCTTTTGGATATATGTACTGGTTCTTTGACATTTACTCTTAATATACAACAACATGCACAAGAATTTCTAATCCTTATGCTTGGAGTATTAGAACATGAAGGAATACGGATTAAAAACTTATTTGGACTAAGTTACAGATGGGATCATAAATGTGAAGAGTGTTCATTTACTTCTACCACTGAAATACAAACAGAACGATACATATACTTGGCGATACCAGACTGCAAATCAGTACCTTTTAACAAATTGATAAAAACTGCCAATCAGGATTTGAGATGTTTGCATTGTAGATCAGACAGGTTGTCTTGATACATATAGAAAGATTTGGAAAATATCTGATTTTAATGCTACAACGTTGTAGAGAAAATGGAAGAAAATTGGAAATGAAAATTAAAACTTTTAATGCAAGTCAAAAATCTATTTCAGGAAGAACTTTTATAGCAGTGGCTATTATTTTCCATGATGGACCTACTACAAAATCTGGACACTATACTGTATATTTAAAGTGTAATAAAGGATGGACACATTGCAATGATGCCCACTTTGAATTCAAACCTAGATTGCCTTATGAATTACCAAATTCATATTTGTTATTTTTGAAGCCAAAGTTTTGAGTACATCATTCGGCCTATTGGGAAGATGTGAACAGAAAGTAGAGAGGAGTGCAAACTATTAGTATTTATAATTAGTGTTTGGAATATTATTTACGCTAATTGATATTGTATTTGGAAAATTGTGTTTAAAAGCAAATAGTTTATATATTTGTTGTCTATATTGTATGAGATGTAAATGAGAGTCTACATTTTGGGAAATGTATTTGAGAAAAATAATAGAGTTAATGTAGACGAAGGAAGTAATTAACAAAGTGTAGTTAGAAAAACACATAGCTACACATATTGAAAATGATGCTCTACGCTGATTTGTTTTTTTCTACAATCAATTTGATTGTTTTTTCCCCGCTGTTCAATGATGATACTACATTGAAATCACTGTGTATGGTGAAGTTAAGTGGAATCTGGAACAGCTAAAAAGGGAATCTGAAAATGTTATGTAATTCTAAATTTATATTGAGTTCTTAAAAATATAATATTATAATTTCTGTAATATATTATCATTAAATAACAGTTTTTCTTCTTCTTTATAGTAGGTACTGTTGAACTTTGAAATGCTGTATAGGAGAATACTATTCTAAAATACTTCTTCTGAGTAATGTATCTAAATTACTTAAAAGGTAAGAATACATAATGTAATATGCATGATAACATGAAAAAATGTTTAAAGTTTAATTATATGTTATTTGTTTCTAATATAAATAATGTTGATCTTTTAGACTACTTGAAAATTATAATTATGTTGCTGATATAATCAGGCAGGCAGTTATTCTTTCATGTAGACACTACCCATGCACTTATCCATTCTCTGAAGCACAAGTCTTGCACTAATAGGAAAACACAGTCATTACCCTTGCATTCTTTCTTTTACGCAGGCACTACCCATGCACTCATCCAATAACCCAGGCAGTACCCCTGCACTTATGCAATCACCCAGGCACTTCCCATGCAGTCATCCAATCACCCAGGCACTACTCTTGCATTCAACCATTCACTCAGGCAATACTGATGCACTCTTCCATTCACTCAGGCACTACTCCTGCACTCATACAATCACCCAGGTACTTTCCATGCACTCATGCTATCAGTTGAGCACTACCCATGCAGTTATGCAATCACTCAGCCACTACTCTTATACTCAACCATTCACTCAGGCACTACCCATGCACTCATCCAATCAGCCAGGCATTATCCTTGCACTCAGGTACTTCCCATGTACTAATACAATCACTAAGGTACTACCCCTACACTCATTCAATCACCCAGGCACTACCTATGTACTTATGCAATCATTCAGGCACCACTCTTGCACTCAAGCATTCACACAGGCACTACCTATGCACTCATCCATTCCCTCAAGGACTAACCATGCACTCATCCAATGATCCAGGCATTGGCCTTGCACCCATACTTTCACTCAGGTACTTCCAATGCAATCATCCAATCACCAAGGCACTACCCCTGCAGTCATGCAATCACCCGGCCACTACCCATGCACTCATGCAATGACTTAGGCACTACTCTTGCACTCAACCATTCACTTAGGCACTACCCATGCACTCATCCTATGACCCAGGCATTACTCTTGCAGTCATCCTTTTACTCAGGCAGTACCCATGCACTGATCTAACCACCCAGGCATTACTGTTGTCCTCATAAACTCAGTCAGGCACTACCCATGCACTCATACAATCACCCAGGCAGTACCCCTGCACTTATGCAATCATCCAGGCAGTGCCCATACACTCGCACAATTACTCAGGCACTAATTTTGCACTGAGTATGCAATCACTCAGGCACTGCCCATGCAGTCATCGAATCACCCAGGCACTAATTTTGCATTCAACCATTCACTCAGGCAGTACCTATGCATTCATCCATTCACACAAGCACTACCCATACACTCAGCCAATCAGCCAGGCATTATCCTTGCACTCATACTTTCACTCAGGTACTTCCCATGCACTAATACAATCACCAAGGCACTACCCCTGCACTCATTCAATCACCCAGGCACTACCTATGTACTTATGCAATCATTCAGGCACTACTCTTGCACTAAAGCATTCACACAGGCACTACCTATGCACTCATCCATTCCCTCAAGGACTATCCATGTACTCATCCAATGATCCAGGCATTGGCCTTGCAGCCATACTTTCACTCAGGTACTTCCCATGCACTCATCCAATCGCCCAGGCACTACCCTTGCACGCATGTATTCACCCTGGCATTACCCATGCACTCATGCAATGACTTAGGCACTACTCTTGTACTCAACCATTGACTTAGGCACTACCCATGCACTCATCCAATGACCCAGGCAGTATTCTTGCAGTTATCCTTTTACTCAGGCAGTACCCATGCACTGATTGAAGTACCCAGTCACTCGGGGGATGAAGTCCACTTGTGTCCTGAGGACCTCATTGCCCCACCAGCAGTGGGCCAAGAGGCGCGTTTGCAGAGTGGTGTAAAAAGGGGTGTGGCCTTGGACCACCTCTCAGCAATCCCACTGTGTGGGCCTCACTGGAGGTTCCTGGTGGCATAGTTGGCCCCCAGGGACCCTCACTAGCAATGGGGACTTAATCCCCCAACGCAGAGCACGCCAGGAGGCGCGTTTGCAGAGTCATGCAGGGTGGGGGCGGGGCCTCCGGTGAGTTGCCGGTTTCTTTTTTTCTTCTTTTTTTATTTTATGGGAGGGGGACCCCATCCCCCGGGGCCTGGCCAGCCTTTACTTTTTTTTCAAAAGTTTTGGGAGGGGCGCCGTGTGGCCCCCCTCCTGAGGCCAATTATGGCCTTCCATTTAAAAAAAATATATATTATTTCAATTAAGGGGGGGCCGAGTGGCCCCCCTCCCAGGCCACTTCTGGCCCGGGGACCCCATCCCCCGGGGCCTGGCCTCAGCACTGGGGACCGTGGGGGGAGGCCCAATGCCCCCATGGTCCCAGCCGGCTCCCCGCCTCCTGCGGTAGCCAGCATTGCTTTTGGGCAAGGGGAGCTGCTAACATGCAGCTCCCTTTGTCCAAAAGCAATTCTGCTTTGCTTTTTGGAAGCGAGAGCAGGTTTGCCGTCACAGCTCCTGCCCTGCCATAGCAAACGGCAATGTCCTGGGGGTGGGCACCCCGGTACATTGCAGGAGCCGGCCCTGGGGGGTGGCGGTCCCAAGGGCCATCGAGGGCTACAGGAGGGGGGCCACGCGGCCCCCCTTCCAACTGTTTAAAGCACCGGGGAGGTGGTGGTCCCCGGGGCCCAGGGTCCGCAACGTACCCTTGTATTTAATTTACTGAATGCCCCTGGGAGGTGGTGGTCCCCAGGGCATCATGGGGCTCCTTGAATATAAAAAAAAGCCCAGGGGAGGTGGCAGTCCCTGGGGCTGCGGGGGGGCGACGATGCCCCCAAGCTTAATGATTAAAGCCCCGGGGAGGTGGCGGTCCCCGGGGCTGCGGTGGGGAGGCAATAGCTCCCCATGCTTTTTTTATTATTAATAAAGCCCCGGGGTGGTGGCGGTCCCTGGAGCTGCGGGGGGGCCACGGGCCCCCGCACCATTATTATATATTGCCCCGGGAGCTGGCCCACCCAGGGGCTTTAGGAAAACGAAGTGCGAGAGACAGCACTTTGTTTTTTAAAATTCTCTTCTGGATTCGCGCACCCAGCATGACTACGGCCTGGGGGTCCCTGTGGGGCCCCCTGAGCAAGTCTAGGGGGTCAGGGTGTTTCAATCCTGCCCCCTTTTCTATATCTTTCACTTTGTTTTTCCTTTTTCATGTGACTCGGTTACCGAGTCACAAGATGGCTGCCAACACATTCTGCTTTGGAGTGTTGGCAGCCAATCAGAATGAAGATCGTGCTCGGGAGGGTTTGCAGCTTTTTCCTCGGTGCTAAGATATGTAAATTTTTATTTTTTGAATTTCTCAGCATCTACTGAACTGATTTACACCATTTAAAAAAAAGGTCGCTTTCTGGACCAAGAGCTACCTTTTTGCCAAATTTGGTGTAATTCCATTCAGCAGTTCGGGCTGTAGCCATGTCTAAAGTTCCTATGGAAATTAACATGGGGAAAATGCGTTTTGGGACCCCCCTTTTTTCTCGGCCCCCGCATGATAAATCATCCCGATACTTTCAAGACAGGAGCTGACCAGAGTGAACCATTCGTTTTGAAAATTTTGCGAAGATTCATCAAACGGCGCCAAAGATATTGTCAAAAGAAAAAATTATTTTTGAATAGAAACAAGGTCCTAACTATAACTACCTACTGGTGACCGCCAGTAGGTAATATATATTTTTTAAAAGTATATATTTTACATTTTTTTTAAATTGTATGTAATTAAAAAAAATTCAAAACATTTAAAAAATATTTATTACATATGTATATGTATATTTTGAATATCTAGATATATACATATATATTTTGGAGTGGAGACCACTCCAAAAGAAGAGATCAGAGGCCACATCGGGGAACCATGGAAGAATCTTTACTGAGTTTTAAATAACAAATTGCAGAGCGTGATGCATTTCGGCGTGTATGCCTTCGTCGGACGCTTTAGCAAAAACCAGGATTCAGTCAAGCCCCTCCTTTGTACTGCTCCGGTCCTCCCTCTAGCAGGAGGTCAGCTGTCTCCTCCAAAGTGCATGCAGCTGTGGTCAGAGAGTAAAAACCACAGCTCCCATCATGCAATATTGTGGTTAATACCATGGCGGAGTGATTGCTCAAATGAGCACTGAAATCCCTGCAAAGGGGGGCTTAATGTTCTTGATGAATCCTGTAAATGAAGTCCAGATCGTCCTCTGGTCCCCTGCGCTCTGCACCAGAAGACCAAAGTTGAGCAGGGCTATAAAACGTGGATACAGTGAACCCGCTTTCGTGTGAAATCACGCGCTGCTCCTGGCAGTAGCCACTTGCCCAGCCTGGTGCCCGAGGCGGTCCTGCGGCATCCGATACCTCGGAAAACAAAGTTAGTGTTGCCACTGCTGCCAGCATCCCGCAGCACACTTGTAGAACGGGGCCTCTCACACGCGCTGCCAGCAAGCACGTGAAACATCCACCACAGACCACTCCAAAAGAAGAGATCAGAGGCCACATCGGGGAACCATGGAAGAATCTTTACTGAGTTTTAAATAGCAAATTGCAGAGCATGATGCATTTCGGCGTGTATGCCTTCGTCAGACGCTTTAGCAAAAACCAGGATTCAGTCAAGCCCCTCCTTTGTACTGCTCCGGTCCTCCCTCTAGCAGGAGGTCAGCTGTCTCCTCCAAAGTGCATGCAGCTGTGGTCAGAGAGTAAAAACCACAGCTCCCATCATGCAATATTGTGGTTAATACCATGGCGGAGTGATTATTCAAATGAGCACTGAAATCCCTGGCAAAGGGGGGCTTAATGTTCTTGATGAATCCTGTAAATGAAGTCCAGATCTTCCTCGGGTCCCCTGCGTTCTGCCCCAAAAGACCAAAGTTGAGCAGGGCCATAAAACGTGGATACAGTGAACCCACTTTCGCGTGAAATCACGCGCTGCTCCTGGCAGTGGCTACTTGCCCAGCTTGGTGCCCGAGGCGGTCCTGCGGCATCCGATACCTCGGAAAACAAAGTTAGTGTTGCCACTGTTGCCAGCATCCCGCAGCACACTTGTAGAACGGGGCCTCTCACACGCGCTGCCAGCAAGCACGTGAAACATCCACCACAGTCCACTCCAAAAGAAGAGATCAGAGGCCACATCGGGGAACCATGGAAGAATCTTTACTGAGTTTTGAATAACAAATTGCAGAGCGTGATGAATTTCGGCGTGTATGCCTTTGTCGGACGCTTTAGCAAAAACCAGGATTCAGTCAAGCCCCTCCTTTGTACTGCTCCGGTCCTCCCTCTAGCAGGAGGTCAGCTGTCTCCTCCAAAGTGCATGCAGCTGTGGTCAGAGAGTAAAAACCACAGCTCCCATCATGCAATATTGTGGTTAATACCATGGCAGAGTGATTGCTCAAATGAGCACTGAAATCCCTGGCAAAGGGGGGCTTAATGTTCTTGATGAATCCTGTAAAATAAGTCTAGATCTTCCTCGGGTCCCCTGCGTTCTGCCCCAGAAGACCAAAATTGAGCAGGGCCATAAAACATGGATACAGTGAACTCGCTTTCTCGTGAAATCATGCGCTGCTCCTGGCAGTGGCCACTTGCCCAGCCTGGTGCCCGAGGTGGTCCTCCGGCATCCGATACCTCGGAAAACAAAGTTAGTGTTGCCACTGTTGCCACCATCCCGCAGCACACTTGTAGAACGTGGCCTCTCACACGCGCTGCCAGCAAGCACGTGAAACATCCACCACAGACCACTCCAAAAGAAGAGATCAGAGGCCACATCGGGGAACCATGGAAGAATCTTTACTGAGTTTTAAATAACAAATTGCAGAGCGTGATGCATTTCTGCGTGTATGCCTTCGTCGGACGCTTTAGTAAAAACCAGGATTCAGTCAAGCCCCTCCTTTGTACTGCTCCAGTCCTCCCTCTAGCAGGAGGTCAGCTGTCTCCTCCAAAGTGCATGCAGCTGTGGTCAGAGAGTAAAAACCACAGCTCCCATCATGCAATATTGTGGTTAATACCATGGTGGAGTGATTGCTCAAATGAGCACTGAAATCCCTGGAAAGGGGGGCTTAATGTTCTTGATGAATCCTGTAAATGAAGTCCAGATCTTCCTCGGGTCCCCTGCGTTCTGCCCCAGTAGACCAAAGTTGAGCAGGGCCATAAAACGTGGATACAGTGAACCTGCTTTCGCGTGAAATCACGTGCTGCTCCTGGCAGTGGCCACTTGCCCAGCCTGGTGCCTGAGGCGGTCCTGCGGCATCCGATACCTCGGAAAACAAAGTTAGTGTTTCCAGCATCCCGCAGCACACTTGTAGAACGGGGCCTCTCACACGTGCTGCCAGCAAGCACGTGAAACATCCACCACAGACCACTCCAAAATAAGAGATCAGAGGCCACATCGGGGAACCATGGAAGAATCTTTACTGAGTTTTAAATAACAAATTGCAGAGCGTGATGCATTTCGGTGTGTATGCCTTCGTCGGACGCTTTAGCAAAAACCAGGATTCAGTCAAGCCCCTCCTTTGTACTGCTCTGGTCCTCCCTCTAGCAGGAGGTCAGCTGTCTCCTCCAAAGTGCATGCAGCTGTGGTCAGAAAGTAAAAACCACAGCTCCCATCTTGCAATATTGTGGTTAATACCATGGCAGAGTGATTGCTCAAATGAGCACTGAAATCCCTGGCAAAGGGGGGCTTAATGTTCTTGATGAATCCTGTAAATGAAGTCCAGATCTTCCTCGGGTCCCCTGCGTTCTGCACCAGAAGACCAAAGTTGAGCAGGGCCATAAAACGTGGATACAGTGAACCAACTTTTGCGTGAAATCACGCGCTGCTCCTGGCAGTGGCCACTTGCCCAGCCTGGTGCCCGAGGCAGTCCTGCGGCATCCGATACCTCGGAAAACAAAGTTAGTGTTGCCACTGTTGCCAGCATCCCGCAGCACACTTGTAGAACGGGGCCTCTCACACGCGCTGCCAGCAAGCACGTGAAATATCCACCACAGACCACTCCAAAAGAAGAGATCAGAGGCCACATCGGGGAACCATGGAAGAATCTTTACTGAGTTTTAAATAACAAATTGCAGAGTGTGATGCATTTCGGCGTGTATGCCTTCGTCGGACGCTTTAGCAAAAACCAGGATTCAGTCACGCCCCTCCTTTGTACTGCTCCGGTCCTCCCTCTAGCAGGAGGTCAGCTGTCTCCTCCAAAGTGCATGCAGCTGTGGTCAGAGAGTAAAAACCACAGCTCCCATCATGCAATATTGTGGTTAATACCATGGCGGAGTGATTGCTCAAATGAGAATCAGAATGAAGATCGTGCTCGGGAGGGTTTGCGGCTTTTTCCTCGGTGCTCAGATATATAAATTTTTATTTTTGGAATTTCTCAGCATCTACTGAACTGATTTACACCATTTAAAAAAAAGGTCGCTTTCTGGACCAAGGGCTACCTTTTTGCCAAATTTGGTGTAATTCCGTTCAGCAGTTCGGGCTGTAGCCGTGTCTAAAGTTCCTATGGAAATTAACATGGGGAAAACGCGTTTTGGGACCCCCCTTTTTTCTAGGCCCCCGCTTGATAAATCATCCCGATACTTTCAAGACAGGAGCTGACCAGATTGAACCATTAGTTTTGTAAATTTCGCGAAGATTCATCAAACGGCGCCAAAGATATTGTCAAAAGCAAAAATGATTTTTGAATAGAAACAAGGTCCTAACTATAACTACCTACTGGCGACCGCCAGTAGGTAATATATATTTTTTAAAAGTATATATTTTACATTTTTTAAAAATTGTAATTAAAAAAAATTCAAAACATTTAAAAAATATTTATTACATATGTATATGTATATTTTGAATATCTAGATATATACATATATATATAAAAAAAAAAAAATATATATATATATATATATATGAGCTTGCAAATCCTGGGCCAAGTTCCTTACGAACAGGAAATCAGGTACAGACCACAAACAGCTTTCAGTGAGATAGGTGCTTTATTGATCAGAGGATCTCCACTGCATGACGCGTTTCGACCGGGTTACCCCGGTCTTGATCACATCTATATATATCATTTGCAACCTTGTTCTTGAAGTCCCTCAATCAATTGGAACAGAACAGGAACAGACTCTACTTTCTTGGTGCAAATAGTTTTATTCAGAGATTCAGCTTGCCGCCATGACGCGTTTCGGCCCTTGCAGGCCTTGATCATATATATATATATATTCACTGAAGAAATCACAGGTTTCAGGGATGTTATAGTTAGGAATTAGCATTTAAAAAACCTTAGATAGTCACTGAAAAAAACACAGGTTTTAGGGGCTAATTCCTAGCTATAACGTCCGTGAAGTCTGTGGTTTTTTCAGTGAATATCTAAGGTTTATTAAATGTTCATTACTAACTATAACGTCCCTGAAACCTGTGGTTTTTTCAGTGAATTTCTAAGGTGTTTTAAATGCTAATTTCTAACTATGCCTACATAGGTAGAACATGTACAGAAAGAGGAAGAAAGGCGCAGAAAGAAGCAAGAGAAGTGCAGAAAGAGGCAAGAGAGATGCAGAAAGAGGAAGAAAGCGGCAGAAAGAAGCAAGAAAAATGCAGAAAGAGGCAACAGAAGTCCAGAAAGAGGAAGAAAGATGCAAATAGAAGCAAGAGAAGTGCAGAAACAAGCAACAGAGGTGCAGAAAGAGGCCTACTTTGAGTGTAAGAAAGTATCAGTTCACTATATGATGAATAGCTGGGAGAATAAAATGTGGTACCCTTACTTGGATACTCTACCTAACGCCGGCTTGAGAGCCGAAGTGCTCGGATGGAGAATAGGAGTTAACCACTGGGTATCACAAGTAAACAGAAAAGCAGAAATGGTACAATCTGATGGTAAATGTCGCTGTGGATTAGGTACTAAGTGTGACAATTTACATATTTTATTAGATTGTCAAAAATTTGTGCCACAGCGTAAACTGTTTTTGTGACCCATCTTTTTAAAATATGGTATAACTGAGCGCCTGCCTAGCAATTAAACTACTTACTGACATGCCATACCTCGATATAGCAATTGCTATGGCAATATATATGAAGGTGGTAAAAAGGACCTTGTTGGAACCACATATGGTTGGATAGAAATTGGCACGGAAATAAAGTGGGGCATGCTCTAAGTAAATTGTGTTTAGGCTGTAACACCAATTTTGCCCGAGACTGTGTTTCTCATTGGAAATTTTACGAGTATTTTTATAGGAAACTTGTATGTTGTGGGAGGGAGGTAGGAATTGTCCTTTTAAAGTATTAGCGAAATTGTTTTGTATGATTTTTAAATTATTTATTGTAATATGTTTTATGCTGTTTAGAGACCTATGGTCTAAATAAACGTATTTCTAAACTGAACTGAACTGAGTGTACCTTTCCACAGACTCATACAAAGTAGCCTAATCACTAATCCTTCTCCCAAGATGTCTTAAACCTTACTTTTCTCTTGAATGTTCACTATTCATCGACTGCTCAGAATGTTAGGCCTACCAAATGGAAAACAGCAAACCTAACCATATCACTGTTGTAAGTCTGACCAGGTTGTGAAGGTATGCATGCGTGTGTGTCTCTGCTTTTGACTACTGACATGTTACATGAAAATAAACATACAAATACTTGATATCTGTGTTTCAAACAGCATACTCTGTAAATTTGTGTACAAAAAGGTGTATGTATTTGTTTATGAACATAATACAGGACACATGGGTATTCAATAATATATTTGAGGGGCTCTATAACACCTATATACATAAGACATGTCTGCCTGTGCAACCGAATGACAGAGCAGTACTGAGAACATTTAACCACCTATAGGAGAATCTACCTGCTTTTTAAACAACCATCTTCAAATGCATAACACATCTGAGAATACATATACAAGTAGACATATACCTCAGTCACAAGAGCACGCATACCTTTAAACTTGACAGCTTGCAATTCCTATTGGAGTACAAAAAGAGGCAAGAGAAGTACAGAAAGAAGTAAGAGAAGTGCAGAAAAAAACAAGAGAGAAGCAAAAAGAGTAATAAATGTTCAGAAAGAGACTAGAGAAGTGGAGAAAGAGGCAAGAGGGGTGCAGAAAGAGGAAAGAGAAATGCAGAAAGAAGCAAAAGATTGCAGAAAGACGCAAGAGAACTGCAGAAAGAGGCAGGAGAGGTACAGAAAGAGGCAAGAGAGGTACAGAAAAAAGGATGAAAGGTGTAGAAAGATGTAATAGGAATGCAGAAAGAGGCAAGAGGGGTGCAGAAAGAAGCAAGAGAGGTGCAGGAAGAGGGAAGATAGAGTGCAAAAGAGGCCACAGGGGTACAGAAAGAAGCAAGAGAGGTGCATCAATAAGCAAAAGAAGTGCAGAAAGAGGCAAGAGAGGTGCTGAAAGAGGCATGAGAGGTGCAGAAAGAGGGAAGAGGGTGCAGAAAGAGGCAACAGGGGTGCAGTTAGAAGCAAGAGAGGTGCAGAAAGAAGCAAGAGAAGTGCAGAAAGAAGCAATAGAGGTGCGGAAAGAGGCAAGAGAAGTGCAGAAAGAGGCAGGAGAGGTGCATAAAGAGGCAATAGAGGTGCAGAAAGAGGCAAGAGAAATGCAGAAAGAAGCAACAAAGGTGCAGAAAGAGGTGGGAGAAGTGCAGAAAGAGGCAGGAGAGGTATAGAAACAAGCAAGAGAGGTGCAGAAAAAGGGAAAAGGAGTGCAGAAATAGGCTAGAGGGGTGCAGAAAGAGGCTAGAGGGGTGCAGATTGAAGCAGGAGAAGTGCAGGAAGAAGCAACAGAGGTTCAGAAAGAGGCAAGAGAAGTGCAGAGAGAGGCAGGAGAGGTGCGGAAAGAGGCAATAGAGGTGCAGAAAGAGGGAAGAGGGTTGCAGAAATAGAAAAGAGGTGTGCAGAAACAAACAAGAGAGGTGCAGAAAGAAGCAAGAGAAGTACAGTAAGAAGCAACAGAGGTGCAGAAATAGGCAACAGAAGTGCAGAAAGAGGCAAGAGAGGTACACAAAGAGACAAGAGAGGTGCACAAAGAAGAAAGACAGATGCAGAAAGAGGCAAGTGGGGTGCAGAAAGAAGCAAGAGACGTGCAGAAAGAAGAAAGAGAAGTGCGGAAAGGAGCAACAGAAGTGCAGAAAGAGGTAAGAAAAGTGCAGAAAGAGTCAACAAAAGTGCAGAAAGATGCAACAGAGGTACAGAAAGAGGCAGGAGAAGTGCAGAAAGAGGCAAGAGAAGTACAGAAAGAGGCAAGAAAAGTGCAGAAAGAGTCAAGAGAAGTGCAGAAAGATGCAACAGAGGTACAGAAAGAGGCAAGAGAATTGCAGAAAGAAGCAAGAGAAGTGCAGAAAGAACCAACTGAAGTGCAGAAAGAAGCAACAGAGGTGCAAAAAGAGGATAGAGAAGTGCAATAAGTGCAAGAGAGGTGCAGAAACAGGCAAGAGGGGTGCAGAAAGAGGGAACCGGGGTGCAGAAAGAGGCAAGAGAGGTGCATAAAGAAGCAAGAGAAGTGCAGAAAGAAGCAACATAGCTGCAGAAAGAGGCAAGAGGGGTGCAGAAAGAAGCAAGAGAGGTGCAGAAAGCAGAAAGAGAAGTGTATAAAGAAGCAATAGAGGTGCGGAAAGAGGCAAGAGGGGTGCAGAAAGAGGCAAGAGAAGTGCAGTAAGAAGCAACAGAGGTGCAGAAAGAGGCAAGAGAAGTGCATAAAGAGGCAAGAGAGGTGCAGAAACAAGCATGAGAAGTGCAGAAAAAGGGAAAAGGGGTGCAGAAAGAGGCTAGAGGGGTACAGAAAGAGGCTAGAGGGGTGCGGATTGAAGCAAGAGAAGTGCAGGAAGAAGCAACAGATGTTCAGAAAGAGGCAAGAGAAGTGCAGAAAGAGGCAAGAGAGGTGCAGAAAGAGGCACGAGAGGCAGAGAAAGAGGTAAGATCGGTGCAGAAAGAGACAAGAGGGGTGCATAAAGAAGCAAGAGAGGTGCAGAAAGAAGCTAGAAAAGTGCAGAAAGAGGTAACAGAGGTGCAGAAATAGGCAACAGAAGTGCAGAAAGAGGCAAGAGAGGTGCACAATGAGACAAGAGAGGTGCAGAAAGAGGCAAGAGGGATGCAGAAAGAATCAAGAGACATGAAGAAAGAAGAAAGAGAAGTGCGGAAAGAAGCAACAGAAGTGCAGAAAGAGGCAGGAAAAGTGCAGAAAGAGTAAAGAGAAGTGCAGAAAAGATGCAGCAGAGGTGCAGAAAGAGGCAAGAGAAGTGTAGAAAGAGGCAAGAGAGGTGAATAAAGAGGCAAGACAGGGTGCAGAAAGAAGCAGAGAGAGATGCAGAAAGAAGCAAGAGATGTGCAGAAAGAACCAACAGAAGTGCAGAAAGAAGCAACAGAGTTGCAGAAAGAGGCAAGAGAAGTGCAGAAAGTGGCAAGAGAGGTGCAGAAACAGGCAAGAGAGGTGCAGAAAGAGGAAGCCGGGGTGCAGAAATAGCAAGAGAGATGCAGAAAGAAGCAAGAGAAGTGCACAAAGAAGCAACAGAGCTGCAGAAAGAGGCAAGAGAGGTGCAGAAAGAAGCAAGAGAGGTGCAGAAAGAGGGAAGACGATTGCAAAAAGAGGCCACAGGGTGCAGAAAGAAGCTTGAGAGGTGCTGAAAGATGCATGAGAGGTGCAGGAAGAGGGTGCAGAAAGAGGCAACATGGGTGCAGTAAGAGGCAAGAGAGGTGCAGAAAGAAGCAAGAGAAGAGATGAAAGAAGCAACAGAGGTGTGGGAAGAGGCAAGAGGGGTGCAGAAAGAGGCAAGAGAAGTGCAGAAAGAAGCTAGAGAAGTGCAGAAAAAAGTAACAGAGGTGCAAAAATAGGCAACAGAAGTGCAGAAAGAGGCAAGAGAGGTGCACAAAGAGACAAGAGAGGTGCAGAAACAGGAAAGACGGGTGCAGAAAGAGGCAAGAGGGATGCAGAAAAAATCAAGAGACGTGAAGAAAGAAGAAAGAGAAGTGCGGAAAGAAGCAACAGAAGTGCAGAAAGAGGCAGGAAAAGTGCAGAAAGAGTAAAGAGAAGTGCAGAAAGATGCAACAGAGGTGCAGAAAGAGGCAAGAGAAGTGCAGAAAGAGGCAAGAGAGGTGAATAAAGAGGCAAGACAGGGTGCAGAAAGAAGCAAGAGAGATGCAGAAAGAAGCAAGAGATGTGCAGAAAGAACCAACAGAAGTGCAGAAAGAAGCAACAGAGTTGCAGAAAGAGGCAAGAGAAGTGCAGAAAGTGGCAAGAGAGGTGCAGAAACAGGCAAGAGAGGTGCAGAAAGAGGAAACCGAGGTGCAGAAAGAGGCAAGAGAGGTGCAGAAAGAAGCAAGAGTAGTGTAGAAAGAAGCAACAGAGCTGCAGAAAGAGGCAAGAGGGGTGCAGAAAGAAGCAAGAGAGGTGCAGAAAGAGGGAAGACGATTGCAAAAAGAGGCCACGGGGTGCAGAAAGAAGCTTGAGAGGTGCTGAAAGATGCATGAGAGGTGCAGGAAGAGGGTACAGAAAGAGGCAACATGGGTGCAGTAAGAAGCAAGAGAGGTGCAGAAAGAAGCAAGAGAAGAGATGAAAGAAGCAACAGAGGTGTGGGAAGAGGCAAGAGGGGTGCAGAAATAGGCAAGAGAAGTGCAGAAAGAAGCTAGAGAAGTGCAGAAAAAAGTAACAGAGGTGCAAAAATAGGCAACAGAAGTGCAGAAAGAGGCAAGAGAGGTGCACAAAGAGACAAGAGAGGTGCAGAAACAGGAAAGACGGGTGCAGAAAGAGGCAAGAGGGATGCAGAAAAAATCAAGAGACGTGAAGAAAGAAGAAAGAGAAGTGCGGAAAGAAGCAACAGAAGTGCAGAAAGAGGCAGGAAAAGTGCAGAAAGAGTAAAGAGAAGTGCAGAAAGATGCAACAGGAGGTGCAGAAAGAGAGGCAAGAGAAGTGCAGAAAAGAGGCAAGAGAGGTGAATAAAGAGGCAAGACAGGGTGCAGAAAGAAGCAGAGAGATGCAGAAAGAAGCAAGAGATGTGCAGAAAGAACCAACAGAAGTGCAGAAAGAAGCAACAGAGTTGCAGAAAGGAGGCAAGAGAAGTGCAGAAAGTGGCAAGAGAGGTGCAGAAACAGGCAAGAGAGGTGCAGAAAGAGGAAACCGAGGTGCAGAAAGAGGCAAGAGAGGTGCAGAAAGAAGCAAGAGTAGTGTAGAAAGAAGCAACAGAGCTGCAGAAAGAGGCAAGAGGGGTGCAGAAAGAAGCAAGAGAGGTGCAGAAAGAGGGAAGACGATTGCAAAAAGAGGCCACGGGGTGCAGAAAGAAGCTTGAGAGGTGCAGAAAGAAGCAAGAGAAGTGCAGAAAGAGGCAAGAGAGGTGCTGAAAGATGCATGAGAGGTGCAGGAAGAGGGTGCAGAAAGAGGCAACATGGGTGCAGTAAGAAGCAAGAGAGGTGCAGAAAGAAGCAAGAGAAGAGAAGAAAGAAGCAACAGAGGTGTGGAAAGAGGCAAGAGTGGTGCAGAAAGAGGCAAGAGAAGTGCAAAAAGAAGCAACAGAGGTGCAGAAAGAGGCAAGAGAAGTGCAGATAGAGGCAAGAGAGGTATAGAAACAAGCAAGAGAAGTCCAGAAAAAGGGAAAAGGGGTCCTGCAGTAGTGTGAATGAAGGAAGCTCCGGTCCTGCTGTAAGGTCACGCCCCAGTGTCCGTGCCCCAGTCTCACCTCTGCCACCCCCTCATTTGAATGTTAAAGGCCCGTGTGTCTGACATCAGAAGCTATTTGCATAGGGCAGGGATGGCCCCTGTGCTGCAGCACGGTGTCAGAGATGGGCCTGGGGCTGCATTGTTCGCATGCTACGCGGATCCAGGGTACTTCGCCAATGAAGCTTTCTATGGGCTCCGTACTTTTTTTCTGGACTGAAGGAGAGTTCCAACTTAATGGAAGGTAATGTCTAAGACCACTGATGTCCCCGGGGTGGGTGTCCTTGACCGGTAATGTCCGAGCTCGTGGTTTCCAAGACCGCAAATGTGGTGTCCGAGGCCAGTGATGTCCACAGGACAGATGTCCGAGACCACTAATATTCACGGAATGGGTGTCCGGGGCCCGTCATGTCCACGGGGCGGATGTCTGAGCTTGTTGGATTCCTGGACAGAAGATGTCCACGGGGCAGATATCCCTGCTCGGTGTTCGAGACTGGTGAACTCCATGCCCGGGGATGCCAGTTCTCCATGGTGTCCGAGCAGGGAGCTCGGCCGCTGAGGGCAGACAGGCAAAGGTCACGGGTCGGTGCCTATCAGAGCCCAGGGCGAACCACAGGCTGTCACTGATGACCCCAGCAGACAATAACCCTGTGTGCACCCTGCCAGTTCGGGCAGGGCTGGGTGATAATGTTTGTGTGGTATGGGTGAGAGGTATGCAGGCCCTTGGTGTCACTCCGCGAAGTGCTGGGCAATCAGGATAGAAGTGCCGGTACTGTCTGCTTCAGGCTCTGGGCCGGCACTTACCATTTCCAGCTATGTTGCGGACACTGTCCTTTTCATCCTATAGTGGCCCAGCCTAGAGGGCTGGCCTGGTACTGCCCCTTTCCTGTAATGGTGCTGGAACTGTCCATTTCATGCACAGGGTCCATTGAGAAGTGCTGGCACTGTCCATTTCAGGCTCGTGGCTGTCACTGTCCCTTGTGGTGACCTGGACAGAAGTGCTGGTACTGTCCATTTAATGCTCTGGTGTCCCTTGAGAAGTGCTGCACTCTCCTTTTAGGCGCTATGCGATACTGTTCAGAAGTGTCGCCACTGTCCATGAAATGCGTTGAGACCTCCATTTACTGCCTTGTGAAATGCTTTAGGACCTGTATGTACTGTCTATGAAATGTTACGAGGTTTGTACGGATTTATGGATGTACTGTCCAATTTGCACTTCCCAGTGGAATGCTCTGTATGTCTTTTTAGAAATGTGGTACTGTCCTATGAAATTGTCTTGAATCTGTTTGGGTGTGCTTATATTATCTCATGAAATGTTTGGTGACTTTTGAATTTGCTTGAATCTGTTTGTACTGCCACATGAAACTGTTTGGAATCTGTCTGTACTGTCCAAAGAAATGTTTTGGGAACTGTTTGTACTGCCTCATATAATGCTCAGGGATATGTTTGTACTGCCCCATGGAATGTTCTTAGGTCTGTTGGTGCTACTTCCCCATGGAATGCTCAGGGATCTGTTTGTACTGCCCCATGGAATGCTCTTAGGTCTGTTGTTGCTACTGCCCCATGGAATGCTCAGGGATCTGTTTGTATTGCCCAATAGAATGCTTTTAGATCTGTTAGTGCTACTGCCCCGTGGAATGCTCTCAGGTCTGTTGGTGTTACTGCCCTATGGAATGCTCAGGGAATCTGTTGTACTATCCCATGGAATGCTCTTAGCTCTGTTGGTGCTACTGCTCCGTGGAATGCTCACGGATCTGTTTGTACTGTCCCATAGCATGCTCTTAGGTCTGTTGGTGCTCATGCCTGTGGAATGCTCAGGGATCTGTTTGTACCGCCCCATGGAATGTTCCAGGATCCCTTTGTAGTGTCTATGGAATGTTCTGGGATACATTTGTATACTGTCCTGTAAAATGCTCTGCGATCTGTCGGTACTGTCCCACCGAAATGCTGTGGAGTCAGGTTGGATGTATTGATAATGTCCCATAAAGTTCTGTTGAGAAGTGCTGCTATGTTTCCTGGAAGATGCTCTTAGATCTGTTTGTGTTTTCACCATCCCACCACACCTGCAGCAGATTTTCAGAGGTCGGTATCATTCATACTGTCCCATCAGTAGGGGCAGATGCCTGCTGAGAACTGCTGGCTCTGCGTCTGCCCCAATAAATGTAATCAACTTCTTTGGAGAGGTGCTTCTGCTGGCCCTTGGAAAGCACTGCAGGTATGTTGAGACTTGCCTGGGTGTCCCGTTGAAAGTGCGCTAAGCGTGAAGCGAGCACTTTCCCTTTAAATGCGATACACCGTTCTAGATGCTAAGTGTTGCTACTGTGCTATTGAAAGTGCTTGAAGCAGGTGGTGTCCCTTTAAACGTGATTTAGCTGTGAATG